>JACGCM010002358.1:0-611727 GCA_014058105.1 Kingdonia uniflora | reverse complement strand
TTGGGACCATCCTATACAACAGATGTTCGACTAATGCGGTATCATTAATTTAACGAAAGGTTAGTATAAATCATTATTCAAGACATTCCTATTTTCATACATTATATGCGTTAGTATACATAGCGCATCCTCACAATCGTTACTCCTCATTAGAGCTATCACTCGAGCTATCACCTATATTAGAAGGTCCCGCAGTGTCAGGTACATAACCCATGTATAGCCGTTGATGCATAAACTCTGGCATCTTCCCCATAACGATTTTCTTTCCATCTTTAACCAAAGTCTGTCTCAGAATTCCAATTTTGGCTACCATGGGACCTAGATACTCATACCGTATCGCCTCCATGTCGCATTGTGTACTTTTTCCAACTACAACATCATACACCAATTTGCTTTCTTCTTCCAATCTCTGAAACTCTGATGCAAAGAATGAAGTCACTGCTGTCACATCTCTCTCATACAAATTACCGGCTTCAGTCTTCACCTGTTTAGACCGAATAACCTTATTATATTTAGTTTGGGCTTCCTTTAGCGAAATTTTCAAATGATCATAATGCTTCTTTACATGTCGTTTCTCATCCAGCACAACAAAATTTTAAGACTCCAGCACTGTCATGAACTCATCCATATGATAAATTAGAGACATTGACCCATCAAGTTATGCTTCACGATTCTCCCATTATACCCTTCTTTTATCAAGACGTATCTCCGCCTGCAATAGGTCAGCATATAACTTCATATTTGTATCACGCAATTTTGTATTCTCATCTAAGTGTTCCAAGATATTTAACTTCAACCCTTGTATGGTATGCTCTAGAGTGACTACTTTATTCCAAGTCGCATTTATGTTTCATTCTGTCTATTACGGGCATCTTCCATCTTCTTTATCAGAACGTCAGCAACTAGTCATAACACTTCATACTTTGACGTGCGCGCTCGCATATCAGCTACCTCCGCTTCAAGCACATTTACTTGGAATTGTAAGTCTTTCACATTCTTACCTTCCTCCTTTAATTTTTCCAATAGTCCTATAATACAAACTCGAGCAGATGTCAACTCCGTTCCCTGCTGGCTCGCTTGCCTCGAGCTACCTATAAATCCAACTTCTTTTTTTCTTATAATTTCTCTTAACTCCTCTATCTTTCTCAGTCTGTTGGCTAGATCTGCCATTTTCTTTTATAGATCCTCGGACAATCGAACTCCAACATCTCGCTCTTTCACCATCTCCACCTTCGTTCTTTCTACTAACTCAGTAATACTTTTTAGGGGGACCTGACTCGAGCTTAGCTCAGCGTTCAGTTGTACATTTTGGGTGCATAACGTGTCATACTGACTTTGAATAGCTACCAATTCTACCTATCATCATAGTTTACATTCATAACAATTCGATTATACCAACAGATTACATATTACAGTTAACAAGTTTAAATCAAGAACATGGTATCTGAGTAATATCGATCCACTGTTTCATTTATCATCACAAAGAACAAATTTTATTTATCATCAATAACAGTATACAAAGATCTAACACATATCCAGAGCCGGTAAAAGAAAACCGAGAATACCCTATTTTCGATTCTTTAAGGAATGAGAAGACTGCCATTTATCTCTCAAACTCTTTTTATTTATTAATTTCACATCTAGCGGAGTGGTAAAGGTCACCACCTCTTGCGAACGTTGTTTACACCGCGATCGGGATATCAGGCTTTTAGCCTCTTCCTCACTCTCTTCTGATGACAGTTCCCTTGACCTCGGACGGGGTTTGCCACCAACAATTTCTCCATCACCATTGGTAAACTACATATTTTTAGACTTGGTATTCTCTATATCAAAATCCTTCCCACATCCCGTCATGAACTTCCTAAATTATTTCTCTACCCTAGACAGTTCTCTCCCATAAAAATCAATAACACTGTCTATATGACGTTCATGTTCTGTTCGAGCAACAACTTTTGCTTGCGACAGATATAAATGATCCTTCAATGTCATTTGTGCTTTGTGTAGCCGCGGACGCGTATCTTTTTGTAATACACCTAAGTCCCTCAAATCCGTTTCTACCTTCATTCGAACAACCATTTTTTCGAAAACCGCGTTGCTAAAGACACTTTTTACTCTACATGTTGCAATAACTCATCCTGTAACCCCTTTAATTCATCATCTAATCGCTTTGAAACTCTATTTGCTCTTTCCTTATCCTGAAAAATACAATTCTTATAGTTCTCCGATCTTGCATAAAGCCAAATGCATCAGATAAAAGTTCTGCATCACCCCATATAGCAGGCATACCAGTTCGAGCAGAATACCTTCTCGCCTCTAAACAATGGCGATTACGTACTTCTTGAGCTAAAAATATAACTCGAGTTAGGTCCGAAACTACGCATCTCTCATTCAAAAGCTCAATATAAGATTATTTTAACCCTCGTTCACTATTTACTTCGACCTCAAAATATAATGTCAAAGCTATTAACACACTTTGACACCTAGCCTTATCACTTGGGTCGTTAAAGCAGGTCAGCTCTTTTGGTTTTCGAACTAATAACCCATTTTCCTCCTCCTTCCTTAACACATCATCCCTTTCTATTTTTATCTTAGAATATCTACATTAAAGATCATATAGCTCTTTAAAAGTTTTCTCTGAATTCAACTTAAATTTCCTTCTCTCATATTCAGTTTTATTAAGTACCTGTTGAATACGAGCAACGAAATTTCTCGCTCTACTCAACGATCTCTCCAGTTCGAAGTTTGTTTTTTTAAGTCGCTCTATCTCCTACACAGAGTACAAATATTTTATTATAATAAAGACATCCAAAGCAAAAATGTTTGCAATCATCACTCCAACTTAAAAAAATACAAAGTACTATCACTTTGATACTACACGAACTGTATCAAATTAAAAATAGAATACCACAAAAGGTTTAGAGATTCTTGGTGGTTTCTATCTCAGATGGAGGATCTGATGTTTGCCTAACCAGCTGGCTCAGACCAACACATTCAGAAGGAGGATCCAGTATTTTTTTAGCTACTCAGACTAATTCAGTACTTTTTTATGGAAACTCCAACACCTTCTCTGAAGAAACACCAGCGTCCACCATCACTGCCTTTGGAACATCTGAAGGGAACTTAATTTCCTTGTACCTTCTGACTTAGCCAAGCTCCACATCAGCTGGACTTAATCCAAAATCATAATAGGATTGTATGAAGTGATTTCATTTCACTTAAGGGCCTCTACCGATTTTGACATCACATCACCATGCTCCACCAGATCTGAATACTTTAATGCGAGATTTGCAGACGCTTTAGCCTCTTCAGCTCTGTTCTCCTTCTCCATCTTGAGCTCAACTTCGAGCTCCTTTACACGAGAAGATTGATCTTCAAACTCCTTCAAGCGAGCATATTGAACTTCAAACCTCGCTGTAAGATCCCCGAACTCCTGGCTTCTCTTTTCTAAATACTTTTTTGCCCCCTTCAGCAGTATTGAGAGCTGCCAGTACAAACATACAGAGTCAAAGTCAGTATAACAGTTTCCAGTCCGAATACAAAAAAGGATTAAAAAAAAACCCTGCAAAAGTATGTTCGTAATATTTCTCATCGAGCTGCTCCGGATTCGTCCCGGCCATCAAACAGTATTTTAGCTCCAGCTTCAGCTCTGCCATCTTAGTTGCGGCATGAGGATTAGTTTGAGAACTACCCTATTTCTCATTCCTTTTTCTTTTCAGTGAGGCCTTATCGACCTCAGCAGGAGTGACCATACCCATTTCAAGTTTCTCGACCACATCGCAGGAAATTGACTTTTCGATCTCTTGTACCGTGGCCGCCACCCCGGTGAAAGAAGTACTCTGCCAAGCTGGCCTCACGGGCAGTCGAGTATTCCGTTTGGTACTCTGAGATACAGGAGATGGAACACTAAGAACATCAGCAACAGTCAAGACAACTTTTCCCTCAGCCATAG
This sequence comes from Kingdonia uniflora, assembly GCA_014058105.1. Lineage (NCBI taxonomy): Eukaryota > Viridiplantae > Streptophyta > Magnoliopsida > Ranunculales > Circaeasteraceae > Kingdonia > Kingdonia uniflora. Next base: position 607,778 of record JACGCM010002358.1, on the reverse strand, counting down.
CTCGTTTCTTCTAAGCTCGCTAAACTTTGGAAACTGCAGAATCTACCATTTTATCTCTGCGGATACCCAACTCAATGAGTACCTATTTTAGCTCGCCCAGATATCGAGTAACATAGTCGAACGACCTGGTCTTGTCCGGCGTAGATAAAGGCTTAGGCTCTGCAAAAACAAGAAACGCAGCATTAAGTAACAGATCGAAGACAAGTTACAGTTTATTTGAAGATTGGTCAATATTACTTACTCGGATTATAATATCTATGGTTCAGTTCGAGCGCCGGTTCTTCTGGAACCTACATACAGTTACGCTCTACCCACACAAGGTGGTCGTTCCATGGTCTACCCGTAGATTCAAAATCAAAAAATTTCGGCCTAGCTGAATCACTATATAGGTAACCACTACTTCGACCTTCAACATATTTCTATTTATAAAATTTCATCACATCTTCAGCTTTGAACTGCTTCGTAGTTCCTTCCTTCCTCCATTTTTTATTCAGTACCTCACATACCCTCATCATTTCATAAACATTCCCATTTAACTGGGCAGGGCAGCACTATAACACATTCATAACCCCTTTCTAAAAGAAGGTCAGAGGAATTCTAAGGCTATATACGACTTGATTCAAAAAACATAAAAACCCGTCCCTCGGGCCTGATAGCCCGAGACCATTATAATATAAAAGATTAACCCCCTCACCAATCCCTCTATCCTTCTTCTACTTCGCCAAGCATGAGACTTGGTAGTATACAACATTTTCCCCCTTTACCGGGGACATAGGCCCTGAACCATAAACATTACTCCTCCACATAACCTCCCCATTCCTTATGAAATTTCTTTTTAAATTTCAAGTATTCTTTCCCTACATCTACCCCCTCTGGGTATATCATGAGGACTTTCTCCTTCTTTGATCTATCCTCCCTTTTTATTACCTCCTCAACCTTACTGGGTTCCCTACCCTCTATGCTTCTCTCTACACTATTTATAGTTTCCTCAATCACACTACACTCGTCCCCTTTCCCTGACGATGATGTTTCCTAGGAATTTACTGGTGGGAATACTAGGTTTAGACCGCATATCAAACCTACAATATACATAAATATATTTTTTTACCATTTTCTCTATATTACATATAAAAAAAACAAACCCACCTTCTACCCAGTTAACACATCTATTTTACAAATTCCCAAAACAAAAAGCAAAAATCACAAATTTCTCCCTTCTTCTCCAAACGCATATTTTCTCCCTCTAACAATCTATTCATATACCTAAACTCATATCCTCCATTTTTTCAAACATTCTAAACCCCTTACATTATCAGATACACATATCAAATAGGTTATTGCACATATCATCCAAATTACTAAACAAATCAACCAGATAGAGTTTTATATCACCAACCTGTACTTGAAGAACAATAATCCTCTACTTTACCCATACATCTTTTCAAGGATGAACGCTCCCGTCGCTTCTCAGACAGTTTTTTATCACCTGATGAAGATTTCTTTCTCAAATCACACTCAGCGCTCAAAGGTTTTCTCTCCTTGGAAATAAGATTGACATAATTTTTTTCTCTCTCAGAAACTGTAGATAATTTATGAGGGAGAGAGAGGCAAATTTTTATACTCTCCCTCGGTTTGTGAAGCAACGGCTTCTTCTGGCACATGTCAGCCATCCCTACCGTCTCTACAGGCACGTCTTTTCGGTTAAAGGCATCATCATAACTTTTGTGATAACGTCTACCATCATCACGTCTATCCCTATTATCTGCCATTACACAATTTTGCACCTCTTCTTCAAATACAGTATAAACGACCAATCACCTTACTTTTATACCCTACTAAGATCGTACAACTTTCCTAAAAATAGATTAATATTCAAAATTTGATGATATCAATACAGTTGTTAAATTCCTATAGCTATCTCCCACAATATCCGTACACAAAGAATAAAACAGAATATTTTATTATTCAATCAGATCAAGATATCACATACTTTATTCTCTCAAGGTCACTTATATTATATTTATTAAAACTCAACCACAAAATACTCTAACAATAGATTACTTATTAGGAGCTCCTAGGCTTCGAGCTTACCGAGCTCCCTAGTTACATCTAAAGCAACCTCGATGGTTTGGTTCCCCCACATAGAATAATTTCTCCATTTGCTGCCCTTGTATCCTCTTTAACGATCTGGTCACACACGAGCTGTCGAACAGTCAATTCCCGCACCGTGGCACTCAACAATGACATCTGAAACACGTCATACCAGAAAAATTGGTCATACTCTACACGCTTCCCTTCCTCATCCATCCCGGTAAGAGTCAATGGTCATTCCGGTAGTACAACATCATACGAAAATCAACGAAAGTATCTCTCACAACGTTCAGCAACCTTGAGATGAACTGACAATCTGCTGCATATTGAACACGTTGAGCATGCTGAGCACGAGTCCTCACCATGGTTAATTACACCACCTTAAGAACAAAGTGATCCATGCAGAAGATATAAATCAAAACAACCAAGATTCATGATTTTATAGCCGCCAGGAAGATCTTTGCAAATATCGCCCCACTAATTTGCCCGAAGGATTTATTGTTTAAAGAAAATTAGCGGAACAACAGAACATCAACATCAAATGCAGAATATTATGACAGGTCATTCTTTCCATAGTATGAAATATCTCTTCCGATTTTGTACGAGCAAATATAAAAATGGCATCATACAAGATCACGCCAATCTAACAGTAGCACCTACACATCAATTCCCACCCTTTCTCACAGTTCGAAAAACTCTATCATCCAGTTCGAGTACATAGATCGTAGACAGTAATATCTAACTACTTCCTTGAACTCCTCTTTCTTCAACCCCAGCTATAACTACCATTTACTCTCATACACACGGAACTTCTTCCAGGTCGATTTTCCCTATCATACCCCATGATATCAAACTCCTATTTTACAAACAGTAAACTACGTAGACAAGTTCGTGACAAAGAATCATGGCCCCAGAACGAAGTTATTTCATTAATTCAAAATTTTCTTTACAGGATACTTTACAGATAACAAAATGTCCCAAATAATTACAGTAGATTTTATCACAAAATTACAGTTCGAATTGCTTTTCAGGAATCATCAGAGAAAATGATGAAAAACTGAAGCAACTTCCAAACCCTGATCCCATACTGCAAGATCCAGGAAACTGTTAGAACTTGAAATCACAGATGAAAGATCTTCTTCATGGCCAAAATCTATGGTCCATGGATGAAAATGATCATCTGCATCCTCCCACCTCTTCTACTATAACCCCCACCCCGTATGCTAGAGACAGACGGAAGGTCCTACCTGTTAGAAATGACATATTCACTAGCAGGATACCAGCGAGACTCCCTCGGACAAACGCCTGCTGCTTCATCTTCAGTTGTAACAGCCTCCTTCGCCAACAAATAAAGCCCATTTCGATACTATGCCTAAGATGTCAGCATATAGTAAAACTGTGCCATCTGATAATAATCATCCCCCGCCTCTATCACTTCTTTATATGGCATGCGGTGATAGGTAGGCGACACAGGAATTGGTGTCAGAAAATACAGAGGGTGGTATCCAAAGTATCAGATACGTAATTCCTCTATCTTTCTAGGAATCCTAGACTTCTGAGATTGGTTCTTGGTAGTCACCATACTCTCAACAGTCATGTTCTTCACAATAGTCAAGAATAGAGAAGAAGAGAGTCAGAGATGAAGACTTGGTTCCTTACTCTCGCTACCGAATGCCTTTTATACTGTGATAAGCATTTAAAACAGACTCTTTAGATTCCCAGCGTCAGAAGAATTTCCCATGCCAATAAACATTTACTAGAACCATTGGTTATGGGAAACCTAAAAGGTACAAACAAGATACTTATGAATATGCATTAAAAATTATTCTCAGATTTTAACTACAACATTAATAACACTTCTCAACCAATACCACTCGCCTACAAGGTTTCTCGTACTGCTGGCTGAGAGAGAGTGGTTGTAGTGGCTTATTCCGCATCTCAAACTTCTGCTTCATCTTCAAAATACATATAAACTTTTGATCTCAACAACAGACCACGTGGCACAATCAGAAATAAGATAATAACGTCATGAAACACATACAACACGAGTTTCTCAGCCAACACCACTCATCCCAGATGCTACTCGTGTTATTGCTTGAGAACCATCTTGTAATAGCTTATGTCATATCTCAAACTCAAAGCCTCATCCTCGACCTCATTAGCATATAAGAAATACTACTAAAGGCATATTCAATATTCCTCAGTTCGAGTCATTGCTTTTGACCTCCACATCTGCAGTTCGATTTATACAAGTGTACAGTCATCAATAGAGCCGTTGTACAGCAACAAAAGTCAGAACGTTACACTATCTGGTTAAATAATATCTTGCATGTACTTTGTAACGTCTACCATTAAGAATATTAATGGTCGTCAAACGGTCATATGATGAGACCCATAAATAGGACCGGAGAACTACAAATTAAGGGCAAACAATTCTATATAGAAGAATCCTTACTCTGAAATTCTACATACTTAGAACGCTTATTGTAATAATTTAGCAACCTCAATAAGATCACCTTCTCTTTCTCAAAATCCTCAAGAGATGTCATGGTTTTTAACCTATTCAAAGGTTTTTCACGCTAAATTATCTTGTTGGTTATTGTTTATCGTTCTTGAGCATTCTAAACACATTTAGTGTAAGGTTAAGTCCAAATCCCTGAATTATGCCATTACAGTGTTCTGCAACATGTGTTTATCAGACACATCTTATTTCAATACTTAGACAAACTGTCATGCGAAGACCATTGCTCATACTGAAATAAAGGCCAAAGGATGTGGAGCCTACCCATATCTATCCTAAGCAAACTTGAGAAACCTTTCAGTATTCTCTATAGGCACTTAATACATAGATAACCATCATGTGATAAATCACTCGTATCACAAACTTTATTACAATTGCATAATTTAAACTGAATATGTGCACGTATAATAATGGATCAAAATATAATAGCATCTAAATAATCAAAATCAAATTTGAATGTCGACCAAAATAATAACCGGGAATAACTCCCACAAGGATAAAAAATCCTAATACAGTAACAGTAAATAAACTAATAACTACTCCCACATAAAAGAGTGATCCTCAAAGAGACTCCAGCAATCCCATACGCGTAACTTGTCCCCTGAAGAATGGTAAGTAAGCGGATCAATAATCATCTCCAATGTTAACTTTGATAATCTGTTACTGTACTTTATCAATGACAACGTGATATTTAATGTCAATATACCTGTTATTCATAGTCACGCTATCATTCTTAACATATTTGACGACTGCCTCATTGTCAGAAAATACTCGCAATGGTCTAGAAATTGAATTAACAACCCTCAACTCAGTAATAAACAACTTGAGCCATATAGCCTATTGAAAAACCTCATAACAAGCCTCATACTCTGCTTCCATAGTCGGGGAAGCTATAAGAGACTGTTTGACAGTTTTCTATGTGATAGCGCCATGAGCAAACATAAAAACATAACCAGAAGTAGACTTCTTGTCATCTCTATCCCCTATAAAATTTGGGTCAGAGTATCCCATGACCATGAGCTCATCTGATCTTTGATAAGCCAGTCTGTAATCTCTAGTCCTCTTCAAATAAAAAAAACCTTATTGGCTGCCTACCAGTGAATAGTAGAAGGGTTATGTTGGTACCTTCCTAACATTCCAACAACAAAACTGATATCGGGACTCATACATATCATATCATACATGAGGCTACCAACAACTGAAGTATACTCCTTAGTGATGTCTGAAGAAACTATCTTATGCAGCATCGTCTTCCTGAGGATATCTCCCTTCACAATAGGTACTTCACCTGCTTTGCAATCCTGCATGCCTTACATCTTTAAAACTTTATCGATATACGCACTCTGAGATATGCCAAGTATCCCTCTGGTCATGTCTCGCTCAATCTTGATTCCAAGAACATAACTGGTATTTCCCATATCCTTTATATCAAAATGTTGAGATAAGAAGGCTTTCATCTCCTAAATAAATTGGACGTCACTGCTCGCGAGTAAAATATCATCAACGTACAAAACCATAAATATAAAGCGTCTCCCACTATGTTTGACGTATATACAACAATCCATTTTGCACTCGACAAAACCGTGGTTCGAAACCACCTCATGAAACTACAGGTACCACTGCCTAGATGCATGCTTGAGACCGAGATAGTGCGATTAAGTTTGCAAAATAGTCAAACCTTCCCTTCGGTTTAAAAACCTTTGGGTTGGTGCATATAGATCTCCTCGTTGTGACGTCTATTAAGAAAAGCTATCTTAACATCCATCTGATGAAGCTTCAAATCAAAATGTACCGTAAGAGCCAAAATAATCCGTAATGAATCTTTCTTCGAAGCTGGTGAGAAAGTTTCATCAAAGTTAATTCCTAGACGCTGCTTGAAACCCTTCGCAACAAGTCTCGCTTTGAAACGCCCAACCTTCCCTTCAGAATCACGTTTGGCCTTAAAAATCCATTTGCATTCAACTACCTTAGATCCTTCAGGTAAAGGTGTCAACTCCCATACAGAGTTGTGAGACATAGAATCCATCTCCTCTATCATGGCATTATGCCACTGATCTACAAAACTGCTAGCCATAACCATACTGAAAGATATCGGATCCTTAAAATCAAATAAATCCCCTTCAACTGAATAAAGATGGTAATCTAAAGAAATAGTTGAATGCCTCTCTCTAGAGGATCTCTGAGTAGTAGTAAGAGGTTGAACTGGAGGTGTAATAATAGAAAACTGAACAGGAGCGGGTGGAGGAAAAAATTGTGTGAGAACCGGTGCTACGACTGGGTCTGGAACTGGGTCTGGGACCGCACTCGTCACAATGTCAACCTCTCTATGAATAGTATTGGTAGAATGATCTCCCTCCTCTATGAAATGAGCCTGAGCACACTCAAAAATCTCTATGGGTTGAGAAAGACAATAAAACTTGAATCCTTTCGATCTCTTTGGGAAACTAACAAAGAAACAACTAATAATCCTCGAATCTAACTTTTCGATATTTGGGTTAAATGATTTTGCCTTTGCCAGACAACCCCAAACACGTAAGTGATTAAGACTAGGATTTCTCCCAGTCCAAATATGATAAGGATTAACAGGAACAGAATGAGAAAGAACTCGATTCTAAATATGGACTGAATAACGTAAGCACTTTCCCTACAAATTTGTAGGTAAATCAGTATGTCATAACATGATGCGAACCATGTTCTGATAAGTTTATTTACGACGTTCATAAACACCGTTCTGCTCTGGTGATCCAAGGGTAGTGTACTAGGCTACAATACCCTAATCCTTTAAATATTGATAGAATGGTCCTAAATATTGACCATCTTGGTCAATCTTATCATAATACTCGCCTCCTCAATCTGACCGGACAACTTTGATCTTTCGATCTAACTGTTTCTTAACCTCTAACTAAAAAGTTTTGAATACATCAAGTGAGTTAGACTTTTGATGGATAATAAAAATGTAGGTATAACGAGAGAAATCATCAATGAAGGTGATAAAATATCGATGACCACCGCGGGACGGAATGGGAAAAGGTTCACATATGTCTGTATGAATCAGCTATAAAAGGTCAGTGCTACGAGTAGATTTAAATTTCCTAATCTTGGTTAATTTTCCACGAATGCAATCGACGCAAGTCTAAAAATCAGAGAAGTTTAAAACCTCGAGAACCCTATTTCGAACCATAATCTCTAACCTCGTTCAAGAAATGTCCTAGTCATTTGTGCCATAGTATTAAAGATTGCTCAGAAACTCTAGAATGTTTAGAAGTAGATGAAAGATTAGCCTCAACAGATAAACATATAATAGAGAGGTTTCAAATGAATGATCAAGAGACAAACAATATAACCCATCAACTAGTAAACCATAACCAATAATGGAATCATGATGAATAATGTCAAAACCACCATGTCTAAAATAAAAAAAATAACAAGAAGAGTGCAACCGAGAAACTGAAACTAGAGATCATCTCATCGAAGGAACATAAAAGGTGCCTGCCAAATCTAAAGTACTAGCCGTGTCTAAAACCAAATGAAAAGTGCTAACGAACTCAATAGCTTTTAGCATCTCCTGAGAAAACCTGCTCCCCAGGCCTTGCCGGCCGCTTGTTGATGAACCCCTGTGGAGAATTCGAAATGTCAACAGTTACCCCAGAATCTGACCACCAAGAGTTGGTAGAAGCATCAACCAAATTGGATTCAAAACAAACATAAACGTGCGAGCGCACATTTCACTGCCATTATACTTAATCGATAAAAGCTGAGATAAGTTACTGTACTGCCTTCCCTTGACGAAACCCTCGAACTGTTTCTTAATAACATCTAACAGTTCCTTTGTGTTACCTTTCCGGTTGGAGTTGTTAGAGTCCGTTAAGGTTTCAATATTAATCAGTTGGTTCTAGATCATAGGGTTCATAGCTGCATGAACCAAAGACTTATTTGAAGACGTGCAAAAATTAAATATTATGCACGTTTAACTTGATTTGTAAAAGATCTATAACTTGATGTCTTTAATCTCGATCCTACTTGGGGTTAGGATGGTCGAGTCAGAGTGTATGTAATATTTATGGTATTGATTTTTCACTCTGCGGGCACAACTATGTATCATCAAATCCCTCCTTTGGGTGGTGATTTGACATACATTGCCCCCTAGTTGGTGATCACTCACACTTAACACTAGACTAACCACTTACAGTTTAACTAGAGACACTTCCTCACCTTTGGGTTGAGGGTTATCCTCATCTCTCTGTACCGTATAGCCTATCTTGACCCACTAATTAATTAAAAGTTTTTTAGCCTCCTTTGGGTGGTCTAATTATTTCAAGTTCAATTAATGCAAAATAGTCTTAATGAGACTTTACAAAACAGTCTCAAAATGAAGAGAAATGTTCAACTCCATGGACAAACTCCTTTGGGTGTATTTACCCATTTTATATCCCACATTCCTAACGACTACTTTATCTCACTTAAACCCCATTGGAGATCCTTGGGTATCAACGCCCTATATCCATTAATGATATATATATAGTTAATGCCAGATAGTATTATCCAATTAATAATAAACATGAATGATTCATTGCGTAATAATCACTAAGTATTAATTGTAATCCCTGAACAGGGTCGACATATATAATTTCTACATTTTGCGACAACCGAAAAAACGTCCTTTTAAAAAGCAAACATCCTCGACACCATTTACCGATAAAAACAACAAATAACCGAATGAGCCGGCGTCTCAATCACAACCTCAGGAAAAACCAAATCCCACAGAAAATGGTAACCAACACATGAGAAAAAATCGAGTACACCTCTATTCAAATCAGATTTCAGAAAACCCAATTTCCTCGCAAATCGGATTTTTAAACCCAACAATCAAATAGCGAAGAACCAACGCCGACAACAAAAATTTGATGTTGAAAACAATTCTAGTACACCTCTTTTCAAATAAGATTACGAAAAACCCAATCACCTTTATAACCCTAAAATTGAATTTCCCCAAAATCAATACATCAAAATCAGATTTCAGAAAACCCTTCATGGTGATGCTGAAAAAACCAAAATCATAAAATATATATATATAAAAAAACTTTACAATCGCAGCAGGGGAACAAGCAAATTTCAGAGATCGCTGCAATCCGGTTCTATTATCAGATTCTTGTAGGAAACAAGTGTGGGGGAAAATCTGATTTGGGACATCAAATCCAATTGCACCGAAGAGGTCAAATCTCTTTTACACCTAAGAGATCAAAACTGTTTTACACCGAAGAGATCAAAATTTTTTTTTTTTACTGGTGAACATATGTCATAATTACTCGGTAAGAGACTTGGGTCTTTGTACTCAACAAGTGTTGATGTTGAAAAGAGGAAACCATTAAAGTAGAGAAAACAACCTCTGACAATAATTTTCAAATTCGTTTATTTCTCACTTTACAACAATAATTAATCATAGTATTTTGTATCCTCACTCTGTCACCAATTGTTGAAAATACATACAATTAACTATGATCAATAACTTAACATGTAAAGGAGTTTATACTAACATCTTCTCTTGCTCTCTGAAAATCACCTGTTCTTGAGTGGAGTCTTCACATGGATTGTCTGCAGACCTCAATGAGATGATTTTCTATGTTCTAGCCTCCAAGAGGGACTTACTCTCTATTTAACCTGATAGGGTTAGAGTAGTCTTCCTATTATACCCTCAAACCCTAATAAAGAGTAACACAAGGTCCCACATACCTTAGCTTGGTGTAACAATTAGGCACAACCAATAACATCTATACGACCTATTAACATATGTGCTCGTGAACCGGAAGAGTAGTGTCGGTATAGATGAAAAATCCAACAGTATTTACTATTAGATCTATTGATATTGAGATGACGGAGGGAATTAAAATATGTAGGGAGCACCATTCAATTAGGAATCAATAGAGGGTTCCGATGTGGTTATGATATTTTGCTATACTTAGAGATTGCAAGGGACACTTGCTAAAAGCAGTTGTGGGGAAGGTTCCGCAATAAAGTATTGAAACGTAATCATGATCAGGCACATATTTAGTTGAAATTGTGCGTTGTCTTTATCCTTCACATACACCTTCTCCCGGCATGATTATTGACGAGTAATATTGCACTTTCAGAGTCAGATTTGGGCACTACATTTCGTTTACGTTTTTCCCTGGCAAACTCAAGCCTAATCCCATAAATTTCAATAAGGTTTGTGTCTGTTACTGAAATCATATCATTTCCTTGGGCTGGTTTTTCAATGACTGTAAAAAATAATTATCATGGCGTTATAGGATCCAGGGTGTCCACTAGACCTTTTGGGGGCTTAAGCAAATTCCAAAGAATGAACACTTTTAAAGTTTTTTTACACAATATTTGTATTTATCATATGTATAGTGCATTGCACGAGAATAAAATCGATGTTGCTCTCTAAATTTACTTAAAAAATGTTATATTTTTGCTCGAATTTGAAAATGACAATTAGTTTGGACACCCGTTGATAAAATGCCTCATTATATTCCACTTAAGTTCATACTTAGCCGCCTCTGACCATGACTTCACTTCAAACTTCAGTTGTCCCAAGTCAAACCAGTACCTGTGCTCAAACCTTCTCTTATGCACACTCCACGTCGAAAATCACCACCGTACACGTGTTCAATTGTACCTCCTACAATTCAGGAACAAAATCTGTATTCTCCTCTTTGTCTGCAAAACCTCTGTAAGAACTCATCAAATCTCGAGAATGAACCCTTACATGGCTCGATCTCTGTTACGAAACATTTATCATCACACCCGAAACACTAACCGTTACATCTCAACCTCAACCGCTGCCATTACCAAAGCTTCATATGAAGCTCACGATCACTTGTTTCGGTTCTCGATAACTCGTAATTTGAGCTCTTCTTCTTCTTTAGCTGAGGAGAAGAAAGATGGAGAGGAGGACAAATCTGTGGTTGCAGACAACAAAAGTAGTAGTGTTGTGGTTTCGAGTTATTGGGGAATTTCGAGGCCGAGTTTGACTAGGGAGGATGGTACTGCTTGGCCTTGGAATTGCTTTATGGTGAGATGATTAATAATAAGTTTAGTTGATTTGATGTAATTTGTAGTTTTGGTTTTATGATTTTGAGTGCAAATGGTGTGCTAGTACTTAAGGAAAATTGGAAGAAAAAAATAGTCTTTTTTCGATGGAAAGCCGGGCAAAGAATAGAATGATTAATATATTTAGTTCTAGTTATAAATTGGGTGAATGGTAAGGAAAAAATCGTCTTTAGTTTGAAAGAAGTTTATCGAAAATTTGGGGTAAAATTCTGTAAAGATGTAATTGTATTTTTGAAATACGTCAGATAAAATGGTGGTGGTATGTAAAAGTATCGTACAAGAGTTATGCTACGGGAGATTGCTAACTGGATCTCAACTAGGTTGGCATGCACTCCTTAGATAAAAAGTCATATAATCGCTTGAACGGAAAAAGCTATATAAGTCAGAAAAGTCGGCGAATTTTGTTAGAGATTGCCAAAAAAAATTGTGATTTCCCACGTTTCGGAATTAATTTGCGGCTGGAATATTAGTTAGTGTTATGTGCGACCCTATGAAGGCAATGTAACAGTTGCCACATGCCTTATGGATGAAGAGATTCCTCATCTTCATGAGGTGAGTTCATTTTGAGGGGGGAAGAGTGGAAAACTGTATCTAAACAGAAATCCACACATTCAAGGACCCTCGAATTTTTTTTATAGAAATTTAAGGGGGTATTTTGAGAAAGTGAAGAAGAGAGTTGGGAGGCTGGTCAAGGGTTCGATTCCCACCTCTGTGTGGGCTTCGAGGTTGGTATAAGCCCGTCGGCTTATGGGTCGGTTTGTGTGGTTTGCGGGCTATTGCACGAACCCTAGGGGATGTAGTCGGGAATTGACGGTTCACGGATACCTCTAGAAAAAAAAGAAGAAGAAGAAGAAGAGAGCCGGGGTGTTACTTTGTGAAGTTGGGCTTCAACTTTAAAATCCTTCCAAACTCAATTGGGATTGGATGGAGCCGGCTGTTAGTATTTATTTATTTATTAATTTTTTTTTTTTGCTGTGGGTATATATATAAGAAGGAAATCTGCAAAACAAAAGTGGGGTCCCCCCCTGCCCCTAAATCCGCCCTAATGACCTTCTAATTAGATTTTTTGTCATGACTCAATACCTAATTTATCTTCTTCTATTTTAGTGGTCTGTCTAAGGATGACTAATTGAGTTATTATATAGCTGAAATCCTTGTACTTCACCACTTAACCCTCAAATCCTGGCTCCGACCCTGGTTCCACCAATGGGCCCCAGCGTACTCCAAACAAATGCCTACTTACTTAGACTTTACTCGTTCCTCGGGTAGCCATAAAATAAGTCAATTATAGAAGTTCTGTTGACAATACTTCTTAGCCGCAGAGTATCAGGACATGCTTGCAGCTTGCTTATAGAGAGTTATAGTTATACATTCTGATAACTAGAAATCATGTACGAATTTGTATATGGCAAGCTGAATGTTGACAATACTTCTTAGCCGCAGAGTATCAGGACATGCTTGCAGCTTGCTTATAGAGAGTTATAGTTATACATTCTGATAACTAGAAATCATGTACGAATTTGTATATGGCAAGCTGAATGTTGACAATACTTCTTAGCCGCAGAGTATCAGGACATGCTTGCAGCTTGCTTATAGAGAGTTATAGTTATACATTCTGATAACTAGAAATCATGTACGAATTTGTATATGGCAAGCTGAATGTTTTACATCCTTCATGTTTTTTTGTTGATTGTTTTGTTTCTCCGTTATTTATTAAAGTATGATACTAATTTCAATTTCAGCATTCTTCTATTCCATTTATTCATCATTCATTGTAAAATAACGAAACTTTTACCATCAGTTTTATTTTCTAACTGTAAATTGTTTTCATTTACATGCTAGCCCTGGGAGACTTACAAGACTGATCTTTCAATAGATCTGAGTAAGCACCATGTACCTAGGACGTTTACGGACAAGGTTGCTTATAATACAGTTAAATTTCTTCGAGTTCCCACCGATATATTCTTTCGGGTAAGTACTTAAATATTTTTTCTCGTGTCCTTAATTTACTGATGTAGGTTTTTGCTTATGTGCTAAATTGCATGAACCACGTACTTGTAGAAATAAGAAAGGAAGAGATTTATTTCATAAAGGATTAATTCAACTATTACATGAAATGCCTATATATATAGGCAACATAGTTACTAATTCTACTACGCCTATTAGGAATATGAAACTCCTACTTCTAGAATACTTCTAATACTACTATACTCTTCAACACTCCCTCTCACGTTGATACAGACATATAATGTTCGTGTCAAGGTAGATTACAATAAGAAGGAAAATAAAAGATAGTCACTAATAATGATATAATCATTCCCTCACTAATAAAAGAAATTAAGGCTCCCCCTAAAACTGATCAAACTTCTTCTAGACAATCCTTTTGGAGAAGCAGAGACACTTCAAAACTTCACACATCCCTAGTGAAATCGGCGGCAGTAATATCCCGACTTGCCTTTTTTCTCACCTGTACTTGTGAAATTGTCGGCACGTACCGACTTGTCAATTTTCTCACTCGAAGGTAATGTAAATATCTTGAAGAGACACTGAGGTAAGAGAATTAGTCGAGGAAGAGGATCATTCGAGGTGATGTTGAGGAGAGATAATTATTTAAGGAATAAGATATATATTGAAAGAAAGAAACAATTCACTCGAGGACAAAGAAATCCACTTGAGGAAGATGAAATCATAATCGTGATGGAAGGAATTGAGCATCTTCACCCGATCGAAAGAAAGAAATCGCATCTCGCGATAGGAAACTTATCCACAATACGAATAGAGAAACCCTAGTTAGCAAAAAGGTATGAACACCAAATCGGTTGGGAAAAATCCCTTTAAGAGCTTCAATTGCCTAAACGAAGTTAATTACAATAAAATTACTCTAAACCCTAAGCTTCTTCCTCAGAACTTTTATTGAACTAACATGATCTAAAAAAATAACCTAAGTCCCCTTTATATACTAGGGAATAAAAAAATACCAGTAGAACGGATCTCGAGGCAAACCCACGTCTCATAATAACAACCTACGCCAAGCTCGTTTGAACGACATCCAAGTCCGTTCAAACGACGTTACGCTAATTGGTCTTAAACCATAGAAACATGATAACTCGTTCGAACGACATTCAAGCTCGTTCGAACAAAATTTGTCTATGGGCCAAAATTCCAGGGGATTGAACATTGGTCGTTCGAACGAAAATAGGGAGTCGTTCGAACGACTTTGGTTCCTGGGCCAAATTTTAGGGAGTTGGAAAAGGGTTGTTCAAACGACTCAAAACCTCGTTCGAACGGCTTTACGATAATTTCATTCTTCTCATACGAGTTCACCTCAAAACATCCCTAGATCCTTCTGGATCATGGCTCCCCCCTTTAGGAGCCTTGAGCTCCTGCTCAAGCTAGAACTGGAGGTATGGAAATGCGGCGCTGCCAATTTCCCTGCTGTACCACTTCGACTTACTAGGTAGCCGACCCTTCTTCCCAACTTGGAACGATTCAATACCACTCCGTCTTGTAGTATAAACTTTCCTCCCTAGAATACCATATCTTCTCTTTCCATCCATAAGTCATCAACTGACGGAAGGCGAGTGTCGATTGTAGAGTTTTCATCTAAAAGAGACGGCTCAAACAACTTCAAATGCTCGGCATTAATCACTGAATACATCTGCATAGAAGGCAGCAAATCCAATTCATACTCACAGGCCTTGCCTTGCAGCAACTTTCGGCGAAACACACTATGCCCCTTGGGATCATATCTGGCAATATACTCTGATGAAACAATAGGCTGTATCTGTATGGCTATCAACATAGCGGATGTAGTTGGTAATGGGGGTCAAGATAACCTATCAGCCATTTTGTTGTCTACTCCCTTCTTATATTATATAATCAAGGGGAATTGTTGAAGATGCGACATCCACTTCATCTAGCGAGCTTGCTGTAGCTTGGACCGTGTAGCTAAAAACTGGAATGGTTTGTGATCAGTATGTACCACAACCTCCTCTTGCAACTTCCCCATGTCGGTTTGTTGCTTATAAGACGTTGTCATTGGAGACAACAAGCTAGCCGGCGTACCCTCTTAAACCGGTCGCACCAATAACACAAACTTGCCGCTCACATTAACCAACCGCTTCACTTGAGTCGCCGTTACTAAATTAGACGTAGTGACATGCTCCTTACAAGCATAGATATGGAACTCTTTTCCCTCCTTCACAAGACGATATTTGTGAGCTCTACGGTAATGAATCTCATCTCGGTCCCAAAGATAAGGGCTACCCAAGATGACCTGGCACATATCCAAAGGAACCACTTCACACGTCACCTCGTCAATAAACCTTTCAGTGATCGCAAACTTGAATGATCGCAAACTTGAATGTACACTGCTTCGTGATCATAAAATTCGCATCTTTTTAAATCCACCCCAAACCATACGGCTTAGGATGAGCTGTAGTAATCAAACCCATCTTCTTCACCAATGCCTCAGAAATCAAATTTTTTAGACTGCCCGAATCAGCAATGGCCTCGACTAAGCTCTGCTTCACTGAATACTGACATGAAAAAGTTATTCCCGACTCTCCTCCTCGGTAGCCAAAGTCTGCTGAAACATAAGTGTAAGCTTAGAATTCGGTATATCTGAATCTGGGAGGTCAACAACCTCTGCGGCTAATGCATATCTCTCTTTCTTGTTCTTCTCTTCCTTCGGCCTAAACTCCGGGTGAAGTTTCCAACATCTATATGAAATATGCTCACTCGCCTTACAATGATTGCAAGAATTCTCCTTGGACGAAGACCCCTCTCCTCTGGACTCTCCCTTATACTCATTTTTCCAACTAGACCTGTACCCCGACTTGTTCTTGTCGTCTTCTTTGTCACTCTTCAAGTACTTGCCTTCAATGGCAATTGCCTTCACGGTAGCGTCCTCAATATCGGCCACAGTAAAGAACTTCAACTCTCTTCTAATGAACTCTGACAACCCCCCCCGTGTACTTCATGAACACCTCATACTCATCCACATCAATGTCCAAAACCAAAGCTTGGTTATGGAACGCCGTAGTGTACTCTTGTACGGATTGCTCAAACTTTTGGCGCAAATTGTGCCATTTATACTATCTTTCTTGCTTATACCCTATCGGATAAAATTGCTTTCGCACTAATACTTTGAATTCTTTCCAACTCAAACTTTTTACATCGTGGTGTTTTCGATAAGATTTACACCACGTGAGTGCATGACTTGCAAATTTCAACGTAGCAAAGCATATTTATTGAGCATTGGAGTATTCGTAAACGAAAAAATAAGTTTCTAACCTATCTTACTAATTATCCAACTTCTCGGCATCGACTGAACCATCGAATACCGGAATTTCAATTTTAAAATTGATACGAAGATTACGTAACAGATTCGATGACTTACCAATACCCGATCGTTCCTTGATGGATTCGGCATCACTAGAATCACTATCTATCATCGCATTATCCACGTCTTCATCCACCTCCAGAACCCCTTTCTTCCTCGAGCAGCCTCGCCGATGAGAGCGGCCTCGTCGTGTCGCCGAAGCTGAAGCCTTCGCTAGATTCGTGAGACGCAATTGTTCTACCAACTCCCCTACAGTAGAAGTTAGGTCGGAAATTGTCGTTTCCAAAGTCGTGAGTCGATTGTTGGAATCGTCATTCTTCTTCAAATTAGGTTGTCGATGAATCTTCAACGGACTCACTAGCTTCTCCTTCGTTTGCTTGAGAAGGTAACGTGTAGAGACCATAAACCACAATCAGCCCCCGAGAATCGTAACTGGAAAACTGATACCACTTAATCTATAATACGAATAGAGAAACCCTAGTTAACAGAAAAGTATGAAGAACACCAAATCGGTTGGGAAAAATCTCTTTAAGAGCTTTAATTGCTTAAATGAAGTTAATTACAATGGAATTACTCTAAACCCTAAGCTTCTTCCTCAGAACTTTTATTGAACTAACATGATCTAAAAAAATAACCTAAGTCCCCTTAATATACTAGGGAACAAAAAATACCAGTAGAACGGATCTCGAGGCAAACCCACGTCTCAGAATAACAACCTACGCTAAGCTCGTTTGAACGGCATCCAAGCCCGTTCGAACGACGTTACGCTAATTGGTCTTAAACCCTAGAAACATGACAACTCGTTCGAACGGCATCCAAGCTCGTTCGAACGAAATTTGTCTATGGGCCAAAATTCCAGGAGATTGAACATTGGTTGTTCGAACGAAAATAGGGAGTCGTTCGAACGACTTGGGTTCCTGGGCCAGTTTCCAGGGAGTTGGAAATGGGTCGTTCGAACGACTCTAAACCTCGTTCGAACGACTTTACGATAATTCCATTCTTCACATATGAGTTCACCTCAAAACATCCCTAGATCCTCCGGGATCAGAAACACTAGAATAAATTTAAGATAATCACTAGAGAAAAAGAGAATTACTCTAGGAAAGAATCACTCAGTGAAAGAAACAAAATTTTTATGATCGAGGTGGATGGTAGTGTAACATCTTCGTCCGATCCAATGAGAGAAAATTGCATCCCGCGGCAGGAAAAGAAGATACCTCAAAACTTTCTGGCGATTAAAAGTGATACATGAGGATCTAAACATTAAACCCCTCAAAAGAAAACCAAGTCGTTCGAACGAGCCATGAAGCTGTTCGAACGAGTTAGAAGAAAAATCAAGCCAAAAATTCTGTTGTCGATTCTAGGCAAAATAAGGTCGTTCGAAAGAGACATGGAGTTGTTCGAACGAGTCGGAGACTTAGGCAAACATTCTGACTGCCTCGTTTTTTAGGCAGAATTGCCAAGGTTGTTCGAACGAGACATGGAGTCGTTCGAACGAGTCAAAGACTTAGGCAAACATTCTTTTTGCCTCATTTTTTAGGCAAAAATTGGGGAGTCGTTCGAACGACTATCGCGACTACTTCTAAATTTAGGTCATTTTTTGGGAAATTGGTCATATATTGTAACTAGGAAACTTGTAACCTATTTAAGGGCAAGGTAGGCAATGTGAAAGGGAAAGGAGGAAATCCAAAAAATTAATCCCGAATTTGGTTTTTAAGAGTAATTCATTGTAATCAATTGAATTGAGCAATAAAAGTTTCTAATTGGGAAATTATCTTACCAAATCGTATTACTGTGTTAATTCTTCTTCTAAGGTTAGTCTCTACTTTGATTGTGGATTAAAAAGATAACTAAAAGAAGAGGCAGGTATCATAGTGAAAGAAAGAACATTTACTAGAGGAATCGATATTAATATCACCAAATGGGGAATATAAGAGAAATCCTAAAAGAAAATAAATTACTGCACACGGAATGAAACGAGAGATTTGAATGATAGAGTTGGTTATAACAAACTTAACGCCAAAAGAAGTGATAGAAAAGTGAAACAAATCACCAAGAAAGATGTATCTTCAGGTCGCAACACACATGTACCAATCACCACATATCACGAGGCATTAAATAACACTATCTAATAGAAACTAAGTGCGGAAGCAAAATGATTTACTGAAATTCAAACGAGGGTTTTTAGAATTTTCCCCTAAAACTCGCATAAATCCTATAAACTAAGAGAACTCCTACTCTAGAAGGTTCCCCTCCTATTTATTAACCACAACAACTGCTAAAACGAAAATAAGTACGTGCCTCGTGGGTCATGATCCATTCCACGATCTATCAACTCTCCTCCTCTAAGAAAAATTCGACCTCAAATTCTGTAGCTCTATATAATCCTCGTAAGAAACTGGGTCCAAACTTGTAAAAGCCTCTTCTGAAATTCAAGAATGTCTTCCATTCCTTTATTTACCCAACATATAAGGAATTCTGATAGGAATAATTGTTAAGGTATGAACTCGAAGCTATGTTTTGTCAAGACTGGAAACTGGTTAGATTCGTTCGAACGATATTGTTGTCCGTTCGAACGAAGAGTCAAGCTTGCTGGAATTTAGCCCAGAAGGACAAAGTCGTTCGAAGTTTTTTAGAAGTTCCCTCCGATTTAGAAGTTTGATTGTGAGACGTAGAAGTTTGCCTCGAGATCTGTACCCACGTAAATTAGAAGTTTCTAATCTTGGTGTGAGCCCTCTATTATATAAAGAGGTGCTAGGTTATTGTATTAATCATCTTGTGAGAGTTTAATCTTAGAGAAGCTTTAAGGTTTGAGAGACTCCATCATTAAGCTTTGAGAAAGCTTTGAGAGATCATTGTAACCTGTTTGATTTACATAGTGAATTGCTCGGGAGTGGTTTTTTATCCGAAAGGATTTTCTACTTCCATCCTCTGGAACTTTTGTGTGTCTTATTGTTCTTGCTTGATTCTTGTTTATTCTCTTATATTGGTGTTTCCGCGTAATCGTTCTTGACGAGAGGAAGAGAGTAGCTAACTCTGATTCTCAACAATTGGTATCAGAGCGAGCGTTTAGGGCTTGTGTGGTGAAGAACAATGGCCGATCAGGAGAAGTTGAAAATCACAAAGTTCAATGGTTCTAATTTTGGAGTGTGGAAGATGCAGATAGAAGATTACCTTTATCAGAAGGATCTTGATCTACCGCTGGGTGGAGCTGAGATGAAGCCAGTAGATTTCAATGAAGTTAAGTGGACGCGATTGGATCGCAAAGCGCTTGGAACCGTTAGGTTAGCGCTATCATCTCAAATTCTATACATGATCTCCAAAGTTACGACGACGAAGGGATTGATGGAGACGTTGTCCGCTATGTACTCGGAACCGTCCGGGGCAAACAAGGTGCATCTTTTACGGCGCTTGTTTACTTTGAAGATGAAGGACAATGGTAGTGTGCAAGCTCATATCAGTGAGTTCAATACCATACATGCTCAACTGGAATCCGTGAAAATCACTTTTACCGAGGAGGTGAGAGCGTGGGCTCTTCTAGGGCAGTTGTCAGAAAGCTGGGAAAGATTCATTACAGCAGTGAGCAACTCATCTGGGAAGGAAGACATCAAATTTGACACTATAGTCTCGTTGATTATGAGTGAAGAGAATAGGCGTAAAACATCTGAACCCTCTTCGAGTTCAAACGGAAGTATGTTGAACGTCGAGGAAAGAGGGAGGTCTTACAGAAAGGGGCCGAAATTTGGAAGGGGTCGATCACAGTCAAGAGGGAAGTCTAAGCCGCCCGGTGCGTGTTGGACTTGTGGAAAGAAGGGTCACTTCAGGCGGGATTGCAACTCTTCTTCTTCTAAGAAGATTAATGATGAAGAGAAAGATACAATGAACCTTATTGAGGAGGTTAGTTCTGACGAGGCTCTACTACTATCGTGTGACGATGTTAACGAATCTTGGATTGTTGATTCGGGCACTTCCTTCCATGCTACTGCGAACGTAGGTTTTCTTACCAATATTGTTAAAGGCGACTTTGGTACGGTCTTTCTTACAGATAAAAGTGCACGCAATATTACTGGAAAGGGAAACGCTAGATTGTAGGAACATTGGTTTTACAAAATGTGTGACTTGCACCTAAACTGGGGTGTAACCTTATATCGGTTAGCAAATTGGCGGATGATGCCGGATACGAGTGTACCTTTGGCGTAACCTTCTGGAAGGTTACAAAGGGAGCTATGTTGGTAGCTCGAGGCTTGCGACAAGGAACATTGTATACAACGCAAAGCACAATTTCCACTATTTGTGCGACTACCCCGGGGATTGATACAAGTACGTGGCACAAACGGCTTGGTCACATGAGTGAGAAGGGGATGAAGATAATGGTAACAAAGGGAAAACTAGAGGGTCTTGATGAGATTGATCTCAAGTTTTGTGAAGAATGTGTTCTTGCGAAGCAGAAGGTCAGTTTCAAATTATCTCAAAGATCAAGGAAACCCGAAAAGCTGGATCTTGTACATACAGATGTTTGGGGGCCAACCAAGGTGTCTTCTCTTGGTGGTTCTCATTACTATGTTACTTTTATCGATGATGCTACTCGTAAACTGTGGGTCTACTTCGTGAAGAACAAGTCAGATGTGTTCGATAAATTCAAGAGGTGGAAGGCTCTAGTTGAAAATGAAATCGGGTTGAAACTGAAGTGTCTCAAATCGGATAACGGGGGCGAATACTGTAGTGACGAGTTTGAAGACTTTTGCGCATCAAACGAGATTAGGAGACAAAAAACTATTCCCGGAACACCGCAACAAAATGGTGTTGCAGAACGCATGAACCGAACAATAAACGAAAGAGCGAGGAGTATGAGGCTCAATACTGGATTGCCAAAGTGTTTTTGGGCGGATGCGGTAGTACGGCGACGTACTTGATTAATAGAGGGCCTTCGACGGCTTTGGACTTTGGAATTCCTGAAGAAGCATGGATCAGTAAAGAGGTAAACCTTAATCACTTTCGTATTTTCGGTTGTATCTCTTATGTGCTTGATAATTCAAATACAAGGACCAAGTTAGATGCAAAGTCGATGAAGTGCATTTTTATTGGATACGGTGGTGATGAGTTTGCGTACCGGTTTTGGGATGCGAAGAATCGGAAAGTTATCCGGAGCCGTAATGTTACAATCAATGAGGAAGTCTTATATAAAGATTTCAAAGTACATGTGAAAAGGATTCGAGGTGAAGAAGAGGAAAGTGTCGACATTGAAGATGATGAACCCTCTCGAGAGGATAATGAAGAAGTCGTTGTTGAGTCCAATGCACCGGATCAGAACGAGGAACCTAATGTTCTAGACATTCCAATAGCACTTCGAAAGGAGCCGAGAGTTACGAGAATTCCGGCAAGGTACGTAAATTCTTTAAATCACTTGTTACTTACAGATGATGGTGAACCTGAAAGTTACAAGGAGTCTTTAGATGTGGAAGCCAAGAGCAAGTGGGAGCTTGCTATGGATGATGAGATGCAGTCATTGTCAGTTAATCGAACTTGGGATTTAGTTCGGTTACCGAAGGGGAAGGGAGCATTACACAACAAGTGGGTATACAGACTAAAGCAGGAATTTGATGGTTCAAGAAGATTCAAGGCCAGACTTGTGGTGAAGGGCTTTCACAGAAAGAGGGCGTTGATTTCGGTGAGATTTTTGCTCTTGTGGTGAAGATGTCTACTATTCGGGTTGTGATGAATATAGTTGTTGTTGAAGACTTGCATCTTGAGCAATTAGATGTCAAGACAGCTTTTCTTCACGGCAATCTTCATGAAGAAATATATATGAAGCAGCCGGAAGGATATTCAGTCAAGGGGAAGGAAGATCACGTGTGTAGGCTCACGAAGAGCTTAATGGTTTGAAACAAGCGCCGAGACAGTGGTATTTGAAGTTCGAGTAATTCATGTCCAGAAATGGTTATTCGAAGAACAATGCGGATCACTGTTGTTTTATCAAGAAGACGGGGAACTCATATGTTATTCTACTTCTGTATGTAGATGATATGTTGGTAGCAAGTACTGACATGGAAAAAATTGTTAAGTTGAAAGAACAATTATTCTGGGAGTTTTCTATGAAGGACTTGGGTGCAGCGAGACAAGTTCTTGGTATGCGTGTTACAAGGGACAGAAAGCGGCGAGGGCTGAAGCTATCTCAAGCTGAGTACATCGGCAAGGTACTCAAGCGGTTTAACATGGATGGTGCTTAGGTCGTTAGTACACCATTGGGAGGTCACTTCAAGTTATCAAAAGATTGTTGTCCAAAGACGCAGAAGGATCGTGATGATATGAGGAGTGTTCCTTATCAGTCCGCGGTTGGTAGCCTAATGTACGCTATGATTTGTACGAGACCGGACATTGCCCAAGCAGTGAGAGTTGTGAGTAGGTATATGAGTAATCCAGGCCAAGAGCATTGGAGAGCTGTGAAATGGATACTTAGGTATCTAAAGGGGACTCAAGACATGGCATTGTGTTATGGTGGTTCTCAGATATGCTTACAATGTTTTGTTGATTCTGATATGGCGGGAGACATTGATAGGCGGAAGAGTACTAGTGGCTTCGTTTTTACATTGGGAAGCGGTGCGGTTACATGGGTTTCTAGGCTACAGAAGATTGTAGCTTTGTCTACGACGGAGGCGGAATATGTTGCGGCTACAGAAGCGTACAAGGATATGGTTTGGCTAAAAGGGTTGATGAAAGAGCTCGGTCAAGAACAACGTTCTCCTATGTTGTATAGTGATAGTTAAAGCGCTATACACTTAGCGAAGAACTCAGCTTTTCACTCTAGGACCAAGCATATTGATATTAGATATCACTATATTCGCTCGCTCCTCAAGGACAGTGTGCTGAAGCTCGTGAAGATTCATACTGATGTGAATCCGGCCGACATGTTTACGGAGGTGGTGACTTTTCAGAAGTTGACAACATGTACAACTTCTGTGGGTCTTCAAGGTTGAAGATCCGGGTACTGAGCAATTCATTTTTTTGGAGATCTGGAGATGGGCTACAATAGGTTCGATTTCAAGTGGGAGATTGTTAAGGTATGAACACGAAGCTATGTTTTGTCAAGACTGGAAACTGGTTAGATTCGTTCGAACGATATTGTTGTCCGTTCGAACGAAGAGTCAAGCTTGCTGGAATTTGGCCCAGAAGGACAGTCGTTCGAACGGCTTTGTGACTCGTTCGAACGAGATTGGCGTTTAACGTTTTTTAGAAGTTTGATTGTGAGACGTAGGAGTTTGCCTCGAGATCTGTACCCACGTAAATTAGAAGTTTCTAATCTTGGTGTGAGCCCTCAATTATATAAAGGGGTGCTAGGTTATTGTATTAATCATCTTGTGAGAGTTTAATCTTAGAGAAGCTTTAAGGCTTGAGATACTCCATCATTAAACTTTGAGAAAGCTTTGAGAGATCATTGTAACCTGTTTGATTTACATAGTGAATTGCTCGGGAGTGGTTTTTTATCCGAAAGGATTTTCTACTTCCATCCTCTAGAACTTTTGTGTATCTTATTGTTCTTGCTTGATTCTTGTTTATTCTCTTATATTGGTGTTTCCGCGTAATCGTTCTTGACGAGAGGAAGAGAGTAGTTAACTCTGATTCTCAACAATAATTGCCGTGGGGAGTCGTAGCTGTAGTGGGCATCCCCTTAGGAGCCAGCCCCTAGGGAGGCTCTCCTTGTTTCTATTTTCAGTTATTTTTATATACTAGAATAATGCCTATTTTTGAGGGAAGTGTTTTTAGAAGGTGGAGGACTCCTAGTTCTATAAAGGAGTCCTAGGGTAGAAGGTAAGGGAAGTTGAATTTTGGAGAAGAAACCCTAGCTAAGTAGGGTGATTTAGTTTTCTTTCAGTTTTAATTCAATCAATAGTTGTTTTTCTTTTGTTAATCGCTTCTGTATTAGTAGTTTTCTATCAATTGGTACCAGAGCGAAACTCGTTTCGTGGGGATTATTATTATTATTGACAGCTACAGTGATTTTGGCATATGTTACATTAATTTCTGTGTTGCTACAGTAATTTTGGCTTCTGCTACAATAATTTTCTGCGTAATATAGTGATTTCGGCATCTACTACACTGATTTTGCGTCGCTACAGTAGTTTAATTTTCAGTAATTTCCGTTCCGTGGGTAAGAGATGACGATTTTTAGTTATGCGATGTATGCTCAAGCTATTGTACGAATCACGGAGATTGAGGCGGGTATAAGGAAAAATGGGTCGATTAAATTCGACGGAGGAAACTCCTGTATGATCCAGCACAAAGAATCAACGGAGAGAGAGACTCAACGGGTTATTGCTATTGTGAGTGGAGAAGGCGACGTTGCGTTAGGAAGTTCACGAACAAAACTCTACAATGAGGTCGCGGTTTTTGGGAGTGAAACTTACCCAATTTAAGTTCCTAATCATCACGAGATTCAACCCAAGAAAACCCAAATCATGCCAACTCCATTACCGCGAATTCGCCTATCGAAGAAAGAGAGAAATAGAGAGGGGTCTCCATTAACCGGAGCGAGGTCTCCATTAACTGGCAAACTGGGTCCAACGTCGGCAACAACAAGAGAGGCGTCCCCGCAAGTCATACCAGTGTCACCCCCGTCGGCAACAATGATATGGGCAACCCCGAGGACCACCGGCAAGGAATCCATGACGGCAGCACCGAGAGAGGCGTCCCTGAAAGCCCACATCAAGGAAACAACGCCGACAACAACAAGAGAGAGGTCCCCGAAGGTCCCTGCCGAGGAACTAACGCTGACAACAACAAGTGAGGCGTCCCTGAAGGCCACTATCGAGGGACCAACACCGGTAGCAACAAGAGAGGGCATCGGGATGCCCATAACGCCAATGACAATGATTGTGGGGGAGGAAGAAGGGTTCCTACCTATCCTCGGTGCCCCCCAATAGCAACTAGGATCCTTGCAATCTAAGCTACCTACCAAAGCAATGCTTACAAACAATTCTAACCCTATCCTAGGTAGCGATGGGCCCCATAAACCCCAAGATCAAAGCGTCATCACTCTTGCAGTAGTTAGAGGCTCGTCAGGCAGGTTGTGTACATTAATTCTGGTAGTTTATTTTATATATATAAGTGTAGAAAATAAGCTAGCTTTGGTATTGCTACAACTACGAAACAGACCTTTTTTCAACGATAAAAACCCTAATAGGTTTCTCTAAGTGGGTCTTGTAAGGGGCCTTTTTTCAATTGTGTCTGGGTAGGGCGTGGTGCTTTACCGCCGATTGTGTCTGGGTAGGACAGGGTGCTTTACCGCCCCAAAAACCCGCGGAACTTGCGTACGCTGAAGCTGTTGCTGGATGTGTATTCGTCATGGGTCTTTTAGCCCACAGGCCTATCTCTGACTTTTTTTGCAGCAAGAAAGCCATGTTTTCACCCGGGTGGGGTTATGAGCAGCAAGGTAGATTAGAAATGGCCCCTGGGAAAAAAAAGGGTAGATTAGAAATGGCTCAAATAGCTCCAAAAAAGCAAGAAAAAAGAAACAAAAACAAAAACACAAACACACACCTAGAAGCCAAGGTATATAGTGAAAAGGTAGTTTAGCGCCACCTTTTTTCCTTGGTATATGGTTATATAGTGAAAAGGTAGTTTAGCGCTTCAAAGCCAACACTAAGCCAAAACAGCAAGGTAGGTTAGAAATGGCTCCTAAACTACTCTGCTGTGGCAAGAAATCGCTTTCACCCTTTTAAAAGCTAAATCTGCTTGTAAACTACTGCTTTAAAACACACCCCTAGGTTTACCAGAGCTTTAGCGTAATGTATATTTTATGGAAAATAACATAACCACAGAAGAAAATAGGATCCTTCTAAACTACGTGGTTTAGAAAGCTAACCTCTTTCAACTACTTCTTTTAGCTCGCCTATGGCTCTAAAACACACCCATTTTAAACGTACGCAAGTCCGGC
The DNA here is from genome assembly GCA_014058105.1 of Kingdonia uniflora. Lineage (NCBI taxonomy): Eukaryota > Viridiplantae > Streptophyta > Magnoliopsida > Ranunculales > Circaeasteraceae > Kingdonia > Kingdonia uniflora. The sequence continues at coordinate 580,799 of JACGCM010002358.1, read as the reverse complement.
TCTAACCCCTATCTAGCTTTCTTAGCTTCAAAAACAACACTTTTCTTTATTCTTCTTTTGCACAAGCGCTTTACTAAGACCAAATGATTTCTTTGCTATAACTGCGATCACCCTAAAAAAAAGAGGCCACTCCATCATTGTACAAAGAGGTAGAGAGTCCTCCAAATTGCGTCATTGGAGTCTCCGGAGTTGATGCATTGGAGTGTAAAGCCATTATGGTAGGGAAGAAGAAAGCAGGATCTCGTCAACCAACTCAAGAAGATAGGTTACGAGATCTAGAGGAGAAGATAGAGGAATTTAGAGTTAATATGGAGAACTCAATATGAGAGTTCAAAATGCAAACAGATTAGACTTTAAAATCCATCTTGCTAGTAATCTCATCGCAAAGAGGCCTTGAGATGGGGTTTTTGGGTAGCGTGGTGGCATCAAAAGGAAAGGGGGGGGGGTTCCCTTGGGTTCGTTTATGGGAGATGCTAGGAGAGGGGGATTTTCACCAATACGTCTTGAAAGTTTTGGGCGAGAAAGGGGATTCTCTACAAGAAATAACAATAAGAGAGAATTCAACAACAAAGGGGTTTCGTTCACCTTTAATGGTTTTGACGGACTTGACGTTCAAGATGTGGGTAACGAAGATAAATTCACGGATTTTGATGTGAGAGACTCCAACACTAGCTACGAGGGGCGAATTTTCGTCGCAAGAATTGGGGCACGAATCTTCCCTCGCGGGGATGACTCACCGAATCGTCATTAACATAGAGAGAGATCACGGCGACGAGAAAGGAGTTCCAGTGTTTGTGAATCCGTATTGGGAGAAGCTTTTACAGTGTTCTTTGAAGTGTGAGATTCCTAAATTTTGGCAACTACAAGTGTAACATATGGTGTCTTCAATTTTTAGTCCAATTAAGGGGCACAGTTTTGAAAACGATCTCTATTGGGTATTTTTACAAGTTACGGAAAATTTTGTGGGCGTTTTCCAAATTATATAAGTGCGCTCTTCTGATTTGAGATTGATGTTTTGAAGATTTTCGTGAAAGAGTTTGCGGTCGAACTCTTTAAAGAAAGGGAGAGTTGATAGGAATAATAGCCGTGGGGAGTCGTGGTCGTAGTGGGCATCCCCTTAGGAGCCGACTCCTAGGGGTCGACCCTCCTTGTTTTTTTTTTAAGTTATTTTATTATTATTAGAATAATGCCTATTTTTGAGAGAAGTGTTTTTAGAAGGTGGAGGACTACTAGTTCTATAAAGGAGTCCTATGGTAGAAGGTAAGGGAGGTTAAGTTTTGGAGAAGAAACCCTAGTTAAGTAGAATGATTTAGTTTTATTTCAGTTTTAATTCAATCAAGTAGTTGTTTTTCTTTTGTTAATCGCTTCCACATTAGTAGTTTTCTATCAAACTCTCTTTGCTTGAAATCATCAACCATCTCATCAAGAATCTCATCTATATCGTCTCGATAATGGATACCTGATATAGGAGATATCGGTAATCCCTGTCCATGATAGTGTGATAATAACTTGACATTCACTACCTCGGAACGGTTTCCCGTAAGATTAATTTCATATGCGTTTTCACCATACCTCCAAATTATAAAAGGCTACGTCTTGCGTAGTAGAAACTATACCCGTTCGACGTTCCTTTTTAATATATAACATAACAAGGTCTCCTGGTGAAAAAATTACCTCACATCGATGTCTATCCACACAGACCTTGATGCCTGCCTAAACGTTCTTTAGATGTTGTCGTATGTCTGTACGGAGAGACCGAATAACTTCAGTGAACTCTGTAGCACTATCTAAAACTAGAACAAGCTGAGGAATAAGAGCCAAATCAAGTACGGTGTCAGGATTGTACCCAGTCACAATCTGGAATAGAGATAGTCCTATGCAGCTGTTGACAGAGATATTAAATGTGAACTCAGCTTGCGATAAAGCGATATCCCACTCCGTTGGCCAATCTTCTATAATACATCTCAGCAAATTACCCAAACTACAATTGAGGACCTCCGTTTGCCCATCCGTCTGCAGGTGGATAACTGTAGAAAAATGTAGCTTGCAGCGAAGTAACCTTCATAATGTACCCCAAAAATTCCCTGCAAATCGCCTATCTATGTCTGACTTGATAGAGTGTGGTATTCCATGTAAGCAAACGATCTCTTAAAACAATATGTGGGCGACATTTGAGACGTTTTCTGTTTTACTACAAAGAATGAAATGTGCCATTTTGGAAAATCTGTCGACTACCACAAAAACGGAATCAAAACCCCTAACCTTAGGTAACCTTGTCACAAAATCCATCAATATGTCTCTCCAAGGGCATGTCGATATCGGTAAAGAAGTGTATAGACTCGTATTTTGTTCTTTTCCCTTTGCCGTTGTACAGGGATAATACTTTCGTATAAAAGTATTGACATCACGTCGCATCGAGCCCTAGAAGTATTTCTCCCGCATGAGAGCCATAGTCTTGACCACTCCAAAATGTCCCCCTAAACCCCCTGCGTGAACCTCTGAAATGAGTCTCTCTTTCTCATAGAAGAAGGAATACATAATGCCGTTCCTTTCAAAAAGTAGCCATCCTGTAAGAAGTGGTATCAAAAACCCCGTGCCTTTGTTTACAGGACGTATAAATCTGACCAAAGAAATCATCTCTTGCATACAACTCTCGTAACTCGCCGAACCCAATAATTGAGGTGCGAAGTGTGACCAATAGGTGACCTGAGTTGTACGACTGATCCGGTCGACGAACCCATTCTCCTTTTCTTTGATATTGATCAGGAGGATCTGAAGATCGAACCCCTTCAAAAGATGCCAACTCGTTCGAACGAGCCTTGGAGTCGTTCGAACGAGATATGAGAGGAATAGATAATTCGAGTTGAGCCTATTCGACCTGGACTAATTCGAACTGAGTTTATTCGACCTGGAGTTCCCAAAAGACCAATTCGAGCTGAGTCTACCCGACCTGGACCAATTCGAACTGAGTCTATTCGATCTGGAGTTCACAGAAGACCAATTCGATCTAAGTTTATTTTCAAGCAAAAATAGTCAAGTCGTTCGAACGACATTTGGAGTCGTTTGAACAAACTGAAGTTCCCAGACCAATTCAAGCTGAGGCAATTTTTAGGCAAAAATAACAAGTAGTTCGAACGGCCTGAAGATCCCAGAAGACCAATTCACGCTGAGGCTTTTCTTAGTGATCCAGGAGGATCTAGGCAAGTCCTATTGGGACTAGGAACTTGTAACCCTTATAAAAGGGGCAAGGCTAGGCAAGTCCTATTAGGACTAAGAACTTGTAATCCAGTCTTATTGGAACTAGGAACTTGTAACCTTTATAAAAAGGGGCAAGGCTAGGCATTATTAGGTTATGTTAGATCTAGAAAGAGTTATGAGGAAGAAACCTAGGGTTTTGGAGTGATTTATTGTAATTACTTCGTTTTTAAGCAATTGAAGCTTTTATTTTCCCAATCAATTGATGTTCTTTGTACTTTTCAGCTAACTAGAACTTCTCAATCGTATTGTGTATTAAGTGGTATCAGTTTTCTAGTTGCAATTCTCGGGGGGTTGATTGTGGTTTATGGTCTCTATACGTGACTGTCTCAAGCAAACAAAGGAGAAACTAGTGAGTCTGTTGACGATCCATCGCAAACCTAATTCGAAGAAGAAGAACGATTTGGAGATGGGTGATTTCGACGATCGACTCACGATTTTGGAAATGATAGTTTTCGACCTAACTTCTACTGTAGGGGAGTTGGTAGAACAATTGCGTCTCACGAACCTCGCGAAGGCTTCCGCTTCAGCGAAACTGCGAGACTGCTCGAAGAAGAAATGGGTTATGGAGGTGGATGAAGACGACGCTTTTGTGGAGATCGATAGTGATTCTAGTGATGCCGAATCCGACAAGGAGCGATCGGGTATTGGTAAGTCATCGAATCCTATACGTAATCTTCGTATCAATTTTAAGATTTAAATTCCGGTATTGGACGGTTTGATCGATGCCGAGAAGTTGGATAATTGGTTGGATAGGTTAGAAACTTATTTTTCCGTTTACAAATACTCCAATGCTCAGCAAATTTGCTTTGCTACGTTGAAATTTGCAAGTCATGTACTCACGTGGTGAAAATCTTATCAGAAACGCCACGATGTAGGAAGTTTGGGTTGGAAAGAATTCAAGGTATTAGTGCGAAAGCTGACACGGCCCTAGCCGGGACCGACTCTACAGTGCCCGGAGTGCAGCGGAATAAGGGACCGTGCGGCGTACACGGACGCGCGGTCGGCGTGTACCAGCCATCTTCACGGGCGCGGCGCGCCAGTGGCATACAACCCACGGATGCTAGAGCGACATCCTGATAATCCTGGATACTCGTGAGGGGTCATCGAATATGTATTCGGTATAGGCAACAACGCTGAAGGTTCCCTCAATAATCCCTACAGCGTAATCTCTCACGACGCGCGCGAGGTACGGAAAGCACACCTGTCCTGTAGCGGATCAGGGTAGCTCAATATGCCGGTTTCCACATAAGGGACTCATATCTCAAGGGGCGACAAGCCTGGACTATTTATATTGTCCATCTGTAAGGGGCGGTGCGTCTCGGATAGCCCGCGGGGCATAGCGGCGCCATATGAAGCCCTTTATTGAAAACCGGCCCGCATTGCGAGGCAATGTCCCCTGGCCTTCCCTAAGCCTAGGAGAACTCATAACTATCCCTTGTAGATAGTCCATGAGCCGGAGTCCTTGATGACCAAGCATTAAAGCTCTTTTAGTCATGGGGAGGATCGGACCAAGGTTCCTCCTTAATATAGCTACTAAGTAAATAGTCAACTTCCAAAAGGAAACGTTAAAACATGAGACGAAGCGTACTGGACCTTTTCGCCCCCTTAACTGAATCCGATTGTGACGAAACTTGGCGTGCTGCTATATTAGGATATAGAGAACAAATACATTCGGACAGAACTCAAAACGCTCGGGTGGATTTGGCCGGCGTTCGGTAGGTCGTCACAAAAGCAGTTTTATCCGATTGGGTATGAGCAAGAGAGATGGTATAAATGGCACAATTTGCGCCAAAAATTTGAGCAATCCGTACAGGAGTACACTACAGCGTTTCATAACCAAGCTTTGGTTTTGGACATTGATGTGGACGAGTATGAGATGTTCATGAAGTACACGGGGGGTTTGTCGGAGTCCATTAGGAGAGAGTTGAAGCTCTTTAATGTGGCCAATATCGAGGACGCAACCATGAAGACAATTGCCATTAAAGGCAAATACTTGAAGAGTGACAAAGAAGACGACAAGAACAAGTCGGGGTACAAGTCTAGTTGGCAAAACGAGCATAAGGGAGAGGCCAAAGGAAAGCGGTCTTCGTGCAAAGAGTTTCATTGCAATCATTGTAAGGTGAGTGGGCATATCCCTGCTTATTGTTGGAAACTTCACCCGGAGCTTAGGCCGAAGGAGGAGAAGTGCAAGAAAGAGAGATATGCACTAGCTATAGAGGTTGTTGACCTCCTGGATTTAGATAAACCAAATCCTAAGCTTACTCTTATGTTTTAGCGGACTTTGGCTACCGAGGAGGAGAGTCGGGAATAACTTTTTCATGTCAGTATTCAGGTGATGCAGAGTTTAGTTGAAGCCATTTTGGATCCGGGTAGTCAAAAAAAATTTGATTTCTAAGGCGTTGGTGAAGAAGATGGGTTTGACAACTACAGCTCATCCTAAGCTGTATGGTTTCGGGTGGATTCAGAAAAATGCAGATTTGATGATCACGAAGCAGTGTACATTCAAGTTTGCGATCACTGAAAGGTTTATTGACGAGGTGACGTGTGAGGTGGTCCTTTGGATGTGACCATCTTGGGTAACCCTTATCTTTGGGACCGAGATGCAATTCATTACCGTAGAGCTCGCAAGTATCGTCTTGTGAAGGAGGGAAAGGAGTTCCATATCAATGCTTGTAAGGAGCTTGTCATTATGTCAAATTTAGTAACGGTGACTCAGGTGAAGTGGTTGGTTAATGCGAGCGGCAAGTTTGTGTTGTTAGTGTGACCGGTTTAAGAGGGTACGTCAGTTAGCGTGCTGTCTCCATTGACAACGTCTTATAAACAATAAACCGACATGGGGAAGTTGCAAGAGGAGGTTGTGGTACATACTGATCACAAACCGTTCCAGTTTTTAGCTACACAGTTCAAGCTACAACAAGCTCGACAGATGAAGGGGCTGTCATATCTCCAACAATTTCCCTTGATTATACAGTATAAGAAGGGAGTGGACAACAAATTGGATGATAGGTTATCTCGACCCCCATTACCAACTACTTCCGCTATGTTGGTTTCTATGCAGATACAACATTTTGTTACGTCAGGATATGTTGCAGGATATGATGATCCTGAGGGGCGTAGTGTGTTTCGCCGAAAGTTGCTGCCAAGCAAGACATTTGGTGGTATTGAGTCTTTTCGAGTTAGGAAAAAGGGTCAGCTACCTAGTAAGTCGAAGTGGTACAACAGGGTAATGGGCAGCGCCGCATTCCCACCTCTCCAATTCTCACTTGAGCAGGAGCTCAAGGCTCCTAAAGGGGGAAGCCATGATCCAGGAGGATCTAGGCAAGTCCTATTGGGACTAGGAACTTATAACCAAGTCCTATTGTAACTAGGAACTTGTAACCCTTATAAAAGGTGCAAGACTAGGCAAGTCCTATTGGGACTAAGAACTTGTAACCCAGTTCTATTGGAGCTAGGAACTTGTAACCCTTATAAAAAGGGGCAATGTTAGGCATTATTAGGTTATGTTAGATCTAGAAAGAGTTGTGAGGAAGAAACCTAGGGTTTTTGGTGTGATTCATTGTAATTACTTCATTTTTAAGCAATTGAAGCTTTTATTTTCCCAATCAATTGGTGTTCTTCTTACTTTTCAGCTAACTAGAGCTTCTCAATCGTATTGTGGATTACTTAGGCTTAATTTGGCCAGTCATTCGAACGACCCATGGGTTCGTTCGAACGACTAACGTATTCCTTCAATATTTTTAGGCGTTTCAAGGGCATAATGGTCATATCTTGTAACTATAAACTTGTAACCCTCATAAAGGGGCAAGGCTAGGCAAGGTAAAAATTATCTTAGATCAATCCAAGTTTTTGTAAGAGAGGCTTAGGGTTTTGAGAGTAATTCGATTGAAATTAAATCATTGAGCAATTGAAGCTCTAAAAGAGAAATTCTCCTAATTGTGTTTGTTCTTCATTTAATTTCTTCATTTAGGTTAATCTCAAATCGATTGTGGATTAGATATGTAACGCATGGAACTGAAAACTCTAGAGATACCCGAACCATTTTTCCTGCCTATCAGCAGAGGGCTGACTGTGCAAATTTCGTAGTGCATCATGGTCTGAATGGATAACTAACTCTCGGTGACCAAATAGTGTCTCTAGTAGCGCAACGCTCGAACAACTGCGAACAACTCAATATCATGTGGAATATCATAAGTGAGCTCCTGACAACTTCTCACTAAAATAAGCAAGTGATCGTCCCAATTGAGATAGCGTTGCACCAATGCCTGTTTTGCAAGCATCTGTCGTAACTTTAAACACAGGACTTGAAAAATTTGGTAGTGCTTAGACGGGGGTTGTGGTAAGCTTCTGCTTGATAAACTGGAAGGCGGCCTCTGCCTTTGTAGACCACTCGAATGGCACGTTTCCCATAAGGGATGTGATAGGTGTCATAATGCTACTGAACCCGTCAATAAAACGTCGATATAAAGTAGCTAACCCATGGAAACTCCGTACCTGTGTAGTACCGGCCAATTCCTGATCGTCTGAACTTTCTCCTCGTCTACCCGAATCCCTTCAGAAGAAATCACGTAACTCAAGAAGTTTACCGAATCAACCATAAAAGAACACTTCTTGAGTTGTAGAAATAGTTTATGTCGTCAGAGCCTAGAAGACCTTCTCAACATGTATCACGTGCTTCTCTTTGGTCCGACTATAGATCAGGATATCATCAAAATAGACGACGACAAACCGCTCTGTAATGCAGTCCTGTAGGACCTCCTCTGGTATCAAACGCATGAAAGTAGACAAAGCATTAGATAGCCCAAATGGCATAACCAATCACTCGTAGAGACCATCCTTAGTCTTAAAAGTTGTTTTCCATTCATCCCCTGCCGCATACGAATCTGCCGCATACGAATCTGATGGTACCCACTCTTTAGATCTAATTTTGAGAACACCCATGCCCTAAAAAGGTCATCTATCATGTCCTTTAACCTCGGAATCGGAAATTTGTACCTCACTGTAATCTTATTGACCGCTCGGGAATCAACGCACATGCGATAACTCTCGTCCTTTTTAGGGACCAAAAGTGCTAGAACCGCCACATGCGACATACTTTCCCTCAACAGACCTTTCTCACATAACTCAGCGACCTGCCGCTGTAATTCCACATGCTCAGCAGGAGCCATACGGTAATGGGGCAATGGTGCATCTGGGACTAAGTCAATAACGTGCTGAATATCTCGTAACGGGGCCAAATTGGGTAGCTCTGGCTCGTGACAAACATCTGAAAACTGCTCAAGTAATGGTCGTAGCTCGTCAAGAACTCTGGTAGGGGGTGTCGTTGTCGTACACACCAATGCATAAGCGACCACCTGTGTTCTCGCTTATGCTAGAAAATTGGTATGCTGAACTATGGGAGCCCCAACCGGCGGTAAACATGGCCACTTCTACCGAACTCTCTGCCAAATGAAAATGCATGCAATGGGTCTTCCCACATGTACTGTATTTCTCTCCCATTGCCAAGGTCACCCCAAAATCAAATGGCACACATCCATTTCAATTACCATGCACAAAATGGTATCCTCGTAGCTACCCCATCTTGATTTTTATGTGTACGAAATAGTGGACAAGTCGTACTATCCCCCTGTTACCAATGGAGCGTAAAGGGTTTGGGATGCAGAGTCAATCGGAGATGTAATTTCTCGCCCATATCTTATGACATAAAATTTTCTGTAGACCCATTATCGACTATAGTTTCCAACCCCTTACTATCTGATTTGCCCTCATTCGGAAAATACTATGCTTCTTCCAATACTTATCCGCTCCTGAACCGTTCTTGTTGTCTCTGTTAATTGAACCACAAAACGTTGATAACCTCATAGGTAGAACCCTTGCCCTTTTTGGCCCTTGGTAAGGTAATGGTTCTACCGTAATCGACTTGCGAATACTCTCTATCTCTTCGCATAGTGTAGGAGTTGCCTCTCCGTCGACCTCGGAACCTTCTCCCTCCCCCGCGATCATTGGCGTCGCCGTTATGGGTGTCCCGACGCCCTCTCTCACTGCTGCCGGCATGGGTTCCTTGATGATGGCCTTTGGGGATGCCTCTGTCGCTGCTACCGGCGTGGGCTCCTCGACGGTGGCCCTCAGGGTCACCTCTCGCCTTGTTGCTGACGAGGGTGACGTCGGTATGGCTTGCGAGGAGATCTCTCTCGCTGCTGTCGGCGCTGGACCCGGTTTGACGGTTAGCGGGGACCTCTCTCTCTCCTTTGCGCTCGACGTTGTCGCCGTTTTGTTTTTTCGACGGTCGGCGTTGTAAATTCGGAGTTCTCTTTAATTCCCTTCTTCGATTGGCGAATTCGTGGTAACAGAGTTGGTGCGATTTGGATTGAATCTCATGATGATTAGGAACTTCAATTAGGTAGGTTTTACGCCCCAAAACCACGACCTCATTGTAGGATTTTGTTCGTGAACTTCCCAACGCAACATCACCTTCTCCACTCACAACACCAATCACTCGTTGAGCCTTTCTCTCCATTGATTCTTTGTGTTGGATCCTACTCGAGTTTCTTCCATCGAATTCAATCGATCCCCTTTCCCTCATACCCACCCCAATCTCCGTGATTCGCACAATAGCTTGAACATACATCTTAAAACTAGAATTCGTCATCTCTTACCCACGGAACAAATCTTGCTCTGGTACCAAATTAATAGAAATTAGAATCTTACTCTGGTACCAAATTAATAGAAATTAAGTGCGGAAGCAAAACGATTTACTGAAATTCAAACTAAGGTTTTTAGAGTTTTCCCCTAAAATTCACATAAATCCCATAAACTAAGAGAACTCCTACTCTAGGAGGCTCCCCTCCTATTTATTAACCACGACAACTACTAAAACGGAAATAAGTACGTGCCTCGTGGGTCACGATCCATCCCACGATCTATCACTATCCATTAAGGCAGTATTGCCATGAATCACACGCAGAAGATGTACTATAGTAAACCAAAACTTCTCGTGAGCTGGATTGGTCCATACTGGTGGACTTGGCTGGTTGATGCTTGTGAACTAGACTAGGTAAATACTTGATACTAGGCAGACCTGGTTCGGGCCTAGCGAGATCTGGTTAGGTTGATTTTGTTAGAACTGACTCTACAACCACAGCCCAAAGAAGCTAAGAACCATCTAAACAACCACATATAACACCACATATGGTCACTAGACTCACTACTACCACCTGTCTCTGAAAGAGTACATGCCTAAACCAAACTCAGGAACACTAAAAAAGAGCTCACTTTCCTCTTTAAAGCCATCTTCTCTATGGCATCAAGCCATGGGTAAACCTTTCTCATCATGGAATTCATCTTCAGCTTGAAGAAGATCTTTCTCCAGCCAAGCAGCAACATAAATCATAGAGATTTAAGGACCCACCGTAATTACTCTTTACTCAAATAAGGAGAGCATTGCAGACTACTATGACCTTGAATCTCAACAAAGAAACCCCAATAATGACACAACGGAAGAAGCCCAAATCATCAAAAATACGAGGGAAGTAACTCACATAGCCGCACTTAAAATCGCAGATTTCGGACCCATGATTTGAATTAGCTCTAGTATAACAACCACAAATTGCAGCAGGGAAGAACCAACTTGAAGATATAATTGAACTATTCAAGAAGGTTCCAGAAATCAAGCTTTAGAACTTCGGAAACGAGAGAGAGAGCGCGCGAAATATGAAACACAAATTTCTTTTTCCTGAGTAATCTGGCGACGATAATGATCGGTGGCAGCAGAAGCGATGAATAGTTACGTTGTCTTCAAGAAGGCAACCGTGGCAACCGTTCTGATACCATGTAGAAATAAATAAGAGAAAGTAATTCTATATAAAGGCAACATAGTTAGTAATTCTACTACTCCTATTAGGAAACTCCTACTTCTAGAATAGTTCTAATACTACTATTCTCTCCATTCTCTCGAACAGTACTTTGTGAAAGCCATATGAAAAAAAAAATGTAATACTCCGATTAGTATTCTAGTTTTCCTTGGAAGTAAGGAATGAGTGGAGTGCCTTTGAGTAAATCCTATTTCATTACTAGAATTATCTGTAAGATTTAGTTTACTATTATTTATAGTATTTTTCTTCAATTGTTTTTTATATCCAACTTGTTAGAGCCATAGAGGGCCATAGCAGCGGACTAGACCAAACTATTTGGGTGTAGTAACTTTGCAAATTTATACCAATTCCTAAAGTATGTGGTTCTTTAGTTTTGATGTTGTCCTATGAAGACCAGTTAAAAACCAAACTAACTATAGCATCAGATTGAACCCTCTAAATTGATTAATTAGTGGAGAAATAAAATTAAAAGCCAGACAATTATTTTGTCCCAAGATTAATATAACCCTACTCTATGGTATTAACTCTTAGAGACTTTACCAGGTCAGCTAACCTTCTCTTGTAGTTGGGCGAAGAGTATTGTGTGTGTGTTGGCAAAAAATACTGTTGGAGATTTTTTACCTTTGAAGTTTGCATTTATTCTTGAATCATGACTAGTATCCAGTTACTATTGCTAAAACCGTTTGATTATTGTAACTATTAGCAGAGACGGTATGGGTGTCGGGCAATGATGCTGGAAACCGTGGCCGCTGTTCCTGGTATGGTGGGAGGCATGTTATTACATCTTCGATCTCTACGAAAGTTTGAGCAAAGTGGCGGTTGGATCAAAGCCTTACTTGAAGAAGCAGAGAACGAAAGAATGCACCTAATGACGATGGTGGAGCTAGTGAAACCCAAATGGTATGAGAGACTACTCGTTCTGGCCGTGCAAGGAGTGTTCTTCAATGCTTTTTTTGTTCTGTATATGCTTTCCCCTAAGGTAGCTCATAGAGTTGTTGGGTACCTCGAGGAGGAGGCAGTACATTCGTATACAGAGTTTTTGAAGGATATTGAAAGTGGTGCAATTAAAAATATTCCAGCTCCTGCTATAGCTATAGACTATTGGAGGCTCCCTAAGGATGCAACTTTAAAGGATGTCGTGACTGTGATACGAGCAGATGAAGCTCATCACCGAGATGTCAACCATTTTGCTTCTGTGAGTAGCTTTACCTCAATTATGCTTTTTACGTATTACATTTTTTTAATTTAAGTTACCTCTAAGAAAGGTTCTCAAGACTTAACTAGGGAAATCTAGTCTATAAAACTCTACCATTTGACTGTTATATCTTATAATGGTTTAAAGTAGCTGTTCGGTAAAAACAGGAGGCAAGACAGTGGCCGAAAAATAAAAATAGGGAAAATAGACATTCTTTCTATTAAAGATGCTTCAAGAAAAAAATCCGGAAGATGCATATGCTTAATGATAAAAGTCTCCGGAGGACCAACTCCTTTGGACACAACCTTTATCCTCTTCAACTTTTGTAATGCATGAGAGAACTGTTTTCACTACTTTTCTTCTTTCACTCAATTCTCTTTAAGTTGTCCACCGAATTAAAGTTCAGAGACATCAATTTATTCCCTTGATTCTAAACAATTCGCAGACTGGTAACCCTGTACAGAACTGATATTAGACTTGCCGAACCATAATATCTCAATATTTGCACACATTTAACTTTGATTGATATGGCTTGATCGATCTCTCTACACATGATATATGATCGACCTATTTGTTGTTAACTTGCATTTTAACCTTTTCACATGAACCCTATTCATTTTAATTACATGTAAGCCAAGTTTTACTTCAATGATTTTGCTACTAAGTCATAACATTAGAACTAGCTAGTGTATAGAATTGAAATTTCAGATGTTTGAGGATCGATTGTTTGCGATGTTTCTAAGATGCAATTTTGACCTTGTGCCGCAGGATATTCATTTTCAAGGAAAAGAGTTAAGGGAGGCTCCAGCTCCTGTTGGTTACCATTAGTTTGTTTCCATTTCTGTTTTACTTAATACTGATATATAACCAAACCAGAGAACCAATATTTATAGGAGAGATGTGTATGCAACTGTTATTGCAAAAAAGTTTGTTACAATAGTAAGTTATTTAAGTGAAGTTTCGCTACAGATGGTTGTTTGTTTTAATATATTGTGTGATTTCTTATTAGCAAAATGAGTTGAATATTCTCACTTCAGCAGACATGAATGATTCTTTGGTGGTTAGAGGAAAGTTAAGGTTGGATGCTTGGGCCATGTGTACATTACAAAATTCTCTTGTAATATAATTTTTGCCTAAATTATATGAATTAAAGAATCAAGGCAAATTCTCTGAAGTCTCAATATCTTCGGGACTCAATGGGAAAATTTGCATTAAAGGTTTGATTTTTTTTACTTACCATTATATTTCATTGTCAAAGAGATCACTTTCTCTGAATTTAGATAACTATACTGTATTCATGTGTTGGTAGGCCTTCTTATAGAGATGCAATCTAGACTTGTGCGTAACAAAACAGCAAAACCAAGAAGAAATTAAGGGTTAAAAATATGATTTTGATATTTAAGTCATACTATATGGTGTGGTGTAGTAAGCCTCAATTTTCATGCGGCAGTTCATGATAATGTTCAGTAAAAACATAGTAGTCTAATGCTAATGTTTTCGATTTATGATCTATATATATAAAGTATAAACCCAATTTTCTTAACAGTATATCAAAGATGATATCTACAACCATATTCTAGTGGAGAAAATGAAAGTGATGAAACCAAAGTACATGAAACTTGTGAAACATAACATGGAAGTGGTGAAACCGAACAACATGATACTGATGAAACCTCAGTGGTCTGATCTTCCAGTAGACCTTGTGGAAGCTATCATGTGGAAGCTCTTATTTACGGATCAAGCACATGTACGTGCAGTATGTAAGAGATGGCGAACTATAAGACAAATACCACCAGCAAGACAACTTCCATGGCTCTTTATGCGTGATGAACAGGATAAACTTTTTCGTGTATATTCTCTCTACGATCCTCTTTACAAAAAAACTTATGTGATCAAGGGAAAGGGATTTACAGTAGAACCCAGTGTCTACTTTGCGAATAATGGAATATTGCTATTGGTATCAGGATATTTAGTCTTCTTATTCAACCCTTTTACTTATGAGAAGATCGAATTTCCTCCTATTCAAAAAGTGGATAGGTATGACTATTTTGATGCCACCTTTTATTGCCCTCCTACTGCCGATTACGTTATTTGCGAGATGGAGTATTCTGAAGATTCAAAATTACCATTGTGTATAAGAACGTGCCGCTGCAAGAGCAAAATTTGGACGACAATTACAACAAAGCTCAACTTCTGTTTTAGGCGAACTTCTGGAGAAAGACTAGTATATAAAGACGGTGCATTGTACTGTATTATTGAGTCTGACAATATAGCAATTTTTAATATTGCCCAGAAAACTTGAAGCTCAATTGCAATGTTTTCCCCAGATCCCAAATCGTCTTGGGACTATATCCTTGCTGATGTCGGGGAGGAAAATTTATTTATTGCTAAAGAGTATTATGAGGAGAACGTTACTGATGTCTATTGTTGCAGTTTTAAATTGATGGGTCAAAGTGAAAAGCTTAGGCGGTCAAGTATTATTTTGGAACTGTTGTAAAACTGTTTTAGTTCTGGTAAACAAGAAAGACTAGTACAAACTTGCGCCATCTATAACGGTGTTTCTCCTATAAGAATGCAGTACTAGAAGAACGTTAGTATTTAGCTCCATGCTCCAACTTGAGGGGGACTGTGAAGTTATGTATCATGCCTAAATTCCTACAACCACATGTGTTTATTGTGGTCAAGATTGTTCACACACATACAAGTACATAGTGTTTGCTACAGAGGAGGGCTATCGTACTAGCTAATACTACTTTAGTATCTTCTATAAATATATGCAACGTGGAATGAAGAAATAATAACAAGAGACTTCTATCACTCTCATTTTACAAGAAGCACGTTAGTATTTAGCTCCATAAGCGCCTTCTTTTCACCATTTTGAGGTGCTAGAAAATATTTGAAATTGCTAAAAGAAAAATCCGAGCTGCTACAAGGGATTTTCACAAAAGGGATTTTTTGGAATAGTATTTAGTAGAACACACCTAACATTTAAGCGCATTATGAAAGTAATTGACAGGCCTAGATAGAGTCAAAATCTTCTTCTTGGGGCAGTTTGTCTTTGAGCATTGAAGAATAGAGCAGCAACTGGTTGTCCAAGGTTGTTCTCCTCTGAGAAGTTTCTAGTGCTGAAGTTGTCCCTTGAAGAAGGAGGAATGAGTGTCTGTAATCTCCTTCTTTGCTTGAACACAACAAATACATACCTGTGGATCCCTATACTTGGTTTTGGTATGTCATAACTCACCAGCTCTCTTCCTGTTTAAGGAAGACAAATCAAAGTGCTAGTCTCTCTCTCTTATATGATAGTTGTTATTATCTTGATCTTGATAGTTATCTCTCTATCCTTCTTGTCCTATCAAGGGGGCTACTCATGATATGCACTTAATATTCTCTCTAGAAAAGACAGTGTAAGAGCATCAGGTGTAGCCTAGCTAAAGTATAGCTAGCAAGATGAGTTGGAAAGTGATATTTGAACAAAAAAAAATAAAAATAGACTCTTCAAAATCTACTCCATTTCAAAAGAAAAGTATTATGACGTGTAAGAAAAAAAGTTAAAAAAAGTAGTTTTAACTTTTCCAAACACTTCTACGTATTGATTTTAGTTAAAAAAATGATTTCCACGTAATAAAGTTGCCTAGGTGGCTACCCAAAATTTCTTTCTCTCCTCATTGTTGAGGAGAGAGAGTATTGAAACCCAAAATAACTATCTTGGGGAGGCTAAAAACTTGATTTTTAACAATTTCTCATATTTATTTTAACTATAAGGGGCCTACACTATATGCTCTAATTAGGTCATAAAATGTATGAATCACCTCTTTCACTTTAATCTCTCTAGTGTGATTGAGAAAAAGTTCTCCATCCTAAGCGCTTCTTTAAATGACGTGTCATATATAATCTCCCTTCTTAACCACATTTACATAGTTGTCAAATGATATCTCATTTCCTTCAATTTAGGATAGAATAACAATTTAAACATAAACAATTTACTTATACGAAATCTATTATTCTCACCCAAAGTCTCAAGGTGTTAGGTATCTAATTCTTTTGTAGGAAGACGAAATATGACGTTTAGCCATTTTGTAATAGAGTTTTTGTATAAAAGATGGGTTAATTTGTTATGGAGTAAATCACCATCCCTTGTCCTTCAAAGTTTTTTGCACAATCTTTAGATTTTGGATAAAAATATAGGAGACAACTATTTAACTATGGTTAAGAAGGGAAGTTAAATAGTATACATGTTGCTTGAAGTGGCACTTAGGATGGTTCTCGGTCCTAAGTGCTAAGGACCAAACTTTTTCTCCCATAAGATCTTGATAATATTGATCCCTCTCTCTCTCTATATATATATCCTTTTCCAATGAAGAAGGGTACATATATATGTGCTTAATTTTCTCTCTCAATGCTAAGAAATTAGATCATAAAATACCTCTATCTCTCATATCATCTCTAAGTGGGATTAAATTGCAAAGAAAAAAAGATTTACCAAAGGTAGCATCTGTTGTTCCTGGGATGTCTGTAACAATCCTGTAAATAAGAGAGACAAGTTTGTAACGAGACAAGTGTCAAAAACTCAAAGATCATCAACTGAAAATCTCTTTAATATTAGCCAATGCATGTGGAACACCAACACCTATCTATAGATCCACACATAACTTGACAGTTGTTTAAACCCTAAAAGATTAGATCTAAAGATCTATTT
The DNA here is from genome assembly GCA_014058105.1 of Kingdonia uniflora. NCBI lineage: Eukaryota > Viridiplantae > Streptophyta > Magnoliopsida > Ranunculales > Circaeasteraceae > Kingdonia > Kingdonia uniflora. The sequence goes on along the minus strand of JACGCM010002358.1, from coordinate 563,782 downwards.
ATGTATGTATACATGATGACCTAATTAGATCTGATGGTACATATAACTATAAATTATGTAAAAGGATGTACCAGTGGAGGTGCTCCCTTAAATATGGATCACTAGGACCAGGAACATCTGGATCTATCATCAGCTACACCACAAACACACAAACAAGTGTAAGCTTTTCATTTGGAACTAAAAACACAGATCTCATCATAGCTAGTAACTAGGAGATAGTTAAGAGTTATACCAATGTAAAGAAAGATCTCATATCAGCACAACCACCTTGAACCTGAACCCTAGGCTTTATGGTAACTGATGATGGTAGGAGTTCTTGACTGTTAAAGACTTGCCTGTTGGAGTAAGTGACAGTTATATTTACGCTTTCATCATCAGATAAGGAATCAAAAACATCTCCAATCACTCTCCCTACCACAAGAGGATCTACAATATTTGCCATGATCAGACTGGAATATTTGCTAGCTCAGATGATGGATAGATAGGTTAAGCTTGTGGGTGGAGACAATGAAGCAGTATCAATTATTCAGATCTATCTTTCTTTCTATTGTGAAAGTACAATGGAGAGATATAGACACAAAAACTTGTCAACAAGTACATATTGAGAAGAGAAAAGAAAAGTTTAGTGGTGGTACTCGCAAAATCAATGGTGACTTGATCAATGGTGGTACACCTGGAAATATGCCACATTGGACATTCTAGGTTATACTAGGTTGCCTGTATGAATACACCAATGTGCATATACCTGACAGTTTATTTTGTATCAGTAGATGCCATTTAACCTTCAAGACAAATTTGGAGAGTAAAATCGTGAAAGGATAACATTCCTTCCACTTAACAACTTAAAACCAAAATGCTTCCAGTCATTTTCGCTCTCCATGCAATTCAGTGAACAATTTCACCCACTGGCCAAATATTAATGCTTATGTGGCGCTCAAGTTAAATCCATAATAATTAAAACAATATCACATTCAAAAAGGACATGTGGGGAATACCATAGGAACTGATTTTAGGGGGACATTGCAATTTTGCATTCAAGTGTAGCTATTGTTGTTTATTAACCAAGGATTAAAATACCAAACCATTCTAGCTTATCGACCTCTGCCTAGTGACGGCTTAACGCGATATTCAATTTATCACGGCTTTTTGGCCACTCCATTTTTTTAATCCTTTAATGTAAAAAGCCGGCTTAAATCAAAGTATTGCGATTTTTTGTGTGTGGATATTTTTGATAAATATTATGATATATTGATAATGTTACTTAAAATATGTGAAAATATGAAGAAAGTCTCCAAAAATATTTAAACTTGAAAAAGAATTATGGAAAAAAAAATGTCAAATAGAAAATTAGGAATCAAGAATTTTATTACAATAAAATATAAGCAATTTAATTACAAATTACAACTTGACATTTAGAAACAGGCCTCATAAAGTTAATATGAGTGGCATGGTTCCTCAAAATTATTATTTTATGGCTGAGTTGGCATTAAAAACATTCTAGCAATATTTCTCACATGCTCCATTCTTGAAATAAAGGTCCTAGTTTCTTATGTGGTTCTTGTATTCTTGTTGGATTATGTATGGCTATTACTCCTACATTAGCTTTCAGTTTCTTATGTTTACAATCACGGTTTAAAAAGAAAAAACCATGGTTTAAAAAGAAAAAACCCAAAATACCGCGATACATTCACGGTATTTCCCGATAAGTTAGGTAAATACGCGACACTGATAATATCATAAAAATACTATACCGATTTTTTTTTCTCGGCTTACCGAGCAGTATTTTGAAAAAGTCCTGGCATTTTAAACTATGATTCAAATTGTAACATTCACCAATATATGCTAAATTCACGAATTCAGTCGATGGGCATCCATTTCAGGTATCTATTCAGTGCCTAAGCCATATGGGTCCTTCCTTGAAACTGAGTCTGACTCTGGGATGTTGTGATAAGTAAAAGCCAGTCCTAATTTTTGGATGAAGATAATTGACGAAGGAAACAACTATAGTCTTACTATTTTCTATATAATTCGTAGGGATCATTCAATTCTAGCTTAGCTGATCTTAGTCACCTCCAAAAGTAGTCGAAGAAACAATTAAGATCCAGTAGAACTGTTTTCTTAAAATGACCTGTTCGATTTATGAACAAAACCAGGCCATAGTTGTTCTGAAATATATTAAACAACATTTCATTCCTTACCACGTCAGACCTCAGCAAATGTTGTCCTCAGCGATCTTGCACTCAGTAAAACCTAACCCATCATAATCTTAAGAGCGACAGGCTTTCCGGCAATACGAACTCCATATAGTACAGAATCTTTCCATCCCTAGGGCCCTCCACCTACAATATCCTAACCCTAATCGAAATTAGGATACAATCGAGGCGTTGGCCATTGATCAGCACAAACTTTCAAGATTTCACTGTTTGCTTGCTGCATTTTTCCTCGTGGCTGGCTTTCCCTTTTCTTTGGCCCAGTTTTGAACTTTTGTTTTCAAACCCTAATTTTCATCTTGGCCACTTTCTTGATATTTTTTTTTTTTTTCTTTTGGAATCTTTGCCAAATCCCAAGCACCGAGTTCTTCACCACTCAACTGGTTTTGGATTACAATGTCTGCCACTAGGATGGGTCATTATGTTTCAACTTCTAATACTCATGCAAACTATTTGGGTCGAGGGACCTAGGAATGTTGAGATATTTAGTCTCACATGGGACATAGTACCTCAATATATGAGATCTGCCGATTGGTTTTGAGAGATAGAACCTTCAATTAAAGAAAACATAAAACAAAAAAATAATTTCCAACTCAAAATTAAAAAATATTTTTAAGCTCCAGCTATCATTTATACAAGCAACTCTGAATGTATAATAGTTCTTGATATTTCAAGGGGTCGCCCAAAAGGTATTTGGGATCTAAGTCGACCACAAGAATGGGGTCCTGTCAGGACCTATCCACCAGTTGTGATATTTAGTGGTGGAACACTAGTTGGCCAGTTAGCCCTGCATCCACCAACCATATAAATATCTTTAGATTTGTGTTCACCATCAGCTTGAAAGAGACTAAAATGATTGGGTTAGGATATTTTTTTGGAAGAGTTTAGGAAAGGAGTTCTTATCCAGACCGACGTCAAGAGGTCTGATATTGGCAGGAAAAGAGCGCTGCTAGGAGGATCCCAAGGCCGTAGAGCATAGTGACCATGAATGAGAGAGTGTCATCTAGCTTTTGTATTAACTTTGTTAGTGTTAGGAGTTAGGTCTGGCCCAAGGTAGAAACCCAACTGGGTTAGGGTGTACTACTGGACTCCTACTAATCCCATATACCATTAGGGTTTATGGGGAGAGTTTGAGTGAAAGTATATAACCCAATAAATGGTTAAGTCTTTGTAACCTCAGAGAAACAAATCAATCAATAATATCTCTACTCTTCTCTCATGTCTGTGTTATGATTAACTGATAGAATAGAGTATTATCCAACACGTTATCAGCACTGTGAAGAGCTAGTGGCTTAGAAGGGATAAAAATAGCTCTCCAACAAGTATTTTTTGGAATTTATTAGCGTTGCAGAGGTAAATTTTATAATTTTTTTTTTTTTTTTATATTAATTAGTTGATCTATCATATAGAATATTTAGATCAGTGTTTAAGAATTAATATGTATTTTTTTTCGAAATTATTAGGGCTATTTTATTGTTTTTTTACCTTTGTGAAAATGCTACTTCCAAACTAAAATAAAGATTGTTGTAGTACCGGTTTGACGCACTTTTAATTTTTTTTTACATAACCTATTCCATAACGATCACATCCATATATTGCACGTCTCCGGGAGATGTCCTTATCACCGGGAAAATGGCGTAGAAACTGGGCAATTCACGGCCAAAAATTAATTTTTAAACGACGTATTAGGTCATGCTGACGTCAGATAGAATTGATTTATTTTAAAAATAATTATTAAATCACGATGACGTCATCAGATCCATATCCATTTCTTGGAAATTGGACCTATATCAGACCAGATCCACAAAATCATATCATATTAGATTTACTAACATGGCAGGGATTCCTGGGCCCACAGTGACATGTGTCAATGACACATGGCAGTAAAAACCACCATGCTGTCGTGGCATGACATGTGGCAGTGGGATCCATACGTGCTGACGTGTCAAGGACACATGCACTATAGCAATACTGCCACATGTCATTACAAGGTGATTGACACGTGGCAATACTATTTATGTGATACGTGCCAGCATTGTTCACTAACACATGGCAATACTATTCATTGATACATTGCAGATGGTCAGACTGAGTGAAACTGGTCCAGACCGGTCAACCCGATCCAGGCTTTGACCCAGACCAAGTCAGACCGGTTTAGACACTAAATTGGCTTTAAAAAGCTCAATTTTTTGTTAACTTTAGTCACTTTTTTTTAGAAAAATTCATATTACCTGGACGTACCTCTAGGGGGGACCCATTTTTATTTATTTATTTTTATGAAAATATTTTTTTAATTTTCTTTTAGGAATGGGTGCCTTATACAGGAAAACTGACTAACTTATATGTGATATAAGAAAATGGATTATTACATATTTAAGTATCTTACGATAGCTTATAGGATATTAATAGAATGCCTCTAGGATACTAATTAACCTGACAAGGGATTAAAGATAATTCGAAAACTAAGACTAATTTAAAATACATCTAAGAGTCATATCTAAATTACTATTAAATATCAAAGACAAATAATTAGAGATCAATTGAAAATTGACTTAGCCTTATTTTATAAAAAATTGGTGTTTGAGGAACCAATTTTACGTATTTAGGTGCAATTAAATGTTACTTAATAACATTTAAGAGGTATATATGTGCTAATATCAACCTATAGTTTCCTATAATGTTAGTTCAAAGACATGAATAATCTACCTATCTTATGAACTCAGCAGACATCAGGGTGGGACCACTTACCAACTAAACATCTAATACCCCTCATATTCGTAACAAATGGGTAATTTAGTTAGAATATAAAAACCTTATAAAACTTTAGGGATTAGAACACCCTAGTTATTAGAATAATGATCACAACATCTAGTGGTTTTGAATTACTGTCTTGGTTAAGACCTTATTAAAATGCACTTTAAGGTTAAAATAATTATTTTACGAGGCAAAGTTGGGATTTGACGCTTAATAAGAACTCATGAGTATAAAGTCATGCACATGTTTCACTTGCAAGTAATGATTGTGAATCATGTTCCTTATTGTGTTATATACTATGAACCACAAATAATGATTGGAAATCATGTGCTTAAATAGAATTTCATGAGAAATAGGATATGAACAAGGTTTACCTATAAGTAATGACTGAGAATCACGTACTTAAATACTATGAATTACCTTTATGCAATAAATGTTTATCAAGTACTACTACTGGTATTGATCTACGTATATGCATAATAGATGTTAGCGACACTCAGAACATTGAGTATCTCCCATACTGTAACTTTATTTCGGTACCAATAAACTTGGCCTGTGTATGGATACTGAAATCCATTTACTATTGCAAAATTTGGAAAAGACTATTGTTGAGAACAACGAGTCTCTAAATAATAAATTAGGAGCTTTCTTTGCACCATCGCCTCTATAGTCAGGAAAACCTAATATTGGATTACCCTATACTACTATAATATTATATGACTGCGACAAAATTTGTATTCGGCAGTACGACTCCACTATAATAATATATGGAGAAATAGTTGAGATAAATAGAGATATTGAGAATATTTTATAAACTTTCTACGCTTTAAATATTGCGCTTCCAAGGCAACATTTGATAGTTTACTATGCATACAAACCTAATTCAAGTTTTTCTCATTTTTGAGCAAAACAATGAACTACTGGTTAGGAACTTCAAGTTTATGTCTACTAAGAGTAAGTATGTGTCAGAATTGCACAATGTTGGGTCTAGTGACAGGGGAAGTTACGGACATGGTCGCAACCGTGGATAGATGAGAGGTAGTAATAACGGAAGGATTAAAATTCTACTCATCAATAACCTGAGGCAAGGGGAACAAGAATTTTACCAATGGACCAAAATGGAATAGGAAGAATTTATAAATGGATACGAGATAGTTGGGCACGGGATTACAAGGCACCCCATATGATCTAAAGAGATCAGCCCCAGACTTATCACGTGATCACAACTGGCGCAGATCTCGCCGCGGCAGAGTCTCTAGCCATATATTTCTCCCATGATACCAATGCAGCTTTGGATCAAGTTCTAAGAATGAATAATAGAAAATTCTCAGTAAATGAATGATGTCACCTATAGAGCATTGCCAAGTAGTAACTTTACTTGTTGCATAGTAGTGGTTTTACTTTATTAGTACTATCATTGACTGAGTTGGAACCTTTCTACTGGTTAGTTTAATAGAATGCTCGTGACGTATACTGGTTCGGTATCCCATCTATGAGATTGTTCTTTGATTTTTCTGTGAATTTATTACTTGGGAAGTAGTAAAATTCTATGTATGATAGTTGATCTACTATATACAACCCGCCTATAGATCTGTCTGCTCATTGAGCATTACCGATAATTAGATAAGTGACGACACATGTATAAAAGACATTAGTAACACACTCGATCCTTTTGAGATATGAACATATTTCTTGTCTCTATCCTTGTGCATCGGGGATGTCACGAATATCATTGACACGACCAACATGATAGAACACACTGAGTGCGTCACGCTATTACTTCATAACAGTACAAGAAGAATGGTAAGATAATCGAATATGCAGCACTCGTTGCCAATAGAATAAACAAATTTGTGAAAACAACTCTCGACTATCTCCCTTGAGGTGAAAACTGACACACCGATTCCTTAGCTTATTTAGCCGGGGTCTTGGGTACAAAAACAAGATATCTATAGATCAAAGTGATATCAACCCCCAACATTGATCTCCATTCTGTATGCACAATCAACACTGGGGGCAATGAAGAGGAAGACGACGATTGACAAAAGCCATTTATTGCCTATCTCGCCCTGAATAACGAATGCAATGGGCCCCTTCCAACAGATTCCAAAGAGCGCCGACAGTTGATCAAAAACTCGAAGCGTTTTACAGTTCAGAACGGTCGTCTCTACTACCGCTCAGTCACAAGGCCTTATCTCAAGTGCCGCTCGAAGAAAAAAGCAGATGAAATGCTCAAAGATTTACATGAAGGGACTTGTTAGCCGAAGAGTACTCACGCAAATGCGATACATGTCAATGACATTGACACATGATTCGTACCCCTGTACTCGAACTACATGCAAGCAAGGTATTCTGGCCATTCAAGCAGTGGGCGCTCGATCACATTGGAGAATTTCCTAATACTCTAGGTAACTGACGTTTCTTACTCGTAGTAACCAATTATTTTACGAAATGGGTGGAAGCAGTTCCTCTCTGTCAAACTAGAGAAGAAGAGGTCATCTTTTTTATCTAGGAACACATTATCACACGATTCGGTTGCCCCCACCTGATTCAGATCGATAATGGGCCACAGTTCGCTGGTGAAAAAGTCGTAGCCTTCCTCAACAAACACAACATCATCCGCTCGCCATCTAATCCCTACTACCCTCAAGGCAATGGCCAAGCCGAGATTACCAATAAAACCATATTGGATAAACTCAAGAAAAGGCTTCAATCACAAAAAAAAAGGAAATTGGATACGAGAACTTCCTCACGTCTTATGGGCATACCGTACCACTCTACATCAATCAACTGGCTGTACCCCTTTCCTCCTAGCTTATGGAATATAAGTTATCATTCCAGCAAAGTATCACCATCCTGTCTGAGATCACGAGCTTACAAACAAAGAGAATGAGTTCGAGCTGGCCTGCAATATGAACTGGAGAACACGCTATTGTCAACCTAATTCGATATCACCATATGCTAGCTATCTCGTATAACAGACGAGTCCAAAGTCGTGAGTTTCAAGTCAACGATCTCGTCCTCAGAGAGATCACACAACACAAAAAGAAGCAAATGCCGAAAAACTGGCATAAAATTGGGAAGGTCCATTCCTCATCATTAGTCGAACTGGTTTGGAATTATACTATCTCATGACAGAGCAAGGAGTTCGAATCCCAAATCTATTAAATACCAGGCCACTGAAACGGTATTATCGTTAAGTCCCTAGTTTCTCCATTTCAATATTCTCGTTCTTTCCATTCCAAAAGTACATTACTCTCTACTTACGTAGACTCTACTAAATCTCACAGATTAATCAAAAATAATATTAACTTTCAATCGACATCTATACGCAGATTAAAGCAAAGGTAATACTAGCTTTCAATCGTCCATCTAAACAGATTAAAGCAAAGGTAATAATACTATCTTTCAATCGACCTCTATACACAGATTAAAGCAAAGGTAAAACTAGTTTTTAATCGCCCATCTAAACAAATTAAAGCAAAGGTAATACTAGCTTTCAATTGACATCTAAACACAGATTAAAGAAAAAGTAAAACTAGCTTTCAATCGCCCATCTATACATATATATGGGATTAAAATAAATGTAATACTAGTTTTCAATCAAAGATCTCTCACTACAAGAATAAGTGGTATTTGTCACTGAAAAATCTATGGCAAAAAAGTCTTTGCCACTATTTTTTTCGTGGATGGGCGTAGATGGGGTGGCTAAAGCTTTCGCACTATTTTTATCGTGGCAAAAAGTTATTTTTTGCCACTGAAAAATCCGTGGCAAAAACCTACTTTAACCACTATATAATCTGTGGCAAAAGCCTGCTTTCACCACTGCAGAATCCGCCATAGTTGATTGGTTTCTGATAGTGTGATCTGAGTACAAATTACTCTCTAAAGATAATGTTAAGTTTGTATGGAGAAAAAAATAATACAACTTGCTGATATTATTATAAGAATGATAGGAGAAAAAAATGTCACTTCATACAACTAAGTTCTATAAATGCTTCCATGATAGACATTAGTTATATTTTTAATATATGATTGCCCAACTTATGAACGTTTAATATCATGAATTTCAGCACCTTAACCGTATGAGATCTTTAGGCGTTTGATCTTCATAATCCACCCATACATAAACTGAAGTGTGACGCATATCCATAGTGTAATTGAATGTGACGCATATCCATATTGTAATTGTTTGCGGCGAAAGTAGTTGTTGAGGAGGGACCTCTCTTGCCTGTTAAAAAAAGTTCTACACAGACCCCATTTTCCATGAAGATAATTACGCTTAAACAGCCAGAATTCATGCCGTAAAGAAAAAATTTGAGCCATAAAAATTCATGTATTGAATGAGCTTTGACAAATCCAATGGCTAGCTATTGCAGCTCACTCATAATTTTTTGGCGAAGGAGCCAAGGAGTGTTGTTTTATTTGCGGAAATAACTACATCCTAACTTTGTTTTTTGTTTTTTCAAAATAATTCTAAATAATTTCTTTTGTAAGTTTTATTCTCAAAATGAATCACTTTGGAATTCATGTTTACCAAATTTGCAGTCAAGAAAGAACGAACAAAGCTTACCCATTTTGCAGGAATTCATGTTTACCAAATGAAACATCTAGTTAGTATGCCTCTATCCGAACCAAAGCTTCTCAATTTTTTCTAATATTATCAAAGCTTACCCGTCCCCGACAATTATCTAGTAATAATATCCTATGAAGTACACCAAAAAGAAAATCTAAAACTTGTAATAGAGTAACAATAAAACTACATCGTACTTTCTAGATATATCAACCCTAATAATAGTAGTTGAGTTTCTCCAACTAACTCAAAATGGGTATTGTAGTTTCATCATATACAGTCTAAATAAAAGGGGCAATGTTAAATTCAACTGTTAAGACAAATTCTTTTATTTTTTCATCGAAAAATCACAATTCAAACAAAACGGATACTGGGTAATGGTTTGGTTGCATCAGACTTCATTTGAAGCACAAGATATCATAATAACATTTCAGTTTTACTAGTTTTAGCATAAACCAAAGCTTGAATAACTCACCATTCTATGCTCCACGAGATACCGCACCGTCTCTCGAACACCCGACGAGATGAGATTCGAAGTAAATCCCAAAAACACTTTGCACCTCACAGATTCTCAAAAATCCAACAACCTCTCCTCCTCACTACAATCTTCCATCACAACTTCATGCGATAATCTCCAATCTAACTTTAACACAATAACAAAAATCAAAGAAAATATAAAAAACCATACTTTACATCAAATTACGACTTTATGAGATGAAACAAAGATAGGGCTTTGAAATTGTACCATTTGATTGATGACTTTGATTGCGTCACCGAGATTGGATGCTTGAAACCCAATTGAACCCATGGATTTAGAAAATCGGTGAAGGAGAGAAGAGATGAAGGGGGTTAATTTTTGTTTTATAAAATCGGTGAAGGAGGACGGATCGAGTAGAGAGAGGAGAGAAAAATTTAATTTTTGTATTTGATTAGCGGAAAACAGAGGCTGGAGTAAAAACATTTGCCATTTTAGTTTTCCCCAACACTTTTGGTCACTACTAAGGATTATTAGCCACGATAAAAGTTGTGGCTTGTCTGTCACTGAAAAAATAGTGGTAAAAACTAAAAGCCATCAGTGGCAACTGCCCATTTTTCTTGTAGTGCATTTTCTAAGTTTCCTAAAACCTTGGTTAGTTACAACACCTCTTTGCAAATGTATATTTAACTAAGATTCCAAATATTTATCCAATTCCGATCTTTATAAGCCTAGTCCCTATCAATTTTGCACCCAAGAAATGTTTATAGAACGCCCCCGAATCTACATATAAATAAGGCGATAAAGGTGATTGAATGGTGATGCTTGGGGCAGCGGAAAAACCATTTGTAAAGACAGAAGTGATATGTTCAAATCGTTGTCATGAATTTATCCATTTAATCCAACCCTATATTTCGCCATGATTGTGACTCATTAGAAATTTTTATAGGAAATATTTCGAGCAGTGTTGAAATTATTTCTATAAAACTTGTCAGACCAAAACCCAAATACAATCATCTTCATTATACTACTAATTGTAATTCAAATAATACAGCAAAAAACACAAAAAACACCAAATCACTTGGCTAAAACTACCAATAAACAACTAAAGGTGAGATTTTTATTCCTCAAAGACAAAATTTACCTGTTGCTTTAAAGAAATCTCCACAATATCATCTTCAACGTCATAATCATCCCTACTATTATGTTCATCATCATCGAGTGAGTCCATATCGTTAGCATCGTTCATATTATCCTCCGAGTCTAGAACCACTATCGTTGGAAATCAGATTGAAGTGCAACAAAAGGTTTTTCTCCAAGAGAGAGAGAGGGAGAGAATCAAAACATTACTCAATCTTTCACATAACCTCTATAGAACAAATCAAGTAGAAATTAGAGATTAAAACCAAAGTTGAAATAACTGCAGAAAACTTCAAGGAAAGATCAAATCAAGCAAATTACAGGTTCAAATCAAAACCTACATAGAGAAAAGGAAAGGGATCATCACCATGAACCCAAAAACTTGAAATCGCTAAGTTAATTTATTCTTTCTTCTTCAACCTTATCCCAACTTTCACAGAATCCATAACTACATATAACAAAACAATCAAAATCAGAGATCAATATTTCAATAGGGACTCAAATCGATTATGAAATCTAGAGTAAGATAGATCTAACGTTACCTTATTTTGATTGGGGACAGAGCGAAGAAGAGAGAACTGAATCTTGAATCGATAAAGAGAATTGGTGTAAGTAAGATCGATGAAAGAGGTGAAAAAAGTTTTGGAAATTCCTCGAGCAGAGAGCGTGGAGAGTATAAACGGATTTTAGTGAGAGAACAAAGCAGGACCGCGGGAGTTCAAATAATTAGCATACATTTTTTGCCACAGTTTTTATTTCTTTTCCCACGGTTTTGCTAAAGTACAACTTTTGTCATTAGTTTATTTTCGCAAAGCTACCTTTTGGCCAATGTTTTACTCTAAGAACATCCATAACAGTCAAGAGGGTGGATTGGATGAATTTGAAGGTGAATCCAATCCACTTTAATCCACCCCACAACAGTTTGATAAATTAAACAAGGTGAATTCATTGCGCGCAGTTCTGAACCGCGCGGCGTAACTACGCACAGTTCTGAACTGCGCGGCATAATAAAAAAAATTGATCTTGCCACGTGGCTCAATCTGGATTGTCAATTACCCAACACGCGGTTCAGAACCGCGCGCTATGGCTACACGTACTTCAGAACCGCGCTGCGTGAATCCACCCTTAGGGTGAATTTTTGAGTTGCCACGTCAGGTATTCACCTAGCTGCTGGGAGAGGAATTGGGTGGTAAAGAGGGCGGATTCCAAATTCACCCTGCCAAGTCATTTTCCACCTAGCTGTTGTGGGTGTTCTAATAGCCCCAAAATTATTTGTGGTAGTTTGCCATCAACAAAACAATGGCAAAAGCTAATAGTCCTCCGTGGTTAATGCCCTATTTTCTTGTAGTGGATCTAACAGACATAAGATAAAGCAAAGGTAAAACTAGCTTTCATCTCTCAATATGTTTGCAACTATGGGTTATTTCTACAGGTTACTTCTACAAGTTACTTCTAAAGGTTCTTCTATGCTTATGGGAGGTCAGCTGCGCCTACCCCTATAACAGGAGAACGTTCAGCCATAAATTCTGGAGCTCGAGGAGTTACAATAATCCTGCCTTGCTCTACCAATTCAGCAGGTTGGGAACCTAACTCCATTTCTATGACATTCATACAATTTTCTTGATTTATGTCAACAGTACAGATACAGCCTCGGAATGACAAACAGTCATGCAAGGTATCCTTCTCAAACTCAAGCCTTCTTACCTCCTCTACGAAATAGGCAATAACAGCCATTAACTCACGTGAGTGCACTATTTCTTGAATGAACGAATTTCGATCGAGCATTACTACCTCGGAAAATCGTTTTTGTAATCTCTGGTGACGCTCTTTCAAGTTTTTGTACCTTCCATCTTTCCGCTTCATGTGTTTATTTACGCGTGTCATAATCTCATGATACTCCGCCATCTTCTCCCTTGCTTTATCTAGCTCTGCCTTATTCATCGTCCTCAACTCTGCCAATTGAGCACGAAGTTTCTCCAGCTCCATATCATTCCCTTCACTCCCCCCAGCAAGAATCTTCTTCAGCAACTCATCCTTCTTCCTCAATAACTGATCTTTCCTCCTGATCACCCCCTCTAACTTTTGCACTCTGCAAAGAGCAGTATCTAGCTTATATTGGCTCTCCCTTAAGTGTTTATTTCCTTTCTATACATGAGCATGAATGCGAGCTACATCTGCTTCCAGCTCTTTAATTCGAGCTGATGGGTTGATCGAGGAGGATCTAGAGTTATTTGAAGATTTGTCAAAGTCGATCGAACGAGGTTGAGTGTCGTTCGAACGATCAAATTCTATCCCACTGGAATTTTGGCCCAGATTCCTTTTTCGTTCGAACGAATTATTTTCCTGTCACTGGAATTTTGTCCCAGAGCCATATTTCGTTCGAACGAGTTGGGATTTCGTTCGAACGACCAAGCAAGTTTCTAGGGTTTTAGACCAATTAGTCGCAAAGTCGTTCGAACGACTCCTTAGTTCGTTCGAACGACTTTGGCGATGTTTTTGATTCTCAAACATTATTTTATCTCGAGATCCGTTCTTTTATGATTTTCGAGTTCCCTAGTATATAAAGGGACTTAGGTTATTTTCTGGGTTATGTTTTTTTAATGTTAGATCTGAAAATAGTTTTGAGAGGAGCCTAGGGTTTGAGAAATTTTTATTGTAATTGCTTGTTTTAGTAATTGAATTATCTATTTTTCTAAATCCAATTGGTATTCTTCATGTTTATCTACTAACTGATAGTTTCTCAATCGTATTGTTGATTATGGGTCAACCACATCCCCCTTTATAATAGAGCCCTCAACATTGCCTTTTTTCTTCTTCGACCGCTCCCCAGCCTCGGCCTTCTTAATAAGGGAATTGGCCATATCCAAATCCGCCTTCAATTTGGCCACCCTCTCATTCATTTTATCACAGCATCTTTAAACCATCCGGAAATCCATATCTTTAGCAGGCAAGACCTCAATCAATTGCTCAACCACACTCTTAGAACAGGCTAGGTCAGCACGAGCTTTTTCAAGCTCGTTGTCTTACCTAGTCATTTCACTCTTCAATTGCCCAAGTTCACTTTTGGAAATCACCAGATCAGCTCGAGCCTGTTCTTGCTCGTTTGTTTTTCTAATCATTTTGCCCTTTCAACTGGCCATAAAGCCCCGTAACTCTTTTTTGTCACTTCTAACAACTGGATATGGTATCGAGCCATATTCACTTTTTACTTTTCACCATCAACGCATCAATCCGGCCTTTGAGCTTCGCTGCCACATCTTTCGCCTCTGCGAGCTCTTTTTGCACTTATCCTATTTTGGCATCTTTCCCTTCGATATTCTGAGTCAGCTTATAAACAGTTTTTATTGCCTCGAAAAACTGGATTTGCACTTTGACATGTTGATCCTTCCTATCTTCAGATGCATCTCTTAGCCTGTCAAACTCTTCCACAAACTCATGATTATATTGGAGCATCTGTTGTTTACTTGAGCGAACAGTCTCCAATTCAACCTACATTATAAATATAATATATCAAGCTCGATTCACCAAGATTCCACAAATACAATCAAATCATAATACAAATGTGATATAAACTGATTACGCGGAAGCCAATAATCAAGAATAGCACCAGTTTTAATAAGGGAAATTAGGTTCGTAAGGAACCCTAATTTTATTAACTAGAACTCTTGTTCCGAATAATTGAATGAACTAATTAAGAAACAAATAACCTAGACCTCCCCTTTTATAGAATACAAGGGGGGTTAGAATTAGGAACCCTACCTAATTTTAATTAAAATAAAATTCTAATTAAATTGGGAAACTGCTAATAACCTAGGCTGGGCCTCTCCAACAAGGCTTAAGCTAAAGACTAAAATACAAAACATTAAAAACGTTAAATTAATATAGATGGTATAGTGGGTAAATGATCCTATAAGGGTTGCGCTACATCAAACCCTCCGTCTGAGAAGATTTCGTCCACAAAATCAAGGGGGTGGTACTCCAGAGGACTCATGCACGTATGTGCATCCCTGTCTCTTTGTCTTCATCCAGTAGAACGTGCACGAAATTTGTACGGTGAAACTCTTTTAGAAATCTTGAAATCTTCCACAGAATTTCCCGTACCCAGAGATTATACCTAAGAACGGGGGTACGATGTCGTCACCGATATCCCTACGTCTATCGACGTCAAAAATAAAAATACTGGGAAATTACAGTAGTCCACTCCTCAACACCTGCAACAAAACCTTTCCAAAACGGATCAGCATACGGACATAATTCTTCGTATCGGGCCATCATCTCCCTTATACGGATCAAATATTTGGGTGCCCCAGACTGTAACATAAGTTAATGGAATTGTTGGACGATGCTGACCTGCATTTTGTGATTCATACGCGTCTCCTGAATCCACTGTTGAGTAGCATGTTGATTGGTAGTTACCGCCGAAGATGCACTATTTTGTTCGACTTGGCTCTGCATTTTGACCGTACACACTACTGGAGCTGGTTGTTGTTCATGAAGCATGTGCATTGTACGTGCTGCTGGAGTTGTCTATCCTAAATGATAAGTTGTGGTACCGACCACTGTCGGGACTGATGTCGACGTTGGCAGTCCTTGTTGGTTGTATTCGAGGGTCGCCTCTAGGCGGAAACCTCGTGGTTGGTCGGTGGTTGTCGTGGTCGGTTCATTGGCCTTGGGTTGTACCCCGGTTTCCTCAACATCACAAGTTTTGGCTTCGATAACGAACTCTTCTTCAATCGGAGAAGTGGGTTCGTCGTTGCTGCCGAACGAATAGTCGTAGCCCCACTCCTCACTCTCTTCAAACCTTCTGATTGGCACATCGATTGGTTCAAATTGTAGAAGCCAATCATCATTTGGGTTTATAATCTTGACGGAAAGCATATCCCACCGTTGTTGGGTCATCTCTTCGTGCGAGCCATTTGTTTGGTTGTCGATTGAAACCCGTAACGAAATCTACATTGCCGATTTGGCGATGGTTCGGGTTTCGATTCCCAAAGCGTTAGAAGCCTTGGTTTCGACTCCAAGACTTGCAAACGGGTTATCGAGATCGTCGCTCCTCGCGGTGACGCTTCCCTCTAAAGAGAGATCTTCGATTGCGCCCAACGGAGGTGGCCGGGGGGGGGGGGGGGGAAGGCTCTTCTACCGAAAGCCTCGATAAGTTGATCAAACTTATCCTCTATCTTTGCTACATCTTGAGCTAGAGTAGGTTTCTTCGCCGCGGTTCTTCCACGAGGCATCTTTGCTCTTGGAATTGACTACACTTAGATCTCACGTAGCTCTAGTACAAATTTGGCGAAAAATCAATTCTTTATTGACGCCATTATGAATTTTACTGCATAAATCACTGTAGCATTAACCAAAAACACTGTAGCAGCACGAAAATACTGTAGCAGTTCTTGAAAAACACTATAGCAGCCCCCGAAAACACTGTAGTAGTCGATAAAAAAAATCCGCAAAATCTTGCTCGCTCTTACACCAATTTGATGTAAACTGATTATGCGGAAGCCAATAATCAAGAATAGTCAAGAATAACGCCAGTTTTAATAAACAAAATTTGGTTCGTGAGGAAACCTAATTTTATTAACTAGAACTCTTGTTCTGAATAATTGAATTTTCTAATTAATAAACAAATAACCTAGACTTCCCCTTTTATAGAACACAAGGGGGGGGGGGGGGGGGGGGTTAGAATTAGGAATCCTACCTAATTCTAATTGAAATAAAATTCTAATTAAACTGGGAAACATCTAATAACCTAGGTTGGGCCTCTCCAACAAGGCTTAAGCTAAAGACTAAAATACAAAACATTAAATAAACATATATAGATGGTACAGTGGGTAAACGATCCTATGAGGGATGCGCCACATCAAGATGACTTTCAGAATTCTAATAGATTTCTATTTTCTAACATTCTATTGATTGTGAGACTGCTTCTAAACTTAAGGTCGAAGTATGATCTCAGTTCGTTGGCAGTAACATCTACATCCACTCTCATGGTACACATTTTCTATGTTATGATTTTCTAAACACTTTGACATTATCTGGACGTACTTGATTACCATCACTCCTAAACTTCTAACAGATTTATGATATATATCTATCTCCTAACCTCACTTTGTAGCTCTAAATTAATACAACGTACAAGTCAAATATTTATGTCTCTTTTCTAACCTGTAGCTCCGCTTGCGAAGTCAACAGGGACGTTGAGGCATTTTTCTCCTTAACGAGCTCATTATCTAATTCCTCAATTTTGAGGCGTATGTCCTGAAGTTCATACAAACAATGTTTACAAACATCTCTTAGTTATCCAAAATTTATCCTACAAAGCAATATTCCATATAATTATAGTTTTCCAAACCACAAAAAAAACACACAGCCAAGCTCCAACAAACTTCACTCTACCTTCTTATTGTCTTCCCTCCGGTACTCTAGATCAATTTTGGGAAAGACCGAATCTAATCCTATTACAACACCTCCATCGGGGACCCTCTCTTCCCCTTTATCCTCTTCGATGTAGGTACCAACTATAATGGCTTTAAGGTCAGCTTTGGTGTACCCCACTATGAGGAGTTGGCACCCGAGTTTGTCGCGTTGAACTGCAACGTCATCCACATTCTTCTGTGCCGCCTCAGTAAGCTCGCTTATCAACACCTTATTCGCAGCCTTTGTAGCAACCAATCGCTCCCCCTCTAGAGCCAAGTCAAACTCAAATCGAGCCACCTTCTTCTCGTGATCGACTTTCCCATTCTCGAGCTCAACTTTTCCCTCCTCGATCCCGAGGCAGATCCCCTTCAACAAACGAGCAATCTACACAAAAGTCAAATGCATTTTCAGAATGAATCCAAATACAAAGTTCAGATATAAAAAAATTATCAACTTACCATTTTGCTCAATTCCAACTGTGCGGAGGCACTCAGCTCCTCAACACCCTTACGAGCTGTAAGCCTCAGCCTATTTTTCACATCTCGCAGTACATCTTCGTCAGCAGGTCGGCTCTCAAAGACCTTCATCCATATCACTTCAGTAGGAAGATCTACCCTTCTCTTTTTCGCATCCCCTTCAACCCTCCCACTCACCGTGGTTCCAGAAACTGAGCCACATTTCCCAGTTTTATTTTTTGGAAATTTTAGAGCTAGCTTGCCCGACGTGGTCACTTCTGGAACATCCTCCAAATCCATTTTCGAAGCCCTCGGCAATACCAGATACTTCTCCCCATCCACTCCTCTCTTCTTGCTGGCTCCAGCTCCCGTCATTGGTATCTTCGCCTAAGACTTTTATACCTTCTCTGATCTACTGTTAGCTCTTTTATTTATGTTGATGCCGAGCTCCTTCAAAACTACCTCTAGCTCAACACCTTCTTGAGCAACAGTATCCAACAGTAATTCCTTTCTCGTCACCTTAGACCGAGGACCTGTAAAAATAACACAACATATTGTCAAACCACAGAACAACCCTCAATCATCTAACAGTTCGATTTTATACACTATTACTTACTTTTCTTCAAAGTTCTATGCACAAGTTTCATTGGTTCTTTATCCTCTCTCTGAAGGCAGTCACCTTTCACCCATATTACAGTATCGTTCCAAACTCGACCTGCTAAATTCAGATTAAAGAAAAACGGTCGAGATGAGCTCGAATAGAAGTACGCACCCCCAGTTGTAGTATAGTATTTCACAGCATAATACTGCAAAATATCCTCAAGAGTTATTCTCCTCTCCACCTCATTATCCCCCCATAATTTATTCAAAGTCTCACAAACATTGATCACCTCCTACATGTCCCCATTTAGTTGGGCAGGACAAGCCTTTATTGTATTCATTATACCTTTAGCGAGATCGCTAAGGGGCAACTTTAGTCTATATTTTAACTGGGAATTATAACACAAAAATCCTTGATTTAGGTTGCCTTTGACATTCCCATCAAAATACTCGAAAGAGATCAATTCCTCCACTCCCCTGTCCAATTTCTCCTTTTCTAAATCAGGTAACAAGAAGAAGTGCTCTTCCCCAGAAGATATAATACAAGCTCTAAACGACGTACCTGCATGTTCTATAATGTTACCTCATTTTCCACCTACACTAGCTTTAGTTTTACAGAACTCTTTGAACACATCAGAGTTTGGAGGGTATGATACCAATTTACCAAGGAAATCTGGAAATTGAAAGAGTACTACTTTGTCCTCCCTCTCAGACTTTATATTTACAGATTCTATGTTATCAGACTCAATCGTACGACCAGAGGTCGAGATCTCCATATCAGGTGAAGTCCCCATCTCAATAATAGGCTTACAAATGAGGTTTGATTCTATAACAGATATTCCTCACACCCGACCTACATACAGGTCCAGGTATTTTGTCAACTTATCATTATCTTTTATTTATACACATCCATGCATGCATCTACCATACATCCATCATACATATACATATTTCATACACATGTCACTTTTTACCGATAAATCAAACAAATTTTTATAGGTTACTATAAATAGCAGTTTTTTAAAATTTGAAACCTACAAAATCTTTCAAACTTCACATTCATAAAATCATAATTCGTTCACTAACCTTCAATGTCCTAATATGAGTCTGAAGCAGTGGCAAATCATTCCTTCACAACGCTGTTGTGCAACTACTGTCGTGTTTCTGTCACCGTAACTATTTCTCACCTTGAGCGATGATCATTCTCATATAATATCTCACGTAAATCTTTACAATTTTTCCTCTATTCGCTCCCACTATTCTTCTATTTTTCTGAAGTTGATAAACGTTTGAATGTGGAAGATGAACTATTATTTATACTGTCTCTCTCTAACTACTGGCAGTTATTGGGCCTCGCACGAGCCACCCTCAGTTTTGGAACTGAGGTGTCCATTCAATAATTAATGTCAGACATTTTACATCTTTTTGGTGAAAACACCTTTCCATCATTACCCCGAGACTTATATTTTAACATATTCTCATCTCTCGTGCCCAAATCTCTCTCTAACCTTCCCACACTATTGAAGACTCGATACCCACACACAATTAAACTTTTACTGCAAATTACATAAGAGACAAAAATCAAAGCTTACCTACTTTTTCTATTCCTACTTTTGCTACTTATAAAGCTATTGAAGTCATTTGCAAAGATATTAAATTTTAAAATTCAATTTTTTTATTCACAACAATCCCAAACAACATTTGCAACAAAATAGGACAACTTCAAGCAAAACATTCTACCTACATTTAAATTACAGTTATTCGACCTCATTCGGTTCGCTCCCTCACATATAATTACACATGAAACATCCCAAATGTCTTGGAGAGCCACACCTAATCAGTACACCACCAATAATTCTCACATCTTCCTCTTCAATCTCTTCCTCAACAATTTGCCTCACGGCCTCTTTTCGAGCTGAAGGCTCCAAAATTACTTCACGGAATATCTTTGAGTAAAAGTGACGTCCAATCTCAAGTTCCCTCGCCCTTGCATTTAAGCCTTCAAAATAAATTTTGGATTCAAGCAAATCACAATCATAATTTAACAACCCATATATCCTTTCCTACACTTTTGCAATCTTTATCACAAGTCGTCCCGATGAAGTATGACAAACTTTCTCAGAACGAGTCCTCACCGTATTCTCTTTTCTTCCTCCTCTTTACATCACATTCCATCATACTTATGCACCTTTTCAAGATCACTTCAAATCCCTCATATTATGTATATATTATAATTTATTTTCCATAAACTGGAAACCCTAAAATCATGATAGAAAGTTATTTGAACTTATCTATATGCATCGACCTCTTGGAATTCATCCATTCATGTTTCGACCTAATCCTTACAATCTCTCCTCCTATATAACATTCTCAAACAAGATCTTCACAAGCTCAAATTATTAAATTATGCATATTCTATATCTGAAAAGATATTTTATTCCTTGATTCTTGAAACTTTTTCAGTTCGACACATTTTTACTTACATGTACACATTTTACAACTTCACATATATTTATCACAATTCGAATGAATAAAACTTCATTTATTTCGATTTCACCATCCTAAATTATCATCCTCTAACATGCACATATACATTTCTTCTAGCTCAATTTTAGTACAATCAGCTAATTATATCTATCAACACAGGTTTTGCACAAATATAATTTTCATTAGCTTGAATACCAATTACAGAGTACTTTACAGATAACAAGTCTTTCAAATATTGTTACAAATTGTTCTACAGGTTACATTACAGTTTTTTACACTATCTCAAATCTAAGAATCTTCTGAAGCAAAGTTGGAATTGGAAATCACTGAGCCCAATCCTTCCTTCATTCCATTTACTTCGACAAGAAATTGAGGAAGCAAAGGTGTCAGTGCTTGAACCAACCCTCAGTAATAGGACCTTCTTCACGACAAGAGAAGATGACAGTACAATATATAGACTTCCAATTTCCATCTTTCTCCTCCACCACCATCGTCTCCTCCTCCATAACCCCTGCCAACTGAGACTTGGTAGAGATTAAGGGGAGTCCTACCTTAGAACCCAGTCCCTCGTAGGATACCGGTAGTAATGCCTCGCATGTACACCGACCTCCACATCTGTCTCCTCAACTTTGTCCTCTGCAAGGATGCGGAGACATCTGCAACACTGCTCGCCTGCCAGAACAACATAATGAAACCTCCACATATGATAAAAATTATTTTTAGCTTCAGCCGCTTCACCTTCCGACATCCCATAGTACGTTGGTGGTACAGGAATGGGCGTAGGCATCTCAATAGACTGGTCTACGAAATATCGTAACTTTAACCTCTGCATTTTAGCATACAATCTCTCTTCAAGAACCATTCGTCGGGTTTTCACCATTATCACTAAAAAATTATAGAGAATATTGCAACCACAACGTACTTTGCCAGAAACTCCAGTACGAAAACTATTTATATCAAATTCATATTTAATGCACACGTACGTTTCCAAGGCAATCATTATTCAAAGCAGAGCCACTCTCGGAACCCTAAGCGTCAAGTACATCAATCCTTTCCACCTCATAAATGCCAGATACATCCTCCATAAATACAGAATACCCACCAGTTAAATCTTTTCAACTTCCAACACCAACAATACACAGGTTCTTTCTCATCCAAGGCCGCTCGTGCCTTCAGTTGCGAGGGGTTGATTGTAGGGACCTATCCCTCGACCTAGTCCAAATTCGAACTACCTCAGTATCAAACTTACGCATTTTACACGTGACATGAATAGTCAGCACTGCCGCATAGACCACGAACTGATAAAGAACGTGAATCGAGCACTACAGAAAAGATGAACAAATATCAAAGACACATGTCTCCCACGAACTAAACAGTTACACAGTCAACCACCACTTACCTTGTGATTCAGAGAACATGCTTCAACACAATAACGAGCTGTGAGTGAGGTCTATATAAAGAAAAAGTTCTAGAGGAGATAGGGACCTGAAAAAACCCATATTTTCTAAATTCTAACACAGAAATTTCTAGATTTTTAACACCACAAAACTTTTTATTTCAAGATCAAACATTTCAAGTTCGAGAGATCACTTGTAATAAGATATTTAGCGTGGAGGTTTTCCACGCTAAATCACCTGTGTCATTTCTTGATTAATTTATATTAATTTTTGTCACATGTACATTTGGTGTAAGAGCTAATTTCGAGCTACGGAATTAAGCCATTACATATCCATTCTACAATTATGGGACTTGAAAATACTCAGAGCTTGTAGAGCACGCGATCTAATGGCGGCAAAATAATTGTGTATGGAGTGCTACTTTTATTTATTTATTTATTTATTTTTGTAGAATTTAAAATATCAATTAAAAAATTTATTGCGAAATGCACAAGTTTTAAGAAGGTTGAGCTAATAACATGAAAAAAAATGTTGTATTGCAGTAATTATTGACGACTTTATCACGTCTTAGTGCCGTCGGCACGCAACTAAAGAGGTGGTGCCGAAGCACGTCATTTTGGCTTTACAAAATGTCACGTCGGTTTCTCACAACTAACGGTATACTAGTATATATATATATATATATATATATATATATATATATGTAAGTGTGCTGGTGGATCTAAAACGGAATCTAAACCTCATAAACCCCTCCATGCGATGCGTGTGAAAAGTTGAACAATACTAAATGCAAGCGCCTCTGCCTGAAACCCTAGCTCTCATAACCCAAATGAAACACAACTGAACAATGTAACATAAATATATCTTGAAGAAGCTTTTAGTTACACATTTTTTCGTAGTAGCTGCAGTTCCTCTATTTTGAAACAACAAATTAAATTGCAGCTGAAGCTTGGCCGTAGGATTAATTAAACGTGGTCAACTATATATAACAAACTTAGGCTAAGTAAGTTTCGTGGAGAGACTGCCATGCACATTTGTATCTTGCTTCTTAATTAGCCTGCTGCATTACCATGAAGTCCAATTGTTGCTTCACTTTGTCCCAGTCAAATGCAATCAATCTCCAGCAACAAGATCCCTTCGTCCTAGAAAATGAGGTTTTCCGTCCACGAAGGTTCATTATAATAACCTTGAAAACGAACACCACTTCCAATTGACTCAAATAATTTTCAATGTAATTTGTCTAGGTATTTTCTTTCTTTCTTTTTTGCAAATGCATGCAAGCTGGGGTTGGGTACCCATGGACAAGTTGCCAAGGCAGTTTGTGTATTCATATTCAGTACGTAGTTATCCCTTACTTTTTTCTTAGTAATTTGGTGTTGAATCAGCCATAGTTTACGGTTAATTGCACCAGCCAACGGTACCAAACTGTTTATTAAAGATGGTTTCCTTCTTTCTTGATCATCTACGGGTAATGGAATAAGTTGAGAAAACTACTAGTAATGTCTACAAAACACGAGAAAAAGTTCAGTCCTAAGCGCTTCGGACCGAACTTCGTCCTAAGCACATCTCCATGAGACATGTGCCCATTATTTTAACTCATGTAGTTAACCACAATTAACCTCTATTATCAAGATCCTCCAAATTCCTTTAATCATGGAGATTTATTTACTCATCCCTTAAATACATACACAAAATATTTTACCGAGAAATATATCCCATTAGAGACAAAAAAAAAAAAAACTCTTATGAAAATATTCCCAGTTTAATTTGATTTAGAAAGGGGCTTTGATCCAAGTGCCGAAGGGACTTATGGAATAGGCCCAATAGCCACCGTAGCCAGACATAACGCTTTAACTGTGCATAAGGTTAACCAACCCACCTAATATTACTTCCCACAAGATTATTTGTATAGCAGTAATGTTCAATTTCCCGTTAATATAGCTCTACCCTAAAAAAAGACTCTATAGTGTGTTGAAATTGCAGAGGAAACCATGAAGTAACAGTTGAGTGGGCAAATCTGCCAGATTTGTGGCGATGATGTGGGGTTGATCGTCGATAACGAGCTATTTGTCGCCTGCAATGAGTGCGCTTTCCCGATTTGCAGAACTTGTTACGAGTATGAGTGTCATGAAGGAAGTCAAGTCTGCCCACAATGCAAAACTAGGTTTAAATGTTTGAAAGGTGCTTCAATATCTGACAAATGATCTTCGTATGCTTTGCAATATTTTTCTAAGTAAAATATTTTTGGTAGATTTTATGGATTTTAATTTTATTAATTTATTTTGTTAATTATTTTTGTAAAAATATTAGAGTGAGTTTTTTCAAAATTGGAAACGTATATGTAATTAAGGGATGATTATATAAATCTCCATGATTAAAGGAATTTGGAGGATTTTAAAGATTGAGGTTAACTACACGAGTTAAAACGGACACATGTCTCACGAAGAAGCGCTTAGGACGAATTTTTGTCTGAAGCGCTTAAGACCAAACTTTTTCTCACGAAACACAAAATAGATAAATCACACAAACTAAGCATGTCTAAAGCACCGGAATTTTTTGACTGTACCAAGCGAAGCTTGAGAGCACCTCTGCTAGATATGGTATGGGTCTACTAATCCGCATTCCATTTACGCCCCGTTTTGTTCAGTATGTATAGCCCCTTTTTCTGATTTCTCCCGTTTTAATTGAGACAATTTACATCCTACGTGTCAAACCTTTTGGACTATGCACCGTTTGATATAGCGTGCAATCGGTTTCATGTCCCACACCACTTAAAAACCGTCGGAGAAATCAACTGGTGTGAACGTGTCGTCTAGGTATTCACCGACCCAGAGGCACACCGGCGTAAAACCGTTGTAGTCTACAAGCCTGGTTCCAATTGAGCCCCTAAATTTCGATTCCGTTTAACATGAACCCGGGACAGGAACTGCTCAAAACAACAAACTAAACTACCAACCGTTTCTCACTTCTACAAAGTCGTCTCTCTCTCTTTCTCAGTGAGTGAAGGTGATTGGAGAACACTTCAACTTGTTGTTTCAAGCCCGACGTCCTCTAAAATGTCGTTTTTCTCTCTCCAATCATATTCAACCCCAACACTCCCAGAGAAAGATTTCGAGAAACTATGGCGAATCATCACTGCTTCATCAAAGGGTTTCGCCATTGGAGCTGGTCTCAAAGGTGGTCTCTCTCTGTTTTCGATTCTCATCCGCTTAACCAGGTCAATTGACCCTAGGCAAGTTTTTTTTTTTTTTTTTGAATTTGTAATTGTTAGTGTAATTGGGTTTATAAAATTGGAGATTTTGATATTGTTGGAATTTATTTGTGTGGGGTTTTTCAGAAAAGAGGGAATGCTGACGAATAGCGATGCGATTGTTATTGCGGTTAAGGAGACTATGAGATATGGTCTGTTTCTCGGCAGTTTCGCAAGTACATTTGTGTCTGTCAATGAGTGCATTGCTGCATTGGGTGGAAACTGTAGGTACATTTTGTTCTTAACTCCTTTAGTTAGCATAATGTGTTATATTTGTAACTTAAGCGGGTAAAAATGGTGATGTCTTAACCTTTTGGTTTTATTATCCAGCCTATATTGCTTACCCAATACCCGATATTTTGGTTGCTGAAGTGAGGGAAGTTTATTGTTTGGATGTTTGAGTTAGTTAAATGTTGCTTTGATTTAGGACGGCAGGTTGGAGGGCGTTCTTAGCAGGGGCGATTGCGGGGCCTTCAATGCTTTTAACGGGTAGTGATACACAGCACACGGGTTTAGCTATATATATTCTTATGCGTGCTGCCGTTCTTGCGTCACGATGTGGAATAAAGAGCAAACGGTTTGGACGAATTTGTAAACCGTTGTCTTGGTCGCATGGTGATATTTTCCTTATGTGTCTCTCTTCATCTCAAATTCTGTATGTATGTTCTCTTCCTGCGTGCATTTTAATTTTGTTGTTGTAGGCATGTTATTCTTCTGTGGATGGTCATTATATTGTTCATTGTGGTTTTATTTGACAGGTCTGCTTACATATTGAAACAAGATAGTTTGCCTTCATCATACAAGTCATTTCTTAATAAGCATGGTGGCAAGGAGTATGCTATCCTACAAGGCATCAAAGCGATTGCTAGTGGTCTGCCTTTCACTAATTTGGTGGAAATAGAGAAGCATTACAAGTCAATAGGTGTCGATATAAAGCTAGATCCTCAAATGAAAGTTCCATGCTCGGTAAGTCTTTAATAAACTTCTTTAATTCATATAAGCACTATATATCCATGTAGAGAAAAACTTCCCTCCTTGCCCCTCAAGTTCTTATGTCCATAAGAGATTCCAGTTTGTTACTGATGCTTCTCTTAAAAATGTTTCGCTCTAATACTAATCATTTATCCTATTACTATTTGTTTAACACTTCTCTAATATTTTAGCGGTATACACTATAATATTATTTGCCAGTGAGGCTTTTAATATCTACTAGAACATAGATACCACTGTTTTCAACCACAATTCCTATAGTTAAAATGGTTTATTTCCATATAGATACTAGGATCCTTCCATGTATAAAAAACATAGTTCGAAAATAAAAGACCAAAAAGTAGCAGGCTTTCTAACTGGTTGGCATGTGGAGCTTATGGGAACTTCTATTGTGTTATAGACAAAAGAAAAGTTAAAGGTATCATAAAATTACATTTTATTTTAAGCTAGACAACAGAGATAAATGTAGAATAACAATGAATCAATCTAGAAAGAGTAATAGCTTTGCAAAGTGTAAAACATAAAATCACATTTTATTTTAAGCTAGAAAACATAGATAAATGTAGAATAACAATGAATCAATCTAGAAAGAGTAATAGCTTTGCAAAGTGTAAAATTAAAACAATTTAGATTGAGGCGGTTTTCTCTTGTTCAACATTTTTTTTTGCTAGGTAAACAAATTTTTATAGATTTTTTTTGGGGAAATATATGAAAGAAACAAAGTGGAACAGATTTACAGAAGTGGAAAAATAAAATTACAAGGTAACCCTGAAACATTCAACATTGGTTCTTCAATTCTCTCCAGGAAAGAAGATCTTCCATCATGCCATTCCTTGGTGTATGAAGGGAGAGTAGCCCCCCTTTTTGCTGCAACATCTGCCCCAAAATTCACTTCCCTCCATACTGAGGTGATTTTCCATCTATTAAGCTTAGGCTCTATCTTATCCCACTGTATCTGAATTTACCAAGGCAAAGAGTCATTGTTAAAAGCTTGGCAGGCAGAGCTTGAGTCAGAAGTTATCCATATGTTCTGATGCCCCAATCTGATTGCTTTATCCATAGCTTCTACCATAGAAACACATTCTGTATTATATGCTGTGGAGAAAGGAATGTTGGAAACAAAAACCCCAATAATTTTACATTCATGATCTCTGAATATGGATCCACACCCACTGACCCCAGGGTTGCCCACAGAAGCTCCATCACAAGAAAGAAGAATTTCATCATATGCCGGAGGAATTGAATAACATGAATGCACTGATGAAGGGTTTCTCTGTCTGCATTGAGCACCAATAGACTTCAGGATGGCAAGATCATGTCCAGAGTTGAACATTGTAGCTTTAGAGAGCTGTGATCCCACTTTGAGTTCCAAATATAATCCTTTTTTTTAGAATCCTCAAATTAACCTGCATATTATTGAACAACACATTGTTTCTGAGCAGCCATAGTTGATAGAGAGTTGAAAAAAAGAGATCCCCACATGTCCTTAATCAGAGATGTTATTACTGCAGAGAGCAAGCATTGATTTGAAGTCTGTTGTAGTACTACCATCCAGCTTGAATAGGGAGAAACTTCAATTTCTTATTTCAACAGCTCTCTTACAGTTCCAGAATAGGTGTTCTAAAGTTTCAGGACCAGAGTTGCATAAATATCAGCATGAGACCATTATAACTCCCCTTTGCTAAAGTAAACAGTCAACTGGCACTGCTCTTTTCATTATTCTCCAACAGAAGTTTGAAACTTTTGGCAAGACTGAAGATCTCCAAATCCAGTTATGCCACCACACCACAGGCTTGCTATGTCTGATCTATATGCAGAATTAGCAGAGAATTTGGTTTTTTGGTCAGGGAGCCAATAACTGCAGTCTTGGTTCTGATTATCAATGGGAACAATGCTAATGTTGAGGTTAAAATGTTGAAATATAGCTTCAATCTCCTCTGGAAGTTGCCACTGCCCTTCATGGATGAGCTGGTTAGCAGTAAGGTAATTGTTCTGGCCCAGGATCTGATTTCTAAGAGTTTGATCACCAATCCACAACTTGTCCCAGATGTTAATCTTAGATCCATTTCCCACCATCCACTGTATTTGATCTTTCACAATGTTCATCAGTTCTTTAATAGCAGACCACATTGAAGAGGCTTTGTAGTAGTTAATCATTTCTCCAGTTTGTGTGAAGAACTTTGCTTTAATGAACATAGCCCATGCAGTTTTACCTGTGTTAATTTCCCATTCAAGCTTCATCAACATAGAAGTGTTAATATCTTTGAATCTCCTCAGCCCAAGACCACCTTCTTTGATAGGCAAACAGACCTAGCTCCGAGCCACTGTCACCACTTTTCTTTTCTCTGAATCTCCACTTCAAATTAAATTTCTGATCAGAGATTTACATTTTTTTGTAATCCTCACTGGTATAAATGGCCATGTTGCATATGAGTATGCTACTAAGAAAGGATTTTGCAAGAACAAGCCTGCCTTGATAAGAGAGTAGTTTACCCATCCAAGAAGAGCCTGTCTTGTCCAACATAGACTAATGACAACCACAATTAGGAGCATTGTACAACTTTAGGGCTGAAAAGAGCTTTAGGGAGTTTTGATGGACATGGATTGAAGTCGTAATAGCATAGTAGAGGAGACTTGAATTGCCCTCAAATTTCTTTTGGTGAGACCTAATATAGAGGAAAATATTCATTTAGACGTATCCACATAAATTTATGATATTTTTTATTTTCTAGTTGAAGCTAAAATGTGAAATGTTTTAATTGTCTTTGTTACTTTTCATGTTAGTAATTTACTTTCGTGATATTTTTAGGAACTAAAATCTTATCTTCAAATCTGTATGCAGATTATCCACGGAGGGCAGACATGTGGTTCACATTTTTTGTCTTTTCTTATTCGAGCCTATGGAAGGGCATTGCCTGTTTATCTTCCAGTATATTTAATTCCTGCACTAATAGTGCATCGTCAAGAATTATCGAAAAGGTAACAGTTGCATTTTAAATGTATAGTTCTTAAAATATTTGAAAGAAATGGATTGACATTTCCTTCGCACTTATTTCATGGCATGGGCTGTCAATTGATAGAAGATGAAATAGCAGATGTAAATGGTTTATGCTAATATGGATATTTTCTTGTCTGTTTTCTCTTATATAATCCTATCCCATGCAGGCCTTATACAATCTTGGGCAAAGGTATTGTGGGTACTGCAAGATCAAGCTTGTTTCTCTCAGTTTATTGCTCATCAGCTTGGTTAGTAATCATTTTGTTGTTATCACATCATATGCACTTGTTTCACCTCCGCTCTAGTTTCTTTAATATATGTGATGTTTCATGAAATAATTATTTCTAAGGATATATTGACATTGACCCCATTAATCCAGATTTCACTTGCACCCCAGAAATTATCAACATCTGAACTGCCCCAATTCTGGTATTGATCGCTTTTCATTAAAAGGAGTGTTTGGTTTCTTTCTTTAGGATGTGGACTTGTGCATTGTTCAGGGTTTTCAAGAGATGTAATATTCCGATGGTGGCGATGGGAATGGTATGTGGCCCTATCAATTTGTATTAGCAATATAATTGTTTTTGATAGGAATAGTTTTGACACACTTTGGGACCTACTACATGCCTAGTTGGCGCAATCCTTTTTTTTAGAGAATATTTTTTGTTATTAGTTTTCAAGTTAGTTTACCTTGGAGAGGTTTTAGAGGGTGGGGAACTTCTCTATAAAAGAGGGGAGGGGGTATTGGGTTCGTAGGTTAGGGAGGTTGAGTTTTGAGGGAAAAACCCTAGTTTTGGGTCTAGAGAGAGGTTGTAAAGACCTGATTTTCTTTAATTTACAAAAATAAATCAAATTTTATTTTCTTCTAATTCTTTTATTTTCTTCCGCGTAAGTTCGGGTTTATCAATTTGTATAAGAGCCAGTTTGTTTTTGGGTTTAGAGGATTTTTTTTTCAAGATTGTGGGAAACAACAAAAAGAAAACGGCATCAAAACAACCAACACAAGGTGATCGACTTCGTGATCTGGAAGACAAAGTTAAAAACTTTATGGTTGCTACGGAGAAGTCGTTAGGGGAATTCAGTGCCCAATCCAAGCGAACTAATCAAACCTTGAATTCGATTTTGAGGGCGATCACGTCTAGCGCTACTAATGGCCAAAGGGGATTTGGCACGGGGGTAACGGAGAGTGTGACGTCGTCTAAAGGAAGAGAAATTCTAGTGGAAGGGTTTATGCGAGATGCGAGGGTCGTAGGATATTTTACAACAAGCACAAGAAGTATTGGGCGAGGTAGAGGATCTGCTGACCTAACAAGTTTGGAGAACCAATTCAATGAAGAGAGAGCCGTATTTACGTCAAATAGTTTTGTCGAATTAGACGTAAAAGATACGGGGAGCGACGACAAGTTTGGGGACTCCGGAAAACGAGATCATGTTCCTATTAGGGAGAAGAATCCTCTCCTTCTTAGGGAAGTCAGGCCGGAATCATCAACAAGGAGGGCTTTACGCCCAAACCCCAAACTAGGAGAGGGTACCAAAATCGAGGGCTTTGGGTTGCAGCCGAGTGCCCTAGACGACTCCGATCGACCTCTCCAACCGCCAAGGACAGACGTATCGGAGATCGACAATAGGAGAGAAGGAGAAATCTCATCGACCTGGGTGGTGATATAACTAATAGTCTCGCTGCCAAAGCCACAGTAACAAGGGGAAGGCTTAGGGATGCGAGTGAAATACAAGGGGCAAGGTGGGATTTTTGGGGGAGACCCGTAACAGTCTCTTGGGCAAAATACATGGGCACAAGCACGCCCCTTTTTTAGGGGTCCTATCAACCAAATGGGGGTTATTCCATATGTTTCGCCAAGGCAAAATCGGGCGCCTATTCCTCCACAGGGCCCACAGTCATCAAGTTCAGGTTTTTAGTAACGATCGTAGGTACCCGGTAACCCGGTTGCCAATAATAGTACTTGTTGGGTGTGAGGGTGATTATGGTACTGGAAGAGGCTATGGAGACAGATATGGTTCGTACGATATGAGGAATTGAGGTAGAGGTGTCCTGTCTAACCATTTTGGGGATAATTACAGGAGTGACGGACATTAATTTTTTACTGGAATGGGTAACCACATATATGTACCATAACAAGGTTATGGGCAACATGACAATTCGGACAATCAAATAGCTAATGCTATTATTTCAGCGTTCCAGAACATGAATCCAGATGTCAAAATCAGTGTTCCGAAATTTGATGGTAAGACAGATACAGATGGGTTTATTAACTGGCTTAATCGGGTTGATAGGGTTTTGGCGTTCAAAAAGTACGGAGATTCGCGTGCAGTTACGTTGATGGAAACTAAGCATACAGGTTATGCAATGAATTGGTGGGAATGTGTACAACAATTACGGGTTGCGCCTGGAGGCGATTATATCACCGATTAGGGTACTATGTGGCAGGAAATAATGGCACGTTTCATACCAGGTAATTATGAAAAAGAAAGCTTTGATAAGTATGTCAGTGATTTTTTTATGTTTTTTTCCCGAGTTCTTCTATTTGAATATGAGGCTCAGCGATTTAGTAGGTTCAAGCTCGGGCTCACAAAACAGTTACAGGATGAATTAGTACTATTCAATGAACTCTGAAGTTGTAAAAATAGCCAAAAGGGCAGAAACAAAATTTTGGCAAACAAGTTATTCTTCATATACTCCTCCAACCTCAGCAACAACTACGACAACTACGAAGCCACTCATGGTTACTTTAGCAGCTAGTTGTTACAACTGTGGCAAGACAGGTCTTATAAAGCGTGAATGCACAACTCCAAGGAAACATATTGCGCTCCTTACACATAATCTGCATGATCATAGTAATGAGGTGTTCAGTCAGATGTGGGGTAATGATGTGGATGAGGAGACGGTTTCAGCAAACCAATTGCCCATTGAATTCGTGTGTGTGTGGGGGGGGGGGGGGGGGGGGGGGGGGGGGGGGGTTGTTAGTTTGACGCACTTTGGGACCCACATGCCTAGTTGGTGCAATCCCTTTTTTTAGAGAATATTTCATGTTATTTGTTTCCAAGTTTATCATTATTTTGTTTCCTATTTATCTTGGAGAGGTCGTGTTTATCAATTTTCATTTGTTCTTTTGTCCTAAACTGGAAAGTTTCGTTTTGAACAGTTTGTTCCTGGTATTGCATTAGCAATTGAGAAGAAGAGTAGAAGGATTGAGGGGGGGGGGGGGGGGGGGGGGGGAGTATTAGGTTAGTTGGTTAAGGATGTTGAGTTCTGAGGAAAAAACCGTAGTTTTGGGTCTAGAGAGAGGTTGTAAAGACCTGATTTTCTTTAATTTATAGCAATAAATCAAGTTTTGTTTTCTTCTAATTCTTTTATTTGTTTCCGCGTAAGTTCGTGTTTATCAATTTTCATTTGTTCTTTTGTCCTAAACTGGAAAGTTTCGTTTTGAACAGTTTGTTCCTGGTATTGCATTAGCAATTGAGAAGAAGAGTAGAAGGATTGAGATATCACTGTTCTGTTTTGCACGAGCAATTGAGAGTTTTTTTGTGTGCATGATTGATTCTGGTGTGTTGCCACGACCAAAGAAGTTGAAGAGAGCAGACGTGGTTGTTTTCAGCTTATCAACAGCCGTTATCATGCATTGTTATGCTCGGGAGAGAGAAGTTTTTCGGTCCAAGTACTTGAACGTTCTCGACTGGGTGTTTGGAGTTCCTCCATCAAGTTTTGTTACAAGCTTCGAGAAACGAAGTTGACATTGCCTGCATAATAGTGACGTATGAGCAAGAATTACAAGATATAGAGATGGTAGCGTTCTGAAACAGTGGACAACGTTGGAAAAGATCCGCTCTCTATAGAGCTGGTCCAATAATAGGGACTGCTGAAGGAAGAGTTGAGACACTCTGGAACGCTAATGTAGCTACTTCAGATATCCTATTCAACCAATCTTGTGTTTGCTCTCCATTTTGAGCGGAGTCAAGTCAATAAACCAATACGTTGACACATCAGTGACACATTTAATTATGTCTTATATCCGCTTTTTTTTTTTTTCTTGTTAGATACAAATCAAACTCTTGGATGAAAAGTTAACAGACGGGCTGGGCTATCAACGGCTATCAGAATGGAGGGATGGAAGGTTCTAAGTATTAGATGCCTTATCTTAAATAGGACCAGATTTATTGGAGTCACATTTTTGTACACTTCAGATTTTTTTTTTTACACGAAGATTGAAGATGTTGTAAGCTACTATTTGATTGAATGAAGTTATTTAGATCAAATCTATCCTCCGGTTTCTCATTTGATTGTGGATGCTAACTTTCATTTGTATGGTAAAGATACAAGATTCAAGAGTTTTGTTAGACTTGAAAATGTGGAAAATTCTTTTCTATCTGATATGCGTCTAATAGAAATGTACTTTGTACATCTTGACTGAGAATTTGACATGTTTTTCAAATGATATCTCGTTTACAGTTCATAAACTCATCATGTTATTTTGTTGGCAACGGTTATTACTTATTACACTAGTGCGATGAAAGAAGTGCAGAATGCTTAAGATAATAACCTAGAAAAATGCATAAACTATTTCGATCCTCTAATGCATAATAGGTGTACAAAGCACCATTAAGTATGGCCAACATATCAGCTGGATCAGTGGATGTCAAGAGAACTTGTAAGAGTTGCTCCTTGGCATCAGTGAATGTCGACATCAGTCATGACTCCCATTTGTTCACTTCATAACCAGTTGTAATTCCTTTGGTACTATATACAGTACCTCTAAACATGAGACTTGGATTAAACACTAGGCTTGATGAAGGATTTTTTTTGTTTGCGTATATAAGCATGATGAAGGATTATTTGAACAGAGTTGCTCAGACAAGTAAGATAAGAAACTGGAACTTCGAATTATTTTATTAGGAAATCTAGATTTGAAGATGACAGGAACAGTTTCTATAGTCATGGATTATGCCATAAAGTAGTAAAACAGTAAAATAAGAGGCAAACAAACATCTGTAAACAAAAGGACATCCATAAAGAGGCCTGCAGAAAATTATCTATGGCAGCATTATACAGATATTAGAGTGACATGAATGTGGATATCAACTAGTTTCTTTTTGGCAGGAAGAACATTCATGAACATTATCTGAACTCAAGGGGAATCTTTTTCAAGAACTGGGGTAATTGTACAGACAATATGCTTCACTTTCAAGTCCAAGAAATTATCGCTAAGCAAATCATATTTACAAAGTTTTTGTTAGGGGTCAATGAGTTCAACTACCCGATCAATGCTGTAAAGGTTTGACAGATTTCGGGGTTTCTTATCCTATCTGTATATTACTGTCATTATATTAATTTCAAAATAGATACAGTTTTATGTGATATCTATAATGTAATAAACCTATCCAAAGTTCGAAATCTCTAGGACTGACCTTCCATTGAGGAAAGTAGCGTGAGGGATATAGCTAGACCAGATCCCATGATGATATTAGTAGTCTCCTGGTAAATTATCCTAGAATTTTGAGGTTCAGATGAGTTGCAGGCAATTACAGAGGGAAGAGGCAGGGGAAGCTAACAAGAACGACGGGTAACAAATAGCCCCCTTTAGATTAACAAACTTGTTTCCAATCAACTATATGTCGTTTGAGGTTTCTATTATCTTTAGTGCCCAGCAACAAAAATTACAGTATCCAGCCTTTAGTGGGTGGTCTTGAAGAAGAAAAAATTTAACATATGGCATAAACTGTCATAGAACTTGAGACAGACACAGACATTTATGTTTCTAACCTTCAATTCTTATGGTCGTATAGAATTGTAAAACCCGAATACATTGTTTCATAGACCCTCCTAGTTTATGGGGGATATACGGGTATCTAAATTCAAGTTTTTCTAACTTATGTAAATGTCTCATCATATTAGCAATTTACAGAGAAATTCTGACTAAAACAATAATAACGCCAAGGCGTCATTTGGTGCAATGATACTAGGGTCTTAAGTCTTACCAAACAAATGCCTCTAACATCGAGGTAATACTACAAAGTCATCTAAATTAAATTAGCCCTAGAAAAAAACTCAAACTTTTTATCATCTAAAGAAACATAATTCATTAATTTAAAGGACCAACCTTGTACAAACTCACAATGTATTCAAACCATCTACTACCACACTAATAAACCCTAAAACCCCAAAACAGATAAAACCCTAATTCATAAACCTCACAAAACAAAAACCCCACCTCATTTCCCAAATTAAACAAATTCAAACCTCATCTTCATTCAAGAGCATATTAGGAACCCCTTTATTGACAGGAAACTTTCTTCCAGTTTCAGGGCAAATCAGAGCACCCTCTTCAAGATGCAACTCTAACAGAGCATGGTGAAGCTTCTTCAAGAAGTCTTCGTTGTCAAGCATCGATGCATCGGCTTCTTCGGGTAACTCTGTGTATCCCATGGACCGAGATGCGTCGAGTAGGGCTTTGTATTCAAGCTTTGGGAACACGTTTTTGATGAAATCAGGGTTGAAATCTACGGGTTTTGTGGTGGATTTGTCAACTTGGAGAAGGAGAGGGAAGCGGGTTGTTATGTTCTTGATGTTGCAAGAGAGCATATTGTGGGTTAAGAGTCTCATTGTGTTATTGTTTTTCTCTCCCTGGGTATTGAGTAATAGAGAAGAGGTCGGTGAAGAGTGGGGATGCAATAGTGGTGTTGCGGCCTCACTTGTTTTTTTTTATAAAGTTCCAAGGGTGCTAAGCAAATTGATACATGATTGGGCTCTATGCACTGATATTATTCCCAATTAACCAGTGTGAAAATACAGTTGGTGGTCAAAAGATAATAGCGCTGACGGCCTATTTGCCTTGGGCAGTGCAGCTAGGGTGGCATGCAACCAACAGAGCCTGAACTTCCAAGTTGGAAATAGCCCTCCACGTGTGAACCTTTCCCTTTTTGCCAGTGGGCCTAGTCAATCTAAACTCAAAGACCTCCAAACCAAGGAACCTATAGCAAGTCCCCCAAAGCCCTTACATGGGACTTCTAAGACCGATCCACAATGTGGCTCATCCAACACATCCGACTTAATTAAGGCCCACTTCACTTATCGAGTTCTAGACCTGGACTTGGGCTTTATTACCCCACCTCGGAGGGTAAACAAAGCTAGGCCCAGAGGCCCAAGGTCCGACCAAAGACCCCCTCCCACACATATTGTTTTCCCAAACCCATCAAACTACCCACTTTCTCCTTCTACCGGCCATAACCTTCCCAAGGAGTTGGAGCCCGAGCATTTTATGACCGAGCAATCCGTGAGCAGGTCTTGGTTTACCTCCTCTAGGGATGATTTTTTCTTGGCTTCTACGGGTAAATCATCGGCGAATGTTAACCTTGTTTATCCGTATTCTCACTCCGACATGGAAACCGAACCTCTCTTTGCTTATGCGCCCACATACTTGGCTCTAAAAAATTTTAGCCGCACGTTCCCCGCCGGAGGAGCACCGGTTTCTTTTTTGTGTAATGTCGCCAAAGAAAAAGAGATTTGGTGACATCAAACAAGACATGATCGAACCGCCTAATGAAGTAGAGGGGAATGGGGATGCCGAGAATCCCGCAAAGCTTTGCAAAACTTTTGATTACTATTTTTCGTACTTATGTACCCCCATGAATGTTTTAAATACTTTAATTTCTCGGGCCGCTACCCTCTTTCTTTTAACACGGGTATCTCATCCTATTTTAGAGGCAAATATCGTATCTATGCCATACAGACCAGATATGACCATGTGTCTATGCTCACTAGGTACTCCATTACTTCAAAGCCTCACTACTTCTCTAGACTTATTATAACACTTTCCTCAAGCTCACTCACTATGCCCATAAAATATCTCGTTCCAAATATCTTAGTAATCGTGATTTGGTGTTTTTTAGTAGCAATACTCGCCATCAGAATCATCAAACCCGCGGGCCACTTTGTGGCCTGCACAACTATAGGTGCCTTTTTTACCCTTTTCATTACTGATAGGCATGAAAAATGCCTATTTTTGTCCTTCAATTTACATTATCTAGGACCTTATTTTATGTTTTACTAGGCCTAATTAAAGTATGTTTGACTATTGCAGGTAATAAGACAATTGTAACCAAGCCCCGCCTGAAAGCCTAACTTTTACAAGCTTTAAGGATGCTGCTGGAGATGACCTAGTGAAGATGAGGTGTTAAAAGTTGCTGGACTTGGTAGTCAAGACCTGCCTAAAATATTTTCACAAAATAAGAGTTGTTAAGAGTTGGGAGGAGACTTTGT
Source organism: Kingdonia uniflora (assembly GCA_014058105.1). Lineage (NCBI taxonomy): Eukaryota > Viridiplantae > Streptophyta > Magnoliopsida > Ranunculales > Circaeasteraceae > Kingdonia > Kingdonia uniflora. Next base: position 525,764 of record JACGCM010002358.1, on the reverse strand, counting down.
TAGGGATAAGAAAGAGTTGTAGAGTTCATCTTTTGCTCTTTGGGAACAGAACAATAGCTATTTTTATATTTCTTCCAGAAAGAATTGTATTATGTTTAGAGTATCTTGGGAAATTTATTAGAATCTTTGTAAGTGTTTTTATCAATAAAGTTTATCTTTATAATCTCTATTTACTAGATTTGATATAAGAATTCATGATTTTGATTTATGCATCCCTGAAGAACGACAACCCTCTTTTATATTACAACACCCGATTTGATACGGTTTATTAAATAGCGCCGTTGCCGGGGATGCTATTGGTTTAAAATCGCGATTCTTTTATTGAATTTTCGTTTAGTAATATTTAATTTGATTTCTGCTTTCGTTTGAGAGGTATTTTGTTTTATGTTTGGTGCAGTTAGTGAGGTGAAAAGAGATGTTTTGTTGCTCACGTCACATCATCAAAAACCTGCAAATCTGACTAAGCTTCTCAGTTTACGTATTTACTCTCTCTCAAAACAAACGTCTCTATCTCTCTAAACTCTCCCAAAACATTAACACCATAACCTCTCTCTAAAAATGCAGACTCCAACTCTCACCTCTCACCTCTCACCTCTCACCTCTCACCTCTCACCTCTCTCTCTAAAATTGCAACAAAACTTCACAAAATCTCCCACAAAATTTTCGCATCTTTTCTCTCAAATCGCAACAAAATACCGAATCTGCTTTCTTCACGAGCAAAAAACTTTCCCACAAATGGTTGCCCTAAGTTCTACTGTCTCTGCCTTTAAACTTCTGATTTGCGTGATTTATCATTTTGATCTCTGATTAGTGTTCAACCTGCTCTGAGCTTTGATTTGTGATTGATTTCCTTTGATTTGGTCTCTTTAACACCGACTCATAGCTTTTCCAAACCCCGATTTGGCCTCTCTAATTGATGGTTTGTTTGGGTTTCCCTTTGAAATTGGGCTTCGATTTACAATTGTTTGTCTCGTTTGGGGGTCCGATTTCATATAAGGTTTCGATTTACAGTTGTCCCTGATCGATTGAAGTTCTCAAATTAATTGACCATTTCATATAGGGTTTCTGATTCAAGTTCTATGATTCAATTATGTGATTCAATATTGAAAGGGTTTTGCTGTTTGTGATTCGTACAAAAATCTGGTGTGCCGTTGATTTGGGTTTGATTTGTGTTGCAGCTGTGATTTAGGGCTGTTGCTAATGGTTTCTGCGATTGCAGAAGAATCTGGCGTGCCGTTGATTTGGGATGGATTTGGATTTAGCTATTGATTTTCTCTCAAATAACTGCCGAATCTTTGAAGCTTGGTATCTGTGATTCTGAATGTGCTTGTGGCAGGAGTAAATCGTATCAAAATCTCTGAGTTTATACTTTGTTTACTTTGCTACAGTAGTTTATTTTATTTATGGGTTTATATTTTTAATTAATTTATCACTGTTTCTGCTACAGTAGTTTACTCTAGGGTTTTACCTTATTTCTGGGTTTATGTTATTTATTTATTTATTATTTATTTTAGTGAAATGTGAGTTAAAGTTTGAATGTTGTGTTGTTTTGTTATTTGATCAGGGGTTGTTATTCATCATTTTTGTTGCTATACAGTTTTCTTTTGTATAACTATGTTCGTATCCACCAAGTATTATAGAGTTTGTTCTTTCTAAGAACAAATCTGATTCAGCAACTGTTGTTCAAAAGCTCTACCTAGGTATTCCTCTTGTGGGAATGATGATATCTTTTGCTCAATCTACACAGTTTGGTAGCATTTATGTTACATACTTGGTTCACGAACAGACATACATAAGTACTATTTTTCAAGTTGGACATGGTTAATTAAAGCAAAACGACAAAACCAACATCAAATAAAAGCAACAAAGCCAAGAAGACTTGTAGTTGCTTAAATTTTTATGTATTTTTAGCATTGTAAGGATTGAGAAAATGTTTGTATAAAGTTTAATGAGTGACACTCTGTAAGGTGAGGAAATTGTAATCTGCTGCAGGTACAGCTTCGGAACCCCTACTCAGGCTGGAAATCGTTTCAACGCGTACTTCGCAAACGATCCTGAGTAGGCCTTCCCAACAGTTTTACCAAGATAACCAAATGTGCCCCTAAAAAGGCTACCCTGTAGGTAATCATCTTTTCACCGTACCCTCCCTGTCGCGGTACATCGTGTATAACTATTGTTTGATTGATAAAATGTTTAATTTTTGCAATAACGCCTAGATAAGGGTAAATCAAAAAGGGATTTCATCACCCGTGCGTGCCCACGCATTAGGACTCCAGGAGTTCATCACCCGATTTTTAATCTTTTTCGATATCGACAGTCCCTACCGCTTTAAAAGATTTTCAGATAAGAAGCCATAAAAAACATAGTTAATCAAAAGGCTTTGCTCGGACCTGGAGCAACACGCTCAATAAGAAAATCTAATAAGTGGCTACGTTTGCTGGAGGACGTACGTTCTCTAGCTATGGATAGGTGACTCTAAGCGGTTCGCCCCGCCTTCCAGCACAAGTGCATCTAGGTGACTAGATAGCATGCGAGCTATTGCCAAAGTGAGTTAAAACAACTCAAGTGCAAGCCGATTTACTGTCAGGAGTAGGAGCATTGAACCCTAAAACTGGGTTCACAACTTAACCTAAAAAGAGACCAGTAAAATATTCTTGAGTACTTGCATCATTCTTAAGTCTTTTAGTGTGTTCACATATATTGATTGAGTTGTATGTTAAATTGGGGTAATACCCAAACTCGGACTAAGAATGCTGCTAGAATCAATATGAGCGGGACTGATGGGATTAATAGTCCCATTGTTGCTAGAAATAGTCCCAAACCTACTGTTACTGCGGAGATAATCACTCTCTGAAATGGAATTCATCCTACAGTTGTTAGTAAACCTTTGTGTATTTTGATTTCTAGAAATGTAGGAAACTTTGAGTTAAAACCAGGATTCTTATCTATGCTCCCCAAATTTCATGGTAGTCCCACTGAAAATCCGTATAACCATCTTAGGGACTTTAGGGATCATATGCTTATTTTAAACTTCGATCGTATTACAGAGGATTCTCTAAAATTATGTGTGTTCCTTTTTTTCTTATGGGAAACACACGCGATTGGTTGTACACTCTTGAGGAGAACTCTGCAAATACGTTTGAACAACTCGTTAAGGAGATTTTGAAAAAATATTTCCCTAACCATTGAACTGCTAAGACACAATAGAGTATCTATAGCTTCACGGAGAACCGAGGAGAGTCATTATATGACTACCTACAAGGGTTTAAGGATCTGGAGCAAGGATGCCCACATCACGGGATTCAATTGATTGATATAGTTTAAACTCTCTATAAAGCTCTAGATTATGACACTAGAGCTCGTGCTTAGTCTAGGTGTGCGGGTACATTTGATGAGAAAACTGACACCAAAGCTTGGAAATTTATAAATGATGTAATAGATAAGACCTACCAATGGTAAACGATGAGAGAGGAAAGACTTATTACAATGCAAATGTGTACCAAGTGGACTCTAATTCAGAATCCGCCACTCTTAGAACCATTCTTAATAAAATCTAGAACTTAGAGATTGGGAAAAGAAAGAAACACCTTACCACTTCTTCTATTAACCATGTGGTGATACCACTTTGTGTGGTTTGTGAGAGTTCAAACAATCTGGTTCAAGATTGCCCTGACGTGCTTAGTTTAAAGGAGGGTAGGAAAGACCAGGCCAATGCCATGTATCAATGTCCCAATAGCCAACCTTTCAATGGTGGATAGAATTATAATTCTAAAAACTCCAATTCTCGGGGAAGTAGAAATTACCAAGGAGGTTCTTCTGGTAGTGCCCCTTATCTGCCGCATAACCATGTATACTAATACCAGTCTAGTGTCTCGTGGCAATAAAATCCATCATACCAAGCTCCCCTTAATGTGCCTTATGTTCCTCCATACAATAGGAATTTGTCTACTCCAACCACGTTCTTAGAAGACACTCTTAAGGCGTTTATGCAAGTAACCCAGTCATCTATTGCCAAACTTTAATGACAGATAGGTCTGTAATAGCATATTTCCCAACATCGACAACTACAAGCCTGAAGATGTTAATCGAAGATCTATTACAGACGATATACAGACAACAAATACTAATCTCGAACAAGACTCGACAAACGAGGCTCTAATCGAGTTCTCGACTACAAACCTGAAGATGCTAGTTGACGATCCATTACAGATGATATACAGATAGCAAACACTGATCTCGAACAAAACTTGACAAACGAGGCTACAATTGAGTTATCGACTCAAACTACAGAACTAGTCGTTGCACTCAGTCAACCTAGCTGCTGAAGATCCGCCAAGATCGCCCACCTCATTCGGAATAGGAAACCGTCTTTCAAACTTTGTAAACCCCGCCTGTATATGCTATAAATACAAACGGGGGATGAGAGACACACCCCCGAAGAAAAACCTACCCACGATTACTTTAAGCATCATTCTGTTCCTTACTCACAACTCAACATTGTAATAGTTAGCATCTTATTGGATTTTCTCCTAAAACCCTCTATGAGGTCGTAGTTTTACTCAGGTTAGTCTGAGCTTTCCATGTAAAATTCAGTGTCATAGCTTACTATTTACATCTCCTTCTCTAAAAGTATTGGCGAACATTCTCCTTCCAGAAAATCCGCCATTACAATTGGCGTCGTCTGTGGGAATCCACACCTCTTTACCAAATTGAGACCTCAAAAACCTAATGACCAACATGAATCTACAAAGCACCTATACTCTGAGAAATCAGGAGATCAATCCTGCACCAGAGACCGTCGACTTACACGGTGCTGTGGTCGAGTTACAGAAGCAGATGGAACGTGACCGGATCCAGAGGATAGAAGATGAAAAAATTCATGCTCAAGCTCTCCAAATCGAAAGGGATGCAAGGAAGAAAGCTTTGGATCAGCAAAGCCGGACGCATCAGAAAGAGATGGAGAACTTGCACAGAGTAAACGTGTCACCACCCCCGGCTCGCAGCAACCACCGTTCAAGAGCAAGCCATAGAGAAGAACAACCCAGGGAAGATCGGACGCGAGTTTCTCGGTCCAGATCATGAAATCCCGAAGGAGGTTCTCGACATTTTGGACTTACGTCCTCCTCATCTACCATTGGAAGTCATTGTACTCGCCAGCGTTCTCCACCACCACTAGCGAGACGACCTCTGAGGGAGCGATTAGGACCTGAGGGACATGGCAATTTTGATCCCTAGGTACAAGTCGCCCCAGCTCAACCACCACAGTACATCACTCTGGATGACCTCAACACCCAGATTCGGGCCATTAATTCAGAATCCCCTGGTTGAATATCTGCATTGGACATAATCGAAACAAATCCCATATATATACATCTCAAAACCATGGCCATTCCAGATAATTTCCATATGCCGAAGTTCATCCAGTATGCTGGTCTCACCGACCCTCTGACCCACGTCCGACATTTCAAAGCTTCAGTAGGATTGTTCTCGAAGCTCGATCACATGCTCTGTAGGTTGTTCAACATAAGTCTGAAAGAAAAACCCCTCAGGTGGTTTCATACTTTACCTGAGGGTTCTATGACCACATTCGATCAGTTGCAGCGCCTCTTCGAGTCCAACTATGCTCATACCAAAGAGTTAGAAATTACCGTGGATTCCCTTTTCTTCTTCGAGCAAGGAGCGAAGGAATCCCTAGCCAGCTTCTACAAACGCTTCTTACAAGAGGCGTAAAAAATTGGCAATTCCGATTCAAAAATTGTCGTTCCTGCATACACTTCAACATTACACATCGACTCCAAAGTTCGAGAAGAACTTGCCCTTCATAAACCTCGAACAGTACCAGAAATGATAGATGTAGTTAACAACTATATCGAACTCGAGAGGTCGAAGAAAGATAAGATGAAAAGCTTTGCCGTGATCCATTCCTCTGATTCGAGACCATCTAAACAAAAGAAGACAGCCACGACAGGAGAAAAACCTCGTGAAAAGAATAACGACAACAATAGGAGGAGAGAAGGAAAGATAGACAGACCCGTTCCAACTCTACCTCCTATGATCAAAACTCTTTTAGCTATCTTCACAATGATAAAGGGTGATGAACTTTATCGAGAAGCTCAGGCGATCCCCGACAGGCCAGGGCAACCTTTCTGTCAACACCAAAATCTGCACAACCATGAAACTGATAACTGTTATTCACTCATTCACATCTTCAACCGCATTATATCAGCGGGGCGACTCCAGAATTATGTGGTTGATATCCAAAAATTTCTTAACGAAGAAGCTGCAAGAAATAATCTTGGCCAAGTCGATGGACAAGGTCAAGCTCGACATCTCTACATGATCGAGATAGAAAAGGGGAAGAAAAGAAAGAAAGACGACCGAATTATGTCCTGTTACAAAATAACCTCATCAGACAAATCAGCAAAACTCCTTCCAAGTTCGAGCAAATCAAAACGTCCGTTCTCCATCTCCTTCGAAGATTGTGACACTAGCCACGTTACATATCCCCACGATGATCCACTTGTAATAATGCTAAAGGTAGGACAAGATTATCTTCATACGCTGCTTGTCGATTCCGGGAGCGCCACTGACGTCTTGATCCGAAGGGCAATACAACTACTCGGTCTGACAGATTCTGTGAAAGCTTCAACAGCAACAATCTCGGGCTTCAATGGATCGTAAGAATCTGCCACCGACAAAATCACCTTGCCAGTACAAGCAAGATCAGAAACAACATTCGTCAAGTTCTTGGTCATCGACGTTGAATCCAAATACCTTGGTATTCTGGGGCGAAGTTGGCTGCACTAAATAAAAGCAGTTCCCTCAACTTACCATCTTTCTCTCCGCTTCCCAACTCACCATGACATCTACGAGATCAAAGGCAGCGAGACAGTCGCACAAATGTGCGGGAGCGCCACGGTTAATTCTCACGCACAAAAATTACTCAAAGCATAGCAGTTATAACTAGAATTACCCCCATCTTCGACCAGCATGTTACTCAAATTGTCGACTCCATTGAGATCGATGGCCCCAACCGTCATACATTCATCGGTTCCAAATTGTCAATCGACGAAAAAGAGACAATGATTCAGCTCCTCAAAAAGAATGTCGATATCTTCGCATGGTCTTTTCAAGAAATGCCTGGAATCGACCCAGCTATCGCATGCCACAAGCTCAACCTCCTGCCTGATACAAAAGCAGTCGTACAAAAACACCACAACCTTGCTCATCAACTTCGTCAAGCGTCAATGAAGAGATTGACAATTTTTTTCGTGTTGGGTTCTTCGGGAAGCCAAATATCCAAATTGGGTTTCTAATATTGTGGCAGTCCTGAAGAAAAATAGGAAAATCAGAGTCTGTGTCGACTTCACAGAACCAAACATGTTCACACCAAAGGATAATTTTCCTCTCCCATTGAAACTGCAACTCCTCGACTCAGTTGCAAGCCACGAGTTTCTTTCTATGATGGATGCAGCCTCAGGCTACAACCAAGTTCCTCTCGCAATAGAAGATCAAGAGAAAACTACTTTCGTCACTGAAAGAGGCCTATACTGCTATACAGTCCTGCCTTTTGGGTTGAAAAATACAGGAGCAACCTACCAGAGACTTGTTACTCGAATATTCAAAGACCATTTGGGAAAAATCATGGAGGTCTACATCGACGATATGATATGCAAAATCTTAAAGCGCGAAGATCATTTCAATAATCTCCAAACCATCTTCGATATCCTTCGAACTTACCAAATAAAGCTCAACCCAGAAAAATGCCAGTTTGGAGTCGCATCTGGCAAATTCATAAGACATTTGGTTAGCAAAAGAGGTATCGAAATAGATCATGCACAAATCAAAGCTCTCATGGCAATGCCATCGCCTCGAGCAAAAAAAGACGTTCAAAAGTTTGCTTGCAAAATCGTCGCCTTCCATAGATTCATTTCAAAGTCCTCTGATCGATGCAAACTGCTGTATCTCCTTCTTCGTGGTAATCCCACCTCACATTAAAAAAAAAACCCAAACGAAATTACTTGGACCCCAGATTGTGAACTAGCCTTTCAGGATCTTAAACGATACTTAGGACGCCCTCCAATCATGAGCACTCCAGTTGATGGCGAAACACTTACAATGTATCTATCCACAACGGATGAATCCATCAGTTCCATCCTCATTCGAGAATACAATAGCGTCGAGAAACTAATTTACTTCATCAGCAAAACTCTCATGCCAGCTAAACAAAATTATACATCAACAAAAAAACAACTCCTCGCGTTGGTCTACAGTTCACAAAAACTACGTCCTTACTTCTAGGCTCACCCCATTAAGGTAATCACAAAATGCCCTCTGAAGCTTGTCCTCTCATAAAAAGAAAAATCTCGACGAATTCTGCAATGGTCCGTTTTCCTCGGAGAGTACGACATATCCTTTGAACCCCAAATTTCTTGTAAAGAACAGGCAGTCGCTGACTTTTTAGTAGACTTTCCTGTCGAAGACCCCGAATGGGAAGAACTCGAAGAAGCACTTGCAGATGATACAATTGCTGTACCAAATGCCTGGTCACGAAGCACAGGATGGAGACTCTTCACAAATGGATCAGCAGGACCACGCGGATCTGCGATTGTAATAGTCCTCGTTACACCATCTAATCATCGAATCGAGAAAGCAATTAAACTCAAGTTTCATGCCACCAACAACGAAGCCGAATGCGAAGCTATCCTTCATGGATTAGACCTTGCAATCCCACTTGGGGCGACAGACATAGCGGTTTACGTCGACTCTCTCCTTGTCGCCAATCATTACAATAAAACCTTCAAAACCTCGGGAAAAATGGTTGATTATACAGCACTAGTTGAAGAAAATATGCTCATATTCCAGTCCTCATCAATCTCTTATCTCCATCGAGCAGAAAATAGACATGCAGATGCCTTGGTATACGTCGCCGCTATGCTCGAAGGCAGCAAAAGCAGACAGCTCGACATCCAAGTTCTTAAACACTCGAGCCTAGACTTTACGACTACTATGCAAATCACAGTTACTGATGACGAAGGCAAAAATGACTGGAGGAAACCTTTTCTCAAATATTTCAATTCTAGCATTCTCCCATGCAACAAAGAACAAGCTCGATCACTCCACGCCAAATGTACACGGTTCACAGTTCAGGATAAATTACTATACCGAATAACAGGAGGCAGACCTCTTATCGAATGCATTTCTCAAAAGGAAGCAAACATCATGATCAAAGAACTACATGAAGGGATATGCGGCGCATACATATCAGGTCGTTCTTTAGCACAGCGAGCATTTACTCAAGGACTATACTGGCCGAAGATGCGACAAGACTGTGAAGATTTCATCCGCAAGTGCTACAAATGCCAAATACATGCACATGACATCAAAAGCCCTGTACTCGACTTACATATCAGCAATGTTCTCTGGCCATTCAAAAGATGGGGCATCGATATAATTGGCCCTTTTCGCCCTGCATCAGGAAATCAAAAGTTCGTCCTCGTAGCTATAAACTATTTCACCAAGTGGGTCGAAGCAGTTCCACTTTGCCACACCGACGACAATGCAGTTTTCAAGTTTCTTTGAGAAAACATCATTACAAGGTTCGGTTATCCACAAATGATAAGATCAGACAACGGCAAACAGTTCATCAGTAACAAAGTTCTGTTGTTCCTCCAGAAGTATAAAATACAGCTCTCTACATCGACACCTTACTACCCTCAAGGAAACGGTCAAGTAGAAGCCATCAATAAAAGCATCGAATCCGGATTACGCAAATGATTAGACGAGAAAAAAGGAAGATGGGCCGAAGAATTACTCAGTATCCTCTGGGCTTACAGAACTACTCCACGAACCTCCACTGGCTGCATCCTCTTTATGATGGCCTTCGGTACTGAAGCAGTCATACCCTCCGACCTCGACCTACCACGCAGTTGGAAGAAGGTTACAGATGAAGAAAATGAGTTAGGATTGCTTTACAGCCTTAATTGGATTGAGGAAACTCGAGATCAAGCAATCCTAAACTTGGGGTGATACCACGATAAACTCAGAAAGGCGTACAACAAAAAAGTTCGCAAGCGACAATTTGACGTAGGCGATCTTGTCCTTCATCGAATACAAGATAGTACTCGACCCAAGAATTCGGGAAAGTTAACCGAAAATTGGGAAGGACCCTACATCATCAGCGACAAAATGGACAGTGGAACTTACTGGCTGATGGCAGAGGATAAAATTCAGCTCGAATATCCCTTGAATACAAAACATCTCAAATCATTCTATCGATAACTAATGTACCACTTCGATTACAATTAATAAAGACTCATTCTTTACATCTTTCTCTACAGTCACAGACACATGTTTTCATTCTTTACTATCACGCAGTATCGCTGCACACTTTTTAAGTATGCATCAGAACTGCGGCTATTCATTACACAAATGCTTTCCAATTAAGGAAATACCATTTGCATACATTTCTACAAACCAACATCTTTATGATTGGTTCTTTCAAATCCAGGTATCCCATTGAGGAACAATACCTAGTGTTCGCTTAACATCGACCATACTTTAATAAGTATGAGTCTGGGCTAAACTCCTTCTATAAGACAAATGCTTTCCAATTAAGGAAATACTATTTGCATACATTTCTTCAAACCAACATCTTTATGATTGGTTCTTTCAAATCCAGGTATCCCATTGAGGAGCAACACCTGGTGTTCATTTAGCAACGACCACACTTTAATAAGTAGAGTCCGGGCTGAACTCCTTCTATAAGACAAAGGATTTCCAATTACAGGAAATACCGATTGCCTACATTTCTATCGACCATAACATTAAGTCGTTTCATTCACGTTTAAACCCAGGTATCCGATAAGGAACAACACCTGGTACTCGTTCCTATTTGCCTTATAGGCTAGCTTTTTACTAAAATTATTTTATAATTGTTTCACTATCATACACAATTTTTTTTAATTAATACATATACTAGCAGTTTCTATGAAAACTACTTACTTCAAATATAAATTCTACTGTGCAATGTATCGGCCCCACTGGCCATTTTTACAACATTAACAAAATCAAAACAAAAAAATGTCTTAGCCCCACTGGCCATTTAGTACATCTTTTACTTAAATGCAGAGAGAAACTACTCTATTGGAAAGACCGACAACACTTTCTTCGCCTACAACATTTTCTGGCAACTCGTTAAACAGTACCTCGGTCTCAACACCAGTAGAAATGGTGAAAACTGGTTCCTCGACCACCTCATGCTCCTCTTCGACATTAGGAGAATCTACAACTGATTCATCCTCTGAATCCACGAACGGTAGCATATTCTCCTTCACGATATTCTTATAAAATTCTTTCCTCAAACGCTTATCCTCGTAGTCCTCATCTAACTTCTTCCTCAGGTTCACAAACTTTACAAGATACTCTTGCCGAAGATTCTCCATGGCATTATTGCGCTCCTCCAATGCCGCTTTCCTAACCGCCTCAGAATCTTCCTTCAACTTCGCAATCTCCTCATCTTTCTCCTTCCTCACCGCAGCTACTACAACCTTCTTCGACTTATCCGCATCTAACTTGTACCTGTTGAGCGTTGAATTCAGTTTTTCTTTCTCCCTGATCAGTATTTCCTTCTCCTCCGTTAAGTCCTTTTTAATGATCTGATGCCCCTTCAACTGATTCACAATGTCCCCAGCACTCAGAATGTGCGGCCTCGCCTCAGCAATGATTTCCTTAATCTATAACAGTTTCATAAAAGAAGTATTCATATCGGGAACTAATTTCATTAACCCCGGTAAACAAGATAAATTCCTCACCTTCTTCAAACTCGATTGGCCGTTACCGAAGAAACTAATTAAGCTTTCCAAATTGACCATACAATCCTCCAGGCGATCTCCCAGCAAAGCTGAACCTACAGCAGCCGAATTCAAATTCGCCGTGACCTCTCCTTCAGACTGAACCACATACTTCGGGTCGGAGTCATCCGCACCCTTCTTCTTCGAGACAACTACAACTTTCTTTGAAGTACCACTTAATGACCCTAGGGGAGGCTTATCCGCAGAACTTTGAGTTAATACCTTTTGTCCCTCTGCAGTGCCACTCTTTCGAGAAGGCCGCATTGGATCTTGTAAATCAGCCACTGCGTCACTAGGCACAACCCTCTTATTCAACCCCTTGCTCGAAGGAGCATTGCACAAAGCTTCTATCTCACTATTTGTATCGGTCATATACCCAGACAGTAACTGATTCTTCAATGGAAAACTCACGTCAGAATTCTTCTTATTATGTGCAGACATCTTTCCGTCTATAGTCGAAACTTCTGCTCCTGTTGTTCTCAACCTCTTTACACCTGCTTCTTAAAACAAGACACCCAAATCCTCTTGATTAGTTACCAACTCGTCGATCCTCCCAGTATATCCCTTCCTAAGGTTGTATAATTGCTCTTTAACCCTCGAGTTCCTATCAACTTCTTTCAAAGCTGAAACAAAGAAAATTACAATGTCACATAAAAGTTAACCATATTCTAAAAGGTACATATCAACAACTATTTACCTAGATGAAAAGCTTTCCTTCTCAAAGGCTCCCCAGGATCCTTAACATCAAACTCATAGTTCCCTATTACTAAAGGGTGCTCATCATAATACTTCCCACCGGTCGAAGCCATGTCATAGAACAGAGGTCTCTTCAAGAACGTCGCTAGATATCGGTAACCTACTCTAGCCGGAATCACTCTCAGAGTATAGTATACACAAATATCATCGACAGTTATCAAAGTCCCTCCTCTCTTTGTCAGTTGGCCATTTAGAGCCCCACATACTTGAAACAAATCATATGCATTCGGGTTGAATTGCCCAGGAGCCACATCAAAGAAATTTAACAACTTCTTTTGATCAGCCCGTAGAGGTAACTTCAAACCCTTCCTTATCTGTTCTCGATGTACCAAAATCCCACCTAGAGGCACATTTTGATCATCCATCTCATATGCATACTCCTCCAGCCTCACATCCTTGGGAATACCATATTTTCTTTTAAACCTTAGAATTTCAGCTGTTTCTTTTCCCTCCCTAAAACCGGCATGTCTACTATCACCCACATCACCCTGACCATCGCCATCACCATCTCGACCACTAGAATGGTGCGATTGATTAACATTAGTCTCGGTACCTTCATCATCAGATACTTCAACATGTGTAGGTTCAGTACTTGCCTGCCTAACATTACCACTTCCCCCTACACGGTATTCCATACCTAACCTCTATACACAAGTGGTTACATCCACTTGCAAAGGATTAACGTGAACAAGATTTTTGGTTATTATTTTTTCAGCATTGAAAATTGGTTCAACCATTTTTCAAGAACCTGAAAATCAAATTCCAGTTTTTTAACAAATCAGTTTATAAACATGATACATATCACATATGTTCTATTATTTCGTTTATCAAATTCATTCCATTATTTCAAATAACTTATAGACTAACTTTCTTATTCTATTGTTGTCGAGAAATTCTCCAACACTTTCTTTCTTACTTACTATTGGCATATCTCAGATGATCATTTAAATATAAATTATTAGTTCACGAGTATACAAGAGTGGTTAATAGTTCTCGAAGATTGAGAACATATTCCGCTAACTTCGTTATCAGTTACTAATTATTTTTCATTTACAGCGGTACTTCTTCTTGAAGGAAATACGAACAGTTACGATTTTCCCGCCAAAATCGATAATAACCTAACCGTTCAATTTCAAATTTCTGACTCAAACACAGAAATCACGGCCATATCACCCATATTCCGGAACTACTTGCCAAACTGCACATAAATCACCAAATAACACTCCATCTTCCTCGCATCAATCACCCAACAACAGTCTCCACCACAACTCCTCTATTATCAATATTTTTCAACAATGTTAACAACTATTTCTAATATTTTATTTCCTAACAATTTATACAATTTGATCTCCACATTCTCAAACATTTACACTAAACTACAATGAGTTTAACAGAGTTTAATATCAATCAAAAGCACAAGGGAAATCACTTACCGTGTAACCTCGCTGCTTTTATGTTCCTCTCCTTCGCAAGTTTGGCCCTTTCGATCAACAAGCTTATCTCCTCCCTCCACATTGCAGACAGAAAGTCAATTAGCGATTAGACAGTTCGCAGAGGTAAAGAAAATTTTGCAAAAGTTTTGAAATACAAACAGTTGGCCATAGCAAAGCTACTTATAGGCCCCACGTGGCGGTTACGTGTAACTACCTCCGACGGTTCGCGATTCCTACCTTTTCGTCTCAATTTACCCTTCTCGACTTCCTCCAAATTTCTCCTTCTCGACAAAAGTAAAGTTTTACTCTCTCGTTCTAATCCTACAAAACTATCCAACAATTCGCCTGGAACATTGATCTTCGATAATGACACCCACATTTTCGTACACAATAATTCCACATCAATTTCCTTATACTTTATTATATCAAGAATAGGTTTACACCTCGCCATCCTATTTAAAAATAGTTTCTTTTCAACTTTCTTTATAAGCACCTGTCCCTACATTTTTGCAAAGAAATACATTCGACTACATATAATTCGACAAGAAAGGAAATTCTATGTATCACATAGCACTAAAATTTCTCATTCATTCATTCGAGAACCATATTACATTCATATAATCCTAGAAACTATAACAAGATTTTCCTTTACAAGGTCCTTCCTTCCTTCACCAGTGCCTTCGCACGCTGAACAATCATCACTTTACGACCAAGAGCATACACCATAGATTGAAGACTACAATGAAAAAGAAAATCTTTTCCCCAAAAGGAAGCATCAGATTCGTCCATCCCTTCGTAATTCGCCTCACATGGAGGCATCAACGGAGCACACAGGTCTAAGCAACCGTAATAGCTCATCAACAATGCATGAAACATCTCTTCATTACGACAGGAAATAATCTCTCGCCCGGTCTGACTCCTGGTCTTTGCCATTCTTCACTGTCTATTTACACTTACATCGTCCGTATTTATAATCTCTACAACATTTAATGCTACAATCATTTCAACTCGGAACTCAAAATCCTAGTCACATCATTCATTGCGACAACCATACTGGGACCCCCAATTCAAACTGTCTTATTCGACAAGATACTTCTTTCTATATACTTCGATTTCTAAACTACAAACAGAAAATATATCTCGAAGAATTTATTTTTATTCATAAACTTTTGCAGTACATTTTATATTCGACATAAATCTGATTTGATATCTATCAATTACAGTTACATTTTTTCTTAGATTCATCACAAAGTCAATTACAGTTCTTCAAGACTTTCATTCGGCAACCTCCAAAAAAGTTTCTGGGAGCTCAAGAAGTTCTGGGAGCTAGAAAAGTTGTCTTTTCACAAGAAAAAATCATCTGATGGAAGAACGGCCCCCAAATTTCTCTAATGAAAGGGTCACGTTCTTCGAACACCTGAATGAATCTCAAGTCACTAAAATTTGAAATTAGAAGATGCCTTCTGATAACAACACTGATACTCGCCTGATACCTGCCTTGAGGACTACATTCTTGACCGGCAAACACCACTTTGAACCATTCTTTTGACGACAAGATCCAACAGCAACGCCTCAGATAACCACATTACGGCCAAATCCATCTCTGCATAATAGCCTACAAACAGAAATCTCTTTACTCTGACATCCCAAACCTCCCGAATCACATACCTTACCATCCATGATGCACACTCAAGCTTCCTCCCGGCAGAGAAACTACAAGAGATTTTAAAATGAAACTGAAATATCCCTCTCCCTTTATTTATAGTCTAGCATTTATTGCTGCATTTATTCAACTCAGGAACACCACATCCAAATTCAATGCATCTGGCATCGGAAATTACAAAACAACCATTCTTAAAACTTCGATAACTTTTCATATTATGCAGATTATTTTCGACAAAAACACAAGTGCTTCTGTCAAGAATGGGGAGATTGTAATAGCATATTTCCCAACATCGACAACTACAAGAGTGAAGATGTTAGTCAAAGATCCATTACAGAGGATATACAGATAGCAAACACTGATCTCGAACAAGACTCGACAAACAAGGCTCTTATCGAGTTCTCGACTACAAACCTGAAGATGTTAGTTGACGATCCATTACAGACGATATACAGACAGCAAACATTGATCTCGAACAAAACTCTACAAACGAGGCTACAATTGAGTTATCGACTCGAACAACAGAACTAGTCGTTGCACTCAGTCAACCTAGCTGCTGAAGATCCGCCAAGATCGCCCACCTCCTTCGGAATAGGAAACCGCCTTTCAAACTTTGTAAACCCCACCTGTATATGCTATAAATACAGACGGGGGATGAGAGACAAACCCCTGAAGAAAAACCTACCCACGATTACTTTAAGCATCATTCTGTTCCTTACTAACAACTCAACATTGTAATAGTTAGCATCTTATTGGATTTTCTCCTAAAACCCTCTATGAGGTCGTAGTTTTACTCAGGTTAGTCTGAGCTTTCCATGTAAAATTCAGTGTCATAGCTTACTATTTACATCTCCTTCTCTAAAAGTATTGGCGAACATTCTCCTTCCGGAAAATCTGCCATTACAAGGTCAAATGGCAACAAAGATGCGTACGAGAGACAAAAGAATGCTCTCCAGTCAAACTCAAGCTAATCCTAAAGGGAATACTGAACATCCTAGATTACCTAATCGTGATGGTGTCAACACCATCATTTCTCTTAGGAGTGGTACGAAAGTTGATAATCTGGTAGCAATGCCTAAGGTACCCGAGCTGGAAATTCAAAGTAAATCCATAAATGAACCTGTGAGTGAGGAAGAAACTGCGATAATACATGTTCAACAACTGGCTCCTTTTCCCCAGCGCTTAACTCTGGTTAAGAAGGGAAATGCCTCCGAGGAGATTTTAGGGATTTTTAAACATTATGTGATTAACATATCTATTCTTACGGCTATAAGGCATATTCCTAATTATGCAAAATTCCTCAAAGATCTTTGAATCTTAAAATGGCGCATATATATCCCAAAAAATGCTTTTCATGTTCACGAGAGTGATACGTCTTTTCTTTTAAATGCACATGTTAGTTTTGTCCTTTTGCGTAAATCCCTTCCCAAAGACAAGGATCTGGGATGCCCTACTATTTCATGTTCCATTAGGACCTCTAAGATAGGAAGAACTTTACTTGATTTAGGTGCTGTCGTGAACCTCATTCCTTCCTCTGTCTATGAACAATTGGATATCGGAGTACTTAATCCCACAAATAAGACCCTATAACTAGTTGACCGATCTATTAGGATTCCTAGGGGTATAGTTGAAGATGTGTTGATCCAGATTGAGCAGTTTGTTTATCCAATGGACTTTGTTGTGTTAAATACTGAGCTAGTGGCAAACCCTGAGGATGAGATCCCTATGATTCTTGGTCGCCCCTTTTTGGCAATAGCTAATGCGGTAATCAACTGCCGAAATGGAATTATGAAGTTAACCTTCGGGAACATGACAGTAGAATTAAATATCTTTAATGCGTCGCATTCCCCTTCTACTTCTGAACCACTAGAGTGCAATATGATCTAAAGTCTTGTGAGTACTACTTTTAAGAATATTTTGTGAGTCTGATTGAAGACGTTAAACTTAGCGCTTACGGGAGGCAACCCTGATCATGTTCAGGTAATATTTTTAGATTTTTTCCTGTTCTATTTATTTTTGGCATCTGTGGGGACACATGCTGATTCAATTTAAGGTTGGGGGTAAATAAGATTTTCATAACTTTTTCCAAGAAAAGTTGTTATTCTAGGGTATTTTGGTATTGTAGACACATCTCTTGTATACTCTAATCTTTGGACATTTTTAGAATCCTAGTGTTGCACTTGGGATAAAATTATAAGTTTATGGTTTATTTTAAGCCGTAAATTGTTAGCGCATTAAGAATTGTTAAGTTTTTGGTATACTACCATCCTATTAGATTTGTTTCAGAAGAAAATCACCCTTATAATTGCACTTCACGTTGTTAGGTTATCAAGGTTTTGTTAAAACTAACTATCACCTTTTGATTAATCAACAATTTGGGTTATGAAGAATCTGTAACGAGGAAGACAATTACCTAGGAAAATTTCATTCTCATAAATTCATACTAAGGGTTTGTATGTATTTTTACAAGTTATTGGATCCTTCACGAAGCTGACATACTCGAAAAAAGAAAAGAAAAAAAAAGACATTCAGAATTCAAGGCCCCTCACAAGATGTAGAACTGAAAGAGGAAGAATTTTTACCAATCTCGAGGCAAGTCATGAATCAATGTAAAAGTAAAAGACCAAAAAAGTAAAATAACGAGTCTCTACGAGTATAGTTGAGAACTATGTGATGGAGGGCAAGTTGCAAGTATAAAAAAAAAGAGCAAATAAAAACTCAAATGCAACGTCTTACCTTGAAAAGCTTGTGTGTATATATATTTTCCCTGAACGATCAATAAAAGAGAACGAACAAACTAGGGTACTTGTCGAACTAACTCCTAGATTTCTTCTACCATACTTAACATAAGGCTAAAGTTATTTGGAAGGATTATCAAACACCTTGATTCCCGAAACTAAATTCACTATACAAAAGGATGAAATTTTGAAACTTGATATAATCTGATAGTAGTAAAATTGGCTTGATAAATTCTTAACGTATCTAATAGTTAACCCTTGTTTAAGTGTTATATATTTGGGATGAATTTAATCTATTTTTAGAGATACCAAGAACAATAATTATTAGTTGTTTATAATACCAGAACGTTTGTGATAGAATTTTGTGGGTATATTCACTGAAAACCCACACGAGACACAACTCGTCATATATGGGTAACCTATAGGTTGAAAGACTTGTTGCATACGCTATATGCAATTGTAAGAAATCTGGAAAGAGTTTAGTTTTTTTGTTTTTTGCTAAGGGACTAGCAATATGTTAGTTTGGGGGTATTTGATAGGCATGAAAAATACCTATTTTTGTCCTTCAATTTACATTATCTAGGACCGCATTTTATGTTTCACTGGGCCTAATTAAAGTATGTTTGACTATTGTAGGTAATAAGACAATTGCAATCAAGCCCGGCCTGAAAGCCCAACTTTTACAAGCTAAAGGATACTGCTGGAGATGACCTAGTGAAGATAAGGTGTCAAGAGTTGCTGGACTTTGTAGTTAAGACCTGCCTAAAATATCTCTACAAAATAGGAGTTGTTGAGAGTTGTGAGGATACTTTGCTTTGTTAGGGATAAGAAATAGTTGTAGAGTTTATCTTTTGCACTCTTGGAACAGAATTGCAGCTATTTTTATATTTCTTCCAAAGAGAATTGTATTGTGTTTAGAGTATCTTGGGAAATCTATTAGAATCTCTGTAAGTGTTTTTATCAATAAAGTTCATCTCTATAATCTCTATTTACTAGATTTGATATAAGAATTCATGATTTTGATTTATGCATCCCTGAAGAACGACAACCCTCTTTTATATTACAACACCTGATTTGATATGGTTTATTAATTACAATGTTGCTCATAGTGCTCCTTATGTTCGTCCCCCCTGCTTACCCAAACCTAGATGTATGGTCAATGGAGTCATGGTCCTCTTCAGCAACGTCTACCTCTAAAAATATTATAAAGGCAGGCAGACGTGCCTGAAGCGGGGTATTTTACACGTAAAGTTAAAGCGCCTTAAACATTTTTTTGATCAAAACTCTCTCTTACACTACGAGGCTGCTCCCAGGTATACCCGGCCAACACCTCCCCTTAGGAACACTGGTGCGTCCCCCCTACTCTAAGGCCTGCTGATTGGACAAAGTAGACCTTCAAAAGAATGGGAGTACACATAAGTACACTCACACGAGTGCGGGGGCGCTACCCCTCCTATCTCATCCCCTTACCTATCTACCAGCTCTTACCTATCGGAAATGGGCCCGACACTGGCTCTTTGTTCTCAATGTTAGTCCTCTTTTAGAGCTGTTGGGGAAGCGAAAAGCCCTCCACCCCTTGGGAACTCCTTGGTCATCGAATGAAATTTAACCCTGATATTCTCTTTCTCTCTGAAACCAAATGTACAAATCCTAACTTTCTTCGCAAATTCGCCTCCCTTGGCTTCGACGCATTTCATATTATGAACGCAACTGAATCCCACGGCGACGATCTTTAGCTTGCCTGGAAGAGCCAGATAAACTTTACCGTTCTGTCTTCATCCCCCAATGAGATTGACGCCTTAATTGTTTCAGCCTTAACAAACACCCCCATTTCCTCTCCCAACACCTCTTGGCTCTGCACCTTTACATATGGCCAACCAGATCCCCAGTTTTAAGAAGCTTTCTAGAGTTCCGTCTCTCAATTTGCTAAGTCCGCTTCTTTACCCTGGCTTGTCATTGTAGACTTGAACTGTATTATTAGCAAAGAAGAGAAATTTGGTAAATTCCCTTTTGACTGTACGGCGGCGAACCCGCTGGAAGACTTTATTTTTGAAGCTTCTCTGGTGGACTTGGTGTATTCGGGCCACCGTTTTACCTGGACTAACAATAGAAAAGGCATGGAGTCGGTCAAAATGCGATTAGACAGAGCATTTGCCTCGAATTCTTGGAGAACCGGGTTCCCCAATGCTTGTCTCACAAATCTCCCAATCATTGGCTCTGACCATGGTCCTATTCTCCTCGACACTGATTCCCTATTTGAAAGCCGCCCTAAACAATTTTACTTCCATACTTTATGAACCAAACATGAGGACTGCCTCAATATTATCAATAAAAAATGGGCGAAAGAACAGTACGGATCCAAGCCTCTTAAACTCTACAAAAAACTTCAGCATACCAAAAAAGAACTCACCGCTTAGAGTAAAACGGTCTTTGATTTCATCCCCAACAAGATCTGGGCCATCAGAGAAGACATCAATCAGATTCAAAAAGAATGGCCAAATGACCCCAATACTCTCAGAGAAAGGGATCTCTAGCTTGAATTAGAGCACACCCTAAACCAGGAAGAAATCCTCTGGAGAGACAAATCAAGGGAAACCTAGCTCAGGGAAGGTGACAAAAACATACTTTTTTTTTCATATATCTACAGTCTGCCACAGAAGGCAGAATGCCATAGCCAGACTCGCAAACCTGACAGTGACTGGGTGCATGGTAAGAACAAAGTGGGAGACACCCTGGTTGATTTATACTCCGATATCTTCACCTTGTCCAACCCTCCCATCAAAATACGGGACCTTAATATTTTTGATAAATCTATTTATGATGAAGATAATGCTACCCTTACTCCTTTGTTCTACCAAAAGTACTGGGATACTATCAAAGACGACGTCCTTAAAGCCGTTCTCTCTTTCTTCCACTCAAGGTATCTTTTATATGAGTTTAACCACACCAATATTACCCTTATCCCCAAGAAAAATGACCCGGAGAAACCTGGTGACTTTAGACCTATAAGCTTTTGTAACGTTAAGTTTAAGATCATCTCAAATTTTTTAGCCAACCGCTTAAAACCCCTTCTGGACAATCTCATTTCCCCAGTCCAAAACGCTTTTATCCCAGGTAGACAAAATTTTGAAAACATTATCATGACCCAAGAAATCCTCAATGCCCTCAAGAAGAAAAAATGTATTTCTGGATGCATGGCCATTAAGCTCGACCTTAGCAAAGCTTTTGACAGGGTTGAATGGAATGTTCTCCTTGACACAATGTAGGACATGGGTTTCTATGACAAGTGGTGTTACTGGATTCACTAATGCATTTCAGCCACTGCACTCTCTTTTAATCTTAATGGCTCTCTCTTCAGTTTGCTCAAGCCAGGACGAGGAATTTGACAAGGAAATCCCCTATCCCCCTCCCTATTCATCATATAATCGGAGATTTTGTCTTGTATTTTACTCAAAGAAGAAACTAAAGGAACCCTCCATGGAGTCAATATTTCTAGAGGCTCTCCTCCTATATCCCACTTGCTCTTTGCTAATAATAGTTTTATCTTCTGTAGAGCAAATCTAGAGGAAGCCCATGCAATGAAAGCGGCGCTCGATACACTATAGAAGGTCTTTGGGCATGGAATAAACCTCAATAAATCATGCATTTTCTTCAGCAAAAACTGTCACCATAGACACCACAAGATGACCCAGAAAATCCTGGGCATTAAAAAAGATTCAGCTGGAGAAAAATATCTTAGAGCCCTCCTTGTCCTTCAGTCGCTTTACAAGTTTGGACTTTCAAGAAATTGCTTCTAGAGTCACCAAACGTATCGCAGGTTGGCGAGCTAAAAATCTATCCCAAGCGGGTCGCCTTACCCTCATCAAAGCTGTTAACTCGGGAATTCTCTCATACCTCATGTCTGTCTTCCCCTTTCCGGTTGATATCTGCAACAAACTGGATTCCCTCAACGCCAAATTTCTATGGGGTACCAAGGACGGTGGAAGAGACAAAGCCAATCTCATTAGTTGGAAAAGAATCTGCAGACCCACCAAAAGGGGAGGGTTGGGCACTAGACGAGTTCTCTCCCATAATCATGCCCTTCTCACTAAGTTATTTTGGCAGATCATTATGGAGCCAGAGAAACCTTGGGCCAAGAACCTGTATAAAATGTACACTCCTAGATAATCCGTTATGACCATTGCCAGTGAAAACTCGGACTCTTGGATCTGAAAAGGTATCATAAAGGCTAGAGATAGAATTATGCCCCACCTATGCTGGCATATCGGGGACGACAAAAACGTTGACATGTGGCTTGAGCCATGGATCCCTAATATTCCCCTTAGAAGGTAGTTGACCTGATCTGCCCCACTTCTAGAGCCTTAAAAATGGACCTGGTACGTTCTTTTTTCCCTGACGACATTGCCGTGCTCATCAGATCCATTCCCCTCAGCAAAAATCCGGCAGAGGATACCCTATGATGGAGAGGAGAGACCAATGGAGTTCTTACGGTTAAATCAGTCTATAAATCCCTTATAGACAAAGAGCCTACAATGGACACTGATCCTAATCCCGGTCTCAACCTGGACAAAATTTGGACTGCTATCTAGAAGATCAATGCTCCTTTCCAGATCCAACTGTTAATGTGGAAAGCATTGCAAGAAGGTCTCCCCACTATGTTAAACCTTACCCACGGTGATTTGGAAGATGTTATCTGCCCCTGATACGACGAAGAGGAAAAATCTACTACTTACGTGCTATTATACTGTAAGAATAACAAAGATATCTGGTATTCTTCTGATCTCTCTATTTGTAGCGAGGTTTGGCCTTATTTGGATTCCCTACAAAAAGTTCTTTTTCTTCTAGCCAATAATAGTTGTCTGGGAATAACACAATCTCCAGGTGGGGGAAGATCAGTGATATTATGTACGCCATTTGGACTAACAGGAATGACATTATTTTCCCCCATCAGCGATTTTGGTTACTAGAAAAACTTTTTTTTTTCTCCCCCATGGCCATCCCAAACCCGACTCCTTCAACTACTATAACCCCTCCCTTTATGTTTTTAAAGGGATGGTACTCCATCTTTGTGGACGCCTCCTGGCGCTCGGCTAACTCAAACTGTGGCACTGGCTTCGTGATTAAAACTGATAAAGAAATGTTGGTTTATGCAGGCCACGGCAAAGGATGAGCTTCTGATCCTGAAGAAGCAGAGGCTCTAGCGATGACTAGAGGGATGCAAGCTGCGAAAGACAAGGGCACTCGTAGAACACTAATTTTGTAGGACTGCCAAAGATTGGTTAAAGCTTTTTCTCAGAAGATGACGGATGTGTTCTGGAGTGTTCTTACCCTCGCTCCAGATCTGCTCTCCTTGGCTTCTAGTTTCCAAGACTTCAAATTTTCTTTTATTACTAGAGATTTTAACTCTGAGGCCCATACTTTAGCCTCAAGGGGGCCCTTCCAACCCCCGTCTTTTTGTAATATGGAAAGTGAGGCCGGTAATCTCATAAACTCTGTAACCTCTCCTTTTGCCACCCAGGCCTAATATCATTTGCATTTTGATAAAAAAAGAAGAAGTAAAGAGGTGTTTAAGTTTTACTTCAAATGACCTCTAGATGGTTAAGCGTCTCCCCCGTGTATCAGCGTGAAGTGTGCATAGGTAATCCTGCTCCACATTCATGTGATCATTCGATTAGTTAATTTTTTTATCTAGGCTACGCACTTGATCACTATTATTCAAAGAAAATGGAAATCAATAGCAATGGATGAGAGCTGCTAGTTGTAATGGCTAGTGTACTGGCAGGTTAACTTCGCCTTACTTTTTAAAAGTGAATGTAGGATGCAAAATAAGTAAATAACACAAAGAATTTAGTGTGGAAACCCAGTAAAATCAAGAAAAACCACGACCTCGAGGACGATTTGTAACAATTCTACTATGTTGTTTGGGATTACACTTGAGATTAAATAACAATAATAATGCAAAATGTGAGAAAGTTTGATTGCCTACCCCCTCTTTAGTATGCCCTACCTGTATTTATAGTTGGATATAGGCAATTACAATTCGTAATGTATCTCCTATAACAATGGGCAGTGGGTGAACTTCATGGGACATGACCAACAGCTATATTGACTAAGCATAACGGTTGTTGAGTGTAGTCGACCTTTGTAGTCGTAAACCAAGTTCTTATGCTTCTTGATGCAATCTTCTCGAGGCCAGTACTTGTATATATGGTAACATTATATATTAGGGATCGTTCCATCGTGATGCTTGTCGAATCTAGAAATATGCCACTACAATTGCCCCATTCTCGATATAAGCACTTGTGGTTTGTTTGAGAAGACTTTGTTAGAACTTGTAGTTTGACTGCTTGACTGTTGGGAAAGAATTTATGATTATCAAGAATCCCGTTATTCGCGGCGGTAATCTCTGTGTGACAGTAATGTATCGGTTATGAAGATTTTTTATATCCTCTTACCATTATAAATAGCAATGGTTTTGTTTGCAGTTTGTAGCTTGTGGAGCTTGATTTTATTTGTGAATTATGGTATGGACGAGAACACAAAGGCAACGTGATGTAGATGAATAATACCTTTCTATTAAGATTGCTGAATTGAAGGAATGGTACTTTGGGTGATTTACAGTTTTTGATGTTCTTCCTGCAAGGGGTCTTCTCAATATTGTTGGACTATTGCCTGAGGACATGGAGAAAGAAGCTGATCACTGGTTTTGGTATGACATATTTTCAGAAGAAGTTCTTGGTACTGCTCACCGTAGAGTAGTCTTGAGGTACAAGGCAGAAGATGAGATCAGACAAGAAGATATCCTTGCTACAGGGGGAGTGATCATTCTAGGTGGGCAACCAAATCACTAGCCTTGCTTCAAGTACAATTATATGTAAAGTTCTCGAAGAATGTAACTATTTCTTGTAATGTCGAAGTAATAAAATGTTTTTTAGTTGAATTGTAATTTTTGTACGTATTTTCCAATCTTGTCGATAATTTCCGAAATTGAGTAATCCATGATCATGGGCCTTATGGTTTTGTCAAAGTATTATAATCGAGACTCAATAAAAAAATTTGAATTTTGAATAATTATTGCAATTGTCCCTGAATATTTTGGAATGTATAAAAAGAATGTATTATTTGATTTTGATGGGAATATGTTGGGTTTATATATCTAAAACAAGTATACTAGGTGCGGGTTTTTTGTCCCACACTCTTTAGAGAAGTTGCTTGTTCCTTTGATGTAACATAGATTAATTATTCACTATATTGGGTGGGGGCGAGTTTAACACTTTCTTTGGTGTAACGGGTTTTGAAGATGAGTTTTTGTAGAAGAATTGATTTGGTCAATTCTGGCCGTTTGGCTTGACTTCTTCATCCTAACGTGTTACCGTTTTTTCATTATATCAAAAACCTTTTCCTTTCATTTTGAACATTTTGTGCTGACGTATCACACATTAACTCTTGTTACCGTTATGATCTTGCCCTAAATAAAGAGAGGTTATGCCTTGGTATTTTCAACCAATCAAAATACAGTTCTTCTATTCTCTTGAGTATGTCCTCAGTTCTAGAATCTAAGTAAGACTGGAAAGTGTAAACTAGGCCTGCTTTCGGATCGGATCGGATTGGAAATAGAGGGAATCAATTTTTATTTTTATTTTTTTTGGAACTATAAAATTTATTCCGATCCGATCCAATTTTTTTTGGAACTGTAAAAATGAATCCAAATTCGAAAATTTCAGAATTCCGACTATTTTGGAATAAATTCCGAATAAATTTCAGAATCAATTTTGGAATAAATTTTGGAATAAATTTTGGAATAAATTTCGAAATAAATTCAGAATAAATTTTAGAATAACAGAGTTCTCACTTCTTCAAATCAAATCATAATAACAGAGTTCTCACTTCTCCAAGAATCAAAGATTTAATATCGAAGTCAGTGGAGAACTGAAGCCAGAGATGAGATTTAACTTTTTTTCTTTGCGGCGAATCAAAATCAAGGCAGTGGAGAATGGAGAATGGAAGCAGTGGAGATTTAACTTAATAGTAGAGGGAGTGGAGGGTAGTAGAGAGCGGAGGCAGTGGAGAATAGAGAAGTTGAGGTGGTGGAGAATGCCCTTGGTTAAAAATCTTAAGGTCTAATGTTTTATGTTTCAATTCAGATTATTCTGAATTAAATTGGATTAGAAGGATATTCGAAATATTTTTCGGAATAATCGGATCGGATGGTTTTTGGAATAATCGGATCGGGATAATTCGGAATAATAGGATAAAAAAATTTGGAATTTCGGAATTGCACACAGCTATCCGATTCCGATCCGAATTTTTTCGGAAAAATTTAGAAATCGGAATTGCAAAATAGGGTTCCAAAATCAGAAATCATAAAAAATTGAAAGTTCGGACAAAAGTTCCAGCCCTAGTGTAAACTATTCGAATGTTCTTCTTCCTTGCAAGAGAAGTTCCTATTATGTTGTTTTATCCTTGGGGCGACACAGTAATCGACTTTTTGCAAAGGGCAGAGTATCGAAGTGACTTAACGATAGAAACGTTGTCCTCGACTCAGCATCTTCTGATCATCATATCAATGCCAATCCTAGCTCCTATTTATCTTGCTAATTTTTTGTTGCTCTTATCTAATGAATTTCTGCCTTCGATAATTGCTGAAGAGGTAACATAGTATATTTCAATTACAATTTTAAGGTGTTTAAGTATCTACTATGGGTGGAGATAGTAATGTCTGATCTGTTTTCACCAAAAGTAGCAAACATTTCAAATTTGAAGGTCTAAACTTTCGTCGGCGAAAACTGAAGATGTTCTTTTATTTGACCACTAAGAAAGTAACTGAGTCATGTGCTTCTACTAAGCCTACCGCAACCCTTAAATTTACCCTGACCCTAGAGAAATGGACTGCATATGACTTTCTTTGTAAGAATTTCATCCTGAATGGACTTAGCGATGACCTGTATGATATCTACTCTGTGTTGGAATTTGTTAATTAAATTTGGGACGCTCTCCAAAAAAATAAAATGATACGGAGGAGGCTGGGTTAAAAAATACACAGTTAGCCGCTGCTTAAATTTTAAGATGAATAACGATTAGTCAGTCATAACCCAGTTTCATGAACTCCAAAAGATAGCTTATGAGATTAATTATGAGGGTATAAAATTAGATGAGAAATTCTAGGTTGCTGTCCTTATAGCCAACTTACCTCCCGCCCTGGATGGAGTTCAAAAATACCCTTCAACATAAGTTGAAAGAGTTCTTTATAGAGAGCCTTATCGTGCGCCTTCGCATTGAGGGTGAAGCTAGAAAGCAAGATATTAATAAAGAAGTTTTGTTTGTGTCAAATCACAATAAGAATAGGAACAAGAACACCAATGCTTCTTTAAAGCTGGTGAATAAAGGTTTGTAAACCCATTCCCGCAAACCAAGCAAGAACCCTGGCTCAAACAACTCTGAATCTACCTCAAAAGTAAATAAATAGGACTCTGTCCAGTTTATTTGTTATAACTGTAGAAGACCATGACGCATGGCTCGAGACTCCATAACAAGCCAAAACCTGCAAAGGTTCATTTGACCAAGCATGTATCTGAAGAACCATTGATTGCTATGATATCTGAGGTTAATATAGTTAGTGCCTCAGAAGGGTGGTAGATGAACTCTGGCACTATCCGCCACGTCTATTATGATAGGGAGTTGTATAAGAGTTATGTTAAAGTTAAGAACATGAACGTGTTATTGGGAAACACTTACACCACAGAGGTTGCTGGAACTGGGAACATAGAACTAAAGTTTACCTTTGGGAGGACTCTCATTCTGTAAGACGTGCTCCATACCCCTTAAATGAGGAAGAATCTTGTTTATGTTTTTCTCCTTAATAAGGTTGGGTTTACGCATAATATTTATACGATCACCAATAATCGGGAATTTATGGGTAAGGGTTATGCATATGATTCTATGTTTAAGCTTATCATTGGTATGATCAATAAATAATCTTCTTCTTAATCTGTTTGTACTTTTAATGTTTGGCATAATAGACTTTGTCATGTTAACAAGACTCATTAAAAGTATGTGTAACTTGAGCTTGATTCCTAAATTCCCTTTGGATAGTTTTGAGAAATGTCAATATTTCTCTCAAGCAAAGATCACTAAAACTATTCACAAATCTGTACAAAAAGAATCTGAAACTTTGGACCTTATACACTTGGATATTTGAAAATTAGAAGGGATCTTGACAGAAAGCGAAAAATATAATTTTATAACTTTTATTGATGATCATTATAATTATACTTATGTATATCTTATGGCTCACAAGAGCGAAGCTCTGAACATGTTTAAGAATTTTCTTGCTAAAATTGTGACACAATTTAGAAAAAAATAAATATTTTCTCAGTGAAAGAGGAACTGGATATGACTCGGGGTCTTTTAACGAGTTGTATCAGTCCACAGGGATTATTCATGAGACCACAACTTCTTATTCACCTGAGATGGATGGTAAGGCTATACAAAACTAGTAGTTGCGATAATGCAATGTTCAGGAGATGCTTCCCACTGGTAGGGAGAGATATTGTTGACTGTTTGTTATGTGTTGAACATAGTTCCCAACTTAAAGACTTTTGACCACATCTCTAGAATTATAGAATGGCAGAAAGCCGAATGTTTCCTACTTTAGAGTTTGAGGATGTTTAGAATATTTCGGGATACTTAATCCTAAGGGGTCAAAACTTGCTAGTTGTGCTTATAAATGTGTTTTCATTGGTTATGTAATTAACATTAAAGCGTATAATTTTTTTGATTTGTAAAACAAAGCTATTATTGAATCTATTATCGTTGATTTTTATGAAGACAAGTTTCCTTTTATATCTAGAGATAGTGGGGGTTCCTCATCTAGTACTGTTACACCTAGACTATAAGAACCTAGAAATTTGGAAATTATAGACATTATTATTTATGTTAAAAGCAGAAAGAGAGCTCGAGTAGAGACGGACTAGTCCTAATTTTGAAGTATATACTCTAGATGGATATTCAACTACCCTCAAAGAGGCACTTACCTCCCCCGATTTGGATGTTTGGCAGGATGCTATAATAGTGAAATTGACTCTTTGGAGTTCAATGGAACATGGGTTCTTTCTGATTTACCTTTCGGTTGTAAGGTAATTGGTTGTAAATGGATCCTTAAGAAGAAATATAAAGTTAGGTTTGTAGCTAAAAGAATTAGAAAAAGAAAGAATGTTGATTTCTTTGACTCTTATTCTCTTGTTACTAGGATTACTTTGATTAGAGTATTACTTGCTACTACTGCTCAGGGGTGGAGCTAGGATTTCATGTTTTGGTGTGTGGGGGGGGGGGGGGGGGGGGTGAAGGTAGTGCGATGAATTATATTAGGATATTGGGGGTTTGGGGGTGGAGCCCCCCAAATTTTTTTTTGGCCATTTAACGGTGTTTTAAGCTTAAAAATTAATCAAATATAACATTATATTTGACTAAAAAGTTATTCAGATTCACCTCTCCTCTCGTTAATTTTTTTTTACACTTTTTGTGGCAATGACATGGTCAACTTAAGGTGGAAAAAAAAAATCGAAATAAACTTCTTATTTTAATGATATCAAGAATTGAACCTTAAGCTCTTAGGGTAGAAACTATACTATTTACCACTCTAGCTAACTTTCTTTGATGTTATTAGATGAAAGAAAAATGTACATATCTTTTTTTAATTTTTTTGTATATACCTATATAGGCATTTTTTAACAAAATTCTTGGGGGGGGGGGGGGGGGGGGCGACCGCCCCCCCGCGCCCCCCTCTAAATCCGCCCCTGCTACTGCTGTACATAACTTAGTAGTTCACTAAATAAATATTGAAATTGGTATTTTGAATGGTGACTTAGGTAAAGAGATTTATATGGACTAACCTGAGGGATTTATCGTGTCTGGTCAGGAACGTAAAGTCTGTAAATTGGTGAAGTCCTTATATGGTTTCAAACAGGCACCAAAACAGTGGCATAAGAAATTTGACAACTTAGTCATCTCACATGGCTTTAAAATTAATAAAAGTAACAAATGCAGTTATTACATGGTTGTAGATAATGTTTGTACTATTATTTGCTCATATGTGGATGACTTGCTAATTTTTTGATCTGACATCTCTGTTGTTAATGATGTCAAGAATCTACTTAGTCAAAATTTTAATAGGAAGGATTTGTGGGAAGCTAATGTAATTTTGGGAATTAAGATTACTAGGACTAAAAGTGGTATAACTTAAGATCAATCTCATTACAGTGAGACGATCTTGGAAAAGTATAACTACTATGACTGTAAATATGTGTGCATCTCCTACGACCCTAGTTTAAAGCTATTCAGGAATACTGGTGACAAAGTTAGACAAGTTGAGTTTGCTAGTATAATTGGCAGGCTTAGTTATGTTACTGATTCCACTAGGCGAGACATTGCTTACGTATTGGGGGTGTTATGTTGATTTACTAGTTATCCTGGTATGGAGCATTGGTATGCTATGCAATATCTAAAAAAACTATGAACCTAGGAATATACTTGGAGTAATTCCCTACAGTCCTAGAAGGGTTTACCGATGCTGATTGGAGCACCCTATCTGAAGACTCTAAGGCTACCAACAATTATATCTTTAACATTGTTGGTAGGGTAATTTCTTGGAGTTCAAGAAATAAACCATCTTAGCCCAATCTACGATGGAGTCAGAGCTAATAGTACTAGCTGCTGTAAGTAAGAAGGCAGATTGGTCGAGAAACCTTATATCAGATATCCCTTTATAGGATAAGTTAGTACCAACCATATTTATCTACTGCGATAGTATTGCAGCTATTGTAAAATTGTAGAATCGTTATTATGACGACAAGAAATGCCAAATATGTCATAAGCACATCACCATTAGAGAGAAACTCACTTCTAGGGCTATGAGAATGGATTTTGTTCAGTTTAATGCAAACCTAGATGATCCTTTGACAAAAGGGTTAGCTCGGAAGAAGGTGTGAAACACCTCGAAAGGGATGGGGCTAAAGCCCGTGTAGTTAGAACATCTGTGATGGTAACCCAACCTATAGACTGGAGATCCCAAGAAATAAATTCAAAGGGAAAAATAAGTCATATAATGATTGAGAAGAATCATGCATTTTTAAGAAGGGTATTTAATCCTAATCTATCCCTATAGAGTATGACATAATGTAGCAATTTAAGGATGAATATATAGCACTGACATTAGAGCCGAGATGTAGTTCTCTAGTGCTTTCATTAGAGCCGAGATATGAGTATATGGCCGTATAACACTGACATCTTTTAAAACTTTGCACTATAGAAATTATGTGTGGTGTGCCTTAGTTGTACCCTCCAGAAATAGAGTTTAAGACGAATGTCATTATATTCTCTAGTACTTCAAAAGTTTATTTACTACGTAAAGGTTCAAGTCAAAAAACACCTTTACTTGGGGGTGAGCACGGGTCGGTTCGGGTCAGGTTTTGACCTGAACCAAAACCGAACTGACCTAAGTCGGTTCCTAAATTTGAGAACCAAAACCGAACCGGAGCTAGCAAGAAACCGAGCCGAACCCGAACCGATGAGATATCAGTAAAACCGAAACCGAACTGGCAAAGCCGGAACAGAGAGGCAGATCTTGTACAGAACCCATCCCAAGAGACAAGAGAGTATAAGTTTGTAGAAGAATGAAGAAATTGGCAGATGAAAAGAGGCAGGGGAAACTGTTTAAGTTTGGATTGTTGGAGACCTTGTACTCCTGAAATCATAGCACAAAGATTCAAGAAAATGGATAGAGTGTTATCCTGCGTGTTATGCTGCAGAGATCATCTCTCTCTAGATTGAAAGTTTAAATCACAGTGGTGGAGATTTTGCAAGCTAGTAGATTTGCAAAGGAGATAGTCATAGCTGTTGATACTAATAAGAAAAAGACCCAAATGAGATCATCCTGTGAAGACCCCAAGACTCCAGTGAGCCACAAGAGAAACAACAACTTGAAGGCACATCACACCGAGAACACGAAGATGAGGGATAAAAGATAGAGGGAAAAGCAAGTAGTATTCAAATTGATCAGATCTGATCCACCAAGCCTTCAAACGAGATGGTTGGAGAAAGTAGGTAGGGTAATAATGAGGGGTAATAATGAAAAAGTAAGTGAGGATAATAATGAAAAAGTGGGTGGAGAGGTTGAAGAGTGAATAATTTAGATGGGTTTGGTATACTACAGTTTATTTATATTATAAACTAAAAAAAGATTACTCTTCTCGGTTTGGTTTGGTTTTTCCGGTTTCTCTTATTGGGGAACCAAAACCGAACCGATTTCTGTCGGTTTCCTCTTTTTGAAACCGAAACCGAAACCGACCTCGTAGAAACTGAACTGTTTTGCTTAAACTGCTTCGGTTCAGTTCGGTTTGGCGGTATTGTTGGTTTTCTGCTCACCCCTACCTTTACTTACTCACAACTTTGGATTCTTACTCGGATATGTTTTCTCGATATAGTAGGGGATTGTAAGGTTTATATCTCTAAAACAAGTATACTAGGTATAAGTTTTTAGTCCCACATTGGTTATAGATGTTGTTTGTTCCTTTGATTAAACATAGATCAATTATTCACTATATTGGGCGGGGACGAGCCGAAAAGACGGATTTAAAACTTTCTTCCGTAAATGGACTTGAGCTTAGTTTTAAATGTAACGGGTTTTGAACTTGGGCTTTTGTAGAGTAATTAATTTGGTCAATTTTAGCCGTTTGGTCCAACTTAACGTGTTATCGCTTTGTCATTATATAACAAACATTTTCCTTTCGTTTCAAATGTTTTGTGTTGACGTGTCACACATTAACTCTTGTTATCGTTATGATCTTGCACTATATAAAAAGAGGTTGTGCATAAGTATTTTTCATCAATCAGAACATAATTTTTTCTTCTCTTGTGTATGTCTTCAATTCTAGAATTTGAGTATGACTTGAAAGTACAAACTATTCAAAGATTCGTCTTCCTTACAAGAGAAGTTGCTATTATGTTGTTTTATCCTGGAGGCAACGCAGCAATCGACTATTTGCAAATGATAGTACGACAAAACATCTTAAAGATAGAGATCTAATCCTTGACTCAACATCTTCTGATCATCAGTTACATGCCAATCCTACTTCCTGTTCGTCTTGTTGTTTTGCTACTGTTCTAATTTAACAAATCTCCGCCTTTGATAATTGTAAATAAAAGATATATCGAGAACTAATTAAAACCATTGTGATTTTCTAGTTACTAAAAATTGAATCTGACTAGTAATTGACATAAATCTTCCCGATGTTGATGTACAAGGGGAAATTTTTAGGATTCTAGAGGTAGAACACTTAGTAATGGATTTTACTACATATGTTAAAGAATTGGGAAAAAGTTATAGGGTTGGTAGTAATTTTGAACCTTTGGTTAAAGAGGTTGTTGAGGAAAGAGTGGGAAATGATGGATATCCTTTTGTATTGCAATGGAGGAAGAAGATGAAGAAAAAATGAAAAGGGATATCGAACATGAAACTTAAACCAGTCGTCGAGGTGAGGCTACCGAGGACAATCATGGCGAGGGCGGTGAGGATATGAGGAAGGATCTTGAAGACGATAATGAGTGTTATGGGGATGGGGAGAAAACTGATGAGATATTAAATTTTTAGCAAAAGTATAAAATTCTCAAAGATATTAGATTGGAGGAGTTCTATGGGAAGATGACATTCCAGAAAATTCCTCTAGATGGCATCTTGATTTATTGAGACCAAATTAAGAAGGGTTTGAAGTTGCCACTTCGAGCTAATCAAGAACTTTTTCAAAAAATTTGAAGTCGCTCCCGACAAATTTAACCCTAATGTTTAAGACCTTTTTAAAGTGGTTACTATGCTAAGTTCTCGATTAAAAGAGAAAAAAGAAGATCTGATGATAATCGATAATTTGCTTGTGTATTACACATTGAAGAAGATACCTGGGAGAAAGGGCTATAGGTTTCTTGCTAGATTTTTGAAGAGGCCATTGCTTTATGAAATGTTCTCTACTTGAGGAAAGAATTTTGTTGTCCAGCTCTTAGTTTATGGCAACTATGAAAATGATCCTCGAGACCCTGGTGAAAGCTTGAAGTGGAAGAAATTTCACCTTGGTCGGCCTTGAATATTTTTTTGTATTGTCAAATTTAATACTTGCAAAATTTTGATGTTTGACAGAATGTTTGTTTTTTGCTACTAGCAAGGAGGTCCACACAGATTCCCTAGTTAAGGAGAAGTTGTATAATTTGAAGAAAAACTACTTTGGATGGATCGACTCTCTTACTGAAGATTAGGTCTTTCTTGACAGATTGTTTATCAAAGCAGGATTAAAAAGGGGCAGGGTCAAGATCAATAAGATAGTCGTGGTCGATGGAAAATTAACTGCGAAGGTGAAGAAGGCTGTTGACGTGAGTATCCCACTTGAGAATTTCAACTTTAGTGGCTATACTACTGATTCCGTAGCAACCGAGATGAAGGCCATTCTTAGTGGTAGTCTCAAGAGGATGGGCCAGAAGAAAAGGCTTGTTGTCGTTCCTCCTCCTGGGGTTGCCCCCTTTGGTGAAGAAAAACATGAGGCACTCCTCAAAGGATGCGGGGGTCTCTGTTCCCAAGGGTAGTGGTGTTTATGGTGTTTTTGGAAGGTTCCAATTGCTATTCAAAAAAAGAACACTGGCCTAAACAGGTTAAGGTCGATTAGCTAAAGACCAAAACTACTGGTAACTTGGTGGACTCAGAAAAAGAAGCCAATCGGGTGATTGAAGCTGTGGCTGCTAGGTCCATCTTGATGGAAGAAAATTTTGATGATTGTCTAGCCGGTGCAGATGGCATATCAACCATTTTTGTCGAAGGCCACAAGTACACGAACAAGGTGAGAAATTTTAAGTTATTAAATCGATTAACTTCTCTAGTTCCGCTGTTGAGGACCCATGCTCTCACTATTACGCATATTATGAAGCTCTTACTTGATGGTAAACAACAATTTCTTGGTGCTCAGAATTTGGCGAATGAGCTGCTGGCTTTGAAAGGCATTGAGAAGGACTTGGTGTAGGAGAAAACGGCTAATTAAGTTGATTTTACAAAGCATAAAGCTAACGCAACCAAGTCTTAGGAGAGGACTGTTCAAGAAGCAAAGTTGGCTTGGGAGATGGATGTAATGGCGTGTTTTTTGGGAGGATAATTTTTGTCAATACTTTTAGTAAGGATGATGCAATAATAAGCTTAAACGAATAAGATTTTATGTGAAAACTTAGTAAAGGCTGTGAAAAACTACGACCTCGAAGTGGATTTTGATGTAAAATCCAATAGGTTGCTAGTTATTACAGTTTGTTATGTGATAGTACAATAATGAAGAATGAATAGTAAAGTTACGAATCTGAATGACCTATTCTTTGCCTGTATTTATAGTAGATACATGCAGTTTACAACAAGAATAACAGTTTCCTATTTTGGGGGTAGTGGGCGAACTTTGCATATCTCCAACGACTCTCTTTGACCACGCACAATGGCTACTTTTAGTAGGTTGAGAATTTGTGATTGTCGACGTGAAATCTTCTCGAATGCTAGCCTGTCTTCAACAATGTTATACTGGCTTATCCTTGTCGAACCTGGGAAATATGGTACTATAATCGCCCCATTCTCGGAATAATTACTTGTTGTTGTGTCGAGAAGAAATTAGAAGCTGAAGAATTTGTCGAATGTCTCCAGGTTTCCATGCTGTCATTTTCGAGGCTAAAGTGAAATGAATCTGGTCACATTTTTCCCAAGGAGCATTTAATGTAGAATATTGGATTGTGTAACTGGAAGGTGATATTATAAATAGACGGTGAAAGAAGGATTTGTTCGGTGGTTGAATGGTTTGGAAGCCGTGATGGTAAAGATGTCATCCTAGGCGTGGCGTAGCAAGTAGCCGGAGGGTACAGATGGTAATTGTGATGATGATACTGAGGTAAAGTTTGGTGGTAAGTCTCTGTTGATGTTTAATCTTAAACCAGTGGTTATGATGGTTGAGAGAATTGAGAGAGGTGGAGGTGGAGGTAGAGAGTGTTTATACGCGGTGTATCTATTAGAACTTTGGTCAGTTACTGTTGCAGAAGGTATTGGAGTTCATCAAATATTTGAAGAAGTGGTTACTGCCCATATTGAAGATGATGATGTGAAGGCTGGTTTTGCGTCTTGTCGATCTTGTCAACCTAAAAAATTTCTTGTAATTTTTTGCTGATGTCTTTCCGTACAGGCATCTCTGTTTAGAAGTTCCATGACCTAAGATTTATTGAGTTTCTTAGGATATCATTGCCCTTTTCGCCATAGGAAATGTCTGATTCTGGTGAAAAGAAGCACATAGCATTGAGTCCTTCATGTCGAATAATAGAATGTAAACGTAACCTGATGTAATATAACCGAATGATTGAATTGCCGAATGTAAAATGTGACAAAGTGGTGTAATGAATAAACTTTTTCTTTGTTTTGTATTGTGTTTGTAGTTTGTGATCTCAAAGTTAAAATATATAAGTAATCAAATTATTTGACGTAGAGGTAGATTATGATGAATGTATATGAATCTCGAGTTTAATAGATCTCGAATTATAGTTTGTTGACTGTGTGGGTCAGAAATGGTTTCCTAGGATATTTGATTTGACTTTGAAAGTATAGAGTTCCAACGTGTGTATATAAATACCATGGTTAAACATTGGTTATTTATGGGAGTGAAGATGGTGAGGATGAGAGCACAAGTTGGAGAGGATGAGCGATGGAATCATGTGTGTGTGAAGTATTGGGAGTTGCTGGACAAGTATTTTGGTAAGAGTTGTGTAAATAGGCAGGTATTGGTATTAGTAGAGCCCAAATATGATGAGCTGAGTAAAGTGGAGGTGAAGGAGGCAAAAGAGGAGTATGAATTCCATCTTAACTTGTAATTCTTGAGTCCTCCTGAACGCGTTGGTAAGATAAGGAATCGAGCCAAGGCGCTTGTAAAGAAAGAAGACGAGTTGGCTGGTCAAAGAGTTTGAGGAGTGAAATAAGTGTTGGAATGTAATAAATGAGTATATGTGTAAGGTGTAGTCTGAAAGAAATGAATATATTTTTCGTCGATATGTATGAGTTAAAATTTCTTGAATATAATTTGACTTGTGTGAATAGATGAAATTTACCGATACAATGTTGTATGGGTATGAGAACAATTGATTTGTCAAACTTTGGTAATTGATTTGTGGAATTAAATTAAAATTTTGAATTTTATGTTTAAGATCTTCCTTAGAATATAAGAAAATTCTAAATAAGGTAAATGTGTGTAGGTAATGATAGAATTAAAATGGCTAGGTGTACTCCTGTAGGTGGTATTTGGAAGTATAAGAAAATAGATGTATACCATCTTTGTAATAAAATAGGTTGTGCATTAATGTGTATGGATATATCAGAGGATGTACAAAAAGATATGGATGATTTGGAGCAATAGTACATGGGTTTGTTGGCTTTTAGAAAGTGAAGAATAAAAGACTTTGAGAAAAGATGGAGAAGGTGTTATGCTCGAGTACTCGAACGGTCGTGAAGTGGTGCGATGAATAGTCGCGTGGGGTCTATATATAGCTCCGTGGTACGCGACTGTTCACATTTTACAAACTCTACAAAAATTTCTTCAAGTGTGAATACGTTGTGCTCTTTGCTTGAATCACTGTCAAGGATTGGGAACGAGGAGATAAGTGCGCTAATTGAGAGGGCAAAGTGTACAAAACATAGGGATACCGAGGCAGCGCGAATTCAAAGTTAGTAGTTTTTTGTTTATCATTTGATATTGAATGATTATGATGAAACCCTTTGTTGATTTAAACACGTAAGTGATAGTGTAGGAAGTGATTGTATGTAGAAAGACTGTAGTAGAAGTAATTAGAGAAATAATGCATTAGGGTTTGTATGAAATTGGTTGTGATTTGGAGTGATTAGGGTGTGTTTTCTGGTGGCAAAGCTATCGAAAATGTTTTAAAGGGTGTTTGAGAGAGAGAGGTTGTTGGAAATGGGAGGCGACGAGTAGAGAGAGTAATTTGTGGGTGTCGCTGCGAGTATGGCGTGACTATTGGGTATTTGTTATGACATCTGTGAGATTGCCGGTAATGGAACAATGGATTAGGTGTGATTTGGCCAAGTTTTATGTCGGAGAAGGTGGATTCCCATTTTTTGATTTCGACTCATTTTGGCGCGATGCAGGCAAAGTCTATTCGAGAAGCTAAGGTTCCTGAACTTTATTAAAAAATATTAGTATAGTAATCAATATTAGGACTTAGAAAAATAGTAAATAATGATTATATCGAGAGCTAAATGTAGTAACTGTGCATTCAGATATCAATGATATCCTTCAGAGAGTAATGATAATAATGATAAAATGATGTGTTAAAGATTAAACTTGACAACCATATGAATATTTGCATATGAACATATATAATGTATCAGATATGATAGATACTAATTGTTGTTAAAAAAATAATATATGAACATATATAAGTAAGGACTGCGAAGTAGAGTATCCTATGATTGTGTAATGTTCGCATTTAAATAAAATGATAGTCTGGATGCATACTTATCAAGTATGGATCGAGAACAAGTAAAGATAGTAAAGATGATTGTTGATTGATGCATACTTATCAAGTATGGATCGAGAACAAGTAAAGATAGTAAAGATGATTGTTGTCTGGTGCATACTTATCAAGTATGGATTGAGAACAAGTAAAGATAGTAAAGATGATTGTTGATTGATGCATACTTATTAAGTATGGATCAAGAACAAGTAAAGATAGTTAAGATGATTGCTGATTGATGCATACTTATCAAGTATGGATCGATAACAAGTAAAGATAATAAAGATGATTGTTGATTGATGCATACTTATTAAGTATGGATCAAGAACAAGTAAAAATAGTAAAGATGATTGTTGATTGATGCATACTTATCAAGTATGGATCGAGAACAAGTAAAGATAGTAAAGATGATTGCTGTTTGGTAAATAATTATCAAGTATGGATCGAGAACAAGTAAAGATAGTAAAGATGATTGTTGATTGATGCATACTTATCAAGTATGGACCGAGAACATGTAAAGATAGTAAAGATGATTGTTGTATGATGTATACTTATCAAGTATGGATCGAGAATAAGTAAAGTTAGTAAAAATGATTTTATTGGAATTGATGATAAGTGTTACAGTTGTTATCTATAAAAAAGCTTTAGTTGAGTAGTGTTCCATGGGAATTCAAGTTGGACTTCATCTTCTGTCATCAGCCAGTAAGTGTCGCTATCTATTTTGTCGTTGACAATATAGGGACCTTCCCAGTTTTTAGACAATTTGCCAGAATTCTTAGTTCGAGTACTATCTTGGATTTGTCGGAGGACAAGGTCGCTAATACCAAACTTTCTCTTTCAAACTTTTTTGTTGTAAGCCTTTTTTAATGTGTCGCGGTATCGTCCCAAGTTTGCGATGACTTTGTCATGGGTTTCTTCTATCCAGTTGAGGTTGCAGAGGAGACCCAGCTTGTTGTCTTCATCTAAAAATTTTCTTTGGACACCTGGTAGATCGAGGTCTGAGGGAATGACCGCTTCAATACTGAAGGCCATCATAAATGGAATACAGGCAGCGGAAGTTTGGGGACTTGTCCGATATGCCCATAGAACACTGAGTAGTTCGTCGACTCATCTGCCTTTCTTTTTGTCGAGGCGCTTGCGTAGACCTGATTTAATGCTCTTATTAATGGCTTCAGCTTGTCCATTGCCTTGAGGGTAGTATGGTGTGGAAGTTGATAGATGAATTTCGTACTTGTGGAGGAAAGCAAGGACTTTAGCACTGATGAATTACTTGCCATTGTCAGAGAGTATCATTTGTGGGAAGCCAAACCTGGTTATTATGTGCCCTCAAAAGAACTTGATCACTTCATTTTCATCGGTATGACATAGAGGAACCACTTCGAACCATTTTGTGAAGTAGTCAGTGGCTACAAGGACGAACCTTCGGTTTCCCGATGCTGGATGGAAATGTCCAATGATGTCGATTCCCTATCATTTGAATGACCAGAGGATATTGCTAAATGTATAAGTCAAGTGCTAGACTTTTGGTGTCTTGAGCGTGGATTTGACATTTGTAGCATTTTAGTACAAAATCTTTGTAGTCCTGTCTCATTATGGGCTAGTATAGTCCTTGTGTGAATGCCCGTTGGGCTAATGATCTTCCCGAAACGTGAACGCCACATATACCTTCGTGAAGTTCTTTGATTTCAACTTGAGCTTGATTTTGGGAGATGCATTCAATCAGGGGTCCTCCTCCTGTGATAAAATATAAGAGTTTATCTTAAACTGTGAATCTGGGGCATTTGGCCAAAAGTGAATGGGCTTCTTCCTTGTTACTCGGGAGGATGTTGGAGTTGGAGTATGAATAGAACGGTCTTCTCCAGTTATCAGGGTCTTTGTCTTCAATAATAGTGATTTGCATGGTGGACTGTATATCGAGGCTCGAATGTTTGAGGATTTCGATATCTAAAGATCATTTTTCGTTGTCTTTTAATATGGCGGCGATGTAAGCCAATGCGTCGGCATGACGATTTTCTTGTCGAGGTAAGTAGGAGATTGATGCTTACTGGAATTTGTTCATTTTTTCTTCCACCAAGGCCACATAATCGACCATTTTTCCTGTTGTGCAGAATGTTTTGTTGTAATGATTGGCTACGAGTAAAGAATCGACATAAACTGATATTTCATCCATGCGCGTGAGTGCGAGATCGAGTCCATAGAGGATACCTTTATATTTAATCTCGTTGTTTGTGGTATAGAAGTTTAGTTTAATAGCTTTCTCGATGCGATGATTGGAAGGTGTAACGAGAACGATGCCAATTCCTGATCCTCGTGGTCCTGCTGATCCGTTTGTAAAGAGTTGCCATCCGATACTTCGTGACCATGCATCTGGTTTGACAATTGAGTTATCTATGAAGATTTCTTCGAGCTTAATCAGGGTTTTCGATTGGAAAGCCTGCTAAGAAATCAGTAACTGCTTGTCCTTTGATGGATATCTGAGGCTCGAAGGAGATGTCATATTCGCCAAGGAAAGCAGACCATTGTTGGATTCTTTGAGATTTTTCTTTTTTGGCGAGTACCAACTTGAGGGCATATTTAGTAATGATTTTGATGGGATGAACTTAGAAGTATGGACAAAGTTTTTGAGATCTATAGACCAAGGCGAGAAGTTGTTTTTTTACTGTTGTGTATTTTTATTCAGTAAGCATGAGGGTCTTGCTGATAAAGTAAATTGGTTTTTCTACTCCTTCATCTTCTCGAATAAGGATGGAACTAATGGAGTCTTCAGTTATGGATAAGTACATCGTGAGTGTTTTGCCATCAACTTGGATTCTTTAAGATCTTGGAAGGCTAGCTCACAGTCAGGAGTCCAAATGATCTCCTTGTTTTATTTTATTTAACAGCGTAGTGGGATTTCCATGAAGAAGGAGGTAAAGAAGTTTACATCGATCAGATGACTTGGAGATGAATTTATAAAGAGCGGCGATCTTACTTGTAAATTTTTAGACATATTTCTTTGTTCTCGGAGATGGCATTGTGATGAGTACCTTAATTTGTGCAGGATCAATTTTGATTCCTCTTTTGCCGACTAGGTGTCCCAGAAACTTGCCAGGTGCAATACTGAATTGGCATTTCTCGGGGTTGAGTTTCATTTGGTAGTGGCGAAGGATATCAAAGATGGTTTGGAGGTTGCTGAGATGATCTTCGCGCTTTAAGCTTTTGCATATCATATCATCGATGTAGACTTCCATGATTTTGCCTAAATGACTTTTGTACATTTTGGTGAAAAGACGCTGATAAGTAGCTTCTATATTCTTTAATCCGAAAGTCATCACTGTATAACAGTAGAGACCTCTTTCAGTAACGAAGGTTGTTTTTTCTTGATCGTCTTCGGCGAGTGGAACTTGATTTTAGCAGGAGGCTGTATCCATCATGGAAAGAAGTTCGTATCCTGCGACAGAGTCGAGTAGTTGTGGGATTAGTGGTAGTAGAAAGCTGTCCTTCGGTATAAATTTATTGGGTTCTGTAAAGTCAACAAAAACTCTGATCTTCCCATTTTTCTTTGGGACTGCCATAATGTTAGAAACCCACTTTGGATATTTGACTTCTTAAATAAATCCTACACGAGGAGCTTATCAATTTCTTCGTTCACAGCTTCGCGGAGGCGATGATCTAAGTTATGAGGTTTCTGTTTGACTGCTTTGCAGTCTGAAAGGAGGTTCAGTCTATGGCACGCGATGGATGGATCAATGTCAGACATTTCTTAGAAAGTCCAGGCATAGATGTCAATGTTTTTCTTAAGTAGCTTTGTTATGTTTTCTTTCTCATCGGTTAACAGCTTGGAG
This sequence comes from Kingdonia uniflora, assembly GCA_014058105.1. Classification (NCBI taxonomy): domain Eukaryota; kingdom Viridiplantae; phylum Streptophyta; class Magnoliopsida; order Ranunculales; family Circaeasteraceae; genus Kingdonia; species Kingdonia uniflora. The sequence continues at coordinate 482,927 of JACGCM010002358.1, read as the reverse complement.
CCGATAAATGCGTGACCCTCGTCTCCATCGAGTTTAATGGATTCAACCAATTCTGTGTCATGCTGCTCAAATCTGGGGGGTGTTGTCTGCTATAGTTGCTATGCTTTGAGAATTTTTGATGTGTAAGAGTTGGTGGTGGTATTCTCCCACATACATGTGACTGCTTGACTACCTTTGATTTTATAGATCCCGTGATCTGTCGGAAATCTTAATACTAAATAATATGTAGAAGGTATTTCTTTAATCGAATGTAGCCAACTACGTCCCAAAATTCCTAAGTACTTGGACTCAGCATCGATGACTAGGAATTTAACAAATGTGGTTTCTGACCCTGCCTGAACTGGCAGAGTAATTTCTTCTGTGGCTGATTCTTTCGAACTGTTAAAGCGGGTGATTATTGTTGTCGAAGCTTTCATGGAATCTTTGAGTCCTAGAACTTTGATTACCCTTTTGAATAAAACATCTGTGGCGCTTCCTATGTCGACAAGAAGCGTGTGCAGGTAGTCTTGTCCAACTTTGAGCATAATGAATAGAAGGTCTTCATGAGGATATTTCACATGGATGGTGTCACAGTCTTTGAAGGTAATTTGGTATGGACATTTTGACTTGCTCGAGCTGGGAAGAAGTTTCGTTGATTTATCCAAGGAGGTCATTTTGCAACAAGATGTGATCCGATCGTCTTGTTTCCTTTTCTTTCCTTTTTCAATCTCGATCAGATAATGGCGGTGAGCTTGCCCCTAGCCCTAATTTTGTTCGACATCTTTGTTCTTTGTCTCATTCTCAAGGAACTTTTAAATGTCGAGGATGTAATTATCGAGCTTACCTGCCAAAAGGATGCGATAAAAGATTCAAATGAGGGAGCAATAGTTGTCAGTTTTATGACTATGCACATTATGATACTGACATAGAGGATTGTTAGGGATATCTGGTATTGCTTGTGGTGCTCGATAACACTCATCTCCCTTTATCGTTGGTAAGATAGCGGAAAGAGTCATTGACATTAGGGGTAGAGCTGGAACAGGCCTGTCGGGTCTTTTGTCTTTTTTGTCGGGTCTCCTGTTATTGTCAGTATTTTTGTCATTTTATTTGGGTACTTCTGTAGTGGTTGACTTTTGAGGTGGAGAAGAAGCTATTTCCTGTGAATAAATGGCAGATGAACTCTTCATTTTATCCTTCTTGGATTGTTCTAGTTCGATGTAGTTATTAACTACATTAATCATCTCTGTCACCATTCTCGACTTGTGTAGATTTAATTATTCTTGAACTTTAGAGTCGTTGTGTAGGGTTGAGGTGAAGACTGGAACAACAATTTTGGGATATGAATTCCTAATTTTCCATGTTTTTTTGTAAGAAACGCTTGTAAAAACTCACCAAGGTTTCTTTTGCGCCCTGCTCAAAGAATAATAATAAATCTGCAGTAATCTCTTGCTCCTTAGCGTGAGTATAATTAGACTCAAATAGACACTACAACTGGCTGAACGTGGTGATGGAGCCTTCTTGGATTGTATGGAACCATCTGAGCGGTTCTTCTTTTAGGCTCATGTAAATTGCCTGTATAACATGTGGTCAAGTTTGGAGTATAATCCCACTACAGCTTTGAAGTGTCATACATGGTAAGAGGGTCAGTGTGGCCTGCTTATTGAATGAATTTTGGCATCTGGATATTATTTGGAATGAGCATTACTTTGAGATTAGGGAAGATGGAGTTTGTCTCGATTCTGTCAAGTACTGATCTCGGCTTGGAATATTAGAGTGTATGACCTAGATTCTGTTGTTTATGTTGTCCAAGGTGATGAACTGTGGAAGAGGAAATGGTAAGGTCGGGATTTGTATATCAAAATCTCCCTGTCCTTCTGGTCCCAATCGATTCCTGATTGGTCTTCTTTCTAGTAGTGAGGGAGTTTGATGATGCGTGTGTCGACTTCCTTGAGTTGTCGATGCTGAGGATGCTAAACCTAAATACCGAGAAGCCCTATCTAGATTTCTGGATCTCGATCTAGAAGTCCGTAATTCATCTTCTCTAGGCTCATCATCTCTTCGAGTTCCTCTTGACCGATGATCACTTCAGGCTTGTGGTGGTGACGCTTAACGACTAGTATTTTGATCTTGAGTTCTCCTTAATCTCTTCATCTGCTTCTGATGTGTTCGACTTTGTTGGTCTAAAGCTTTCCTTCTTTTGTCTCTTTCCACTTGAAGATCTTGAATATGAATGCGCTGATCTTCTAATCTTTTGGCCTTTTCTGATTCCATCTATTTTTGAAGTTCTATCACTGCGCTTTGCAGATTGACTGTTTCTGGTATCGGATTGATCTCCTGATCTCTTACTGTGCTAGAATGTCTTCAGAGATTCATATTTGTCATCAGATTCTTTTTGATCGAGGGTGGTAAAGAAAATGTGGTAATTCCCCCAGACGGCTCTTTTTGTTCGGGGGTGGTAAAGAATAATGTGGTATTTCCCTCAGATGGTACCAATTGTAATGGCATGTTTTTCAGATCGACAATCTTCGCCAATACTTTTCATAAGGAAGGTATAATAATACACTAAACAAATATGATTTTGCGTAGAAAACTCAGCAAAGGCTGAGAAAAACCACGACCTCGAGGAGGGTTTTGATGTAAAATCTAATATGCTGCTAGTTATTACAAGTTTTTAATGACAGTAGGGTGAGGAAATAAATGTAGCAGGGTTGCGGATCTGAATAATCTATTCTATGCCTGTATTTATAGTAGATACATGCAACTTTACAAAAAGAAAGAAACAGTCTCCTATTTTGGGGGGAGTGGGCAAACTTCGCGGATCTCTAACAACTCTTTCTTGACCAGACACAATGGCTACTTTTGGTAGGTTGAGGACTTATGGTAACTTCTCGACTGCTGCTTGTCTTCGACTATGTTTTGCCGGCTGATCCTTACAAAATCTGGGAAATGTGCTACTACAAAGTTGTTGCTCTTTTGCTACCCCCAAAGAGGCTTTCTCGAAGGTCAACCATCGAGGAGGGGGTAAAATTCGAAATACCAATTGTTGTTCCTGATGGGCGAGCTTCACTTGCTTCGACGAGCATGCTTCCAAAGAAGAAGGCGTCGTCGGAATCGTCGAAGAAATTTTTTGTTGAGGAGTCGGGGACTGAGGTCCAAAGGCCATGAATTCTTATGTGGCTGGGGCGAATGTGCTGGAAGAGAAAGTTGATGATTGTTTGGTTGAGGCAGAGAGTTTAATTACTTTTCTTTGCGAGGTCCACCGAAACATGTTGAAGGTGAGAATTTTTTTTGCTTTGCTTCGATTAAAGAATTTTGTGCCTTATTAGAATACTAATATTATAAATATAATGCTGATCAAGAAGTTGTTGACTGAGGCTAAAGGTCGCTTTGTTGGTACTAGCACTCTGGCAAATCAATTGGTTGTTGATGGGCATGTAAAAATGCTCATTTTACCCTACTTATTTAAGGGTTCTAGACTTTATTTTATTGCTAAAAAGATTAATTATTAATTTATTATTGTTTCAAGTTATGTTAGATAAGAGTGTACAAAAAGCTGAATTTGAGTGCTAAAACTACTACTGTTGGTGAAGACCACCTATCTAAGCTATAACTCAGAAAATCTCCAATTAAAAACAAATCTCAAGAAAAAATCAAGAGAATATTTGACATATTGAGGATATTTTACTATGACTAGGAATATTTTATTGAGTATAATGAATATTTCACTGAAAATAAAATCTTCAAGAAAATAGCAGCTGTGGAGATGTGATAAGCAGGCTAGTTTATATTCGCTCAAAAATTCTAAAACTTTTTGGAGAAGTTGCCAATATGTAAAGATATTTTATGGATTTTTTTTCATATTTTTATACTGATTATATATTTCTGAATAAATTTTAAAATTTGATTATATTTGATTTGGCGAAAATACTCTCTTACTTAATATGTAACCCTCTCCTTCATCTATAAAGGAGAGGTCTTGAACATGAATAATCATCCAATTTTGAGAGCTTGAGATTAATGCTTAGAGGGCTTGAGAGCATTGCTTAAGGAGCAAAAAGATTGAAGTTTTTGGAGTTGCTTGTAACATTGAAGCATCTTAATTTGTAAGTTCTAGTTCAAAGTTAATAAAGTGTTTTTTTCCCATTATCATCATGTCTTTTTTTTACAAGCATGTTGTATTTTAGGATGCATGTCTAGCTAAGCCATCCTCTAGGGGAGGGGATGAAGCCGGATTTAATATATACTTAATATGATCAACTAAGCATAAATTGTTCATTTTTTTTAACGTTAAACCATCTTTATGTTAACAATTTTATTATTTGGTCATGATCAAATTGATATGAATTAAGTTTTATGAATGTTAATGTAGTTGATTTTAGTTGCACAATTATTATTAACATTGGATTGTGAATCAAAGATTATTGGAACATATTTAACTTGCTTTAACGTTTTGTATTTTCACATATGATTTCTCATCTAATGTATTTTGATAAATTTGCTTCTTAAGAGATGGTAAATAAACATTTGGTCAAAATTATTATTTCTTCCAAGAGCAATTATGTTTGTATTTACGTTGAGTATATATTTACGGTGAATCTCTGTTTCCTTTAGTCTTTAATCTATTTGTAACCCAAAAATCTCTTGAAATTTTCTTTTGTTCTTTTATTTATTAGTTTAGTAGTTTGATTTGAAAACATTATCTAACAATTGTTTGGCCTAGTGAACGACAAAACCCAAAACCCTTATATTTTACAACCCGATTTGATACGGTTTTATCTGTTGCTTACAAGAATATAGAGAAGGATCTGGCTAAGGATAAAAAGAGTTGATTGATGAGAAGAAAAAACTTGAGGCGAGGTTGAATAGGTATAAGTTGGATGCTGGAATGGTGAAAGAGGTTACCCTTCATGATGCGAAGAAAGCTTGAAATAAACAGGCTAAAGATATTAGGGCCGACCTCTCGAAAGATAAATAAAAGGCATTGTATTTGCAGAGAATAGATTTTGAGAATGATGTACGGAAGCAGGTCAACACTGCTCGAAGAGCGATGTAGGTGAAATATGGGAAGGTTATGGAAGAGCTGAGGGCTGAACTGATGTGAGACAGTTAGGATACGCACAGGAAGGTGAAGGCCAATTGTGGGGGACAGTTGTAGGGACCTAACTTCTTTCGGAGGGGAAGTCGGCTCTTACAACTTAGGGTTCATCTTTACCCAAAGGAATACAAGCAAATAATCTAAAGTATGAACAAATTATAGACAAAATACTTGTGTAAAGCCTGAATGTGATGCTCTGCGACCTCTGATGAGGATTTTTAAGAGTGTTCTTATTACTGATGAGTAATCGAAGGTTCGAGCACTAGGTTTTTACAGGGTGGTCGAAGGTATACAAAGGGGCTGTGGGGAATTTTTCTTACCCTTCCTTGGTTCCCCATCTCTCCTATTTATAGAATCATAGGATGGGCTGAGTCACCAAGGTTAGGTCAGATTACAAAGGTACTGTCAGGATATCCCAGAGCATGTATGGGCGCCAAAATTGTCAGAACTGTCACTGTAACAATTGTTAAGTCTGTCTCTATACTCTGGTACTGTGGTAGTGGTTAGGGTCTGCTACTCTAGCTGCAAGGACCAATAACTCTGTCGTCTTGTCTAGTGAGCTGGCTGTCTGTCCCGTCATACTTCGACCATGTGTGGATATTGTTGAAGTGTCTCTGCTGAGATGTGGAGTCTGTTCTCGAGGTTTGTTTAGTGTTGAAGATTCGTCTTCAGATGATCTTTGGAAGGCTTGTTTAAGGATTGAGTGGGCTACGAGATATTTGAGTAGGCTGCAAAGTAGCCTTCGAGTATCTGAATGGGGGAAAAGGCTACAAGTAGGCTAATACATTCGCCCCCTCTCTCCGAAGGTCTCAAATACAGTTGTGGAGGCATTTGCTGAGAAGACTGCTTGGCCTTGGACTGTTGGTTATCGGGTAAGTAATAAAAAAGGATAATTAAGAGGTATTGGTGGTTATAAGGTAATAAATAAAATGAGGCTATAAGTATGGGTTATTGAGTAGGGATACTGTTTAACCTTCTTCTTTTTCATTTTTCTTTCTTTCTTCTACAAATTTTGAAATCTCTATGGATACCATGCCCAATACGCGATATCAGAAGAGGATGGGGTTCGCCCGGTATCGTCGCGTAGGGCGGAAGACTGCTGAACTGCATATGAAGTTCTCTGGGCATCATGATCTGGACTGGGACATGCCCAAACTGGTGGAGGTAGTGGCTGGAGAGCTCATCAATGGGGAGTCTTATGCCTATCTTTGGGACCAACTGAAGTACAATTTTACTACTGCGGAGAAGCGTTATCTCTTTCTGTCAGCTTTGGCCGATTGCCTCGTTTGTGCAGAAGAGGAGGTGGAGGAACAAAGCTCGGTGAGTAGAACTGGGCCTTTTGGAAGCAGGGCTACTGTTTGAGGTGGTGATGATGGGTCTCTTTGTATTGTGAGGTTTTATGTAGAGGTTTTTGTTTGAGCTGTTTGTATGAATGTATTTTGTTTGAAATTTTGTTGTTTTGATTGCTGTAAGTTGGAGAATGAGAATGAAATTGTGTTGCATACGTGAGTTTTTGTAACTGGTAGGCATTGGAGATGAATATACTTATCGGTATGATGGTAAATTTAAGTCATTGAATGTTTAGCGAGTGGCAATGAATACTTCTGGAAAAATTAGTATCGAAGTATAATGATATGGTCGAAGGTTATAGACTTTGTTATTTGTTAATACTTGGTGTAAGGAATTGAGGTCGAAGTGCGAAAATGGTTGATGGTTCGATACAGGAGTTTCGACTGCAAGTCCTCATAAATGGTGTTTCCATGCGCATGCAGATGAGGTTGTTGCGTCTAAGAAGTTGTAGAGGTTGGACTGTTGGGTTTTCAAGATGGGAATTGAAAGTACCAATTAATTCGGCTTGGGAAGAGAGAAAGTTGAAATCGTCCTCCATCTATAAAAGGAACTGTTGTGGAGAGGATTTTTCACCATTATGCATTCTTTCTTCATCTTTTTTCTTATTTGTTCAGATCAGGATGGCTGCAAATGTACCTGCACAAGCAAACCAGGCGGCAATAAGGGTTAGGCGAATACAAGAGAAGATGTTGGAGCTACAACGGAGGTTTGGTATCGATCAGGATATTGATGCAAAAATGCCAAATCTTTTTGAAGTGGAACCCGGGGCCCCCATTGCTAGAATGTATTTTACATACTGGTGGGGGATTCTTCAGATGATGTATCTATTTCTGGGTCATCGGTTGTCCCTGCTAGAGTCCTTCGCGGAAGAAATGGTAGACCAGGGGGATGCTGGTGCTATTCCTGAGGTCGAAGTGGAGCATCCCGCTGATAATTAGGGTCCTCTGTCTATTTTGTTAACTCTTTTTGATATGGAATTTGTATGTGGGATATTTGTAAGAATTGTTGGAATTGTATTTCGTTGTGTCTGAGGTTAATGAAATTGGGTGTTGGTGGTATAATCAGTCGACTTATTTTTCAATGTTATTTCCCGTAGTATTTCAAAGTGTAACTTTGATCTTTCGAAGTAACAGGCTTGAATTTTCAAAGTACGCAATTTTAATCTGTTGAAGGATAAATGTGGTCTGTTGAGGGAAAATGGGGGTTTATGTATAAGTATAAATCGGAACTGTCGAAGTAAAACATGTTATCTGTTGAAGCGATGTTATGCCTCGTGTATGAATAAAATTATGAACTGTAAAAGTAAATGGTGATCTGTCGAAATAGTAATGGCACGAGGTTTTGAGTTGATCAATGTTCTATAGATCGAATGTCGATATATTTGAGAATCAAATCTGCAGTTATCTGTTGACGAGTCTTCGAGACACGGTGCGGTTGATTACTCGAATGAGCCCAAGATTTTGATAGATTTGACTGGTCGTACTGATAGCCCAGACAGCTGGTCTGTCAGAGCGGTACATACATCTAGGGCAGTGTGCCGTAAAGGCAATCATGATTTTTGCTCGTATTACGAAAAAAGTTGTGATTTGATGTTGAGATTTGACTGGCTGGCTTCGAGTGAGGGTAAAAAAGGTTTGAGGGGCTTTAGTTTTGTAGGTTATTTAAAGTGAGCGTGCAGCCCGTACATAAGGGATATGAGTGGTAAATCGGTTAAAGCACATTGTAGCCGAAAAGATGGAGTAGTGGGGTCATGGAATGATAGTGGTTTGAAAATTGAGGCTATTTTGGCTTTCCGAGAAGGTATATAAATGTGAGAGAAGTAATCACTGTACTGTTTACTGAGAAAAACCAGAGAGAGTGAGAGGGAGAGAACATACGCCATTAGTGCTTGAGAGAAGTTGCTAAAGTTGTTGCATTGATCTTACTATTTTGAGTATAGTGCTTCTAACATAGGTATGTCACTTGATTTCTGCCAATTTTTGTGCTATTTTCCCTTCTGTGTCTGTGAATAGAATATTCTAGTTTGAAGTTTGGAGGTTATCTTTGAGGATAAGAGAATTCACGAGTTTAGGTCCTGATCCATTCGGGGAATTTGGGGGTTGTGATAGAGGCATTGGGTTTCGGATCGAGGTTTCGAATGTGTTTAAATCTTTTAAGGGGGGTAGATGGGATATGGGTTATTGACATGTAATTATCAAATATATCGATCTAATTGCGCGCCTCTTCTTCTGTAGGGTAAGATGCATACCCGTTAAGCTTCAAGACAGAGGTTGATAGACGAAGAGATCAAAGCTTTCGAAGCTAGTATTTCTGGTCGTGCCCCAATGGATAAGGGCAACGACTTAGAAGTGTTAGATGTTGTAACTGATGCCCCTTTTTCTATGGTGTTGCCGGTTTGTGAGGTTCCTATTACGAAATGTCGTAGGACGGTAGTAACTGAGGATAGTGCGGAGGAGGAGATTGTGTGGAGAGAGAGAAGTAATGGCAATACGGGGCCCTCTAGTGGTAGAAAAGGAGAAGAGGGGCAGGGTGATGAAAGTGGGGATTCGACTGAGTTGGATAGGGTCGAAGGTGTCGTTTCGACTAAAGATAAAGTTAGATTAGAGTGATTCGCTGCCAAGCTGGAGTTGTCGAAGGTGGGGGTTTGTTGAGTGTAGCGGGAACATGATTAACTTTCAAATCGAACCCTGGAGATGGAATAATGGCATATAAAGGCCAGATTCGACTGGGGATGGAACTTCCCCTTCGAAGGTTGGTAAAAGAGGTGTTGAATTTTTGGGAGGTGGCCCCGGTTCAAATGAATGGAAATTTTTACGAGATGATAAGGGTTATAAAGGGGATGAATGCAAAGTTGGGCAGTGAGGTTTAATTAAGTGGTTTGATATTGTGACCTTCTACTCGAAGAAGGCGAGCCAAAACTTGGGTACCTACCACATCCAGTATCACACTAAGAAGCTCTAGTTTTTTTATCTGTGTTTGACGGGTCGAGAGTGGAATAAAGACTTAGTCATAGTACGGGGTAACTATGAGAATGTTGAAGGGGAGGACCTTTATAAATTGTATCATAAGGTCAATAATCAGAGTAAGTTTGCTGTCGAAGCATTGTTGCTGATGTTTGTCTTGAATAAGTGGTGATTAAATTTTATTTGATCTGAAGGCCAGAAGAATCTGACTTGGAACAATCCGAGGAACTATATTGATGTTTTGCTCGAAGCTAGTGAAGATTGGGTAAATTTTGTTTTTAACAGTCTTGGTATCAAGAGGCAGAGAAGGAAGATAATGGATTCCCTACTTCGAAACGTACCCGTTACACCGAAGCTATCGAAGAGGAAGAGAGGCAAAGGTGGGTCAAAGGGTCCAGAAGAAATAGGAGGGGATGAGTTGCCAATAAATATTCAGTATGTTTCGAAATCGGGGAGGTGGTCGAAGCAAGCTGCGCCCGTGCCTGAAGTGGTTGGCAATACTTCAAGACTGAGGTCGAGGCAGGTACCAACATAGGCTGAGAAGGGGAAGGGCCGGGTTGTTCTCAAAGTTCCGAAGGTACTACAGTCGAAGGTTATTCAGCGCAAAAGGTGTAGGGCACTGGGGGAGAATGATTCAGCGGATGAAGATGAAGAGATGACGGAGGCTGAACGATAAGAGCAAGCGGTAGCCAAGCACGCTTCGATGGTTAAACTCCGCGAAGACGACCCAGACGAGGCTTCGAAGGAAATGAAGAGGAGTATGTTTCAGGTAACTGTCTATTAATTTCTTTTGTGAGATTGTCGGATTTCTTTTAAGTTCATCAAATTTCGAGGGGTATTGACTGCTTGAATATTCTAGCAGAAGGATGCTTGGGCGTAGTCTTACAACAAGGTAATGAAGTCAACGAAGGGGAAGCTGCGGCAGGCGATTAAAAATATGGATCTTGCTCGAGGGACTGAGGCTTCGTTATTGTCTGAGGTCAAAGTTTTGAAGCGGGATTTGGCGGTAATCACAAACTCCTTTGATGAGAGGCTTGAGTATCAGAGGTCTAAATAGGGGCGGGTATGGGTGGCGAAGCTTGCTACGAAAGAGAAGGAAAATGTAGAATAGAAGGTGTTGTATCAGGCGCAGTTTGATGGTGACCGTAGAGTGACTGTCAAGCTGAAGGAGTTTATAGAGGATAAGGGATATAACCCCGATACTTTGGAGCCCTTCCCTGTTTCCCCAGAACTGGTTGCTGGAGATTATTTATAGATGAAGGAAGGAGAGGTTAATGTTACTGACGGTGCAGATGGAGGTACTAGAGGTGGTGTGGAAGCTCCTGCGGTTGGAGCGACCAGTGTTGGAACCGTGGATGGTTTGGTTGTCGATGGTGCAGGGTCGAAGCCTTCGACTGAAGGTGCTGAGGGTGTTGGCGCTGGGGGACCTATGGATGAAAAAGTTGTAACCGCACCATATGAGGCATTTGGTATTGGGTTTCCATGCCAGCCTTTTCTGACTTGTTGTTGAGTTGTAATATTTTGAACCATGCTTATTTTTTTTACGTTGGTCTTTGAACTTGGTATGTCTGTGAGCTATTGTACTGTATTGATGGTAGCTATTTGTGGAACTTTTGAAGTTGATTCTGAATTGCTTTTGAATTGATGCCTGATGTTTTAACTAAATTTGTTGTCTTGTTCGGGCCTTGCTTTATTCTGGATTGTTGAAATATTGATGCGTATTCTGTTGGCTTGGCCTGTATCGAACTTTTGATAACTTAACTTGAATTGTAATGAAACTATTTCCCAGATGTATGATGTTTTGAATCTTCTTTGTACTTAGTAGAATTATAGATATTCTTGTACAATATTATCTGTATGTACTGTATTTGCCGAATGACTGTAGAGTGATCAAACCCTGAAGAGCTTCGAGGGTGTTATGATAACTTTTTTTTAAAATTGAAGGATCTGCTGGACATTGAAGGCCAAAGCTACAGCGATGTAAGACGTGGTCACCCCCAACGCATTCCCAAGGGTCTGGTCGATCAACCATTCGTCCCCCTCGAGTTTGCTCGAATGTTGGAAGTTTGAAATTTTTTAGGGTTGCCCCCGAGTATCAGTCGGGCCTAGGAAACGTGATATCTAGGGGAAACCTAAAATTTTATTGAACTTTGAAGGCCTAAGCCACAGCGAAGCAAGACGTGTTCACCCCCAACGCATTCCTGAAGGTCCGATCTTTCGACCATTCGTGCCCCTCGAGTTTGCTCGAATGTTTGAAACTTTAAAATTTTAAGGTCGCCTCCAAGCATCAGTCAGAGTGGGGGTAGACATGATACCCAGGTTAAGCCAAGTAATCGACTAGACTTCGACTGTTTCAGAGCCTGATCGAAGCATAACTGTTTGCCCCCAATGCATTCTCGAGGGTCCGGTCTTTCGACCATCCTTGCCCCTCAAGTTTGCTCAAAATTAAAAGCTTAAAAATCTTAAGGTCGCCCCCAAATATCAGTCGGGTCGAAGGGTTGATATGATACTTAGAAGAAATTAAGAAATCGACTTGACTTCAAAGGCCTTAGCCACAACGAAGCATAACTTTTCGCCCCCAATGCATTCTCGAAGGTTCGGTCTTTCGACCATCCTTGCCCTTTGAGTTTGCTCGAAATTGGAAGCTTGAAAAATCTCAAGGTCGCTCCTAAGTATCAGTCGGGTTGAAGGGTTGACATGATACCTAAGTTAAACCAAGAAATTCAATGAAAAAGGGAGACGAAGTATGGGTGGAAAAACTATTTATTGGTTATTTCGCGTTACATTAGTTGTACAAGGTTGAGGCTATGGCCTATTATAGGAGACCAGTTGCATTGTGTTCCACGGGCTTGGTAAAGGCTCTTCGTCTTCTGTTATCAAATAGTAAGAACCCTTGGCAGTTTTATCATACACGACATAAGGTCCTTCCCAGGATTCGGCTAGCTTACTGGTATTTTGAGGTTTTGAGGATTGGTTAACGCGTCGAAGTACTAGATCTCTGATGTTGAAACTTCGTGGTTGAACTCTCTTGTTATAGGATTTCTGAAGTGATGTGTGGTAGCGGCCAAGGTTGGTGATAGCTCAGTCTCTGGTTTCGTCGATCCATAACATGTTGCATACGAGCTCAAACTCATTGTCTTTGTCTGGGAGGTTAGGATCTCGCAAGTACTTCAAATTGAGTAGGGAGCACAGCTTCGGTACCGTATGCTAGAAGGAAAGGGGTACAGCTTGTAGATTTTCTTGGTATTGTTCGATTGGCCTAGAGGATATGTTGTAGCCCTTGAACCCATTGACTTTTCTTTGCATCAACTTATTTCTTGAGACTGTCGAAAATGGTTTTGTTGATTGCTTCGACTTGACCATTTCCTTGGGGATAGTAAGGTCTTGAGGGGAAGAGGATGATGCTGTTTGTTTTGAGAAAGTTTCTGACGTTGCTGCCGACGAACTGGGGACTATTGTTCCATCAAATCTTATGGGGGCAGCCGAAGCGTATGATGATGTTTTCCCATTGAAATTTGATAACTTCTTCTTCTCTGGTTCGACATAATGGTACAGCTTCGACCCATTTAGTAAAGTAATCGGTTGCAACAAGGATGTTTTCTCTGCTACCCGAGGTCTTAGGGAAGGGACCGATAAGATCGATATCCCATCTTTTGAATGGCCTGGAGACTTGGCTGAAATGGAGGTCTTGTGAAGGGAAATGAATGTCATGAGCGTGACGTTGGCATTTGTCGCAGTATTTGGCATATTCTTCGGCTTGTTTTTTCATATTCGGCCAGAATAATCCTTGAGAGACGGCTCGAAGGGCCATAAATTGACCAGCGGTGTGAGCATCGCAGGTTCCGTCGTGAAGTTCAGCTAAAATTGAAGAGGCTTCGGCGTGTGATATGCATCGAAGGAGGACGTCATTTTGAATTTGCGATGTAATTCATGTTTGTGGATAGTGTATCTGCGATAATTTTCTAACAACGATTGTCTAGCTTTGTGATCATCTGGGAGGATAGCATTGTTGTGGTAATAGATGAATGGTATTTGCCAGTCGCCTGGATCGAGACTCTCACCCCCAGTATTGATGGCATTGACTTCTATCTGGTTGATACTTGGGCGTTCGAGTACTTTGATATGAAGGGTCCAGGATTTTGACTGTCTGAGCTTGGCTGCGATGTAGACGGGGGCTTCTGCATGTCAGTTTTCTCCTCGAGGGTAATGAGTGATAGTAGATTTTTTAGGAAACCGGTCCATGCGCTGCCTAACGAAAAGAACATAGTCAGCCATGCGACCATTAACTTGATTTTCTCTTGTATAATGTCTCTGAACAAGTTGGGAATCTGTGAAAATGGCAAGTTTGGGAATGTCAAGGTCGAGAGCAAGGTCGAGGCCATGGATCATGGCTTCGTACTTAGCTTCGTTATTGGAATAATCAAAGGTAAGTTTGACGACTTTCTCTATTCGATCATTAGTGGGCGTGACCAAGAAAATACCAATTCCTGAGCTATTGGGTCCTGCGGATCCATCTGTGAATAAATGCCAACCAGTGTTAGGGTTCTAAGGATCTCTTGCTTCAGGTTGGTCTTCTGTTAAGTCATCATCGTGTTCTTCCCAATCGAGATCTTCGACCGGGAAGTTGGCAAGAAAGTCTGCTACTGCTGGTCCTTTCTGGGATATTTACCTCTCGAATGTAATGTCATGTTCTCCAAGGTACATAGACCACTGTTGTACTTGTTTGGATTTCTCTTTTTTACTAAGTACTTCTCTGAGGGGGTAACTTGTTATAACACGGATGGGGTGAGCTTGAAAATATGGTTTGATTTTTCAGGCTGAATAGACAAGGGTGAGGAGCAAGCGCTCAAGCTTTGAATATCGGGTTTCAGCGGGTGTTAAAGTTTTGCTAATGAAATATATAGGTTTCTTGATGTTAGAGTCGAGGCGAATAAGCACTGAAATGATAGGGGTGCCTGTAACGCGAGGTATAAAGAGAGTATTTTGCCTTCGATAGGGGTGTTGATAATGGGTGGTCGGCCAAGATAAGTTTTGAGTTCAAGGAAGGCCTATTCACATTCGGATGTCCAGTTGATCTCGGGGTTGTTTTTCTTTTTTGCTTTGTGGGCACCTTGGTCTCGTAAGAGAGAAAAGAGCCAAGCACATCTGTCGGAGGATTTAGAAATAAAATGATTGAGGGCTACTATCTTGCCAGCCACTTATTGGATATCTTTTTTGGTTCGAGGCGAAGGCATGTGGATGATGGATCGAATATGAGTGGGGTCAATCTCGATATTTCGTTTACTGATAAGGTGGCCCAAAAATTTATCTGATGAAATGCCAAATTGGCATTTGTCTGGGTTGAGTTTTATGTTATACGTTCGAAGTATCGAAATGACTTCGGTTAGGTCATGGATATGGGTCTGTTTCTGGAGGATCTTGCAGAACATGTCGTCGATGTAAACTTTGATCGACTTGCCAAGCAAGGGTTTAAACATGGTTGTGGCAAGGCGTTGGTAAGTGGCTCTCGCATTTTTAAGGCCGAAGGGAATGACATTAAAATAGTAAAGGCCTTGTTCAGTGATAAATGAAGTTTTAAGTTGATCTTCGGGGAGGTGGGGTACTTGATTGTAACCCGAAGCCTCGTCCATCATGGATAGTCGTTCATGTCCTGCAGTGGCGTCGAGGAGTGCTGAGATGATCGGGAGGGGGAAGCTGTTCTTCGGTGTGTGCTTGTTGAGGTTTGTGAAGTCGACGCAGATTCTTATCTTGCCATTCTTCTTGGGAATTGCCACAATGTTTGATATCCAGTCACTGTACTTTACTTCTCTGATAAACCCTGCGGCTAGAAGCTTGTATAGGTCAAGGTTCACTGCTTCTCAAAGTCGTGGTGCCAGGTTTTGTTTCTTTTATTTTACTATTAGGGAATATGGAATGAGGTCGAGGCGATGGCACGCCAGGTTGGGGTAGACACTGGGCATCTCCTGGAATGTCCATACAAAGACATCTTTGTTTGTTTGAAGGAAATCTGTAAGTTCGAGGCATTCTTCCTCATCAAGAAAGTTTTGATGAATGTACCTGGACCAGGACCGTCGAGTTCGATATAAACAGTGGGTTCGATGGGTGAGGTGGTATCTATCGAAGGTGTGGAGATAAGAAGAGATATTGATTGCTATGGGTGGCTTACGAGTTTTCGAGTCTGATCGATCTCGGGGTGCTCGCATGAATGGGCGATTCGCTGAGAGCCTTTCAAGTTCCAAGTATCTACGGGGGTGGTAAAATAAAGGGTCTGGTGGTAGGTTAAAGGTATGGTACGCATGGCGTGAAGCCAGTCACGCCCGAGGATACCGAGGTATTCTGATTTCTTATCAGTGACATAAAGCTTGTTTGAAGTGTAACAGGGCCTGTGGTGACTGGTAGGCTGATTCGTCCAGCGACAAATTTTATGGCCCCATTGAATCCCATCAATTTGACATTGGCAGCGGTTATGAGGTCAGTTTTCTTTATGGTTTCGACAGTTTGGAAAAAAAGGACATCAGCTGCACTCCCTCTGTCTATGAGCATTGAGTGGAGGACGAGGTTTTCGATCTTGATCATAATGACTAGTGGATCGGAATGGGGGAAGGGAACATGAGATGTGTCACAGTCGATGAAAGAAATGCCTTCGAGTCGAGGGAGATGACTTGATTATGGCAGGAGGGTGGGAAGTTTCTCCTGATAGGTGAGTTTATAACATTCTTCGACGCGCTTAAGTTTACTTTTGGAAAGGCCGCTGTCTATGCTGTTGACTTCGATAAAGCATATTCTGTAGATATGCACCTCGTCCGGGTCAGCAGTAGGGGTGGATTGAGGTTTGAGGTAAGACCCGTCAAGATAGTTAGGAAGATCGGCAATATACTGGTGTAGATGACCTGCTTTGAGGATGAGTTCGAGAGAGCGTTGGAGGGCAAAACATTTGTTGGTATGGTGGCAGTTACATTTTTGATTGACGCAGTAAGGTTCTCCTGGTCTGACTTTGATAGGGAAAGGGATACGCCAGATAGGGTTTGCCTATATATGTGGCAGAAGGGTGCTGAGAAGAGGGGGGTGAGTGTGGGTAAGAGTTGCTTTGGTCGCTTCTTGCGAGCTTCAACGCTATTATCGATGTTAGGGCGTTTGCGACTTTCAGTCTATTATGAGGCAGGAGTGATCAGAGGTGTTGGAGTGGAAGGCAAGTTTTGTCGAGGTTTATTGATAGCTGGGGTCGAAGGTTGGCTCGGCTTATGTGACTTGCGGAGGCTCTCGAGGTCAATATAACCGTTGACTTTTGAGAGCATCTCTTCGAGTGTGTAAGGTTTGTGGATAACTAGGTTCTTTTTGACTCGACTATGATCAGGTAGGGCATGCGAGTATAGCATTCGCACAGTCAAGGTTCTCGATTTTCCCTGATTCATCGAGAAACCTTTTGGTGAAGGCTTTGAGTGTCTCATTGCTAGATTTTCTGAAATTGAACAGGGCATTGACTCTGACTTCTCTGTCCATATTAAAGGTAAACTGGGTGATGAAAAGCCATGATAGTTGCTCGAAGCTTCGTATCGAGCCATTTGGAAGATTATGATACCATCGAAGGGGATTGTCAGCAAGGCTGGTGGGAAAAAGGTGACATAACAGGTAGTCGGCCATGGAATAGAGGCTCAGAGCATTTTGGAATTCGAGGATGTATGATTGAGGGTTTGTATTACGGTATTTGTTGAGTTTGGGGGCGCGGAAATTGGGGGCTATTTCTATGGCGAGAAGTTTGGTGCATAAGGGGTTATCCAGGCGACTCCAGGAACTGAGGGTTTGGCTCGCACTAACGCGAACAACAAGTTGTATTTTGAGGTTGAAGTCCTGCTATGCAACACAGGCAGGATGAGGGTGAGATCGAGGGATTTGAGGGTGCTGAGGTTGAGTGGTCGGAACATGTTCAGCGCTGCGCTCCCCGAGATGTTCCCGAGCAGGGCGGCGTTTAGGGTGTCGGGATGATCGAAGAGTGGAATAAGAGGATTTTTCTGTGAGGTGAATGCCGAGATGGATGGAACCGATTGGGGAAATAGTGTGGGGAGTAGCCTCGGTCTGGAGGTGGACTGGGGGCACTTTATAAGTTAGTAGGGGCCCCAGTCGGGAGCGGGCAGACACGTGTGACGGATCTGGTGCTTGGAATGGTCGAGCAGGTTCTAGAGGTTATAATTTCTATAATTCTCAGACGATATTTTTCAACTCATCGATTGCTCTGTTCTGTCTGTCGGCATCGTCCAGGCGACGATTCCGTTTGGCTTCAAACTTCAACCGGTGTTTTTCACGCTCTTGGTAAAATGGTGCATTGTGGCGCTCCTCCGCTTGAGCGATTTGTTGAGAAAGTAGGGCTATTTGGGTGGCTACTTCGTCAATGGAGTTGCCGGCATGTGTAGTGCTGGAATGGAGGGTTGGTGCCATGGGGGAGAGTCTGTGGAAGTTGAAATCAAAGGGGAGGGAAAGAAAGAGAAAGATTGGTATGGTGGGAAGCACTGACGGCGCCAATTGTAGGGGCCTAACTTCTTTCAGAAGGGAAGTCGGCTCTTGCAACTCGGGGTTAATCTTCACCCAAAGGAATGCAAGCAAATAATCTAAAGTATGAACAAACTATAGACAAAATACTTGCGTAGAGGCCCGAATGTGACGCTCTGCGATCTCTGATAAAGATTTTTAAGAGTGCCCTTATTACTGATGAGTAATCGAAGGTTTGAGCACTAGGTTTTTATAGGGTGGTCGAAGGTAAACTGCAAAGGGGATGGGGGGAATATTTTTAACCCTTCCTTGGTTCCCCATCTCTCCTATTTATAGAATCATAGGAAGGGCTGAGTCACCAAGGTTAGGTCAGATTACAAGGGTACTATCCGGATATCCTGGAACAAGTATGGGCGCCAGAATTGTCAGAACTGCCACTGCAACTGTTGTTGGATTTGTCTCTGTACTCTGGTACTGCGGTAGTGGTTGGGGTCTGCCACTGTAGCTGCAAGGACCAACAACTGCGCCGTCTTGTCTAGTGATTTGGATGTCTACCCCGTCATACTTTGACCATGTGCGGATATGGTCAAAGTGTCTCTGATAAGATGTAGAGTCTGTTCTCGAGGTTTGTTTAGAGTTGAAGTTTCGTCTTCAGATGATCTTTGGAAGGCTTGTTTAAGGATTGAGTGGGCTTCAAGATATTCGAGTAGGCATCGAAGTAGCCTTTGAGTATCTGAATGGGGGAGAAGGCTGCGAGTAGGTTACTACAATAGTTCCAGGTGATGGAGGAGAAAAAAGATTACTACAAAGCGTTGGCCGTTGCTGGGAACTTGGAGTTTTTCGATTCAGATGTGGAAGACGAAGTTTCAGAAATCCCTGTGGTTCCTAGTGGGATGGAGGTTGTTGAGGATCCTGCGATGTTAATTTCAAAGGGTTTTCGTCCCGAGGAAATATTGGATGAGCTTGCTTTAGGTGGATTCATGAAAGTTGATGATGCGTTTTCTCCCCCTGTAGATTAAATCATGTCTGTGAAAGTTTTTGTTGATTAAAGATGTAAAAATGGTCGATTGGACCGAAACAATATTTTGTTATGTTTCTTTAATGCTAATGTTTATGTTTTTCGAAGAATTTGTTTGAAAGTAATTGATGCATAGTTTTTGAATTTTTTTTACTAAGTGTTGATATTAGTCAAGAACGATAGTGTGAAACATGAATGTTGATAGTAGTAGAGTGTTGCTTTGAAGCAAGTATTTGTGATGATTAAAAGATGGCTATGTGATGGCAAGTATCTGGAATGAATAACCTGATGTTAGTTCTCAATGGGATATCTAGGTTTGGATTGAAAAGAACAAAACATGGCATATTTTGTTCGATAAGTAATAATTGCAAACAAGATTATCCTATAATTGGATAGTATTTGTCGAAGAATTAAATGTTAGTTTTGACGCATACTTACCAAGTATGGATCGAGACTAAGAAAATATAGTAAAGATGAATGTAAAGATAGTAAAGATGCAATTGAAAGTAAAGATAGTTGTATTGGAATTGTCGAAAGCGGTTACAGTTGTCATCTATAAAACATTTTCAGTTGGGTTGTATTACATGGATATTCGAGCTGTATTTCGTATTCAGTCATAAGTTAGTAGGTCCTACTATCGGTTTTGTCACTAACAATATACGGCCCTTCCCAGTTTTCTAACAATTGTAGGAATTTTTAGGTCGAGTACTTCCTGAATTCATCGAAGGACAAGGTCGCCAATGTTAAATTTTTTCTTTTGAACCTTTTTGTTGTAAGTTTTTTTGAGTGTGTCATGGTACCGTCCCAAGTTCGCAATGACTTTCTCTCATGTTTCTTCAATCTAGTTGAGGTTGTAGAGGAGACCTAACTCATTGTCTTCATCTGTGATTTTTCTTCGACCACTCGGTAGATTGAGGTTTGAAGGTATGACAGCTTTAATGCCGAAGGCCATCATAAATGGAGTATAGCCTATGGATGTTCGAGAAGTTATCCCGTATGCCCATAGAACGCTTAGTAATTTATCAACTCATCTGCCTTTCTTCTCGTCGAAGCATTTGCATTGTCTGGATTTGATTCTTTTGTTAATGGGTTCAGCTTGCCCTTTACCCTGAGGGTAGTACGGTGTCGAAGTAGATAGTTGAATTTTTTTATTTATGGAGGAAATTAAGAACTTTGCTCCTGATGAATTATTTGCCGTTATCTGATCGTATCATGTGTGGGCAACCAAATGTGGTAATGATGTGCTCCCAAAGAAATTTAATGACTTCATTTTCATCAGTATGACATAAAGGAAATGCTTTGACCCATTTGGTAAAGTAGTCTGTGGCCACAAGAACGAATTTGCGATTTCCCGATGCTGGGTGGAAATGTCCAATAATATCAATCCCCCATCTTTTGAATGGCCAGAGAAGATTGTTGATGTGCAAGTCAAGTGTTGGGCTTTTGATGTCTTGAGCATGGATTTGGCATTTCTAGCACCTACGAACAAAGACTTCGCAGTCTTGTCGTATCTTCGGCCAGTATAACCCTTGAGTGAGTGCACGTTGGGCCAATGATCAACCTGAAATGTGAGCTGCGCAAGTCTTTTCATGAAATTTTTTAATTTTTATTTGGGCCTGTTTCTAATAGATGTATTCGATAAGAGGTCCTCCTTCTATAGTGCGATAGAGGATTTTATCTTGAAGTATGAATCTTGGGCATTTGGCCAAGATTGATCGGGTCTCTTCTTTGTTACTTGGGAGGATGTTGGAATTGAGGTATGCATAGATAGGTCTTCTACAATCGTCTTCATCTTCATCTTCAATTGTAATGATTTGCATCGAATAACTTATATCGAGAATGAAATGTTCGATAACCTCGATATCCAAAGTTCTCTTTTCACTATCTTCGAGCATTGCAGTAATGTATGTTAACGCGTCAGCGTGGGGATTTTTGGCTTGAGGGAGGTAAGAGATTATTGTTGATTTAAATTTGCTCATTTTTCTTCGACCAAGGCTGCATAATCAACCATCTTGCCGGATGTCTTGAATGTCTTGTTGTAATGATTAGCGACGAGTAAGGAGTCAACATATATAGCTATTTCTTCCGCCCCAAGTGCTATAGCAAGATCCAGTCCATGAAGGATAGCTTCATATTCTGTTTCATTGTTGGTGGCATAGAATTTGAGTTTAATAGCTTTCTCGATGCGATGATTGGATGGTGTAACAAGAACGATGCCGATTCCTGATCCTCGTGGTCCAACAGATTCGTCTCTAAAGAGTCTCCATCCTGTGCTTTATGACTGTTAATACTTCTTCGAGTTCTTTCTAATCGGCGTTTTCGACTGGAAAATCTGCCAAGAAATTAGTTATTGCTTGTCCTTTGATAAATATCTGAGGCTCGATGGAGATGTCATATTCGGCAAGGAATACAGACCATTGTTGAACTCTTCGAGATTTTTCTTTTTTAGAGAGTTCAAGTTTGAGAGGATATTTAGTAATGATTTTGATGGGATGAACTTGGAAATATGGTCAAAGTTTATGAGAGCTGCTGACTATGGCGAGTAGTTGTTTTTCGGCTGTTCTATATCTTTTCTCAGCAGGCATGAAAGTCTTACTGATGAAGTTGATTCGTTTTTCTACATTTTGTCTTCTCGAATAAGGATAGAGCTAATGGAATCATCCGTTGTTGATAAGTACATTGTCAGTGTTTCGCCATCAGCTGGAGTGCTCATTATAGGAGGTCGCCCCAAGTATCATTTAAGATCTTGGAAAGCCAATTCACAGTCAGGAGTCCAAATAATTTCATTGGGCTATTTTTTGGACAGTGGAGTTAGATTTCTACGAACAAGGAGGTTAAGAAGTTTACATCGATCAGATGACTTGGAGATGAACCTGTGAAGAGCTGTAATCTTGCCAAAAAAAATTTGTACATCTTTTTTTGTTTGAGAAGATGACATTGCCCTAAGTGCCTTGATTTGTGCCAGATCAATTTCAATTCCCCTTTTACTAACTAGGTGTCCCATAAATTTATCAGATGCGACATCAAGTTGGTATTTTTCGGAGTTGAGTTTCATCTGGTAGGTACGAAGGATATCGAAGAAGGTTTAGAGGTTGCCGCAGTGATCTTTATGTTGTAAGCTTTTGCAGATCATATCATTGATGTATACCCCCATGATTTTACCTAAATGACCTTTGAACATTTTAGTGACAAGCCGTTGGTAAGTGGCTCTTGCATTCTTTAATCCAAAAGGCATCACTGTGTAGCAGTAAAGACCTATTTCTGTGATAAAAGCTGTATTTTCCTGATCTTCTTCAGTGAGAGGAACCCGATTGTAACCAGAGGTTGCATCCATCATTGAAAGAAGTTTGTGTCCTACTACAGAGTTGAGGATTTGTGGGATCAGGGGGAGAATAAAGTCATCTTTGGGTGTAAACTTGTTGGATTCTGTAAAATCGATACAAACTCGAATTTTTCCCATTCTTCTTTGGGACCGCCACTATGTTAGAAACCCATTTTGGATATTTTTCTTCTCGAATAAATCCTACACGAAGGAGTTTATCAATTTCATCAATTACGGCTTCGCAAAAGTGAGGAGCCAGATTTTGACGCCTCTGTACAACTGTTTTGCTATCTGAAATGAGGTTGAGCTTGTGGCATGCCATCGAGGGATCGATGTCAGGCATCTCTTGGAAAGGCCATGCAAAAATGTCAACATTTTTCTTTAGGAGTTGAATCATGGTTTCTTTTTCATCGGATGACAGCTAGAAGCTGATGAAGGTATTACGCTCGGGCCCATCGAGTTCAATAGAATATGTTACCTCAGTATCATGCAGCTCGAATGTGGATTGTGCTTCGTGCTGCAGTTGTTATGCCTTTAGTAGTTTCTCCATATGAGAGTTGGTTGTGGTATTCTCGCACATACGTACATCTGTTTGGCTGCCTTAGATTTCGCAGACTCCATGATCTTTTGGAAATCTCAATGCTTTATGATATGTCGAAGGTACTACCTTGATCGAATGTAGCCAACTCCGCCCTAAAATTCCCAAATATTTAGACTCAGCATCGATGACCACGAATTTAACAAAGTGGTTTCAGATCCCACTTGAACTGGTAGGGTAATTTTTCATGTGGCCAATTCATTTAAACTGTTGAAACCTGTTATGGTAGTTATCGAAGCTTTCACTAAGTCATTGAGTCCCAGAACTTCAATTGCCCTTTTGAGCAGAACATCTGTGGTGCTTCCTGTATTGACAAGAAGCGTGTGTAGGTAGTTTTGTCCATCTTTGAGCATAATGACTAGAGGGTCATCATGAGGGTACTTGATATGGCTGGTGTCACAGTCCTCGAAGGTAATATGGTACGGACGCTTTGATTTGCTCAAGCTGGGGAGAAGTTTTGTTGATTTGTCTGAGGATGCTATTTTGCAACATGATATAATTCGATCATCTTGTTTCTTTTCTTTCATTTTTCAATTTTGATCATGTAAAGATGGCGAGCTTGCCCTTGGCCCTACTCTTGATCAACGTCTTTGTTTTTTATTTCTTCTTCAAGGAACTTTTGAATGTCGACTACATAATTATGAAGCCTTCCAGCTAATAGAATGCGATGAAAAATTTGAATAAGGGAGTAGCAGTTGTCAGTTTTATGACTATGCACATTGTGATACTGACATAAATGTTTGCTGGGGATATCAAAAATTGCTTATGCTGTCTGATAGAACTTATCTCCCTTTATCGTTGGTAAGATATTGAAGAAAGTTATTGTCATTGGAGGTAGAATAGGGATGGGTCTGTCTAGCCTTCCGTCTTTCTTCTAACGTTGTCGGTGTTTCTTCTGTGTTTCTTGGGTGCTTCGATATTGGTTGATTTTTGGGGTGGGGATGAAAATGTTTTACGCGAATGGATGATAAAGGAGTTTTTCATCTTATCCTTCTTGGATCGTTCTAATTAGATGTAGTTATTAATAACATTAATCATCTTTGTCACCGTTCTGGGATTGTACAAGGTAAGCTCTTCCCAAATGTTAGAGTCAATATGCAGAGCTGAGGTGAATGCTGGAACGATAATCTTGGGATCTGAGTTCCCAAATTTTTGTATTTCCTGCAAGAATCTCTTGGAAAAACTTGCTAGTATTTCTTTCACACTCTGCTCGAAGAAGAGTAAAGAATCCACAGTTATCTCTCGCTCCTTAGCATCTACATAATTCCACTCGAAGAGGCGTTGTAACTGGCTGAATGTAGTGATGGAGCCTTCAGGGATAGTATGGAACCATCTGACCGGTTCCTCTCTTAAGGCTCATGTTAAATAATCTGCAAAGCATGTGGTTGAGTTTGGAGTACAATCCAACTGCGACTTTGAAGTGTCGGACGTGGGTAAGAGGGTCAGTGAGGCCTTCATACTGAATAAATTTTGGCATATGGAAATTATCTGGAATGGGCATTACTTCGAGATGCGGAGAGATATGATTTTTTTTATTCTATCGAGAGCAGACCCTCGACCTGGGATATCAAAATTTATGGCTTGGATTCTATTATTTAGGTCGTCCAAGGTAATGAATTGTGGAGGAGAAATTGGTACCGCTGCAATTTGTGGATCAAAGTTTTCCTATCCTTCAGGTCCCAATCAGTCTCTGATAGGTCATCTTGTCAGTGGCGGTGGGGTTTGATTACGCGTATGTCAACTTCCTTGGGTTGTCAATATTGAGGATGCAAGTCCAAAATATCGAGAAACCTGTCTGGATTTCTGGATCTGGATCGAGAAGTTTGTACTCGATCTTCTCTTGGATGGTTCTTTTTCCTTTCATCTCTCTCAACTTGAAGAGCCTGGGCGTGGATTCGCTGATATTCAAGCCTTTAGACTCGGTCAGACTCCATTTGTTTCTGAAGTTTGATCACAACACTGTACAGATTGACAGTTTATGGTATTTGATTGATCTTGTGGTTCCTCAGTGTAGTGGAGGCACTTCAGAGATTGATTTTTGTCATCTGGCTGTCTTAGATCACAGTGGTAAAGAAAAGTGTATTTTTCTCACTGACTGCGCCAATTGTAATGGTGTATTTTTTGGGATGATAATCTTCGCCAATACTTTTAGTAAGTATGGTACAATAATAAGCTTAAGCGAACAAGATTTTACGTGAAAACTCAGTAAAGGCAGAGAAAAACCACGACCTCGAGGAGGATTTTGATGTAAAATCCAATAGGTTGCTAGTTATTATAATTTATTGTGTGATAGTACAATAAGGAAGAATAAATAGTAAAGTTGTAGATCTGAATAACCTATTCTCAACCCGTATTTATAGTAGATACATGCAGTTTACAAAAGGAAAAACAGTTTCTTATTTTGGGGGTAGTGGGCAAACTTTGTGGATCTCCAACAGCTCTCTTTGACCACGCACAATGGCTACTTTTAGTAGGTCGAGAACTTGTGATTGTAGACGTGACATCTTCTTAAATACTGGGGTGTCTTCGACTATGTTATGTTAGCTTATCCTTGTCGAACCTGAGAAATATGCTACTATAATGGAGAAGAAGATATAATTAGAAAAAAAATTGTTGTTGATAAGACAAGGTGAGGCAGGAAGCGCTCAACTTGTAGAGGTCTACTCTTGAGAACAATGTTAAAGAGGAGATCTTTAAAGTCGGGAAGGATATGGTGGCTGAGAAGGCTTTGGAAGCCGTGAAGGTTAACCAAGTTGGTATCGATGCTTTGAATGGTCGGAAGGCGAAGTTTAATGGAGAATTTGCTACTTTTAAAGAAAAGAGGAATCATAACAAGGATCCTGCTGAAGTTAGAGGTGTAGGGACCTGTCCCCCGAACTAGAGTAACAACGAACTAGTGCAATGCCATACTCACGCACAATATGCATAATGTGCACCCTATCAACATAGATAACTGGACCATGAACTAAGAAAGAATGGGGCACGAGCATTCCAAATAAGAACAAAACGAGTCAAGGACACCTACCCTCCACGAGATGGCAGTTATAGGAAAAACCTCTACTATTCCCCAAAATCCAGGAGAACGTGATGACACACACACAAACTGAGGATGAAATCTATAAATGGGATAACATTAAAAGTTGAAGGGACCAAGGATTTTCGACTAAAAAAAATCTCAATTGTATCCAACATTTATTATTCTTAAGCAATAAAGTCATTCTTACTATATCCACGAATTGAGGTTGTGGTTTTTACCTATTCAGAGGTTTTCACGCTAAAATCTATGTCATATTATATTATCTTTTTTATTATATTTGTTTTACAACTACATATGGTGTAAGAGGACATTTGTATTACAAATTTAGGTCCTTACATTTGATGCCGTCAATGGGAAAAAAGACATTCCACAAAATCTTAAGGCAGATAGTTACTCAAAAATCATCAACATTAAATCATGGTAAATCCCAAACAACCAACCTTAGTCGTTTATCATGAATTTTTAATACAACCTAACCAGTTAGCAAAATTAAGAGCGAACCTCAACGCTAAAACTGAGAAGCAAAACAAGCTTGAGCGCCAGTTAGTTCACGATCGAGAGCTCCGTGAATAGGAACTTGAGGAAGAGCGCAGAGTTCGACAATTAGAATTTAAACGACATAAAAAGAAAATGACAGCATTGCAGACCGCTTTGAAGGCCATGAGTAGTGGCGTGTTTTCCTAGAGGAAAACCTTCGCCAATGCTTGTTCGTAAAGATTTCATAATAAAAGGCTAACAACCATGATTTTACGTGGAAAACTCAGTAGAAACTGAGAAAAGCCACGACCTCGAGGAGGATTTAATGTAAATTCTAGTAGATGTAAGTTATTATAAGTTTTCAGAGTGTTGCTAGTATTTACGAGAGAGAAATGCAAGACTTACGGTCCTTTAGAACTTATTCTCTGCCTGTATTTATAGTATATACAAGCAGTTTACAAAAAGAAAAAAAAAGTCTCCTATTCTGGGGGTGGTGGGCAAACTTTGCGCATCTCTAATAGTTCCTTCTTGACCAGGCTGCAACGGCTACTTTGGTATGTCGAGGACTCACAGAATCTTCTAGAATGTTGAGTTGTCTTTGACTACAGAGTTCTGAGCTGTCTTCAACTATAGAGTGCTGAGCTGTCTTCGACTACAGAGTGTTGGCTTATTTTTATCGAATCTGGGGAATATGATACTACAACCGCCCCATTCTCGATAGAAGTACTTGTAGTTGTGTCGAGAAGAAAACTGGAATCTGAAGAGGTTGCCGAATATTCTCAGAAGTTAGCATATGTCATTACAGAGGTCAAGGTAAGCAGTATCTGGTACTGGTGGTTCCGAGGCACATTTAATGTGGTTCATGGAACGTAGTTGAAGGATGCTGGGTATAAATATGAGGTTTATGGAGGTGGATGATGGTGTTTTGTGGAATGAGGTCGCCCCAAGTATGGTTTATTATGTGGTCTGGGGTTAAAGACGGTGAGTGTTCCGACGAAAACTGGCGCAGACCGAGAGATGAGAAATTATTATGTGATTGGATCAGAGCATTGGGATGGGAACAAAGATTAAACAGAGGCATGTTGTGTTTGTTGGAAATAGTGGTATCATCATGCAGTTGTGAAGGTAATGTATGGTATCAGCGGGGGAGGGGGTAGGTGAAGAAGTAATTATCGGTGTTGTTGATAAAGATTTGAAGCTTGGATAGGCGTCCAGAGATCTTGTTGAACGTGTGAGATGTCTTGCAATTTTTTGTTGCCTTTTTCCTGTTGAAGCGTCTCTTTAGAAGTTCAGTGACTTGAGAGTCATTGAGCTTCGAGGACTAGAAAGAGGCTTTAATGCCCGATTCTGGTGAAAAACAAACAACAAAAATAGGGACATGTCGAAGGAAGTTAGTAATAACAGATAGATTGTAATGGAAGAAATGTTAAGTATTAGAAATGAATGTACTCGAAAGAGATAGATATCGAATGTGATAATTAAGAATGTAATCGAATGTAAGAAATAAGTTTATAAAATAAATAAATATGTGTTTATTGAATGTATTTCTTTCTGTGTATGTTATCGAATATTAAATATGATTAGAAAATTGTGAAACATTTTTGTCGAATATTGCCTTGTGTGTAAAGGCGAAGGTAGTTGAATGTGTAGGGCCAATGACGGATTTTGAGGTTGATTGATAAACTATGACTGTGTAGAGTTTTAAAGCATAATAAATCCAGGGGAGTTTTGTATTAACTGGAAAGTGTATAAATAGATGTTTTGGTTGCAGATGGATGCATTCACCCAAAATGATGAAGACGAGAGCTCATACCCGTGATGAGGTGTTAAGACGTGTGCAGGTAATGCACTGGGTGTTGTTTAACCGATACTTTAGTTCGCGGAGCATGGAATGGCATTTTAATGATTCTGACGAACCGGATTATGAAGGGATGAGTGAGGCAGAGGCGAAGGAGGCTGAAGAGGAATTTGAGTTTCATGTGAAACTTAAGTTTTGGCGTCCACCTGAATGTTGTGGTGGCATGTGAACTCGAGCAAAGTGTTGGTGAAGAGGAAAGATGAAGCGGTAGCGAGGGGTTTATGAAGATTAAATGCTCGAGATGTAGGCTTTTTACTGTAAAATGTGTGGCAAAATGTTATGTAAGGAAACGTTCAGTATGTTTAAAGGAATGTTCATTTGTCGAATGTAAAATGTACGTGGCAAACTTTGGAAATAAAGATTGCGTTTAAACGAATGTTGTTGAATAAAATGATAGGTAACTGATGTCGAATATAATCCCATAAGTATAAAAATTGGTAGGATAGTATAAAGAGGTGAACTTTATATGGAAAATGAATATGGCAAGATGTATTCCATTAGGTGATGGTATGAAGTATAAGGAAAATGATGGAAATCAACTATTAGAAAAGATTGATCATGTACTGATAGATATGAATGTGTATGCCAAAATTCTTTGAGGATTGGAAGGATTGAAGTACGAATGTAGAGCTTTAATAATGGGGAGAAGATTAAGAGTTAAAGAAGTCGATAAATAAGTTTAAGTAGTAGATGTGATAAAGTTATATTAGATTTGAGCAGATAAGTAAAGATTGCTTGCGTGCTCGAAATGTGAAAGGTGGTCAATTAATGGCAAGTAAGGAGTACCAGATGTTTATCCAGAGATAGGTGTCTAGATTTAGATTCGGAGAAGAACAAGAGCTCATTAGAGATTCGTCAACAATTAAAGAGCTTTTCAAGTAAATTATCCTGTAATTAGATAGTGGTCGTGTAAAGTCGAGATAGGTTTTAGGATACTTGCATAAGCAAGGACCTGAAAACAAATTTGGATAGTAAGGAATTATTTTGTCTCTGGCATACTTGGTAAGCATTGATTGAGAGAAATCGAAGTAGTAAAGAGATTATTGCCATATATATACTTGAAAACTATAGATCGAGAACAAATCGAAGTAGAAAGAGATTGATTTTCTGATAGATACTTAAAAAGTATAGATCGAGGACAATTCAAAATAGTAAAGAGATCGATTGTCAGATAGATAGTTGAAAAGTACAGGTCGAGGACAAATCAAACTAGTAAAGAGATCGATTGTCAGATAGATACTTGAAAAGTATAGATCGAGAACAAATCGAAGTAGAAAGAGATCGTTTATCAGATAGATACTTGAAAAGTATAGATCGAGGACAAATCAAAGTAGAAAGAGATCATTTGTCAGATAGATACATGAAAGTATAGATCAAGGAAAAATTAAAATAGCAAAGAAGATAATGATAAAACAAAGTGTTTATTTGTTTTGAAGAAAACGATTATAGGGTATCATCTGTAAAAGAGTTTTAGCTGAGTAGTGTTCCATGGGTACTCAAGCTGAATTTTATCTTCAGTCATGAGCCAATAAGTTCCACTATCTATTTTGATGCATATAATGTATGGTCCCTCCCAGGTTTTTGCTAACTTTCCAAAATTCTTAGGTCGAGTATGATCCTATATTCGTTGTAAGATAAGGTCTCCAATACCGAATTTCCGTTCTCGAACTTTCTTGTTATAAGTTATTCTCAATGTATCATGGTAACATCCCAAATTTGCAATTGCCTTATCCCTGGTTTCCTCAATCCAATTAAGGTTGCAAAGGAGGCCGAGTTCATTGTCTGTATCTAAAATTTTGCGTCGAGTACTTGGGAGATCGAGGTCTTAGGGTATGACTGCTTCAGTACCGAAAGCCATCATGAATGGAGTATACCCTGTGGAGACTCGAGGAGTGGTACGGTAATCCCATAATATATTGAGTAGTTCGTCGACCCATCTGCCTTTTTTGTCGTCAAGACGCTTACATAAGTCCGATTTGATGCTTTCGTTGATGGCTTCAGCTTTTCCATTGCCTTGAGGGTAATATGGTGTGGAAGTTGTCAACTGAATCTTGTAATTATGAAGGAAAGTAAGGACTTTAGCGCTGATGAACTGTTTACCATTATCAGAACGTATCATTTGTGGATAACCAAACTGGGTAATAATGTGTTCCCAAAGGAACTTGATGACCTCATTCTCATCAGTATGGCATAGAGGAACTGCTTCCTCCCACTTGGTGAAGTAATCGGTGGCAACTAAGATGAACCTTCTCTTTCCTGATGCTAGATGGAAAGGGCCAATGATATCGATTCCCAATCGTTTAAATTGCCAAAGGACATTGCTAACATGTAAGTCGAGGGCTGGGCTCTTGATGTCCTGAGCATGGATTTGTCATTTATAGCATTTACGAACAAAGTCTTCGTAGTCTTGTCTCATCTTGGGCTAATAGAGTCCTTGTGTAAATGCACGTTGAGCTAGTAATCTTCTGGAAACATGTGCATCACAGATACCTTCGTGAAGTTCTCTGATCTTGATCTGAGCCTGTTTCTGCGATATACATTCGATATGTGGCCCTCCTCAGTGAGTCGATATAATATACCATTTTGGACTGTGAATCTGGGGTACTTGGCTAACTGGGATCGAGCTACTTCTTTGTTACTGGGGAGGATGTTAGAGTTGAGGTAAGCATAAAATGGTTTTCTCTAGTCTTCAGGGTCGCCATCTTCAGTAACGGTTAAGTAGAGTGTGGAAAAGATATCGAGGCTAGAGTGTTCGAGGATCTTGATTTCTAAAGATTTTTTTTCACTGTCTCCCAGCATGGCAGTAATGTAAGCTAAGGCATCAACATGGCGATTTTCTTGCCGAGGTAAATACAAAATGGTGGCATGTTTGAATTTTTTCATCTTATCTTCGATCAGGGCAGCGTAATGAACCATTTTGCCTGTGGCTTTGAAAGTTTTGTGAATAATTGGCGACGAGTAAGGAGTCGACATAGACTGCTAATTCCTCAGCTCCGAAAGTAAGTACGAGATCAAGACCGTACAAGATGCCTTCGTACTGTTTCATTATTGGTAGCATAGAATTTGAGTTTGACAGCTTTTTCTATACGATGATTGGAAGGCGTGAAGAGGACTATGCCAATTCCAGAACCTTGACGTCCCGCTGATCTGTCCGTAAAAAGTCACCAACCAGAACTCTTGTACCATGTGTCTGGTTCTACAATTAAGTCGTCAGTGAAGATTTCTTTGACGTCTTCCCAATCTGGGTCTTCAACGGGAAAATCTGCCAAAAATTCGGCCACTGCATATCATTTGATGGATATTTGCGGTTCAAAAGAAATGTCATATTCCCCAAGGAAAACAAACCATTGTTGAACTCGTCAAGATTTTTCCTTTTTGGAGAGTATGAGTTTGAGAGGGTATTTTGAAATGACTTTGATGGGGTGAGCTTGAAAGTATGGACGGAGTTTTTGAGAGCTTTAAACCAAGGCGAGCAATTGCTTCTCCGTGGTAGTATATCGCTTTTTAGCAAGCATAAAAGTTTTACTGATAAAGTAAATAGGTTTTCGATGCCTGCATCTTCTCGAATAAGGACAAAGCTGATGGAGTCTTCAGTTGTGGATAAGTACATGGTGAGCAATTCGCCATCAATGGGAGTACTCATTATTGGATGACTCCCCAAGTATCGTTTAAGATCTTAGAACGCCATTTCACAGTCAGGAATCCAAATAACTTTTTTTTACTGATTGTTTAAAAGAGGAGTGGGGTTGCCATGAAGAGGGTAAATAAGTTTGCATCGATTAGATGACTTTGAGATGAATCTGTGAAAAACGGCTATCTTACCGGCAAATTTTTGAACATTTTTTTTCGTTCGAGGAGAGGGCATTGCCAGGAATGCTTTGATTTGAGCTGGATCGATTTCAATTCCTCTTTTGCTTACTAGTTGGCTCAAGAATTTTCCAGATGCGACGCCGAATTGACATTTCTCTGGGTTATGTTTCTTCTGGTATTGGCAATGGATATCGAAGATAGTTTGGAGGGTTTTGAGATGATCTTCTCTTTTCAGGCTTTTGCAGATCATATCATCGATATATGCCTCCATAATGTTGCCGAGCTGATCTTTGAACATTTGGGTGACCAATCGTTGGTAAGTAGCTCCAGCATTCTTTAACCCAAAAGGCATTACTGTAAAACAGTAGAATCCTCTTTTGGTTATGAAAGTGGTTTTTTCCTGATCTTCTTCGGTGAGTGGAACTTGGTTGTATCCCGAGGCGGCATCCATCATAAAAATAAGTTCGTGTCCTGTGACTGAGTCGAGAAGTTGCAGAATCAATGGTAGCGGAAAACTGTCTTTGGGTGTGAATTTGTTAGGTTCGGTGAAATCGACATAAACCCGTATTTTACTGTTTTACTTGGGCACGACGACAATATTGGCAACCCACTTCGAATATTTAGCCTCCCGAATAAAGCCAACACGAAGAAGTTTATCAATTTCTTTGTTGATCCCATTTCTAAGTCGAGGAGCTAAATTTGTCATTTTTGGATGACTGCTTTATTGTCTGGAAGGAGGTTGAGGTGGTGGAAAGTGATTGAAGGATCGACTCCGGGCATTTCTTAAAAAGTCCAGGCGAAGATGTCGATGTTTATCTTAAGTAGCTGTATCATGGCTTCTTTTTCGTCGATTGACAGCTTGGATCCAATAAAGGTTGTGCGCCCGGGGCCATCGAGTTTAACAGTTTATACTATTTTAGCATCATGTTGCACAAATGTGGGTGGTGAGTCATGTTGTAGTTGTTATGCCTTGAGAAGTTTAGCTGTATGAGGGTTAACTGTGGTATTTTTGTACATTCGTGCGGCTGCTTGGCTACCCTTAATTTCATATACATCGTAATCCGTGGGAAAATGTAGCGTTAAATGGTAAGTCGAGGGTACTGCTTTGATTGAATGTAACCAACTGCGTCCCAAAATGCCCAAATATTTGGGCTCTACATCAATGACAATAAATTTGACGAATGTTGTTTCTGAACCAACTTGAACTAGCAGAGTGATTTCTCCTGTGGCTTATTCTTTTGAACCATTAAAACTTGTGATTGTTGTTGTCGAAGCTTTTACTGAATCTGTAAGGCCTAAAATTTCGATTACTCTTTGAAATAATACATCTGTGGCACTTCCGGTGTCGATGAGAAGTGTATGTAAGTAATCATGTCCTACTTTTAGCATAATAACATGAGGGTCATCATGAGGGTATTGTACATGACTGGTGTCGCAATCCTCGAACGTTATCTGGTAAGGATGCTTGAATTTACTGGTGCTTGGAAGAAGTTTTGCCGATTTGTCTAAGGAAGTCATTATGCAGCAAGACATAATACGATCGCCTTATTTTCTTTTCTTCCCTTTTTCGATTTCAATCATATACAAATGGCGAGCTGGGCCTTGAATATGATTTTGCTCGACTTCAGTAGTTTTTGCTTATTCGTCGAGGAATTTTTGAATGTCGGCAACATAATTATAGAGTTTTCTAGCTAAGAGGATACGGTAAAAGATACGAATGAGGGAGTAGCAGCTATCAGTTTCATGACTATATACATTATGATACTAACATAAGGGTCTGTTTGGAAGATCTATAATAACCTGTGGCACGCGATAACACTCGTCTCCATTTATCGTTGGCAAGATAGCAGAGAGGGTTGTTATCATTGGTGGCAGAATTGGGATAGGTCTGTCAGGTTAGCCTTCTTTTCTTCCAATGTTATCAGTGTTTTTGGCAGGCGGCTTCGGTGTTGCTGTAATGGCTGCTCTTTGGGATGGGGTCGAAGATGCTTTACGAGAATCTAAGATAGAGGAACTTTTCATCTTATCTTTCTTCGAGCGCTCCAGCTAGTTGTAATTATTAACCACGTCAATCATTTCGGTGACCGTACGTGGTTTGTGTGGAGTAAGCTCTTTGCAAACTTTTAAGTCGATGTACAAGGCAGAAGTAAATGCTAGAACCACGATTTTGGGGTCCGAATTTCCAATCTTTCGTGTTTCCTGCAGAAAACATTTATAAAAACTTGCCAAGGTTTCTTTTGTGCCTTGTTTGAAGCAAAACAAAGAGTCCATGGTGATTTCACGCTCCCTAGCATGAGCGTAGTTGGATTCGAAAAAAAATTGTAGCTGGATGAAAGTAGTGATGGAGGCTTCCTGTATTGTGTACCATCGGAGTGGTTCCTCTTTTTAGGCTCATATTAAATAGTTGACACAACATATGGTCAAGTTTGGAATACAACCCAACAACGGCTTTGAAATGTCGAACATGTGTGAGCAGATCAGTGAGGCCTGCATAATGGATGAATTTGGGTATATGGAAATTTAATGAAATGGGCATATTTTTTAGATATGGGAGATGAGGTTTGTTTCGATCCTATCGAGCGCAGATCGTTGGCCCGGGATGTCAGAGTTGATGACTTGAATTCTGTTGTTAAGGTCATCCAGAGTGATGAATTGCTGTGGAGGAAGAGGCATAGCTGCAACCTGAGGAACAAAGTTGCCCTGTCCCTCTGGTCCCAATCGATCTCTGATGGGCCTTCTTTCTGGCGGGGGTGGGGTGGGGGTGGGGAGGGGGGGGGGGTTTGATAACGTGTACGTCGACTTCTTTGGGTTATCGCGGCTGAAGAAGTTAAACCAAAATGTTGAGAGCCTCTATTAGGATTTCCAGATATGGATCGAGACATTCATTGGTCATCCTCTCCTGGCTGATCATCGCGTCGAACTGTTCGTGGTCGATGTTAACTTTGAGCCGGTGGCGGTGATGCTTGGCGAGCTGTGATTCGATATTGTGTTCTTCGCAATCTCTCACTCTTTTTTTGATGTGTTTGACTATGCTGATCCAGTGCTTTTCTGCGTTTGTCCCTCTCTGTTTGTAGAGCTTGAGTGTGGACACGCTGATCTTCCAGTCTCAGATTATTTTTCTGCTGCCATTTGCTTTTGAAGTTCAAGGACCGCACCGTGCAGATCAAGAGCCCTGGATTGTCCTGATCTCTTGCGGTACTAGAATAACTTCTCAAGTTCATGTTTGTCATTGAATGGTGTTCAGATTGGAAATGGTTGAAAAAAGTGTGGTACTTCCCATAGACGGCACCAATTGTAGTGTCGTGTTTTCCGGGAGGAAATCCTTTGCCAATACTTGTTCGTAAAGATTGTATAATAAAGGGCTAACAACCAAGATTTTACGTAGAAAACTCAGTAGAAACTGAGAAAAACCACGACCTCGTGGAGAATTTGATGTAAAATCTAGTATATGCTAGTTATTACAAGTTTTCAAAGTGTTCCTAGTGTTTAGGATAAAGAAATGCAAGACTTGCGGTCCTTTGGAACCTATTCTCTGCCTGTATTTATAGTATATGCAGGCAATTTACAAAAAGAAAGAAAAAGTCTCCTATTCCGGGGGTAGTGGGCAAACTTTGCGGATCTCTAACAGTTTCTTCTTGACCGGGCTACAATGGCTACTTTTGGTAAGTCGAAGACTGACGGAATCTTCTAGAATGTTGAGCTGTCTTCGACTACAGAGTGTTGAGCTGTCTTCAACTACAGAGTGTTGGCTTATTCTTATCGAATCTGGGGAATATGATACTACACTATGCAAGGCAATCAACATGGGCAAGCTCCTAGGAACGAGATGTCGTACCCACAAATTTCAGAATATCAGTATGAGATAGTCTGGGACCTTGAGGTTCTATAAGCAGAGGAGCTTCAAGACCTCAATGCAACGATCCATAGGGACCAAAAGCCTCATTTCACCTGGGACGCAAAGATCAGTCCAAAATTTGTAGGGTACACCGGCACTCCAAGCGTCAAGAGGAAGAGCCGCGATCCCCATCCAGGGTGCTAGTTTAAGAACGCTTGAACGAGGGAAAAAAAAATCATAACCCAAAACCCGTACACCAAATAGTTCCAACACCACTCTAATATGTCACCTAGGAACATATAAATTAACGAATCATGGAATTGATAGAGGTTCAAGCTCTATCTAGCAAAGAAGATTTGAGCAAATTACAAGGCAGTCTGATTGCCAAAGAGGTGTTCGATATGGAAGTTCCAAAATGATTTCATACTGCCAAAATACACAAATATAAAGGCACTGATCCAAGTGAATACATCAAACAGTTCTTAGATTCACTGGATTTATATTCAAACTTAAATCACATTCTTTGTCGCCTGTTCGCTACAAGTCTTCAAGGAGAGCCACTCCGATGGTTCCATTCTCTACCTGAAAATTTTATCTCTACGTTCGACCAGTTGCAAAAAAATTTCGTAAAGAATTATACTCACAACAAAGATAAGGAGGAGAACTTGTACACTCTTATCAATCTTAAGCAGTCTCAAGGGGAGAAGCTCAAGGTTTTCACCAAGAAATTACTTGAATTTGCCCAAAAAGTTGATAATCTCGACCAGAAGACCGTCGTTTTGGCGTTTACCAATGCGTTACATATCGATTGTAAAGCAAAATAACATCTTTTCTTAAACAAACCCTCAACTTTGGAAAAAATGATTTAAAAGGTAAATGGGTATATCGACTGGAAATAATGATATCTAAAAGGCACAAATCCACTATAATCGTTCGAGCCATAAAGGGTCCAACCATGGATAAAGATAGTGAACGCAACAATAATGAACAGGGTGACAAGAAACGAGCCAAAACGGATACAAGAAAAACCGGTAAAGGAAATTTTCTACCAAAGCCTGTCCTTTCAAAGTAGAATGTCAGACTTTCAAAATACTGGCAATATAAGCTATACCAAATTTAACGAAATCTTTGAATCATAATGGTTACCTAACATAAACTTGTGACTTCCGAATAGGTACTGAAACAAATATCTTGGTGGTTATCTCATTGTGTATCCTCTGTATGGTCAGAGCTTGATTAACAGATTTCAGCTGATCACATTTATATAAATAGCTCTTTGGAGAACTGTAAACCATTAGCAGAGCTTTCGCAAGAATGTCCTTTGGTCTGACCTGTAAATATTTTATCTTACATTAAGAGGCTATTTCGATATAGTTGTCTACAGTCTTAGGCATCACAGATTATTAGGGATATTTGGCTTCCAACTATAGTGATGGGTTAGAAACCCTCTAACCCTTAAGCAACTTTCAAGCAAGAAATAGAACTACCTGGCTTCTTCCAGAATAATTTCTAGGTTACTATTTTATCATGTATTAGGGTTAGAGAAAAAAGGACGTACCCAAGTTACGGTAGAAGCCCCAAGCCCCGTACTCAAGCATTTGATGTAGTGGGTTCAACATCTTTAAAATCCCTTCAATGTTATGCTCAAAAAAATATAATAAGGCATGCTAAGAGCAATGTAAAGAGAAAATAGGAAGAAAGAAGAAACATATCATACATAACTCTTTCTTCAAATACGGGCCTAAATATCTCGAGATGATCTATTTAAATCTAACTGCTTCAGATGCAAAGCTACAAGTTTAAGACCAACATATCACAGAATGAAGTTTAAAGCATACGTACGGAGGAGAAACATATGCTGAGTTATTCAGAAAACAATACCAATGAAGTCTCTGTAGGAAGTCTCCCATTACAGAACCTTCTCATATGGCACCCATTGAAGAAGTTCTTCTTCCCATAAGGCTGAAAGTTCCCCTTAAACGTCATGGGGAGACAATTATTTTTTCTAGGATCGAGGCTAGAATTACTGAAGGCTAGGATACATGTAACATTGTTCGAACGGCAAGTTTTTGTCGCTTATTATGATCAAGTTATATGGGTGTAGCCATTGTTTCCATCCCTGCAAAGACAAATGTAAATTACCTTAACAAACAATACGTAGTCTGCCAAATATGTATAATCATCAAAAAGATAATAAGGAACAATAAGAGTTTAAATTTACACTAAGGCTAATCATATGAAGGACACAATAATACATAATATAAATCTAAGGGCTTATGGAACACCGAGAAACTAGGAAACAGATCTTCATTGTATTGTGTTGATGCAATTTTGAAGTCTACATACTACAAATATTGTTATTCATAGCTGGATCTTATGGATTTAAACATGCATCCGACCAAAACAGAAAATAATATAAAAAATATACACAGAGAAGGAGATAAATTGTAAGCATGTTTCTTACCGACAGTTCACATAGCATCATACACGAAATAAACTTAATATGCCAACTATAGAAGTTCAATACATTGTCACTTAATAAACAATATATCTTCCATACAAGCAACTTCTAAACATGGTTTCCACTATGCTAAACATGCAACAATTCACAAAAAACGAATGGGTACTATTACATGTAAGAGTATAAAGGATTTCATTTAACAAGATCATGCTAAGAACACATATACTCTATTGCACATTCATCAAAGACCCCAACTATCGAACACCTCAAAATACAAGAACAAGTAAAATAAACCATAAATGCTTTACCAATGTATATCTCTACTGTTGATCATTGCTTAAAAGTGTAAGGCTGTGGGAGTGTCATTGGACCACTCCTCGATTCATCATCGCTATCCAGAAGCCTCTGAACCTTCTTTTGATGTAGTATTGCCTATCAAAATGCTTCACCTACAACACAGAATAACAAATCAAAACAAAAAACCCAAGATCAAAATCGAAAAATTAGAGAAAACTATAAAACCCCATTAATCAAAACCCTATGTTGAGTGATTATTACTTATGTGGGTGTTTCATAAATTCAGCCCTGGACTTGTTGCAATCAGCGGGGTAGATAAGTCTAATTGATGCGATTTCGCGTTGGATTCCTTCTCAATGCAAGAGTAGAATGCATAGTATACCAACAAATATTGTTTATTCACTAGATCAGATTATAATCATTCCCAGTAACCATAATTTAAAAAAATAGAGGAATCTTAAAAGAAGCTTTTCTAAAGAGATGGGATAGATATCTCGATCAAATCCAGCTAATCACGGGGCAAAATTGCTGATTCCAATTAACCCAAACAAACAAATTAGAGCGATGAAGAACTAAAATTATGAGAGATTGAGAGAGAGAAGGAGAGAGAGTGGGATCAAGAGAGAAATTATGAACTTTTGATATCCACTGATGCAGAAAAATGAGGTTGACGAAAGAGCCGTTTGTTTTTTTTGGGTCTGAGTGGGTCTGAGTCCATTTAGAGGTGTTCATTGTCTGAGCGGATGCCTTAGAGTGTTTGTTTTTTTTGGCTAGCTAGATCTGGCTAAAATTGGCAAATACTAAAATATCCCTTTCAGTTTATAAGCAAACACCTCCACCTATTCATCACCAATACCACCACCACCCCTTTCTCACCAATGCCAACACCACATATACATACCAAACACAAATACAATAGAAAATAACCTGTATATATAGCAAACACAAATACATAGAAAAATAACCTGTATATATAGCAAACACAAATACATAGAAAAATAACCTGTATATATAACAAACACAAATACATAGGAAAAAATATGTATATATAACAAACATAAATACATAGGAAAAAACATGTATATATAACAAACATAAATACATAGGAAAAAACATGTATATATAGCAGACACAAATATATATTGGTTCATAAAATCAAATAAAGATTAACATTGGTTTGAAGTTAATACAAATAAGCAAATATCAGAGTTTTAAGAGTTATTACAAATACGCAAACAAATAAGTTCCAATCAACTTAAAAGGGCTTCAAAGAAACCAATGCGCTGTTCTGGATCAAGCCCTAGAAATATCAACCTATAAGTGTGTTAATTGGATCCTCCCAAGAAATTTAAACTCTTAAAAAATAATGCATTATCTATCTCATATGAATTGACCATATTCTTCAATATCTTCAGAACACAAAGCAACACTTTATAAAATCTAGTTTCAAAAGATGGTTTGATAGTCTATGGATGGATTAAAGAGTACAATGTTCTTCTATGGATGGATTCCTAATACATTCTTTGATGATAGTGGTTATCAGGTTCTACACAATGCATCAGTTTTGCTGAGGCTGCACACAAAACACATAAAACAGTTCCTCTATGAACGGATTCCTAACACATTCTTTGATAGTCTAACCTACTAGTCTAACTTTATAGAATTTGGTTTCAGAAGCTGATAATGGTTATCAGGAATCCCAAACAATACTAAACAATGCAGTACCTAGACATTCATTTGTTATAATGGTTTCAGAAGCTGATTTCAATTCTAGTCTACTTGAAGCAAAGCTAATATCCAGGAAGATTCCTCCAAATGAACAAAAATTGTGTGAGATAAAGATGCAGTACTTAGACATTCATTTGTTATATGGTTAACAGTAATAAGAGACAAGCTTAAAACTAGAGATTTTCTAGTTAAAATTGAGAATACCTTTTTATTTTTGAGCATCTATTTCCATTAGATCATACCATTGATTGTTTATGAAGACCTTTTTATTTTCATCTTATTTATGCGGAGTAACCAAAAAATCCCCAAACTCTTCTTCTTCTGTGAATCACCCTGCAATCCTGTAATTGGTTGCTAACGAAGAGTTGGAGCGGAAGAATTCAAACTCTTCAAATCCACGAGGGAAATAAACGCTTTGTTGGTTAAACAAAGGAAAAATATGAGAAACAAAAAGAAATATTTGATTGATTGATGATTGAATTAATTTTACAATCTAGAACTTGGCCTTTTATAGGCTTACAATCATTAATCCAATTAAACACCACTAAACAAGAAGTTATAGAACTTCTCATATTCCTAATTAAAACCAACTAAAACATTAGTTATTAAAGGCTACCAAACCTTCTAACTTCCAAGTCCCTTTGACATTTCGATGGATTAGGCTTGTATTTGGATTTGGCTCGAATGACCAACATGTATGGGTTGATTGGGCTTTGTCTTGGTAATCTATATCATTATCCCATTGTTGAAAAAAACTCGGCCTCGAGTTTACTAAAGGCAAAACCTCATGAGTATCTCCATAATAGGGATAGAGATCCGAAACATTGAAAGTGGAACAAATATTGTAACCATTGGGTAAATCAATGACATACGCGTTGTCGTTTATCTTCCTAAGAATCTCGCAAGGCCCAATCTTCTTCATCTTTAGCTTATTATAAGTTATATCCAAAAAACGTTCTTTACGTAAGTGTACCATTACTTTATCCCCAACCTTAAAAGTATGGAATCGACGATGTTCATCGGCATATGCTTTGTATTTGGCATTAGAAACTTCAATGTTCTTTGTAGTCATCTCATGGATTTTGGTAACTTGATCAAAAAACTCATTAGCCAAAGAACTAACACCCGAAACGTGAGGAAGACTTACCAAATCAAGGGTATGCTTAGGAACGGTGGTATAAACAATCCGAAAAGGAGATAAACCGGTTGTGTAACTTTTAAAAGAATTATAAGGAAACTCGGCATGAGGAAGACACAAGTCCCATTGTCTTTGTTTTGCACTGGAAACAGCCCGAACTAGATTACCCAATGTGCGATTTACCACTTCTGTTTGGCCGCCGGTTTGTGGATGTGCAGTGCCTTCTCAAGAAATTGTTTCGCTTTTTGAGCCAATTCAATAGCGGTATCCATTGATGGGATTGTTGACATGGACATCTTGTCTTGAATTTGGAATCATAAGCCACCAACAAAGTGACTAAGTTGTTGTACTTCATTCTCTCGAACCCCATTCCGGACGGATAAACGATAAAAGTTATCAAGACATTTGGCTATGGAATGAGTACCTTATTTTAAATTCCGGAGTTGGTCATACAAGACAACTTCATAATTGGAAGGAAGAAAACGACGACGTAAATGTTTCTTCATTTATGTTCAATTACGAATCGGTAAGTTACCATCTCTACGATGTGCTTCCACAATGATATCCCACCAAGCGTTGGCACTACCCGTAAGTTTGTAGGCTACAAGAGATGTTTTCTTCTCATCGGCAATATTCATGTAGTCAAAGAATTTTTCTACCATAGATAACCAATCGAGAAAATCTTCCACATGAAGATGACCATTGAAAGCCGGAAGATCAACCTTTATTTTGTACTTAAATTGATGAGGTTGCTGGTTGTTATAAGCATGATATTGTGTACGAAAGACACCTGGATCATGAGGGCAACCGTTAACACCGTCAACAAGATCCATATCATCCATGGATAGGTTATACTCAATTCGACGTGATGGAGAAAGGTAACCCAGAGGATGACTTGTTTGATTGGTATTTTTTTGTGCATTTTGGTGATGGGGTATAATTTCATGTTGTTGGTAATGGATAGGTGAAGATGTGAAAACTTTAAGTTGGTGAGTATTGGTGGGGTCATGATGGGGATATGGTGAAGCTTGAGAGGTGAAAATTACTTGAGAAGTTGAAGGGATGGTGGTGGGGGTAGTATGGACGGGGAATTACAATTTTAATGAAAAGGGGTCATGGGATACTTGTGTGTTTGGGGTGGGGATAAAAGGGATTGAGGATGATGGGGTGGCACCAACTTGAGTAGTAAGCACCGCGACAGCGTTACTTAGTTGTTGAATGGAAGCCTCAATTTTCTTTGCAAAGTTGGCAAGTTCTTCCTTCGTAACATAGTTTCCAAGACTTCCGTCTTGGGTACGATCTTCTGATTCAATTCCAGTCATGGTTACAAGCCTACGACCTACTCTAATACCACTTAACTAAGAGTTGGAGTGGAAGAATTCAAAATCCTCGAATCCACGAGAGAAATAAACGCTTTATTAGTTGAACAAAAGAAAACTATGAGAAACAAAAAGAAATATTTGATTGATTGATGATTGAATGAATTTTACAATCTAGAACTTGGCCTTTTATAGGCTTACAATCATTAATCCAATTAAACACCACTAAACAAGAAGTTATAGAACTTCTCATATTTTTTATTAAACTCAAATTAAAACCAACTAAAATATTAGTTATTAAAGGTTACCAAACCTTCTAACTTCCGAGTCCCTTGACATTCTGATGGATTGAGTTTGTATTTGGACTTAGCTCGAATGACACACATGTATGGGTTGATTGGGATTTGTCTTGGTAATCTACATCAGTTACCCACCATCTTACAATGGTTAAAGTATTTGGGGAACTTGTTAATTAGTACCTCCTGCCAAAATTCAGTGCCTCCTGCCTTCACAAGAATTTTATTTAGAATGGGGA
Organism: Kingdonia uniflora; assembly: GCA_014058105.1. Classification (NCBI taxonomy): domain Eukaryota; kingdom Viridiplantae; phylum Streptophyta; class Magnoliopsida; order Ranunculales; family Circaeasteraceae; genus Kingdonia; species Kingdonia uniflora. Next base: position 439,623 of record JACGCM010002358.1, on the reverse strand, counting down.
TTGTAATATCTATATTTACCAAGATGCTCACAAAGAAACCATACTCAAGATTTCTTGTAGTATTTTCCACTTCCACTGGTGTTCCCAATGTTTCCCCCATGGAAATAAGGGTTTCTTCATCCCAGTACTCAGTACTGAGATCTAGAAATCTAACTCCAACTGGGGCATTAGTAGTCTTTTGTCTTTCAGGATTGAAATTGGGCTCCCAAGGCTGAAGTCTGATTAAAGAGCCCTCAAGAGGCCATGGTCCCTTACTCCAGGCCATTTTCTTATCCTCTTCATTTGAAAGTTTCGTGATGTAGTATCCTTTCTTAATTGGAATAATTGAACAAGAACCTGTCAACTTCCACAATTTTAGGGCTTTAATTTTAATCTCAGCATAGGCGAATTTCTGTAAATCAATTCTTTCTATCAAGCTATGCTTGAATGCTGTATAATATTTGGTGGAATCTTAATCAGAGGGTACACTCTAGTCTTCCCTGGAGTAGGCAGTTCATCAACATTAATATGAATTATGTTAAAGGGATCTCTTACCTTATTAGTATATGAGGCTTGAATATCCTCATTCTCTTTCCTTGAAGTACAATCAGAGGTTTTCTCAACTTCATCAATGCCCTTTTGATCATCATTTGTTTCTCCAAATCCACCACATCAACTCCAGATTTGGAAGTACCACCAAAATTAGTATACTTTTTGGATTCATAAATGGGTTCCTTATTCCAATTACCTACATCTACTGATTCCTTACTTGCATCTTCTTTTCCCTCTGCGAGTGTGACTTTGAGATCATCATTTGTTCAAAACCAAAGAATTAATTTTGTTACTAATTGAATGTGAATATGAGGGCTTGAGGAGCTGCAGAAGAGGAGGAGATTAGGGTTTTGTTCATGTAGGAGCTGGGAAAAGAAATTGATTTTGTTTTTTGTATTTTTGATTTATTGTGAGGGCAATTTGGGGACAAAATTTATACTCAGACTCAAGACCTCCCACTTAGCTGGCTTATTGGATCTAAGAGGCTCAGTCAAAAGTTTTATCTAACTCTGAGTTGAGTTAGATGCAAAAACAAACGACACTAAGTGACTTCAGTCAGTCCAAATCACGGACTAGAGTCAGACTCAAACCTCTAAGTCCAGTCAGTCCAAAAAAAAATGCCACCTAAATAATTTGCTAATGTACTTATAGCCACAAATACTTAACCTTACCCCACGGTTATTTTAGATTCGTCGTTATTGTGTCAGATATAAGATTAGCCACAGTTTTAGTTTATCTACCACGGATTAAGTTATGGCAGTTTTCCATAACCAAAACTATGGTTAAAGATAGAAGTCTTCTATGTCTTTTGCCCATTTTTCTTGTAGTATGTTTGTCAGCAATATGGTCACAAAATAGGAGCACATGCACTCGAGCTTCATGCAAGTAAAGTATTTTGGCCATTCAAACGGTGGGCACTTGATCTTGTAGGAGAATTATCAAACATACTGAGTAACAGAAAGTTCTTACTTGTATGGCAACAAACTATTTTACAAAATGAGTAGAAGCAGTCCCCCTTTGTCAAACTTTAGAGGAAGAAGTCATCTTAGTCATTTGGGAACATATCATCATAAGATTTAGTTATCCGCACCTGATTCAGATCGATAATGGACCCCAATTCGTTGGAGAAATGGTGGCAGCATTCCTCAACGAATACAACATCATCTATTAACCCTCAAATCCATATAACCCCCAAGGCAATAGACATGCCGAGATCACGAACAGAATCATAGTCAATAGAATAAGGAAGAGATTAAAATCGAAAAAGAATAGAAATTGCCACATGTTTTGTGGGCGTATCGTACTACACCAAGACAGTCAACTGGATGTTCACCCTTTCTATTAGCTTACAGAGCGGTGGCCGTGATACCAACAAAATATCATCATCCCGTAAAAGATCACGAACTGACTGATGAAGAAAATGAATTCGAGTTAGTGCACAATATGAACTGGATAAACGAAACACGAAATTGAGCTATTTCAAACTTGGGCCAATATCATCATATGCTATCCAAGTCCTACAATAGAAGAGTTTGAAATTGCGAGTTTGAAATCGACGACTTAGTACTCAGAGAGATCCCTAAGAATAAAAATGAGCCAAACGCTGGGAAGCACACCGAGAACTGGGAAGGACTATTTATTGTAGTAGGGAGAACCGGCCTAGGTTCCTACTATCTCATTGCAGAAGAAGGTATCAGGATACCAAGTCCTTGGAACACTAAGAGGCTGAAGAAATACTATCGCTAGTTCAATATGTTTTTGAACATGAGTCCATTCACTATTATTTCATATTCTAAAAATGAGATGTAATCTCCAATAGTCTGTACATTTTTTTCTCATCAATGAAAACTTTTTAAGTTTTTTTTTCTCACATCACTGTCTACTATTATCTATACATAAATATAAACATATCTACTAAATCTCGAATGATTAGGCAAAAGGTAAAACTTGCTTCAATCCATTTGACACCTAAAATTATAGCAACCATATCAAGTCAAGCATTCTCTGCAGAAGGTTTTTTTTCAGGTTACACAAGACGAACTTCCACCTTCTGGAGCTCTTGAGCATACATACTCTAGTACCCTAACAACAACTATTTCCCTATCATATTCTACTCCTTCTTGGATAATTGAACCAATACAGGGTTCCAATCGATTCAAATATTCAACACAAATTATATTAATATTGTGATAACACCATTTTTTATCATGCCATCATGCAGTATATCCCTATCTTTCTCAATCCTCTTAATTTTACCCACAAAAATGCTATTATTGTTGTCAATCCTTCATATGAACCTTATCAACTGCGATCCTATGCCTGTTCGATACATCGAGATCTACAAAATTTGCAAACGAGCTTTATAGCAAATTTTGTTGTTTCTCATACCAAATTTTTAACTTACACGTCTCAGCGAGAGTCTTTAGTAAACGGATCTCCAACTCTGATCTAAGATCATTCATTTACCTCATCACAGCCAGTGACTTACCCAATTTAACCTCATTTCTCACTTTACATTCGGCTAATTCCTCAACCTTGCGCTAGGACACCGACAAATCAGCTTCTATCTTTGATATGACTCCGGACAAGTAATTCTCACTATCCTAAGCAATTAACGCCTCTGACTCCATTTTTATTATTAAATCGTTCAAAACTTTCTCACTACCTTGTGAGTTCATCAAATCCACCTCAATTTTCTTTATTCACTTATTCGACTTCCTCACCGTACCTCGAACATATACCAAGTCGACCTCTAGTTTCTTAATAAGCTCGATCGAATTTTTTGTAATACCTTGTGCGCTCACCATGTCAACCTCTTTCTACTTTAATCACTCAACCAAATCAGTAGCATTACCTTTCGCATTCCATAAATTGGCCTCCCTAATCTTCAACAACTTGGCCAAATTCTTCACAGTATTTTGTGTATTCACTAAGTCAGCCTCATTTTTCTTTATTCGCTCAGTCATATCACTCACCCTATCTTGTGAGTGAACCAACTTGACCTCCAATTTCATATTGAGTTCCGTTAAATTTTCTAACGTCTCATGAGCCTTGTTCAAGTCAGCTACTAGTTTTTTTTATGGACAAAAATAACTTTTTGTTAAGCTCGCATAGTTTCTAGCTCGTCCTGCACAACAGATCGTTATCTCATAACAGTATTTACAAAATTATATAATATTTCTCATTAAAATATTATATATAATGTCACTCTCACATTTTATAAAATAGTAAATTAAAAATAGATCATCGACAAACCAGTACAAGCTGATACTTCTTTAGCTTTAAGTTATGCAGGTTTCTCGCTCTGGTTGCCATATACGCCCGATGATATGAGGATCTGGAAAAATACCTTGACCTTTTAAGAGCCTAAGGTAAGCTTCCTTTAACCCCCTCTCACTATCTTTTTTTTAGCTGGTTTTTTATAGGGATCTGCAACCCTGAGTTTCCAACCCCATGAGATTTCGAACCTACGACCTCTCACTAGGTGGAGAGGTACTACCACCACTGGACCAAGAGCCCAATGGTCCCTCTCACTATCTATCTCAGCCTCTTGAAAGATAGTCAATTTTATAAGATTTTTGGTTGCTTTAGGTGTATCCTCTTAATATTACCTGGTAGGAAAGGTCAAAATTTTAAATACTTACTCCTATATTTTCTAACTACTTCGTCCTTTTCAATTTTTTCTTTTGCCCATTCTATATGTGTATCACATAAATTTCTCCAATGTTCTTCACTAAGAGCTTTATATTTTCTCACCTGAGCCACAGCATGAGTAGTTATCAGAGCTTCTACCGCTGATAAATTTCTCACCTTAGTGAGCTCTTTCTTTAAAGTCTCAATAGTCAATCGCAGTTCGCTAAATTCCTACAAATTATAATTTGTATATTAACCAACATAATCTAGTTTCATACACTATTACTTACATAACAACAATTACAAAACAAAAGTTTTCCTTTCACAATAACATAGAGTTTTCTAAATTCTACACAAATATCTTAAACTACCTTCTCATGCTTGTCCGTTTTATGGGCTTCAGTCAGCTCAATAGTAGTGATAACATCAAGCTCTAAGATAACCTCTCAAGCTGGAATCCTCCCAACCTCAGCCTCCTCCTCCTCCCCATAAGGCCTCACAATGTCTGCAGAACGTCCTTTTATTATGGCCATAATATCGACATCTGAATAGCCATCATCCTGGACTCTCTGAACCTGGTTCTCACGAGCAAGACTTACCTTATTAATATTTTGTATAGAGTCTCTCTCAAGCTTGTCTACAATAACCTAAAAAGAGGCCTTTAGATTAGCAACCTCAGAGCTCCACTTTTCCCTCTCCTTCTATTTCCATTTCCAAACTCTGCTCTAGCTCAACAATCCACTTCTCTAACAGCTCGCTCCCATCCTTAATACCAAGAATGAGACCCTTCAGTACGTGAGAAACCTATATAGTAACGATATAAGAGTCAAAGAACAAAGGAAGGAGATCGAAAGAAATGAAAATAATAAATATATTACAACGTACCCGCCGCAACTCGCTTTCTATAGAAGTTTTTACTTGCGCAACATCTGATAAAGCAAGGGCCCTTAACTTCCCTTGCAACACGAGTAGATCCTTATCCATACTCGACTTTACAGAAGCTTCCTTCAGCTCGATCACAATAGGAGATGGTGGGGTTGTCAGTAAGATTTCTCTTCTTAAAAGCAATTTTGGCTTCCTCACTGCCAACATTCTCAAAATCAGTGGCAGCAGCCTTTACATTTTTCTTCCTTGGCACCCTTCAGCCTGGGTTGGCCGAAATGGACCCCGTTGGCTGTTGTTTAAAAGAAACTGATGAGGATCTTGCAACCGTAGGTATTCCAACCTCATTATCCATAGGTGTATCCAGCTCGGGGGGAATAATCCCAGAAGATGAGCCAATGCCAACCATCTTCTTCTTCGCCTGTGCCTTTTGTACTTTAAGAGATTTTTTGTTAACTATCTTACTTTTCTTTAAACTGAGATCGTCCAACAGAACTTGACGCTCTGTCCCTTCTCACACTGGAATGTTGATAAGGGATTCCTCCTTACCACCAGTGCACCGAGGATCTGCATATAATATAATGCACAGAACACCAAAAACTTATTTAGTTTGAAATTCATAATATCTACTTACATTCCTTATACAATCTATGCCCGAGATCTATGACATCTTCATCAGCTCGCTGCATAATCGCCCCTCACCCAAAGATGGTTATCATTCCACATTTTCCAAGCCGAATCTAGGTCAAAAAATTGAGGTCGGGGATAGATTGAAGTAAAATAAGTACCCCCAGTGGCTCTAAAGTATTTGATATTGTAATATTTTAGCACATCTGCATAAGTTAATATCCTCTTTCTTCCCTCCCTAGCCTACTTCGCACTCAGTGTCTCACACATACAAATTACCTCATATACATTACCATTTAACTAGGTTTGGCAAGATTTGATCCCATTCATTATACCTTTAGCAAAATTGCTCAAAGGCACCATTAACCCATAATCGAACTGGGAAAGGTAGCACAAAAAAACCTTCCTCCAAGATGTCCGACTCATCTCCATTAAAGTACTCCATAGAAATAAACTCAGGGATTCCCCTAGCAGTTTTCTCCTCCTACAAGTCATGCAAAAGGTAAAACAAACTATTTCCATCCCCATCAAAATACTCCCTATCTGAACTCTCCCTAAATTGCACTATGCCTCCCCATACTCCTTTCAAACTATTTTTACACTTACAATTTTTATTCAAGGTGTCAGAATCCTCAGGGTACTTATGAAGGATACTTGGAAAATTGACCTGATCCTCACCATCACTCCCCCTCCCTACATTTAATTTCTCCCCCTGGTTAGATAAAACCACAATGTCATTGGTCATAGTAATTCTGTGCTCGACCTCGATAGAGGTCGTATCCTCAAAACTAATATTTTCCTCAGTGATAAATCAACCAGAGGTGGTAGGATCCATCTCGAATGAAGAGCTCCAAACAAAGGGAATCCTACTTATTAATGTTTTAGCACGTATCTACACCTGCATAGAGGTCCAGGTATTTATAATTAATTTCAAGTACATTTCCTTGATTCTATTCATTATACATAAAAAAACAAATATATAATTAAATTACTATATTAATGTAACAGATAAAACAAAATAAAATCCCCCATTTTCCCAAAAAAAGCCAGTACATGACCAAACTTTCCCAAAAAGTGCTACATTCAAAATTCAAAAGCATAGCGTGGGAAATAGTCAAAGATCACAAGAGAGATTGCAATACCGAATAAGAAAATCCAAGAACACAAATACTAACCTTCAATGGCGGAATATGAATCAGGCACAACACCCCTCTCCTCCTTCATAATATGCACTGACAATAGATTATCCTTCTCCTCCACAAAATATACAACTTCTCCTTCTTCCCTTTGGGAACGATGAACATCCTCTAATTTCCTCTTACTAGAAATCACAGATTAGATTTTTTTTTCTCTCTAAAGCATCATAACTCTGGATTTTAAGAACATTTTAAAGAAGATAGAAGAGTATTTATAATATATTTTTCTAATCGCTGACAGTTTTTGGGACTTGTGCAAGCTACTCTCAGTTTTGCAACCGAGGCGTCCTTTCCACTTTTCCTGTCAGTATCCACTCATGCCTTTTGGAAACAAACACCCTTTCATCATTACCACAATACTTATAATTAAAAACATCTCTCTCTCTCCTACTCAACCTCCTCTCAGACCTCTTAGCATCCAAGAAACTAAAGTTTGCTGCAAAAGAATTAAATCTCCTCCTTCCAACTTTCTGGTAATCGTCGTCTTAAATACCCAGCAATTCTCATAGAACGATAACACATATTTATATGAATACAGACGAGAGAATACCAATGGAAACAAATATTTAAAATTTCAAAAGAAATTCAACATGATACACGTCAATTCAAGAGCAAATTATGCCAAATTAAAACTGAAAATATTATTCCTTTATCACCCCTATTTTAGATAAATTTGACTTGACAACTTAAGCGTGTTGTCAAAAGTAATTACATTTAAAATAACCAAGATGCCCTGCAGCATCACATATCAAGATTGTGGTGGGGGTCTGTAGTAAAATGGGGGTGGCAATTTTTTTTCAACGGACTTCCTCCTAGCTTAGCGTACAGATTAAAGACATGCAATTCTATACGAAGGAATTCCTAATCCAAAACTCCATAGATTCAGAGTACTTATTGTAATTACTAACATTCTCAATAAGATCTATCTCTTTCTAAAATCCTCAAGATAGGTCATGGTTTTTAACCTATTTAAAGGTTTTTCATGTTAAATTGTTTTGTTAGTTATTATTAATGTTCCAATTACATCTGGTGTAAAGGCCAAGTTCGGATCCCAGAATTAGGTTATTACATTTGGTACCGTCTATGGGAACCGAAGTTCTCAAACCTATTATCTCAGAAACCGCTTATCATCTCCTTTCAGAATGTCGCCTTTAGGTCAGAGCACGCCAATAGTTTAACCAGAGGAAAATGTCACGCTAGAAGATCTGCGGGCCACCTTAAATTCTGAAATAGAAAGACGTGCTGCTTTGGAGTAACAGCTAGTAAGTGTATAGGATGCACTGAAGGTTCTACAGGGTCAGAAAGTCGCTGCCCAAAAGAACAAAGCAGTACAACCTGAAGGCTTACAAATTTCCGTTCAGAATAGAATAAGACCTCCTCTGAAAAGGAATCACGTCATAAGTCCACTTCGGTCTAACCATCATCAACAGGAAATGGAGCCCATCCTGATTCCGGAGGCCCACCAAGAAGTAGATGGCAACCCAATGGGAGTCAGACATATTAAAAATCTACCTCGAAGAGTTCAAGTCATAGCAAAAAAATCGCCTAAGTGAAGGGAGTGGCGACCATAATCCTGGAGAAGGACGCGTCACCCGCTCGACCACCGCAGCTCGACAATACATGATCCAGGAACATGTTGAGAGACGGATCAGTGAAATGCTCGAAGCTTAGACACCAACTAAAAGAATCTACAACAGATTATAGAAGATCCCGATCGCATAGGAGCTATTAGATGGCGAGGTCCCCACCGGGTTCCATACTCTGAAAATCTGTAAATACAAAGGAACAGATCCAGTGGAGTACGTCTAGGAGTTCCAGGACACTTTGGGCCTAAATTCCACATTTAGCCACTTTTTCTGCTAACTCTTCCCAACCAGCCTGTCCGACGAACCTCTACGATGGTTCCACACGCTACATGAAGGATCCATCAAAACTTTTGAATAGCTGCGAGAACTCTTCGTCAAGAATTTCGCACACAATAAAGGCAAGTATAGAGAATTTATACTCCCTCTTCAGCCTTAAGCAGATGCCAGGCGAGAAGCTCGAGACGTTCACTAAGAAGTTCTTGGAGTTAGCCCGAAATGTAAATTGACTTGACCAGAAGATTACCATTTTGGCTTTTACCAATGCGCTACTTGTTGATGGAAGTGCGAAGGAATACCTCATCTTCAACAAACCAACAACTTGGGAAGACATGATTGAAAAGGTCAGCGGTTATATCGACCTGAAATAAATGGTGCCTGACAGACAGAAACCCCAAAAGTTAACATTAACAGCTCGAGATCAGCCAGCCATCCAAGACATTAATCGTACTGCCAATCATTGTGGAGACAGAAAACGGGCAAAATCTAACGATGAGCGACCTCGAAAGGGAAATAACTTGTCCAGGCCCTTCCTTTCCAAGATGAATGTGAGCATTGCCAACATTTATCCTATACTTCAAAAGGATCGTTTCTTGCGCAATACACAATATCTCTAACCCATTGAGAACAAACCATATTGAATCTACCACAAGGTCAGACATCATGAAACAGAGTACTATTTCACCTTATAGAGGTTGTTAGAGTATATCTTTGTTGATGGACGAATGCATGAGTACATTGTGGATGTCAAAAGCTACAAGAATGGGAGTTACAAACTTCCTACATATTCAGTACAAACTGAAGAGCCGGCAGGAGAGAAACACTTATACCATATATCGCTCTACCACTTCGTTGTAACTCAGATCGTCAACCACTTCGTATACTTCCCGTTTCTAGCTCTCAATGAACAGGAATTTCTTCCGATGACTGTGATGTTCATCATATCAACTATCCTCACCATGATACTTTGGTGATCATGCTAAAAATGTAAAATATGGTGCTTCACGCGATGATGATTGATACTGGCAGTACTATCAAATTACTTTTTGAAAGAACGATTTATCAGATGGGACTGGTCGACAAAGTACAGCCCAATGACATTGATATCTATAGATTCAACGGATCTAAAGAAGAGCTTGTAGGAAAAATCATACTTCCTATCACGGCGGAACCTATGATACTCAACATTGTATTTTATGTTATCAACACAAAATCCCATTATTTGGGTATAATGTGGCACTGCTGGTAACACAATATGCAAGCTATCCTATCCACCTATTATTTGGCATTGTGATTTGAGTGGAAAGGCGTTGCATACGAGATCAAAGGAAGTCAGAAACTCTCTCGAGCTTGTAAAAATTCTGCCATCATCATCCCATAATCCTTAAAGCTATAACTCATATAGCAATTACAAAACACCAGAGGAAAGTTATAAAAAATTATACAGTACACTCTACGGAGAATAATCTGCCAAGTGCAGAAACAACAGAGTACGTCGAAATCAGTGGCGAAAAGCGAGGAATAGTGATGTATTTGCATAGACATTTCACGAGATATCGATCCCAATCTAGCTTGCCACAAGCTCAATATAAAGGATAAAGCCGATGCTGTCAAACAAAAGAAGAGGACTTTAACACCGAGACTATGAGAAGAAATAAATAAAGAGATCGACAAACTCATCGAAGTTGGCTTTATCAGAAAGGCCAATTACCCAGAATGGATCTGGAACATTGTGACAGTCCTAAAGAAAAATGGCAAGATCAGGGTGTGCGTGGATTTCACAGACCTCAACAAACATACTCCAAAGGACAGTTTTCTGCTTCCAATTATAAACCATCTACTCGATTCTATTGTGGGACACGAACTCCTATTCATGATGGATGCCGCATCAGAATACAATCTGATACATATGCTACCTGATGACCAAGAGAAAATATCTTTCATTACATAACATAGCTTATACTATTAAAGGGTCTTGCCTTTCGGTCTCAAGAATGCCGGAGCCACTTATCAACGGTTGATGACACAAATGTTCAAATATCACCTCAAAAAAATGATGGAGGTCTACATTGATGATATGTAGCATAAAACTTTTAAAAGAGATAACCATATTACAGACTTGCGTACTACTTTCAAAATTCTCCATTCTTATAAGATGAGGCTCAACCCTGACAAGTGCCAGTTCGGGGTCCAGTTAGGAAAATTCTTGGGGAACTTAATCAGTAAGAGAGGTATAGAAGCTGATCCAGATCGTATTTGCGCTTTACTATCTATGCCTTCGCCAAAAACAAAGAAAGACGTACAGAAGTTAGCGGGCAAGATCGCTGCGATAAATCATTTTATTTTAAAATCTTCAGATCGATGTCGATAGCTGTTCAACCTTTTTTGTGAAGTGTCAACAAAGCAAAAATCTAAAAAAGGATTCTGAGATCGAGTGGACAACAGAATATGAAGCAGCATTTTCGGAGCTCAAACTTTACTTGGGATCACCTCCAGTGATAAGTACACTTCACGAATGGGAAGAACTCATAATATATCTTGCGGTTACCGATGAATCGTTAAGTTCCGTCCTTATTTGACTTGACGGCAAATTAGAAACGCCTGTCTATTTTATCAGTACGACTCTCACTTCTGTAGAGTTCCGGTTGACCAAGATCGATAAATTATTCTTAACTCTTGTATACACATCGCAAAAATTGAGACAGTATTTTCAAGTACATTCGGTTTGAGTAATGACAAATTACCCTTCACGAGAGGTTTTGTACAAACGGGAAAAGTTTAGATGAATACAAACATGGTCGGTCACTCTTGGCAAACACGATATCCGTTTTGAACCATGACACTCTAAAAAGGGTCAAGAAGTAGTAGATTTCCTCACAGATTTCCCAGTAGAAGATCTTGACTGGGAAAAAAATATTACGAATAACAGAGAGGAACAGTTCGAAGAAAAGTCAAACTGGATAACTCAAAAGGGATGACTTCTTTTAACTGATAAATTTGTTAGACCTACATGGTCAGGTATCGGAATCGTCCTTATCACACCTTCCAACGACAGGATAGAGAAAGCAGTCAGGCATAATTTCAAAGTAACCAGCAATAAGGCCGAGTATGAAGCAATGATTCACGGTCTAGATATGGCTCTAGAGATTGGAGTTTCCAAATTATTTGTCTACACTGACTCATTACTCATTGTGAACCATTACACAAAAAAGTTCCAGAAGAACGGAAAAATGGTCGACCATATAGCAGCAGTAGCTGACAGAATGAGCAGATTCAAAAGAATTACTAACGAACATTTACCGCACAGAGAAAATTGACATTCATACTTTCTCGCGTACCTGGTAGGAATTATTGATACGAAAGTACGTTATCTAAATATTGAAGTATCATCCACCCCCAGCATTAGCAGCATAAGCTCAAATTCAGTCAATACTTGGGGCGTTGAAGAAGATGAGGACGATTGGAGACGACCTTACCTCAAGTATATTGGGACTAAAAACACATTTGACAGAGAAGTCCCTATAGACCCCATAAAGAAGAGACGCGTACTTGATAATGCTAAGAGATACATCGTGGACAATAGCTTCCTTTAGAAAATTTTGGTCACAGGCCCGTACCACGAATGTTTTTCGAAGAAGCAGCCCAAAAGTTCCTGCACGAACTCCATGATGGGACTTCTAGTTCCCATGCAGCGGGGCGATCTTTCACAAATCGAGCTCTTACTCAATGAATTTTTTGGCCTAAGATAAAAGCTCAAGCCATCGAACTCGCAAGCAAATGCGATGCTTGCCAAAGACACGACCCCCAAATTAGGGCTCCAGCCTTGGAACTCCGTTCCAGCAACGTTGTTTGGCCATTAAAAGATAGGCCCTCGACCTCATAGGGGTATTCCCCACGGTACCAGGAAAAAGAAAATACCTCCTAGTAGCAACGAATTACTTCACAAAATTGGTAGAAGCAGTCCCTCTATGCGGCACACGCGAAGACAAAGTTATCAAATTCATCTGGGAAACTATCATCATCCGGTTTGGTTGCCCCCATCTCATTAGAATCGACAATGGACCCCAGTTCGTTGGCTCCAGGGTCGTTGAGTTCCTTAATCAACACCATATCATCCACTTTCCTTTAAATCCATATTACCCTCAAGGAAATAGCCAGGCAGAAATCACTAATCGAACTATAGTGGATGGGATCAAAAAGTTCTTAACAGAGAAGAAGGGAAATTGGGTTTAGGAACTACCACATGTCATGTGGGCATATCGTACAACAACTCGGGTATTAACTGGATGCACACCGTTCTTACTAGCATATGGTACAAAAGTAATCATCCCTACTTTATATCACCACCCAATACGCGACCATACCATGACGGATAAAGGGAATAAGTACCAATTGGCATGTAACATGAATTGGATCGTGGAAAGTATGGGCAGAGTAATCATGAATTTTAGAAGAAACCACCAAGCTCTAGCCCGATCTTACAACAAGCGCATTCGTCAGAGAGAGTTCAAAATTAAAGACCTCGTATTGCGAGAAATTCCCAAACACAGAAAGGAAGCAAGCACTGGGAAACTGCCCAAAAATTGGGAATGTCCTTTTGTTATTGCCAAAAAAAGTGGCCTTGGTTCTTACAATCTCAACACTGAACATGGCGATCGAATCCCCAATCCTTGGAACATGATGAGATTGAAATTGTATCGCCGATAAAAATCTATCATAGTGTACTTTTCTACAAATCAATCTATCATCTTGTATGATGATCTTACATCAATGAAAGACTTATGTTCGATCCAAATACATTTGAGTACTTTCTACTGTTTCATACAGTACTTTGTCGAACACATTCATCGTTCGTCAATCTTACACCAATGAAATACTTATATTCAATTGCCCTACACTATAGTACTTTTCTAATATATCCACCAAGTACTTCTATATACAGGTTACAGATCGTTTGTTACTTTGGCCAAACTGATCATCTATTACATTACAGATCGTTTGTTGCTTTGGCCAAACTGATCATCTATTATATTATAGATCATTTTCTGCTTTGGCCAAACTGATCTTCTATTATATTATAGATTATTTTTTACTTTGGCCAAACTGATCATCTATTACATTACAGATCTTTTGTTGCTTTGGCCAAACTAATCATCTATTAGATTATAGATCGTTTGTTGCTATGGCCAAACTGATCATCTATTACGGTACAGATTGTTTGTTGCTACTGCCGAGCTAATCATTTATTAGATTACAGATCGTTTGTTGCTTAGGCCAGACCAATTAGTCACCTATGTCCCTCTACGATCGATAAACCTCAGGGAACCATCCTATATTACAGATGTTCGACCAATACATCATTGCTGATATAACAAAAGGTTAGCATAAATCATCATTCTAGACATTCCTATTCTTATACAATATATGCGTTAGTATACATAGCTTATCCCCTCAATCGTTACTCCTCGCTAGAGCTGCCACTTGAGCTACTACCTCTATTAAAAGGTCCCGCAACGTCAGGTGCACAACGTACGTACATCCGTTGACGCATAAACTCTGGCATTTTTCCAATAACGATCTTCTTTCCATCCCTAGCAATACATTGTCTCAGAACCCCAACTTTGGCTACCATGGGACCTAAATACTCAAAATGTATCGCCTCCATGTCGTACTGTACACTTTTTCCGACAACAACGTCATGCACCAGTTCGCTTTCTTTTTCCAATCTTTGGAATTCTGACGCAAAGAATAAAATCACTGCTGTCATATCACTCTCATACATACTACCTATTTCAGTCTTTACTGTCTTAGGCAGAATAAGCTCGGTGAGTTTAGTTTGAGCTTCCTGCAGCTAAGTCTACAAATGCTTGCACCAATCCTCTACTTGACGCTTCTCAAACAGCACAACATTCCAAGACTCCAGCACTGTCATAAACTCATCCATATGATAGATCAGAGAAAGTGATCCCTCAAGTTCCGCTTCATGATCCTCCAATTCTACCCTTCTTTCATTAAGACGTATCTCTACCTAAAATAGGTCCGCATCTAACTTTATGTTCGTATCCCTCAGTTTTGTATTTTTATCCAGGTGCTCTAAGGCATTTAATTTAAATCCCTGTATGGAATATTCTAGCATGACCACTTCGTTCTAAACAGCATTTATATTTTCGCTCTGTCTATTACGGGCCTGTTCTATCTTCTTTATTAGAACATCAACGACTAGCCGCAACACTTCATACTTAGAAGCTCGCGCTCGCATCTCAGCTGCCTCCTCTTTGAGCAAATTCACTTGGAATTGTAACTCTTTCACATTCTTACCTTCATCATCTAAGTCTGCTAGTAGTACTGAGACTCGAACTCGAGCTGATGTCAAATCTGCTCCCTGCTGGCTTGAGCTACTTGTAAATTCTACATCTTTCTTTCTTATAATTTCCCTTAGCTCCTCTATTTTTTTCGGTTCCTTGGCTAGATCCACCTTTTTCTTCTGTAGATCCTCAGAAAATCGAGTTCTAACGTCTCACTCTTCCACCACTTCCACCTTCGTTCTTTCTACTAATTCAATAATACTTTTTAGTGTGACCTGACTTGAGCTTAGCTCAGCAGTCAGTTGTTCATTATGGGCACCTAAAGCGTCACACTGACTTTGAACAACTACCTATTCTACCTGACATCATAGTTTATATTCATAAACAAATCGATTGTACTAACAGATTACATCTCACAGTTAACAAATTTAAAACAAGAGCATGGTATCTAAGTAATATCGATATACTGCTTCATTCATCATCACTGAGAACAAATTTCATTTATCATTAATAACTGTATACAAAGATCTAACACATATGCAGGGACGGTAAAGAAAACTGAGAGTACCCTATTTTTGATTTTTCAAGGAATGAGAAGGCTACCCTTTATCTCTCGAACTCTTTCTGTTCATTACATATACATCTTTTGGAGTAGCAAAGGTCACCACCTCCTGCGGACGTTGTTTATGCCACGATTGGGGTATCAGGCTTTTAACCTCATCCTCATCCTCTTCTGATGACAGTTCCCTTGACCTCAGAATGGGCTTGTCACCTTTGGTAAACCACATATTCTCAGCCTTGGCGTTCTCTATATCAAAATCCATCCCACGCCCCGTTACGGACTTCTTAAATTTGTTCTCTACCCTTGACAGCTCTCACCCATAAAATTTAATAACACTATCTATATGATACTCTCATGTTCTGTTTGAGTAGCAACCTTTACTCGCGAGGGATATAGATGATCCTTCAATATTAATTGCGCCTTATGCAGCCGCTGACCCATGTCTTTCTATAATACACCTAAAACCCTCAAATCTGTATCTACCTTCATTCGAACAGCCACTTCTTTCTGCAATCGCGTTGCTATAGTCATTTTTCGACACTCATGTTGTAGTAACTCATCCTGTAAGCTCTTTAATTCAACCTCTAATCGCTTTTGAACCTCTATTTGCTCTTTCCTTATCTTGATAAATATAATTCTCATAGCCCTCCGATCGTATATAAAGCCAAACGCATAAGATAAATGTTCTACATCACCCCATACAACAGACACACCAGCTCGAACAGAACACTTTCTCGCCTCTAAACTATGACAATTATGTGCTTCTTGAGCTCAAAACATAACTTGAGCTGGGTCCAAAACTTTACCCCTCTCCTTCAAAAGCTCTACATAAACTTCCTTTAACCCTCATTCACTATCTACTTCGACCTCAAAATATAATGTCAGAGCTATTAACGTACTTTGACACCTAGCCTTATCACTCGGGTCGTTATAACAGGTCATCTCTTTAGGTTTTTGAACTAATGACCCCTTTTCCTCTTCCTTCCTTAATACCTCATCCCTTTATATTTTTATTTTAATATATTTACATTGAAAATCATATTGCTCTTTAAAAAGTTTTCTCTGAATTCAACATAAAATTCCTTCTCTCATATTCAGCTTTATTAAGTACTTGCTGAATACGAGCTACGAAATCTCTCGCTCTACTCAACGACCTCTCCAGTTTGGAGTTTGTTTTTCTCAGTCGCTTTATATCCTACATAGAGTACAAATATATCGTTATAATACAAACATTCACGAAAAGCATATTTCAAATATCACTCGAAATAAAAATAGTGTATGATTATACAGAGTACTTTATATCCAAATCAAGCGAGCTACAAACATAAGACAGGATACCACAAAATGGTTAAAGGTTCTTGGTAATGTCTACCTCAGAGGGAGATTTCAGTGAGTGCTCCAGAGGAGGAACAGTTTCTGTATGTTCCACCAGAAGGTCCAATATTTGCTCAGTAGATTGGGCTGGCTCTGTACGCCCTGAAGGTATGCCTGACGCTTTCTCAGGCAAAATAGCCGTATCATCAACCATTTCTTCCTCTTCAAAAACCAAAGGGAGCACTGCCTCCTCATATCTACTACTCCGGGACAGTTCCACATCTTCCGCACTCAATCTAAAGTTATAATGGGATTGGATAAAGTGGTTTCTTTCCATTAAGGCTCATGCAACCGAATCCGTCATAAGCTTGTCATGCTTCGACATAATACCAAACTTTTCTGCAGCCACTGTAGCCCTCCTTTCTTTCTCTAATAGGAGTTTATCTTCGAGCTCTTTTATGCGAGTTGACTAAGCCTCGAACTTTACCGTCAAAGAACTAAACTTTTGGCTCCTCTTGTCCAAGCTTTATCTTGCCCCCTTCAGCAGCGTTGAGAGCTGCCAGTAAAGGTAACAAAAAGGCAGAGTCAGTTCAATAGATTTTCCCAGTTTGATCAATTAACAATTTCAAACACCTACCACGAACGTATGCTCGAGATACTCATATTCTAGTTGCTGCAGGTTCGTCCCAGCCATATGACAATATTTATGCTCCAACTATTTAATTTTGGCCACGACATGAGGGCTAGTGCGGTGACTGCCCTCCTCTCTATGCCATTTTCTCTTTAAAGAACTATTATTAACCTCCCCAGAAGCGGATGCGCTCACTTCGAGTTTTTCCTCTACACCACCAGACAGAGCTTTTGTGATCTCTTGTCCCGTGACCACAACCCCAGTAACAGAGGTACTCTGCTACGCTGGCTTTCAGACCTTCTGAGTAGTTCGCATGGTAGTCTGAGGTACATGAGGTGGAGGTCTTAGTACGTCTGTAATGGTCTCATTAGTTTTTCCCTCAACCATAGCTCGCTTCTCCTGAGCTCGCTGAACTTTGGGTACTGCGGAATCTACCCTTTTATCTCTACGGATACCTAACTTATTGAGTACCAATTTTAGCTCACCCAGATCTTGAGCAACACAGTCGAATAGACTGGTCTTATATGGGGTAAATAAGGGTTTGAGTTTGGCTAAAGCAAAGAGTATGACATTAAGTAACAAATCGAAGACAAGATATCGGTTATTTGAAGATTGGTCAACATTACTTACTCGGGTTATAATATTTATGGTTCAGTTCGAGCGTCGGTTCATCTGGAACCTGCATATATCTACCCTCTATCCACACAAGGTGGTCATTCCATAGTCTACCTGCAGATTCAAAGTCAAAGAATTTTGGCCTAGATGAATCACTATATAGGTAACCACTACTTCGACTTTCAATATCTTGCCCACTCTCCCTGCAATTTCTTCTTATATTTCAAATATTCTTTCCCAACATCTACCCCCTCTGGGTATATGACAAGGATTCTTTCTTCCACTTTTCTATCCTCCTTCTCTACCACCACCTTAGTTCTACTGGGTCCCCCAACCTCTACGGTCATCCCCATACTATTCATAGTTTCCTCCATAACACTACAATCGACATTACCCAAAACTGGACGATACTAAAAATTTACATAGTTGGGGTACTAGGTTTAGAACGCATACTGAACCTACAGATACAAAAACATATTTGATCATTATCTCTACACTATAAACAGTAACAACAACCCTACCCTCTTCCCAGCTAACACGTCTATTTTACAAATTCCCAAAACAAATACAAAATTAATCATTTCAAATTTGCTTCTTCTTCTCAAAAATGCATATATTTTCTCTTTCTACTAGTAAAATATATATACCACAACACCTACACTATAGGATTCTCTTATCTGTATTTTCAAAATCTCAAAAACCTCAGATATGCAAAACAACTATACAGATTACTACATGAAATAGATTACTCACAAATCAAGCAGACATAGTTTTACATCACCAACCTGTACTTACATAATAGTAATCCTATATTTTACCCGGACATCTTTTCGAGTATGAACGCTCACATTGTTTCTCATACTATTTTCGATCGCTTGATGAAGATTTTTTTTCTCAAATCACACTCAGTACTCAAATATTTCCTCTCCTTGGAAATAAGATTGACACAACTTTTTTCTCCCTCTGAAATTATAGATAATTTATGAGGGAGAGAGAGGCACGTTTTTATACTCTCCCTCTGTTTGTGAAACAATGACTCCTTCTGAAACGTGTCAGCCATCCCTACTATCTTTGCAGGTACGTCTTTTTAGCTGAAGACATCATCATGATTTATGTGATAACGTCTACCGTCAACACATCTGTCCCTATTGTCTGCCATTACACAATTCTGTAATTCTTCCTTAAACACAATACAAATGACCAATCACCTTACTTTAATACCCTGCCAAGATCGTACAACTTTCCTAAAACAGATCAATATTCAAAATTCGAGGATATAAATGTAGTTGTTAAAATTCTACAACTGTCTCCCATAAAATCTGTACACAAAGATTATAACAAAATACTTTATTATTTATTTCAATTAAATCGAGATATCACACTCGTTTATCCTCTCAAGATTCTTTATCTTACATTTATTCAAACCTAACCACAAAATACTCACAAGCAGATTACTTAATACGAGTTCCAATGCTTTGAGCTTACCAAACTCTCCAGTCATATCTAAAACAGCCTCGGTGATGCGCCTTCCCGCATAGAATAAACTCTCCTCTTGCTGCCCTGGTATCCTCTTCAATGATCTTGTCATAAGCGAGCTATCGAGCAGTCAGTTCCCATACTGTGGCACTCAACAATGACCTCCGAAACACGTCATACCAGAAAAATTGATCATACTCTACACGCTTCCCTTCTTTGTCTAGTCCGGCCAGATTTAACGGCCATTCCGGCAACACGACATCTTAAGTGAGTTGGCAAAAATATCATTCTCAAAGTTCAGTAACCTTAATATGAAAGCGACCATCTGCTGCCTTAGTAGCACGCTGAGCACGAGTCCTCACCATAGCTAAACTCACCACCTCCACAACACAGTTATCCCTGCAGAAAATGCAAATCAAAATAGCCTCAAGTCATGATTTTATAGCCACCAAGAAGATCTTTGCAAATATCACCCTACTAATTTGGCCAACGGATATCTTGCTCAAAGAAAGTTCATGAAATAGTAGAATATCAACTTCAAATACAGAATATTATGACAGGTCATTCTTTCCATAGTTTGAAATCTCTCCTCCGATTTGGTACGAGAAAATATACAAAATAACAACATACAAGATCACACAGACCCAGCAGTAATACCTATAGATCCATGTCCACCCTTTCGCACAGTTCGTAAAAATCTGTCCCCCAGTTCGAGTTCATAGATACAAACAAAAAATTACACAGACAAGTTCGTGACAACGAATCATGACCTCAGAACGAAGTTACTTCATTAATTAAAAAAAAAATTTACCGGATACTTTACAGATAACAAAATGTCCTCAATAATTACAACATATTTCATCACAAAGTTACGGTACGAATTGTTTTTCAAGAATCAGCAGAGAAGATGATGAAAAACTAAAGCAACTTCCAAACCCTGACCCCATGCTGCAAGATCTGGGAAACAATCAGAACTAGAAATCACAGATAAAAGATCTTCTTCATGGCCAAAATCTATGGTCCATGGAAGAAAATGATCCTCTGCATCCTCTGCATCCTCCTACCTCTTCCACCATAACCCTCACCTCCTAGCATGCTAGAGACAGACGGAAGGCCTCATTTCTTTTACAAGACCCACTTATTAGAAGGGTACCGACAAGACTCCCTCGGGCGAATGCCTGCCGCTTCATCCTCAGTTGTTACATCCTCTATCGCTAGCAACCGAAGGCCATTATGGTGCTCTACCTCAGATGTCAGCAGATAGTAAAAATATACCATCTGAAAATAATCATCCCCCACCTCCATCACTTCTTCATATAATATATGATGGTATGTGAGAGATACATGAATTAACATTGGAAGATACAATGGTTGATATCCAAAATACATGATGCACATTTCTTCTATCTTCCTATAAATCCTCGATTCCTGAGCTTGAGTCCTTATCATCACCATGTTCTCCAGCACTCAGAAATTACCAAATTATAGTAAGCTAGTTTGACACTGTGGAATACAGAAGAAGACCCAAGAAGATGACTTAGTTCATCATGCACAAGTCAAGATCCTCTTTATACTATGATCAGCATTAAATGCGAATCTACAAATACCCAACATCAGCAAGATTCCCCATAAAATAACATTGACTATAACCATTAGTTCTGGAAAACCTAAATGGTACAAACAAGATACTTCTAAATTTATAATGGAATAGAGTCTCAGATATTAACTACAACAATTAATGCCACTTCTCAACCAACACCACTCGCCTGCAATGTTTCTCGTACTATTGGCTGAGGGGCGACGGTTGTAGTAGCGTATTCCGCATTTCAGACTTAAGCTTCATCTTTGAACTACATACGAACTTTTGATCTCGCCAATAGAGCACATGAAACAAAAAAATTCAAAGATAGTAACGTCAAGAAGCAAATATAACACAAATTTTTCAACCAACACCACCCGTCCATGAGGCTCCTCGTGTTATTGGTTGAGAGCCGTCTTGTAATAGCTTATTTTGTATCTCGGACTCAAGAATCATCCTCGACCTCATCAGCATACAGGAAGTACTACTAAAGACATATTCGATATTCCTCAGTTTGAGTCATCACTTTCGACCTTCATAGCAATAGTTTGATTCACACAATAGTATAGTCATCAATAGAGCTGTCGTACAGCAACAGAGGTCAGGATGTTACATCATCAGGTCAAAGAATATCTTATATCTACTTTGTAACGTCCACCATTAAGAATCTTAATGGTCATCAAATAGTCATATTATAAGACCTATATATAAGGCCAAAGAACTACAGATTATGGATAGGCAATTCAATACAGAGGAATTCCTACTCCCGAACTCCATAGATTCAGAGTACTCATTGTAATAACTAGCATTCCCAATAAGATCTATTTATTTCTAAAATCCTTAAGAGAGGTCATGGTTTTTAACCTATTCAAAGGTTTTCTATGCTAAATTGTTTTATTAGTTATTATTAACGTTCTGATTATATCTGGTGTAAAGGCTAAGTCTAGATCATAGAATTAGGCTATTACATATACAGTTTCACATCCAAAGATTGCTCAGCATTTAGTGGATCATATCTCTTCACTATACAGGGCTTTTTTAAAGTTGGTCACACTGGCTATTCTTGACGAAAAGCAAAACGCTTGTCCCTGTCTAATTTTTTGGACGAAAAGCCTCTAGTTTCCTAATAAATGCACTTATTCATTGTAATTGTTGAATTTCCATATTAAGAGTTTGAAATTAGGCCACAATAGATAATTTGCAATTTCCAGCGATTAGTTCTAAAGGATAAACGGAAATTATGAGAATAAATACTAGTTTTTGCCATCTTTGCAAAATCGATACTTTGGCAAGCCTCTTCCAAAATTGATACTAAAATTAACAAATCAATAATGGTCTCACCTAGTACCCCCTTGCTGCCACCCTATTCTCAAACATTAAATACTGATGGGTAGTCTAATCTGCTACAATAATAAAACTACATACTCACAAAGATTACTAAACCAATGTCAAAGTTATACCAAAACAATTACAACGATATACACATTAAATGACAAAGATCTCGCATAACAAATAATAAATAATGCAAAAAAAATGAAAAACTATCCCACTGGAGTGGTTGAGTAGTCTAATCTGCTACTGTAATCAGAATAGTAATAAGAGAGAAGATTCCCCCCTAAATACACTACTAACCTTAAAAATCAAAGCTTCTTCATCTTATTCTTCTTCTACAAGACTACAACAAAGCTTCGACAAAAATCAAAAAGTAGATTCTCCTTGATATACTGTTTGTCTCCTTCATGTGCCAAGTCTTTCAACTATCATTCTACATTCGCTAAAGTCCACACACAGAGGTCATTAGGAGAAAAAGATCGCTGCTATCATTTGTTATTCTCCTTGCCAAAGACCGCTGTTATCCTTCTCTCCAATTGTTAAAATAATCGTTTAAGTAAATATCATTTCTAACTCTGTATCCATCATCTCTAACTGTGTATCCGCATCACGATTTGTCCCATTTATCTTAAGAAAAGATGCTATGCAAGATGATACAATTCATACATAATCATTTTTCTTCTACTTTTTAATCATCTGTCTTCTGCTACTATATTACTGAAATTGTTCATTGATATCATTTATTTTGGTATTCCTATTATTTGTTTGAGGGATTGCTGAAGTTCTGTTTTATATCATTTTTCTCATTTATTTTATGGTACTTTATCACCGGAATTGTTTATTTATATCATTTGATTCAGGGATGAATGGAGTTCAGCTTTATACTATTGTTCATTTTGGTTGGGATATTGTACGTCTAAAGATCAGCTCAATCTTTACTTATGTTGGAGGAAGTACAAAACTTACCTCACTAAGAGCGAACTCGTCATATGAAGATTTTGTTATACTCCTTGAAGAAGCAAGCAAAAAATTTTGTGAGGACTCTAAGTTGTACAACTTCCTCTATGGTTGTGCATGCGCAACTTTATCAGTCCAGCACTTTACCGTAATGATCAATATGCATAAAACCAATCCCGGCACACCCTTTCACATATGGATTGTTAATGAGCTTAGGGTACCTTCCCAGAACTCCCAAAACTTTATTTTTGATTTCTGTTCTTCAGGTAAAGGGTTGTCTACCACCAAACATACTGGATCAGGTAGAGGCTTGTCCATCACCAAAATGGGGGGACCTTTGCAGCATAACTCATTTCTTGATCCTGAACCTGAATACAGGGGTTACCCTAAAACAAATGGATGATGGCTTGATCCGCACAGGTTTGGACCTTTTGTGGATGATGAAAATGATTCTTTTGAAACTATCTGTACTGATGTTCCTCCCTCAAATGAACCTAGTATTCCTCAATCAAATGCTCATCTCACAAATGAACCTGTGTTAACTAATGTTCATCAATCAAATAAACCTCTTCAAGCTATACCTACTAATGGTCCCCTCTCAAATAAACCTTTTATTCCTCAATCAAGTATTCATCTCTTAAATGAACCTGTGTTAACTAATGTTCCTCCTTCAAATGAACCTATGTTAACTAATATTCCTCTTTCAATTGAACCCGAACCTATCATTAGACAAACTAAAACTTCAGGTAAGTTCGCAGAATTTGTCATTTGGGTACTCTGTTTTATCATTTCTTATTTAATTTCTATCATGCTAAGTTGAAAATTTCTCATTTGTTTAGCTGAGTTTCAGTTTGAGCTACAGCCTGAGCAGGTGAAAGATCTCCTGGATTTTTGGTTCAAATCTGCTGTGTACACGGAGGATCCCTATGACTTCAGTAAAGAGTTTAACATTGATGATCTATATCAAGATATAATTGAACTCAAGAATCACATAAGAGCTTATGGAGTTGTAAACAAGTTCAATCTCGAACACGTTCTGAGCAACGAATATAAAATTGTGGTATGTTGCAAAGGTCATAAATGCCCTTGGCATATTTATGCGACAAGGTTGGTCGGTTCTGCCTTATTTAGAGTAAATACCTATTGCTCCGTGCATACTTGCATCCGAGTAGAAACTGAAGGTGGGAACTCATATAAGGTAGCATCTAGTAGATGGGTTGCTTCTATAATCAAGTGAAAACTCCGAAAAGGCCCAAACTATAAGCCTTCCAGAATTATTGATGATATATAAATTCATCACAATATTGATGTAACATGCAATTTTGCCTGGCGTCTGAAAGAAAAAGCCCATGCTGAGGTATCATCACTTTATATGTCATTTGTTCTCCTATAAAAGTCATTTGTACAACCTTGTTTATCATTTATTCTCATATGTACTTGCCATACAAGTCATTTGTAAAACACTCTATCATTTGTAATTGCCATACAAGTCATTTGTAAAATACTCTGTCATTTGTACATGCCATACAAGTCATTTGTAAAACACTGTTTATCATTTGTCTGGTCCACAATTTAATTTAATCTACGTAATTATTTCAGATATGGGGCAGCTTTCAGCACGCATACCAACTAGTTACGATCTACTTTGCAGAAGTAAGGTTGGTTGACCCAGATTTTGTATTTTACATACAAACTATTAGTTGTAAGGATAAGAGATTCACAATGTGTTTTTGATGTTTTGGTCCCCTTAAAAAAAACTTATAAACTATTGAGACCAGTTGTTGTGATTAACTAAATTTTTTTAAAAGCGAGATATCGTGGGACTCTCCTAACGGCCATCGCCATTGACCCAAGTAATCATATTTTTCCACTTACATTTTTTATAATAGACTCGGAGACCACCGAAAGTTGGACATACTTCCTGGAGATGTTTGGGTCTAATTTTCACGGTTATGATATTAGATTCGTCGTCATCTCTAACAGGAACCCCTAAATTATTAATGCTATACCCAAGGTGTTTCCATTTTCAATCCATATGTTTTACGCCTTCTACAAATCTAACAATATTAAAACTACCCTCAAAAGCACGAGGATTGTATTTAGGATGGCAGTAGAGGCCCTAACCAGCATTGATTTTGATAAACATATGAATACTATCTGGAATACAGATCCAGTGGCTCTCCAATACATACTAGGTATTCCTAAGGAAACATTGTCTAATCTATGCATTCCAATGAGTAGGTACGTATGTTGTCACTTTGTATTGCTCAACTAATCATTTGTTAAATGAACAATAGTCATTATAACTCCATTTACTTTCTTATTTGTCGTTCTTTTGCCATTATTTATCATCATTTCTTTATTATTGTTTTTACAGTTGTATGATCTCATTTGTTATTTGTATACGCTCATTTGGCATTTGACTTCTATGGTTTGTCATTTTTTCAGATACAGAGTCGCTTACACAAATCATGTCGAGAGTTGGAATAACGTTATTTTGAAAGTAAGAGATCTCCCAATCCATGTGTTTATTGAGGAATTGCATAAAATCTATTCGGAAATGTCCTACACGTATAGGGAGGAAGCTGAGAAGAGTCAAGCTCGCTTAATGCCATGGGCTACAGATCACTGTGAGAACAGAAAGTTTGTTGCAGATTCACTAACCTACAGGGTTCGTACATCATGTCACCATTTTCAGATGAATAGTTATGGCAAAACTGATTCTGTAAATATTGAAGATGGTACTTGCTCTTGTCGTTGGTGGTAAGCGATGGGTATGCCTTGTGAACACGGAGTAAGCGCTCTGGGTCTTGCTAATGTTGATCCAACTACATATGTCTCTGAGTACTACACAAATAATACATACAAGGCTATTTATGAACCTATATGGATTTCTATAAGAGGAATTAAGCAGTGGAAAATTTTAAAAACTGATCCACGTGTTCGTGCTTCTATTCCAACAGTTCGAGCTGGTCGTCCTCACACACAAAGGAAGAGAAAGGAAAAAAATACCTAGTCTTATTACCAAAGTAAGATTTTGCAGTAGGTATCGAAAAAATGGACACAATCGTCATTCTTGTAAGCTTCTGCCAATCCCATCCGATGACAATACATGTCCGACAATGGCACCGTCTTTTATAATGAGTATTGAGCCACCTGTCATCCCAGATGAAGATGTTGCAATCAGCTTGCAGTGATAATTTTGGGTACTCTTAGTATCATTTGTTTGGATGATCTTTATCGTTACTGTTAGAAAATTCATCATTTGTCTAAATGTAACTGTCATTTATTAAAAAAAAAAATCTCATTTGTCTGTTTCCATTGTATAAATATTTAGCACCGAAATGTCATTTGTACACGAAGATTATATCATTAGGTTATTTGTATGATCTCATTGTTTGCTTATGAAGTGCCATTTGTGTAAAAATACTTTCTCATTTGTCTGTTTCCATGATATCATTGTTTTATTTAGAACAGTCATTTGTTCTCAAAGAATTTCCCATATGTTGGTTTTTACTATTTCATTGTGCGCCAAGAATTTTTCATTGTCTGTTAAAATTTTATCTTCAGCTTTGGTCAGTTCGTCATTAAACTTGACACCCCTATATTATCATTATTTTCTTATAGAACTTTGATTGTTTTGTTTGCCACATACCATACAAAAACCACTACTTAACAGCAAAAAGCAAACGAAATAGCACCAAACAAAACATATTTTCATTCATACAAAGGCAAAGTACTAGTTACCACAAAAGTGAACAAACTAAATACTAAAAAAATAAATATTCACAACTCCTCCTGATCACGTTCTGCGCATCCCAGATCACGCTCCAAAGCCTGGATCTTCTGTTCGAGACAATTAATCTTAGAAGCTGACTCTTCGCACAGTTTCTTGTACCCATCCCGGTCTAACTTTATGGCGCAGAGCTGATCTTCCAAGAAGCACATATGGAACTTTAACTCTTCAAAGCACTGATCTCTCTTTGCTATAGTTTGATGCAGTTCATCCTGGATATGATCTTACGCTTCTAATTTCTCCCTGAAGTCTACGTAATGCTCTTTCAGCATTTGTGTTTTCTCACTAGAGATATCCTTCTCCATTAGGCATAGTCTATTTAGTTTGTAGAGACGTTGGTCACGCTAATCTTCCTGTATCCCTACCGACTCAAACCAATTGTATGGAGTGTTCGAAGAGACATCGCTAACTCAAGTGGAGTATGACATTTTTATTCAGAAGTTGAAAAAGTTTAGGGTTTAGGGTTTAAATAGTTGAAGAGCTGAAAATAGTTTATTTGAACTTAAAACTTTTATAAGGGGAGTTGAATGCATTGGGAAGAGTAGAGAATAAGGTAAAAGTTATTATTACTTGGTTCGATGTCGTCGTTTCTTGTTCTATATGTAAGTAATATGAGTATTTAAACTGAATTGCCTAATCAATTATCATTACTTGTCACATCCATTTGTCATATGTTGAATATAATTTTGCATTTGTTGTTAAGCAATATATTATTATATCTTTCCTAAGTTGTCATTGTTTAACCATAATACATCATTTCTCTGTTCAAATGTTATCACTGGTTTTGTTAAGTTCATCATTTATCTAGCATTGTTGAAGGATTCTTTATCATTGGTTTGGTTCCCTTATATCATTTATATCTGATGGATCTTCCCTAGTGAAAAATTGAAAGGAAACAAAAGAAATTTTCATACAAGGGAAACATCCGAACAATAATAACAAAAAAAATGACCCAAATGTTCACAACTCCTCACTTGAGGAATTCTGATCACATTCTGCAGCCATGATCTTCTGCTTGAGACAATAAATTTTACAGGCCGACTCCTCCCACAATTTTTTATGCTCATCTCGGTCCAACTTTAGGGTGCAGAGCTAATCATCCAAGATGCGAATATGGAACTTGAACCCTTCAGAATGCTCCCTTTTCTTTTTTATAATTTTATCCAGTTCTTCATATTTTATCGAGTTCTCCTAATTTCTCGTTGAACTCTTCGTAATACTCTTTCAGCACTTGTGCCTTTTCACCAGTAACATCCTTCTCCTTTAGGCAAATTCTATTTAACATGAATAGACGTTCGTCACCTGATCTTCCTCAATCCCAACCACGTCAAACCAATCTTGAGGAGTAGGAGAGTGACATTTCTTGAGAAGTTTTAAAGAGTTGAGGGTTAAAGCTTTAGTTTAGGGCTTTTTTTTTGTTTTTTATACTTGGGAGAATTAGTACTTTGAATCACGTGTGGCAGGGTTTAGGGCTTAGTGTTTAAAGTGGCGGGAACCACGTGGATGTTTTGGTTAGATAACTTCTTGAAAGCATAATCAAAGTTGACTTTAAGAATGACTTGTCAAATCTTTTGTAAAGGCAAGAATCTGTCGGCTTAAAAGATGGAGATATGACATTTTTTGTGACCAAGGGTATCATCGTGATGTGCTAATTTTAATTTCTTTATAAATAGTTTGTCATAATCTTATACTACATAACCTACATACTTGCTTCCAGTTCTCAAGTATTACATACTTCCCTACCAACGATCCATTCCCTTATTTGCTGGTGCGGTGAAAATTGTGATCTTCGTCTCTCACGCACAAGCCTCAACCCTAACCGCAGGTTCTGTCAATGCACTCACAAAATTGGTGGGCGCAGTTTACGGGCGTGGATAGATGAGGTTAAAAGGCGCGATTGTGGTCACATTTGCAAAGTCTTTAAACCGCCCGATAGGAGATTCTATCATTGCCCACAATACCATTGCCAGTTTAAAACTTGGTTTCGGGAATCCTCTACGCTCGATGATTCTAAGAGGCCGCAGTTATCAACGGCGGAAGACGTCACAAATTCTGGCCAAGGGAGCAATCGGAACATTGACACTATTACATCTAAAACTTACACTCAACTAAGGATCTCAGAGGTCAGAACGGAGATGCTGCAAGATTTTTTGTCCAAGTTAAAATCTCTAGATCTTAACTAGTTGAGAAATATGTTGGAGTGAAGTGTAATATGCCTTATCTTTTGTGATGTTAATTTCTGGCATTAAAATGTTAAGCTATTAAGTATCAAATGCTAATTCTTATATAACAGATGACAGAATTGTAATAATTCCATACAATTTATGGATTATAAATGATAAAGACCATAAAACAAATGACAAATACTTTATTGTTAGATGACATATATTTTATTAAATAACAAATACTTTTCCAATGTTCCATCATCATTTTCAATAGGTTTCATGGGCATTAAATACTACTGTCTACTGCTTTGAACTAAATCTGACATTTGAATTTAACTTAGCATTAAATACTGATGTGGTTTATTCGGCAAGTACTTCCTTATTCTTTATTTAATCTTATTCGACAAATACACCATGAAGAAGATGGTGACCACCAGACGCCAAACGTACGAGGCTAGGGTTCTTGCCAAGATGCAAGAGCTGCAGCCTCGATACTTTGGGACCCAGTCCCTTGAACTTCTTACTCCCATTCCAGTGCATCCTACCTTCTATGGGATGACGTATGAGCAGGTGGAAGAGGCGGGCGATGATTATTATCAAATACAACACTTTTACTATATGGTAATGTCGGAGTAGGGGAGGAGAATTGGTCTGCGTCTTCTGGCAGAGGATGTTACGTCAGCAGCGGATGAAGCAGCTAGTATGCGTCCGATGATGTCTAGTCGGTACCCTGAGTAGGATCAGAGGAAGAGATGTAAATTAATGTAAATTAAGTGCATAAATTGATGTAAATTGATGTAATATAATTTGAAAGTTGTACAATATTTGAGCTAATGAAAGTTTCTTACTTTTTTATGCCCAATAAGTTCTGGGAAGGTACCCTTAGTTATACACAATTAATATCATTAATTTAGATAATCTTTTTCATTCATTATTTCTTCTTTATCATTCGTACTGTACATATTTGTTAGAATGGCTAGTCTGTATAGTTGGATTGTAATTAATTTTTCATTTCTTATTTATGATTTGGCATTTGTGATCATAAAATTGTCATATTTTAAATTTGATTTGGCATTCGTTATCAAAAATTTGTTGTCGTTTGGTATAAGAGATTTGTTGTCTATAAGTTGTCATTTGTAAATTATGATATGACTTTTTCTATACAGGATTTTTCATTTGTTATAAATGATTTGGCTATATGTCTAGAGTGGTTACTAGGGGAAGTGAGGGAGAGATGCCTCAATTATCGTTTGTCAGATTAAAGCCCCAAGTCTTAACACTCCAACTTCCCCATCTTCTTCCATAATTTCTCTATCACTCTCTCAAGTTTCAAGACTCTCAACAATGTCTAATTTCCTTCCATTAACACCCTCAATAACGGACTATAGTGATAGTGATGAGGGGAAACTACCAGCTGAATGCACCTCAGGCAAATGTCGCGAAGAGAACTTTGACATCGAGGAAGATCGGGAGTGTTGGAGGGTGGTGGTGGTGATGATGATGAGGAAGATGATAATGATGAAGATGATGATGAGGAGGATGATGATGATGATGATGCGGATGATGGTGATGATGCGGATGATAAAGATGAAGATGAAG
Organism: Kingdonia uniflora; assembly: GCA_014058105.1. Taxonomy (NCBI): domain Eukaryota; kingdom Viridiplantae; phylum Streptophyta; class Magnoliopsida; order Ranunculales; family Circaeasteraceae; genus Kingdonia; species Kingdonia uniflora. The sequence goes on along the minus strand of JACGCM010002358.1, from coordinate 408,561 downwards.
ATGATGAGCCTACTCCTCAGAAGAAGAGGAGGAGATAATATTAGGGTTTTTTAGTGGCTCACTTTTTGGAGGTAATTTTTTTGGGAAGAAGCCTAGAAACAAACATTTTTTGGGGGCTCTTTTTGGGGTTTTTATGATCATGAATGTTGATGAATGATAATGTTGAATGATGAATGTAATTTACTTAGTTTTGAATCTTTTGATTTATATTATGTTTCGATATATTTTTTAGTTGACAATGATTTGTATGATAGTAGACAACATTTTCTATGATGTGTCATTTGTTATATAAGAAATATCATTCATTTTATTTGATTTGGCATTTGTAATGTGAGATTTGTCATTTGTATTCCATGATATATCATTCGTTATATAAGATCTGGCATTTGTTATATAATATTTTTTATTTGTTATCTATGATATATCATTCTTTATATATTATTTGTTTTATAGATTTTTCATTTGTAATAAATGATTTGGCATTTGTTATAAATAATTTGTTCATTTGCTAATCATGATTTGTCATTTAGTATCCATGATTTGTCATTTGTAAGAGCATCTCTAATATGTTGCACTTTTTACGTTATATATTATTTGTTTTGTAGATAGACATCATTTGATGTAAGTTAATAATTGATTTGGTTCTTGGAACAATTGTATTGTGTTTGTATGATAGTAGACTTCATTTGAACTCAAAAAAATTAGGTACCAATAATTTTTTATTTGTTGGCCTATATTTGTCATTTGTTAGCCATGATTTATTATTTGTTAACTACCTATGGTCTATTTGGTTCTTGTAACATTTGTATTGTGTTTGTATGATAGTAGACTTCATTTGAACTCAAAAAAATTAGGTACCAATAATTTATCATTTGTTACCCATGATTTGTCATTTGTTAACTATCTATGGTCTATTTGGTTCTTAGAACATTTGTATTGTGTTTGTATGATAGTAGACTTCATTTGAACTCAAAAAAAATTTAGGTACCAATAATTTATCATTTGTTGGCCTATATTTGTCATTTGTTAGCCATAATTTATCATTTGTTAACTACCTATGGTCTATTTGGTTCTTGGAACATTTGTACTGTGTTTGTATGATAGTAGACTTCATTTGAACTCAAAAAAATTAGGTACCAATAATTTGTCATTTGTTACCCATAATTTGTCATTTGTTAACTATCTATGGTCTATTTGGTTCTTGGAACATTTGTATGTTTGTATGATAGTAGACTTCATTTGAACTCAAAAAAATTTAGGTACCAATAATTTATCATTTGTTGGCCTATATTTGTCATTTGTTAGCCATAATTTATCATTTGTTAACTCCCTATGGTCTATTTGGTTCATGGAACATTTGTATTGTGTTTGTATGATACTAGACTTCATTTGTATAGCCAAAAATTTGGTATCAATAATTTGTCATTTGTTAGCCATGACAAATATAGGCTTTTCTCATCGTGGGAGATGGGTCTTTGAATAAAAGATTCCAATAACACTCCCGAAAGAAGCTCGTCAAGATGAGCATACAATTGGTTCATTCGACAAGCCATTTTAAAGGCACTTTCATTATTTTCTTCCTCAGTTAGTGCATGCCCCTTCTTTGAGGTGACATCCACTTCTGACTCCATTAAAATAAGCTGGAACAGATATAGCGAAATAAGAAAAAGAAATATAAATGTGCTTATTACATGATAATGAGTAATAAACCAATTATTTGGTTTAAAAGTACTTCATGCATTGGTCTGGTCAACAGCCATTTGTTTTATTACTTGCTCAGGGTCTGGTTTATTCTGTGAATTTCCATCATCATCATCCTTGCCATCAAACAACTCCTCTTTATTCTATTCCACCTCCTCTTTACTCTCCTTTATCAGTAAATAAACAGACTAGAAATGATAAGAGTCATACAAGATATGGGAAAATAAATAGAAGAAAATGAGAAGTTACCAGCAAACAAATGATAAGTCACCTGACTACCTTCACCAACATCTTCCTCCTGGTAGGAGACTACAACTTCAGTTTGTGCAACCTCTATAGTCTGTTCTACAACAGATACATTAATTATTTGGTCTGTACTAGCCTGTAAATAAACAGACTACAAATGATAAGAGTGATACAAGATATGGGAAAAAGAAAAGAAAATAAGAAGTTACCAACAAAGAACAAATAAGTTACCTGACTAGCTTCATCTTCAGTTTTTTCAGCCTCCAGAGTCTGTTCCTTGACATATACATCAGTTGTTTGGTTAGCACTAGCCTGTAAATATATATACTAAAAATGATTAGAGTGATACAAGATATGGTAAAACAAAAGAAGAAAATGAGAAGTCAATATCAAACAAATGATAAGTTACCTGATAAGCTTCACCAACAACTTCCTTCTGGTTGAAGAATACTATATCAGTTTTTGCCACCTCTGCAACCACCATAGTCTGTGCAATAAAGGGTAAAGAAGAAACAAATTAAAAAAATAGTATGGATAGTTGATGTTAATATTATGGAAAGCTCAATACAAACAAATATTAGTTGTAGTCAGATAACTTGAGGTTATGAGTCCTCTTGTTCTGCAAATACCTTATTGTCATGTTGTACATCTTTTTTTCCAGTATAATACACTACTACAGTTGGTTGTTCTGAATCCACTTCTTCAACAACATCATCAACTTTCTCATCACCATTATTTGATTCTTCCATCTGTAAAATAGGATATACATACTACGAATGGTAAAATTAAATAAACAAACAACAGGGTAGCAACAAATATGGTAGATAGCTCAAAACAAATGTTAGATAATTAAATACCACTTGAACTTTCTCTTCTTCAGATTTAACTTTCTCCTCGACATCTTTCTTATCATCATTATCATTTTCTTCACCCTTCTTCCATTTCATATACAACAAATAAAATGAACAAAGACATCTGAATAAATGAAAGTTCTGGAAAAGAGAATGACAAAGACAACATCACAAATGCAAAAATATTCTGAACAAATGACAAACATCTGAGGAGATGGAAAATTGCATAGAGTAAATGCCAATATGTAAAACACAAATGTCAAATAAAATAATAAAAATGATAAGAAGTTAGAGATGGATGATACCTCTAGAAGATCACCACCATATTCAGACGACATCGTATTGAAATTTACTTCCCTCCCAACTTTAACATCATCATCTACCATTGTAGAATTTACCACCTCCAATATCTCTCCAGGCGCAACTCGTTGAAGCAAATTTTTGACAGTTGATTAAATATTATGAAGTTCTGGGAATTGTACCCGTCTCTTCCTTGGCACTCTATTAGCTAAGCCCTTCTTGAGGATCTTAGGGATTAAGCCTTTCAATTGGATTAGTGGGGAATGATCAAATTATTTATCAGTAAAAGTTTCTTTCTTCAGGCCTTCAACCTTTTTTCTCTTGTTGGGCACATCAGCTTCTTCTGCCATTCTCCTTTACCTTTTTTTGTTCTCTACTCTGCCTTCTTCCTTTTCCCATCTTCTTTCTCATTACCTCCTTCTCGCTTGTGTTTTGCAGTTTTCTCAGGAGTAAAGATCTAGTACTGCCCAAGGAGTGGAGTATCTCCATGTGGTAGTGTACTGTCTCCCACTGTAGATATCGAAATTCGTTATAACATTTTGCCATGGTTATGCAACATTTTGCCATGCTTCTCTTGCTGGAAGCATACCCTAACCACTATAGCCCCGATCTCAGTGGCAGAAGAACTGCTACCTATTACAAGTGTAACGACTGTAGGTGCACCGACTGCTGGTGCACCGATTGCAGGTACAGTACCGATTGTAGGTGCTTTGATTTGATATCTCTGAAATATTTAAACAAATGACGATGACAAAGGGCAACTTAAAAATGACAAAAAAGGACTTCATAATGACAAAAATATCAAACAAATGTCAAGAAGAGAATACAAAATGCCAAAACTAAGAAATAAAATGATAGGTAACCCAAATTAAATGACAAAGAAGCAATAAAATGAATTAAGATCATACAAAGAATGGTAGATTACCATGGCCTCTTGCACAAGATCTTACTGCATGTCAGTCTCAGAGGGCTTCATAGCTATTACCAGCAAATCGGCGTTAGCAAAAAACTTTTTAAACGTCACAATTTGGCGACGCTTAAAGGATGTTATACTCTATCCCTATAGCTTAGGGAACAAATGTATGGATTCCACAATTCTTGGAAACATCAGGCTGGGAATAGAAAGAAAAGTCCATATCATCAACACCCAGGTACATCTGTAGAATGATAGAGCTTTATCCGATTTTTTATCAGCGGCCGATCGTTATTTGGCAAACTCCACAAGAAATTCTAGACTTGCTCACCCCAAAGAAATCTGTTGAACCGCTATAGATCATCTTCCAAATCAATATACTTCACCCAAACGTTTCTCCCCTTGTTTGGGAGGAGAAAGGATAGTATAATTTTAACAAATTTAATCGAAGAACATCTTCTGCAAAACGAAATAACATAATGTAATGGTAAGAACCTTAGAATATAATGAGCCAAAAATGGTAAATACAATACAAATATTGGAGGGGTGATAAATACAATGAAGGATGATGATAAAAAATATAACACAAATGAAAAATTAGAGGCTTACCCTGATGTCTTTGTAATTATGCCTATTTTAAAGCATCATCAATTTCCTTCAACCCATATGTATTCTTCTTCTTGGGGAATCGCCTCCTTCTGAAATTCGTCATATACTCAGGATCAACAAATAAGAACTCGTTTGCAATAGGCGAGACACGTAGCCCCAAAATTAGGCAAACATGAAAGGGCTTCATCTAAATTATCGTCTCCCCAAATTGGAACTTCATATCACCGAGATGACGATCGAATATTTCCACAACCAACGTCGACATCATCATTATTGGATCAATCAGCAGTAAGGGTGCAAAACAGGTGGCACGAAGAGCACCCTTCTTCTCTTCAGGCAGAGCTGCAAACATTTTTTGAAGTCCCAAACCTGTACACCGAGAGGTATAATATTTAGCATTGGAGGTGCTCTTCTTGGCTCTACCATCCTGTTTTTGGTTCTCCTCATCAACTTGTTCATTCACTTGTTTATCAGACTTCATTGTGGAAGAAGAAGAAAAAATAGACTATGATCAAACACCTGGTAGGCAGTAGTGACACAAATGATTTGCCACTTATATAACACTAAAATTACACAAACACATAGATGATTTGCCAATGATTTTTGAGAAAATGGTTTGTGCGACTAGAACGATTTTTACGCTCATCAATCACTCACACATTTTGTAGAAGCAGGATGATTTTTACGGCTTTGCAGTGGTCATGTAGGAAGAAAGTGTTTGAGGAATAGGAATGGTTTTTAGCACTAAAAGCTAAACAAACTTATGTGAATCGCACTCTTTACCTAACCCTAAAGAACAATAAACAAATGCTAAATAATTAACTGATGGTGACAGAGTCTGCTTGAGCCAATATAACTGATGTTTAAACGCATGATAAATTGGCTTCAACGAATGACAAGGAATGCATGTAATGGTGACAGGGACGTCTCGAAATAGTAAGGACACGTGAAGATCGAGGAACAATTAAAATTGGACTCGTGGCAAGATAATAATATTTTTATGATTTGAACTTTTTTTATAATTAATTATGAAGTGACATTCGAACTAGTAGACCCCACAGCCTTACCTGTTACCTTACCTTTAAAGCTCATGATCAATTATAAGCCGATGTCTTTAAAGACTTGCAAGTGCACAGTATACCGTTAAGTATAAGGGTAAGCGGGGTCATATCCCTAGAGACTTGTGGTACGAATTATGCTTCGAGCTACTAGTATTATCCAATAACAACGAGTTTGTGTAGGTTTTGAAATAAAAAGAAGAACAAAAAAAATTATAAGATAAATTGGAGTGGAAACCAAGACATCGATTCCACTCCACCCTTTTTAACCGTTAGATAGCATAAATAATTAAAGTAAATTACAAGTTCCCGTATCGCATATCCTTGGTCGGGAATATACAATACATCAAAAGATACAAGAGATTTAGTAATTGGGAACTACCCATAAACCAACTTACTCAACCATGGTCCAGTTGATAAGTATGGATTATGTTCTCTTCTCCATATTCCTAACCTATCTTGTTATGGTCCAACAAGATTGTTACATAGATTCATTATTCCTCATAATCCTAGTTATGGTCAAGCATAGGACGAAGGAATACGAATATGTAATATTCTGGGATAAGGAGAAAGTAATTACTCTAACTAAGCTACACAATCTACACTAAGGCTACATTGGGTTGAGCATCCTCTAGCCTTGGCTAAAAAGATTAGCTACTCATCCCTTTGATCATTGCCATACTACTATCACTACGATAAAATTAAAAGACAAGAATAAGAGAAGAACAAGAACTTTACTGCTTATTGAACTTTGATTTACACTATCCAAGAAGATCCCTCATGGGTAGAATTCCTCTCCAATTTATAGAGTATAGGAAGGGTTACTAAATATCAACATTAATATAAAATCCCCTAAACAATGCCTAAAATCATGCATAGATATTATAACTCATGATAATAGTATCTATACATAATTCTCTTCAATGGACTTCCATGCATGGGCCTTTGGTTGACAACTTCAAATAAGAATCATTGTAGGAGTGCATCACCCATGTTCTTTATTAAAAATTGGAAAAATGTACGACCTGTTTATCATGTGACCGATTTCTGTAAATACAAACAAAAGCACTATTAGAATCACATTTATTTAATAAATAACTAGGTAGATATAAATTTAGGAGTTGTACGCGTAAATATTATGTGTCTATCAACCTACGACCTAGAAACCTACTTTAATATTCAAGCAGCTGATATTTTCAGAAAAAATGACAAAAATGATAAAAAAAAAGACAAAGTCGAATTAACAAATGGGAAAGTTGCATAACATAAATGATAATGGTCTGTTAAAAATGACATAGACTTCTGAAAGAATGCTAGAGTTAAAGTAAATAAATGACATATTTTTGTTTGCCGTAGCCGCGCAGACGATTTTCCATCATTTGTTCCACGAGTTGAGTACAGTAGAGTTCCAACTACAAGAGTTACGAGTACCATCATTTCCTCCATGTCCAAGGAGTAGAATACCAGTTTTTAATCAAACCCTTAGTAGGCAGCAGTTACACAGACAGTTTGTGACAAATAATCGGGACAATTTTTGCGGTTGAGTAAGATGAAAAAACTGTTTGATGAATCGGGATCGTTTTTGGCTCCAAAAACTGGACGAACTCCTGTGAACCGCAGGGTGATACCTAACCATAAACGATGAAAAATAGTAACATAATTGGTGAAAGAGTCTGTTATAAATAATAAATATGTTTAAAGGTATGACAAAATGTACTACAACAAATGACAAGTAGTTCATAAAATAGTGATAATGTCAGCCTTCCTCGTACATGTGGCTTGATGTAATAGTTTTAAATTAGATAAAGAATTTTTTACAATTTTTTATTATGCCGGATATGACATTTGTACTTGTAAAGCCCAAAAATATGTGGTTGTCTGCTGTAATATTAAAACTTTAGTAGGGGCAAATATGGTTTTTCCCCTTTCCATTATCGATTTTGGAATTTATTGTTCCCTGGGTCTGATTTTGTAAAGATGTCATAAACTAGTATTTATTCTCATAATTTCCGAAGGATAAATTAACTTGAGCATGAAGTATGCAATATCGTCCAGAAAGTAGAGTTGATAAAGATTGTTGTTGCATATCTGTGGGTAATACAAATCCAAACTCTTCAGCCCTACATAAAATAATCACAATTTGCCAAACGGAATTAATATAAGCAAAACACATACCTTGATGCCGTAGAGTCACAAACATGATAAACTCTGTATCATATATAACATTTTTCTATTTACCTTAAATATGGGTATCCTGCATATACATACTCTAAATTTTGCAAATCCTAAAAAGACCCATTTCAGTCAAATTGTAAATCTAAAAGAAGATAAGAAAAGCCCATTAAAATTACACTAAATGTGATGCCAAACAAATCAATGCATCTATGTGCTATGATCTATTAAATATAAATCAACCCCATCGAGGCAAAATATCAAACACATAGAATAATTCCAAGAATTGTGTAAGAAAGTAGTAAAATGATCTATTAATAACTTCACACAGTGCTCCTCCTTTGTTCAGCAACAACAGCAAGTCCAAAAGCTATGAGAATAAAGATGACAACTGCGATTAGTAGAAGCCTTAAATCCACGATGACTACTCAAATCCACCATCTCTCTCTCTCTCTCGTTGTACTCTTATTCTTAGCAGATGCTTCAATCCATCGATCCATCGATGGAAGGATTGTGGCATCTGCAAAGAATAAGAGTATAACGAGAGAGAGATAACTTATAGTTCATTGTAATTACCTATTCTTAGGCCACCTAAAAAATTCCTGATGAACTTCAGGAAACCCAAAATAATTGAGAGTAAATCATACCAAATGAATATAATTTTAAATGATGAATTAGTAGCAATGACATTAGAAACTTGGTTATGGGAGATCGAAAAGAAACCTCAAAAATTAATTTGAAGAGCGAAGAGGGTCCAAGGGAAAAGGGAAAACCTAAGGCTGAGAAGGATAAATATTTGGGGGAAAAGTTCTCAATTTATTGCTTAAGTTGAGATGCTCAATTTAAGGAGTTAGTGAAATACCACAGACCTTTTACAACTTGCAGCAGATAAAGTCTATGCCTATTTTACTATAGCCCCAAGTCCGTGGTAAACCTTGAAAACAGCTGTGGCAAATTAATAATTGTCTTGTATTGTTTGATCATTTCCCTACTAGCAATCATCTCATCCTCATCAGCTATCTCATCTAAAACAATTTTTCTTATAACAATCTTTCAAGCTTTAGAGTCAACAATCATATAAAGAAACACATCACACCAAAAATACCAGTTCACCTCGATTTCTCTCTCCCTTATATTCAAGCCTTCAACCTGCAAAATAGAAACAGGCAGTTCGGCATCTAAATCGAGCCACCCAAAAAGCCATTCACATACTTCTACAACTTTTATCGTAAACGCCCCTCAACTGCATGACGAGCCCTCTGAGAACCCATCCTCTCCATTAATACTTATGCAAAATGCTGGTATAAACTCCCTTAATTTGTATATTTAGAATACGATAATGTTGAATCTCAACTTTTACGCCATAAAGATACTCAATGATACTTCTAACTGCTATCATAGTTATCCACATCAACAATACAAATAATTTACAACTTTTAAACCCAAACTTGAGCAAAGTATCAAAAATTCTTTTCACACCATAAATGCCTCGAGCTCATTATTTTCCATAGTTCGATACATTTTCTTTCACTGATTATAAATTATACAGTATAAGTAATTTATTTCGGCAAGTATGACAGTATCAGTTTGAGAATTATTTTCTTTTATTATCTTAAAAAAAATATAGACTAATCAGAGACAGGGAAGCAATGATACTTCTTGGGAAGGATACCAACAGCTTTGTCCTTCTCCAAGATTACCTTCTCCCCAATTCGACGCAGGCCATCCCAATACTACTACGTCGTAATGATGATGTAGTGAAACCAAACCATCTGGAAGTAGTCTTCATTAGCCTCCTCTACCTCCTTATAGGTCTTTCCATGGTAAGTAGGATGGACAGGGATGGGGGTAGTATCCTCGAGAGGCTGAGTCCCAAAGTAATAGAGTTGAAGCTCCTGTATCTTTGGTAATACTCTCGCTACTCGGGTTTGGCCTCTAGTGTTCACCATTATAGTTTACAGAAGAATATAAGAAGATAGGAGAGTACTTACAGAAGAATAATGTTCATAACCACCGTACATATACTTAAAACAAAAACTGTATTCAATGCTGATAGTCAATTACCGTACAATCACCATTAAAAGAAATAGTTTCTTGAAACTCCAACAGTTAACTTTGATACCATCATTCCAGTCCCCAAAAGTTCACAACAATTTCAAAAAAAAAGGAATCACAAGTCAGTAAATCCAACATTCAACTTGAAAAACAAACCAGTTCAATTTCCAACAAATAAGCTCGATTTGACCTTCTAAACTCAAGACACACGTGCATTCAGTTGAGAGGGGGCAATTGTAGGGACCCATCCCTCAAACTAGAGTAACAAAGAACTAGTGTAATGCTAGACTCACGGATAATATGCATAACATGCACCCTATCAATATGGATACCTGGACTACGATCTAAGAAGGGACGGGGCTGGAATACTCTAAATAAGGACAAAATGAGTCAAGGACACCTGCCCCCCACGAGTTGATAGTTACAGGAAAAACTTCTATTATTCCTCCAAATCCAGGAGAACGTACTGACATACACACAAACTGTGGATGAATTCTATAAAAGGGATAACAAAAAGAAGGACTTTCGACTGAAAAAGATCTCAATTGTATTTAGCATTTATTATTCTTAAGAAATAAAATCATTTTTACTATATCCCCGAACCGAGGTCATGGTTTTTACCTATTCAGAGGTTTCCACGCTAAAACCTGTGTCACCTTATATTATCATTTTATTATATTTGTGTCATAGGTACATATGGTGTAAGAGGTCATTCAAACTACGAATTTAGGTCCTTATAAGAGAAGAAGAAGTGCAAAATTCAGAGGATAAAGGTTAAAACGAGCCTAATAATAATGTTCTTGCTGCTGAGGGAGTGAATGGCGTCGGTGGGATTGAGGATGTTCTCGATGACTTAACTCCAGGAGTCCCAGTGAAGAATTTGAAAACTGTATCGACCGTTGGAAAGGAAGTATAAAAATCTACGTTCTGAGAGTGATGTGAGGAAAGTAAAGAACTTTTTGTGTTGGTTGAACAAGTGGTCAATAAGACCTTAGCTTTTGATTGTGTTTGAATTTTTTAAGCTAAATCTTCAATTATATATATCGAGAAGTAATGTCAGCATATTTTGAGATGTCGTACTTTTAATCATTTATTTTGGTTAAATATTATTTGATTGAAACTTGATAATATTGAGAAAACATTAGTAAAGATTTAGTGTTTATCACGTAATGATGATATTGATAGAGGTTTGATATGTTACCCGCAATCTTAATGATTTTTGGGATATCTTTCTTCTAATCAATAACTATGATATTGGTATGACATATTGCCCCTTAGTTTTGTCAACATAGGATGTTATTCAACGTATGAAAATAATGGATTTATTAATGTAAGGTCGATATGTACAGATGACCCTTTAGGGTAAAGAGAATAAAATATTAAAATGTAAGCTATAAATTTTATATGTAGAATCTTTTTAAGTGCGCTATGTTCCACTGATATTGTAGCAGTACCTCATCCTCTATCATCAGCCAGAAGGTCCCACTATCTATTTTATCATTGATAATGTAGGTTCCTTCCTAATTTTTCATATAGTTTCTCTGATCTTTTTGGCCTGGTGTTATCTTGAATTCTTTGATGCACTAGTTTTCCAATATCAAAAGTTTTCCATCTTACTTTTTGTTGTTGGCTTTTCTAAGAGTATCGTGATGTCGACCCAAGTTCGTGATGACTTGATCCCTATTTCTTATATCCAATTTAGATTTTATAAAGGTCCTAACTTATTATCCTCATCAATGAGTTTTATTCTCATGGTTGGAAGGTTGATGTCTGAGGGGATGACTGCTTCTGTTCCAAAAGCCATCATGAATGGGTGCATCCCGTGAAAGTTTGAAGAGTTGTCCTATATGCCCATAGAATACTTAGTAACTCATCAGCCCATCTTCTTTTCTTTTTATCCAGCCTCTTTTATAAACTAGACTTGATACTCATGTTTATGGCTTCCGCTTGACCATTGCCTTGAGGGTAATAAGATGCCGAGGTTTATAGTTGTATTTCAAACTTTTTGAGGAAGTTGATGACCTTTTTACTGATAAATTGCATCCCATTGTCTGATCTTATCATATGTAGATATCTAAACCTTGTGATTATGTGCTCCTACAAAAATTTAATTACTTTGTTTTTGTCAGTGTGGCAAACGGGAATTACTTTTACCCATTTGGTGAAGTAATATGTTACTATAAAGACATATTTCCTATTTCTCGATGCTGAATGGGATGAACCAATTAGATCAATCCCCCACCTTTAAAAAGGCCATAGGACATTGCAAACTTGTTGATCAAGGGCATGGCTTTTGATGTCTTGAGCGTGGATTTGGGATTTGTAATATTTTCAGAAGAAGTTTCCACAATCTTGTCTCATCTTTGGCCAATATTACCCTTGAGTAAATGATCTTTGTGCCAATGATCGACCAGAGATGTGAGCTGCGCAAATGCTTTTATTTAATTCTCAAATTTCGATTTGAGCTTGTTTTTGTGAGATACATTCAATTAATGGGCCTCTACCTATTATTATGTATAGGACTCCATCTTGTACCTTGAATCTTTGACATTTTTCCAAGAGAGATCGGGCTTCCTCTCTATTTTCTGGGAGATTAATGCTTGAGTTGAAATACTTAGAAATTGTTTTCTCCAGTCTTCGAGGTCTTCATCTTCGAACTTGGATCTGCATCAGATGTATATTGTCAAGGCTAGAATGTTGGATTACTTTGATATCCAAGGTTCTTTTCCCGTTGTCTTTCAATATCGCAGTGATATAAGTTAGAGCATCTCTATTTTGTACCCTTGGTATGTAAGAAATAGTTCATCTTCCAATTCATATTTTCTTTGACTGAGGCGACATACTCAATTATTTTTCCTGATGTTTTGAATGTTTTATTGTAATGATTGGCTACAGACAAAGAATCAACGTAAACTACTATGTATTATGCCCCAAGTGTTAATACAAGATCGAGACCATGTAAGATTGCATCATATTCTGTTTTATTGTTTGATGCATAAAATTTAAGTTTAAGGGCCTTCTCGATCCAATGATTAGAAGGGGTAACTAAAATAATTCCAATTCCTGAGCCTCGTGGCCCTGTTGAAGCATCCAGGAAGAGTCTTCATCCTATACTTTTGGATCATGTATCGGGGTCAAAAATAACGTCATCGGTCAACACTTCTTCTCGAGTTGTTCCCAATCTGGGTCTTCGACAGGAAAATTCGCTTGGATATCAGCTACTGAGTATCATTTGATTGATATTTAGGGTTCAAAGGGGATATCATATTCTCATAGAAATACAGACCATTGCTGGACTATTCTTGATTTTTCTTTTTTGGAAAGCACAAGTTTAATAGGAAACTTGGTGATGACCTTGATTTTGTGAGCTTGGAGATAAGGTTAAAGTTTTTGAGAGCTCATACCAAGGCTAGCAACAATTTTTCTATGGCAGTATCCCTTGCCTCTACAGGTGTAAGGGTATTATTGATGAAATAAATAGGTTTCTCGATACCTTCGTCTTCTCGAATTAAAATTAAACTTATTGACTCAACTGTTATGGATAAGTACATTGTAAGGATTTTGCCATCAATCGAGGTACTCATTATCGAAAGACACCCCAAGTACCTTTCAAATTTTGGAATGCCAACTCATATTTTGTAGTTCATTCAATTTTCCTAGGTTGTTTTCTTGTATTCGGATATGAATTTCTTTGAAGGAGAAGGTAGAGCATCTTGCATCGGTCAAACAACTTCGAAATGAAACGGTGTAGAGCTAATCTTTATCTTGCTAACTTCTGGACATCTTTCTTTGTCCAAGGAGAAGGCATGGCCATTAACTCTTTGATCTATTCGGGGCCAATTTATATCTCTCACTTGCTGAATAAATGGCACAAGAACTTTCCTGATGTAAATCCAAATTAACATTTTTCATGATTCAGCTTCATTCTGTGAGCTTTAACGATGTCGAAGACGCTTCGTAAATCATTTTTGTAATATTATCTTTTAAGGCTTTTGTATTATATCATTGATATATACCTCCATCATTTTCCCCAGCTAGTGTTTGAAATTTTTGGTAACTAATCTTTGATAAGTTGTTCTTGGGTTCTTTAGACCATAAGGCATGACTGTATAACAATAAATGCCTCTTTCTATCACGAATGATATTATTGATCCACCTCTCCTAGATGAACTTGATTATACCCTAATGCAACATCCATCACAAATAGAAGTTTATGCCCCATAACAAAATTGAGAAGTTGGGGAATCATCGGTAAAGGTAAATTATTCTTTGGTGTGAACCTATTAGATTCTGTGAAATCCACGTATACCCTAATTTTCCCATTTTTCTTTGGCATTACTGCAATGTTTGAGACCCATTCTGGATATTTTGCTTCACGAATAAAACCTACCTAAAGTAGTTTATTGATTATTTTTGTTAACTTCATCTTTAAGTCTGGGTACGAGATTTCTTCGCTTACCATGGCTTTGCTACATAGTACAAAATTCAACCTGAGGAAGACTCCATCAAAAGATCATGCAAAGACGTCTGCATTTCTCTTTAGCAGTAGGAAAAATATTTCTTTCTATGCATCAACGAGTTTAGATCCGATGAAAATACCCCTTCCTAGACCATCGAGTTCCGCAAGTTTGGCTAGTTCAAAATCAAGTTGTTGAGGCTCTTGTTGTAATTACTATGATTTTAGGACTTTGGTGGCATGGGCATTGGATATCGTATTTTTCACACATTCTTGCAACTGCTTGGCTTCCTTTGATTTCATACATGCCATTATCTGTCAGGAACCGCAAAGCACGGTGGTAAGTCAAAGGTATCGCTTTGAGTGAGTGGATCCAATTTCTGCCAAGGATTCCCAGGTACTTTGACTCGGTATTAATTATAATAAAATTAACGAAGGTGGTCTTTGGTCCTGCTTGAAAATATAATGTGATTTTTCCCTTTCCTAGCTCCTTTTGTCCATTAAAACCTATGATTTATGTAGTCGATGCTTTGACTGAATCGTGGAGGCCAAAAACTTCTACTTCCTTTTTGATCAGCAGAACATCTGTAACATTTTTGGTATCCACAAGGAGTGCATAGAGATACTATTTTCTAACCATTAACATTATAACCAGGGGATCATCATGTGGGTACTATTTTCTAACCATTAGCATTATAACCAGGGGATCATCATGTGGGATCACCATTAGCATTATAATAGAGATACTATTATAAGGCTTTTTTAACTTGCTTGAGTTGTGGGTAAGAGTTTAGCAGATTTTTTTGAGTATGTCATCTTGTAGCAAAAGATGATTCAGTTGTCCTTTTTAAGCTTCTTTCCTTTTTGAATCTCGATCATATAGAGATGTTGAGCTTGGCCTTGCCCTTGTTCTTTTTTCTTTTTTCTTTTTCTTCTAATCAATAAATTTCTAGACATCGATTACGTACTCATGGAGTTGCCCTGCTAACACTATTCCATGGAAGATGCGTATAAGTGAATAGTAGTTTTCTGTCTCGTGACTGTGTACATTATAATATTGACGCAAGGGTTTGTTCGGCACATCACGAATATCTTGAGCTTCTTTGAAGAGTTCGTCTTCTCTTACAATATGAGGGATGTTGAGTAAAGAAGTGGTCATGGATGTCAAAACTGGGGGAAGGTAGTCAAAGTTTTGGCATCAGAGGAATTGATGACTGCAGAACTCTCCATTTTGTCTTTCTTCGACCTCTCAAGGTCGATGTGGTTACTAACCACATCAATCATTTTTGTGACTATTTTTGTTTATGAAGTGTTAACCCTTCTCAAACTTTTGAAGCGATACGAAGGGCAGATATGAAAGCAGGGATCACGATTTGGGGGTCAATGTTTCCTATCTTTCTGGCTTTTTGTATGACACATTTGTAGAAGTTTTCCAGGCTTTCCAATACTCTTTATTTGAAGAAGAAAAGTGCACCTACTCTGGCTTCCCTTTCTTTAGCATGTGCGTAACTGGATTCAAACAAGTATTGTAGTTGCTGGAAGCTCATAATTGACCTCTCTAGAATAGTATGGAGCCACCTGAGGGGCTCTTATTTAAGAATCATGTTAAATAGGTGACAACATATGGTCGAGTTTGGAGTAAAATTCGATCGTAGCTTTGAAGTGTCTAACATGGGTTAATGGATCCGTGAGGCTTGCATACTAGGGTAACTCTGGCATGCAAAAATTATTTGGAATCAACATATTCTCAAGATATGGCGAAATGGGATTTGTCTCGATCATATCCAAAGATAATTGTTGACTCCGGTTACTTGTGTTAATATTTTGGATCCTAGTATTAAAGTCATCCAAGGTGGCAAACTGTGGAGTGACGGGCAGTTCCATGACTGGTGTATGTTGGTTGAAGTTGCCTAAACCTTTGGGTCCTAATCTCTCCTTGACTGGTCACCTTGGAGGTGGGGGTGGACTCTGATGACGTGTCCTTCGACTTGCCTGAGTGGTCAAGGCTGATGATGTAAGGCAGAACTGTCTTGAAGTTTTGTCAGGGTACCTTGAAGACTCTTAGGATTGTGGTTTTTGTCTTCTCTTGGTGACATATATATCGTCCTTTCGAGAGATTTTGGACCTCGATCTGTGTTCACATTGGGCTGAGATTTGTGATCCTTGGCGTATACTAAAGCGATCTTGTTGTTGACCGAAGTTCTTGATCTCCTTCTAGTGAATTTTGCTATGTTTCTCATGAGCTTTCCTTCGATCTTTTCCTTTAACCTGATAGGCCTGTGTGTGAAGTCTTTGGTCCTCCAGACGTAGCGCCCTATCAGATTCCATTTGTATCTCGAGCCCTAGAACTACATTCTATAGATTTGAGGTTTTTGGCGATACTGAGGCTAGAGTTCCCTTGTTAATTCTTTGATCACTGGAAGTACTTTAGAGGTTCATGTTTGTCATAGCAATTCTGGGGGAAATAAGGCTTTGGTAGAGAAAGTATGTAATTTCACGCAAACAACATCAATTGTAATGACTAGTTTTTCGGTAGGTAAAATTTTTCCTTACCTATTAGGATTTAAAGTTGAATATAAGATGCAAAATAAGTAAACAACACAAAGAATTTAGTGTGGGAACCCAGTAAAACCATGAAAAACCATAACCTTGAGGAGAATTTGTATGTTACAACTCTACTATGTCATTTGGGATTACAGTTGAGACTGAATAAGAATGCAAAATGTGAACAAGTTATGCCCTGCCTGTATTTATAATTGGATACATGCAGTTACAATTCATAACGTATCTCTTATAATTATGGGTACTAGGCGAACTTCATGGGACATAACCAACAACTATATTGACTAAGCGTAATGGTAGTTTTGTGTAGTTGATCTTTGTAGTTGTAGACCAAGTTCTTGTACTTCCTGATGTAATCATCATGAGGCCAGTACTTATATACCAAGTAATATTATGTATTTAAGATTGTACCTGTTGGGAAACTGAGGGGGCAAATCGCACGCGGAAGCACAATACAATCAACAAGAACTCGAAGAACCAACCCAAAACAAAGAGAATTCGAATAAAGGCAATTAAAACACAACACAAGGTTTAATTAGGTGGAAACCCTAAACAGGATCAAAACCACCCCCGATAAGCTCAACGAATTTAATATCACACTAAGGGTTACAAAAGGTTACAGAGATCACTCAAACCTCACCTCTACCCTTACAGATAATCCTAGAAAAAAACTCTAAAAAGAAAACCCAAGAAGCCTCTTCAGAGCTAAACCCTAGATTTCTCTATTTCCTCTCTCTAACTCTTTTTTACAGTACAGAGGCCTTTAACATACACTCTCTATTTATAGACTTTCTATTAGGTCATCTCTAAAATACGCATCACAAGATAATCCATCGCTTTGGATCAAATCACCTTCAAAACGAACTTAGAAATAATCAAACAGAGCCAAAGTCGTTCGAACGAGTCATGACGTCGTTTGAATGACTAATACAATCCCCTAAAATTTTGGCCCAAGCGCTACTGTCATTCGAACGACTTTCCCACTCGTTCGAACGACTTTCCCAGTTTTTGAGCCGTGTTCCTAACAGTACCATCGTGATGCTTGTCGAATCTAGGAAATGTGCCACTGTACTAGTTAGATTAACTTGGGATCAAATGGACTCCCAAGATGATATCTAATGTAGCCAGTGGTTCCATAATGTTCATATATCATTGAAAGCTCGCAAAAGGAGTACAAATATTGAAATATGAAGTCAGAACTCGCCAATCTAGAAATTTGAAGTCTGATCAAATAACTGAAGGGAATTTTATACACTACTGTAGGGTCCTAAATTCGTGAGTCGAACTAGTCTCTTGCACAAAATGTAGTTAGAGCACAAAAATGAAACAAGTAATCGAAATACACACATAAAATAGCGTGAAAATCTTTGAATAGGTAAAATTGTGACCTCAGCTCTAGGATTTTCAAGAGATGATCTTATATTAATTGATGATTACAAGTTATAATTGGTGCTCTTTAAAAGTAATCGATAGCTCTGTAGATAAAAAATTATGTCCCTATATCGTTTCTCTGTCAGTATATTTGTGGACATCCTACTAGATTGTGGTTAGCTACCACGAGCTCCTAGAAAAGTGAGAACATTATGAAATTGATGTGCTCAAGTCTACGTAATAGCTAGTTTGTGGGATAGGTGTTTCTTTGACTACTTCTCTGTAACTGTTTGACGGTTATGCCATGTCCTTTGAGATTATAAGGCCGATACTTGTGGATGCCGAGCCTGACTTTATAGATACTTTGTAATGCACTTATATTTTGTCTAAACTTTGTATGTGTACACAGACTGATCTTGGTGCATTATGTCAAGGTTGAGGCATAGGTCCTCACAACTACACAATAAAAAAATGCTTCAATTCATTCAATTTGTTTCTTCATTTGATCAAATGACCGTACCGAGTAATTTTGATAGGATCCTTAAACCAACGATATCACAATTTCTAATGATTGTCCCATTCTTCTCCCCCACTCTGCTTTTCATCATATCATTCTTAATCTCTTTCCATTTTTCTTTTCCCTTCAATCTCTTCTCCCTTAATTCAAGTCATTTTACCCACCCAAAATAATATTATATTAGAAATTCGTTATTTGGAACTCTTAGGATTGCTACTAGTAAGATTAATATGTGGGTTTATTGGGTTCAGTATAATCTTATCAGGAATAAACAATTTAGGAGATGAAAATTCCTAGAGATTGCTCTTGGGTTTGGAAATGCATTCTTCAAGCGAGATTTTAAGCTCAAAAGTTGATCAGTGTGGGAGATGGTAAGAGTACCCTTTCTGAAAGGATCCTTGGTACCCTTCAGGTATTCTTCTTTAGTGTCTAAGGTATGACTCTACTTTAAACATGAATGCCACCCTATCAAATATTATTAAGGACTTTAATTGGGACATGCCTCATCGTGAGTATCGTACTATGGAAAATATATGCGGTGTCCTTCCATCATTGGTAAGTACACTATGTCTTCCACCTTTGAAGCCCTTAAACCGAAAAGAAGCAAAGTGGATTGAGTTAATTTATGCCAAAGCAACTTGGCTACTCTTAGAAGCAATCTCATAATATGGAAAAGCTCTAGTGGAGTTCCTCTTACCCAATAAAAGTTAGTCCAGGAAAGTTTTATAATAGTCCATATGCCCTTTTTTGGGCTTCATGGTGAAGACATTGATTATCTTATGTTGAGTGTGTGCTCTTCAAATTCCCTTGGATCAGACTACTCATCATGAGTGGTATTAACAAAATTCCTTAAAACTATTTTGATGAAATTAAGTGGTTAAAAGGCATAAATTACAAATAAATTATTTCTCAATTCTTTAAGGTTCTTATCAGACTCTTACTTATCACCTTTGGATTGAGAGGATCAATAGGGTATTTAGGAGTACTTCAAGACCTGCTCAAGTCACCTACAATGAAACTGTCAATGAAATCAAAGCTCTCACTAAGATAAAAGTCAGAACTGTGGCCAGCAACCCCAAAGATAGATTGATATGAAACTTATGGGGCATTTATTCAGTTTACAAAAGAAAAAAAACTTAAATATGTAAATGACGGCCTCCTAAAAATGATGCCTTGAACTTATATCTAGCAAATTGACCTACGACTCGCCAACCTATCTTGACTTAGCCCTGTTTCTGGCAGGTTTCGATTTGGCCATAATAGGTCGCGAATCATTTGACCCGAACCCATTTAATAAATAGGTCGTGTTAGGGTTTGCCTTAAGCGGTTCGGGTAGAGCCGTAACCCGTTTAAGTTTAATTTGGGCCAATTGTAATTGTAATAGCCTAATTATGTAAGCTCAAAATGGCTCAAAATTAGCTCTTATACTAATGTTCCTGTGACAAAGACTAATAGAATGTAAGATATGACACAGGTGATTTAGCATGGAAAACTTCTAAATAGGTAAAAAAACCACGACCTCGGGTTGAGGGTTTTAGTAACAATAACTTTTATTGTTTGAGGCTGATATCTTATTGCAAGTGATCTTACGAACTAGAAATATTAGATCTTGTAAATAAGAAATTTGGTGTTTGAGAATATAAAAAATATGGTTTTCGTGGTGATTTCACGTGTCTTTTTCTGGTCCTCGTCTCTTCTAAAACTTTTTCATTATATAAGCCTTGCCCACAATTTGTTTATCGTAATGAAGCACGTTCTCCAAACAATGTGGTAAGTGGCGTTTGACTGAATAATTGTTGAGTTTGTGAAAGATATGTCTTTGACTTGTTCATGAATTTCTATTATGCTCAACCCACGTTCCTCATCAGTTCGTGGTATAGGTGTCAATGCTAAATGTTTATGTCACGTATAAAATACGCGAGTCTGATATGTAGGTAGTTCAAGTTGAAGGTAGCTCAAATTGGGTTAAGTCGAGGGATAGGTCCCTATAATCGCCCCCTCGCAACTGAAGTCACGAGTGGCTTTGGTTGAGAAAGAATAATGTGAAGTGGTGGTGCTAGAAGTTGAAAAGAAATAAATAAAATAATGTTGATTTGACTGGAATAAAAAATGGGCATTCCTTTTATGGATAAATGTATCTGCATTGAATGATGATGAAAATATTGATGTACGCGATGCTTGGGATTCTGAGATTGGTTTTATATTGACTGCTTTGGAAATGTACCTGCGTGTTAAATACAAGGGTTATTTAAATAGTACATGTACCGAGGATTCTGGCAAAGTATTCTGGTTGTTAAAAAAATCTCTAACAATCTAGAATGATAATGGTGAAGACCCGAAGAATGGTTTATGAAGAGAGAGCTTTTGTGGAGATGCAAAAATTTAAGTTGAGATATTTTGGTGACCAATCATTAGAGATGCCCATCTCTATTCCCATTCTCCTGACTTATCAGGGTATGTCGGAAGAAAAAGTGGCTGAAGCTGAAGAAGATATTTATTGTATGTATAGATTTTATAACGTTGTCTTGACAGGCAAGCAACATTGGAGGTGTCTCCGCATCCTTGCAGAGGACAAGGTTGAGGAGACAGATGTGGAGGCTGGTATAACTACAGGGTAATTTTGCCAGTATCTTCTGTAGGATTAGATCCTAAGTTAAGGCCTTCTTCATCTTTGCCAACTCTCTGATGGTGGTGGTTATAGAGGAGGCAACAGTGGTAGTAGAGAAGGGAGACAGAGATTGAAAGTCTGCTTCTGTACCATCATCGTTTCTTGGCTCTAAGAAGACCTTATGTTTGAAGAGTTGGTTTAAGCACTAAATTTCTTTCTTTTATAGTTTCTATTTGAAGTTTGGCTCCATGTCTAGACTTAGATCAAACTCGAAGGAAGGAGGATGCTCAAAATTTTCCAATGCCTACTTTGCTTCAGAAGATTCTTGGAGTGAAACATCAATAAAGACAAATGAACTGAATGATTTTTTGTTTTTAGAGTACCTGAAAGTCTTATTATCTGTAAAGTACCTGAAAGACTTATTATCTGTAAAGTACCTATAATTTATACTCGAGCTTAATAAAAAAATGCTTATTCAAACTCTATGTTAATAGATAAAATTAACTCTTGTGATTGTAATCGAGCTATGAGTAATTCGAGGATGTATGAATATAGTATACATTCGATCAAGAAAGTATGTCATGCCAATCGAGTATTAAATATGTGTTTGTAACATAAAATATGTATACGAATTTGTTTTTGAACTGAATAAATTAGAATTTACTAGGGGAGATAACTACAGAAGATTTAGAATTTGTTAAAATTTAGAAATTCGAGCTCAAGGAGATCTCTTTGAAATATTGAATTATGGAGAAATAAGTTCGAAATGAGGTAGGTTAAATTTAATGATGTCAATGAGGATAGATAAGTTTAACTAATTTCTAATCAAGATGCTAGGGTTTGCTGTTGTAAAAAAATAGAATATAAATACAAATTGTGGGGGATTTGAAATAATCTAGAAAATTGCATAAATAGGGGGGAATGAATATAGATGGGAGGAAGACATAGAAGATGGTGTAAACTCGATCTAAAAGAATTTTTTATGCCGTTGAGGAATGATTGGCGGTTAAGATAGCTGAAGTAAGAGAGCGGATCTATGGCTTGCTAGATTATGATGTTGACTTGCCAGTGTCCGAGTATCAGTTTGAAGTTTTAGATTAGATGGGTAGGGAACTTGAGTTAGGACGTCATTTCTATGAGGAGCTATTTCGGGAAGTGATTGTGGAGCCTTCAGTTTGAAAAGAGGCTATGAGACTAATTGCTAAAGAAGAGATCGAGTTGGAAGATGTAAGGATTGCTGGAGGTGAACTGATTAGGTGTGGCTCCCTAGGTCATCTGGGATGTTTCAGGTGTAATTAAATATGAGGGAGTAAATTGTATGAGATCGAATAACTGCCAAGGAAATGTATAGAATGAAGTTTAAATATGTCCTATTTTGTTACAAATGTTATTGTGCCTGTTTTGAATAAAGAATTTAAATTTTTGAAATGTTAGAGCTTTAAAAATGATGTCAACACTTCTATAAGTTGTAGTAGCCATAATATAAAAAGTAGGTCGCTTTGTTTTTTACCTCTTGTGTTCGTACAGGGAAAGTTCGATTGCGTGTAAGTATTGAGTCATCATGAGTGTGGGGAGGTCAGAGGAAGATTTTGATAATAGAGATGAGAATATAATAAAATATAGGGCAGGAGGCAATGATGGGAAGGCATTTTCACCAAAAAGGTACAAAATGTCTGACATTAATTGTGAAAGGAGCGTATTGGTTCCAAAATTGAGGGTGGATCGTACGAGGCCCAATGACAGCCAGCAGTTAGAGAGAGAAAGACTATAAATAATGCTTCATCTTCTTCATTGAAATATTTATCAACTTCAGACGTTGAAGGTCAGTAGATGGTTTTGTGATATCACTGATGTGTGCTTTTAAAAGATTTTTATAGTTTTTCAAAATTTAAAAAATTACTATTTATAATAATTTATAAAAATCTGTTTGATATTTGTGTATATAAAATAAAATATGAATGATATATGTATAATGTATGTGTAAAAGATAATGATAGAATACCTGGACCTGATGTAGGTCGAGCGTAAAGATTATTTGTGTAGAGTCATACCCCATCAGTGCCGCAATTGATATGGAGACTTCACCTGTTATGGAAGCCTCAACCTCTGGTCGTTCGGCGGAGTCTAAAAATATAGAGTCTGATAGGGAGAACGAAGTAGGAGTGGTTTAATTTCCAAATTTCCCTGGACAATTGATATCATACCCTCCAAACTTTGATGTGCTTGAAAAGTTTTGTAAATCTAAGGCTCTTAAAGGGGGAAGATGGTTGAATTTTGTAGAACATGCCGGAAGGCAGTTTAGAAGATGTATAATAGGATCTGGGGAGAAGCATTTCTTCTTGTTGGCTGATTTAGAGAAGGAGAAATTGAATAGGGGAATAGATGAATCGATCTCCTTGGAGTATTATGATGGAAATGTTCAAGGTGACCTGGAAGAGGGTTTTATGCATTACCTGTCTCAATTGGAGTATGGGTTGAGTCAGCATCTGAGCAATCTTACAAAAGGGATAATGAATATCATAGGGGCATGTCCTGCCCAACTAAACAGGAACATGTGGGAGGTAATAAATGTTTGTGTGTGTTTGAATAAATTATGGAAGGAGAATGAGGTGGAGAGGAGAATATCTCCTAAAGATGTGTTACAGTTTTATAGAGTGAAGAATTATTCTACAAGTGGAAGGCCATATTTCTTTGCGAGCTCGTCTCGATCTCCTTTCTTTGATCTAAATTCAGCAGGTCGAATGTGGAATGATAATGTTATTTGGGTGAAAGGTGATTGCCTTCAGAGAGATGATGAAGAACCCATGAAACTTCTATATAGAACTGTGCAAAAAAGTAAGTGTAATAACATATAATATTGAACTGCTAAAATTGAATAATATTCTGTTATTGATAATGTGTTGTTGTTTGACAGGTCCTTCGTCGAAGGTGAAGATGAAGAAGTCCTTACTAGATAATGTTGCTCAAGAAGGGGTTGAGCTCGAGGTAGTGCTGAAAAACCTCAGTATTAATATAAATAAATGTGCTAACAACAGGTCTGAGAAAGTTCAAAAGTCTTAAGCAATGAGACTTATGATGGGTGTTGGCGGCAACAAGAAGAGGAGAGCTGATAGAGAAAAATGACTGGCTTTGCCAAAAGCCTCTGGAGTAGATTTTGCAGGCATGCCAGAGTCTACCACGTTGAGCAAGATAGCTCAGACATTTTCGAAGAAGAAGATGTTGAAGCGTGGATCTACCTCTAGAACCACGGGGAGTGGTGAGGACGAGGGAGGGGCAAAAAAGAGATTGGCAGATCATTCTTCTGAATTGATTGAGGCGAAGATCACAAAGAATTGACCTGGTATTGAAGATAAATTGAAAGTTATGAAGGATTGGACGAGGCTTGCAGCTCGCAAGGGTGTGGAGGAGATGAGCAAAGGGGTAAGTTTGATGACTGAATGTTTTCTAAATTCTGTATAGCGATTCAAGCCAAAAATGTGATTGATTTGTGTTTTATTTTATTTTATTTGGAGGCTGCTCGTTTGATGAAGGGAATCTGCCTCAGGATGGAGGATGAGAAAGTCGAGCTCATGAGTGGGAAGGCAGAGCTCTAAAAGGAGGTAACTCGATTAAAATCTGATTTGGTTCAAGAGGGGAAGCGACTGAATTCTATGAAGGCTGCGCAAGAGGTAGAGATTAATGAGCTGACTGAAGAAGTGGGAAAGAATTTGGTAGAGGTGGTAGTCTAACGTGATAGACTTGGGCGCCACCTTCTCAAAATTGGGTACTCCAAAACTGAGGTGAATGACATTATGAAGGATACCTACATTGAAGAGGTGGAGGATGAAGTTGATGAGGCTAAAGTTGTAAGAGGGTTGGATGGTATCTCTCCCCAAATAGAGCGATAGAACCAAGTGGATGATATTGTGAACCCAGAAAATAAGAATGAGAATGAGAATGAGAATGATAAGGTAGAATAAAATTGTTGACTCTTTGGTGGTGTGATTATGAGGGGCATGTGGATCAATGTAGGATAAATTTCTGTAGGCTAAGTGATGTTTGTAAACCTTGTTTGTAAGAATATATGGATATGCATCTCAGAATATAAGAATTAGATAATGGGCTCGCTAAGGAGAAAGATGCCTCAGCGTCCCTATTAACTTCGCTAGCAGAGCTACAGGTTACAAAAAAGCAAAAGATATTTGACTTGTACATTGCATTACTCTAGATCTACAAAGTAAAAATTAGAGCATAGAGTCAGACCAAAAACATGTTAATAGTTTAGGGGCAATGGTACTCAATTGTGTGTAGATAATATCAAAGTGTTGAAAAGGTTATAACATAGAGAATGTGTACCTTGAAATTGGAAGTATATGTTATTGTTCATTGAACTTAGATCATACTTCGACCTTAAGTTTTAGAAGCAGTTTCACACAGTATATGTCAAAAAATAGAAATTTTGTTATAAATAAGATTCCTGTATGTATTGAGTGAGTGTTCTTGAATTGAACTTGATGTATTGTATCTGTGATGTGTAGGTCAAATTAGAGTCAGCTCACTTGAGCGAAGAAGGGATACGCCAATGAAACTAAGAGTTTGTGGCAGAGTTTGATAGAATAAAAAAGTCAAATAAAGATAGGTAAGATCAGCACGTAAAGGTACATATCAAGTTCATCGAGGCAATATAAACTGTTGATGACCTCACTCAAAAGATCAAGGAGATGGATGCCAAAATTAGTTAGGGGCAAAAAGATCCCACGGAGACGAAGGAAGAGACAACGAAACTCAAAAGCCAGAATGATGCGCAGATGGTAAAAAGTAAGGAGGCTGACATGGCTCGATACCGTATCATGGCATTAGAAATGTCATAGAAAGAGTTATGCCAATTTTGAGGCCAGTCTGAAGGACCAAATGATCATTAAAATGAGCAAACAATAGCAGACTCGAGCTGATTTAGTGTGTACTAGGAGCGAACTGGAGCGATTTAATAATAAAATAATTGAGAAAGATAGCGAGCTGAAAAGAGCTCGAGATGACCTATCTAACTCCGAAATTACAGTTGAGCAGTTGAGTGCAGTTTTACCAGCTAAAGATATTGAGTTCCAGTTGGTGCAAAGAAAATGTGATGAGTTGAATAAGAAGGTGGCACAATTGAAGACCGATTTGGCTCAGGCCAATTCGCGTATCAAAAATGTTGAGGCTGTAGAGCGCTCGAGGAAGAATAAAGGTGATGCTAGGGTCACCATTGTTCAAGAGGATGTGGTTAGCCTATCAACTCTAATCTGAGAGTAGGAGGGAAATGTAGCTCGAACTCAATGGCACGTACAAAAAGAAATGAGCAGTTAAGGGAGTCTCAAAATAAGTTGGATACTGCTCATATCAGGGAATTGGAGTAAGAACGGGTGATTAGAGGTAAGGATATTTTAATAAGGAAAAAAGATGATTTGCTAAAGAAATTCACTGCTGGGGAAGGTGTAGATAGAGAACTTGAAGAATTTTATGTTCAGGTGGTAGAATTGAGGATGATGAACTAGGCTAAATCAGATAAAACATATAAGAAAGCGAGGGTGCATATAAATCTTATGTCCCGCGCAGATTGTCGCCTAGAATGGCATGAAGCACGGTACAAGAAGTTGTTAGAGCACCTTCAGAAAGTAGGAGTGAATTTTTTCAAGGTAGTTATGCCCGAAGTATTGCGCTAAGAGATGCTAATAACAGTTATTGCCTATTTTGCTGTGGAGGTGAGAAGGTTTGAGTTAAAGAGAGATACCTTGCAAAACTGTTTGTCGAATAGATGATACATTTGTAGAGTTGATGGAGATCGAGAAAACTGTATGAACTCCATGGAAACAGAGTTAAGTTCTCGACCTTCTAAATTGGTAGAGCAAGGCAGGATTACTGTGGCTGCTCGAGCTCAAGATTTAATTGCAGATCGTCCTCTTATTGTAGGGGAAATCGTAGCTGACCTTCTATTAGCAGAGAAGAATCCTTTATAGTGGCTGTATATGTAACCTGTAAAAGTATTTGTCGCAGACATATTGAGAGATGAAAGCTAGTTTTACCTTTGCTTTATCTTATGTCTAGTAGAGTTTTTTGATTGAAAATTAGTATTAGCACCATTTTAATCGCAGATTATGTATAGAGTTCGATTGAAAGCTAGTTTTGCCTTTGCTTTAACCGGTATAATTGTCGCAGCCATATTGAGAGATAAAGCTAGTCTTACCGTTGCTTTATCTTATGTCTGGTAGAGTTCTTTGATTGAAAACTAGTATTACATTTATTTTAATCGCAGAGTATGTATATAGTTCGATTGAAAGCTAGTTTTACCTTTACTTTATCTTATGTCCAGTAGAGTTCTTTGATTGAAAACTAGTATTACCTTTGTTTTAATCGCAGAGAATGTATAGAGTTCGATTGAAATCTAGTTTTACCTTTGCTTTAACCGGTATAATTGTTGCAGCCATATTGAGATATGAAAGCTAGTTTTACATTTGCTTTATCTTATGTCTAGTAGAGTTCTTTGATTGAAAACTAGTATTACCTTTGTTTTAATCACAGAGAATGTATAGAGTGCGGTTGAAAGCTACTTTTACCTTTGCTTTAACCGGAATAGAGGTCGATTAAAAGATAGTATTGCCTTTGCTTTAATCTATGTATTATCTACGTGAGTAGAGAGTTGTATGGGAAAAAACTTAGAAGTTTTCATTGAATAGAATATAATGTACATTGTATGGAGATGAAAATCTCACTTTTGGAATGGAAAGAATGATAATTTGAAGTGAAGTAGTGAAGGACTTAACGATAGTACCGTTTTAGTCGCTTAGTGTTCCATGGAGTTGGGATTTAAACTTCTTGCTCAGTCATGAGATAATATGATCCCAGACCAGTTAGACTAGTGATTAGGAATGGACCTTTCCAATTTTCTGCCAGTTTCCCAACATATGCCTCTTTGCAGTGTGAAGGGATTTCTTTGAAGACGAGATTGCCAATTTGGAAAGTACGGTTTCAAACCCTATTGTTGTACGAACTGACTAGCATATAATGATATCGATCTAGGTTGGCAATAAAGTGTTCTCAAGTCTCATCAATCTAATTCATGTTGCAGGCCAATTCGAATTCATTTTCTTTGTCGGTAAGCTCATGACCTTTGACTGGATGATAATAATCTGCTGGAATGATGGCTTCTGTGCCATAGGCGAGGAGGAATGGGGTACAGTCGGCTAACTGACGTGGAGTGGTAGGGTATGCCTATAAGACATGAAGGAGCTCTCGAATCCAGTTTTCTTCTTTCTAAGAGTAAAACTTTTTGTTGAGTCTATCCATGAGGGTTTTATTGGTGATTTCGGCTTAGCTATTGCCTTGAGGGTAGTAGGGATTGGATGGTGAGTGGATGATGTTGTGTTTGTTAAGGAAAGCTTTGACTTTTTTCCAACGAATTGTAGCCCATTATCGATACGAATTAGGTGGGGGCATCCAAATCGAGTAATGATGTATTCCCAGATAAAAGGGATGACCTCTTCTTCTCTAGTTCGACAGAGTAGAACTGCTTCTACCTAATTTGTAAAATAATCTATAGCTACGAGAAGGTATCGTCTGTTAGCTGGTGTTCAAGCGCCCATCACTTGAATGGCCAGAACACTTTGCTTGCATGTAGTACGAGCACAGGGGCGCATATCATTTGTCCATGTCGTTGACATGTATTACATTTGTGTGAATACTCTTCTGCTTGCTTGTGCATACCTTGCCAAAATACTCCTTGTGTAATGACTCTGTTAGCGAGTGATTAACTTGCGGCATGGGAGCCACAAGTCCCTTCATGTAAATCATTAAGCATTTTCTCTGCTTTCTTTCTGGAGAAGCACTTGAGGTAAGGCCCCATGACTGAACGACGGTATAAAAAACTGTTTTAATTTGTGTAGCGCTTTGCGTTTTTAATCAGCTGTCGGCGCTTTTTTGATTCTGTTGAAAGGGGTCCTTCTCATTCGTTGTCGGTGTCAAGGTAGACAAGGAAGGGCTTTCGCCAATCGTCATCCTCCTCTTTATCGCATCCAGTGTTGATCGTGCATACATAAATACGATCAATGCTAGGGGTTGATATCACTTCGATTTGGAGATATCTTGCTTTTGTACCCAAGACCTCAACTAGATAAGCCAAGGAATCAACATGTTTGTTTTCACCTCGAGGAAGATAATTGAGAGTTGCTTTCACAAACTGGCTCATCCTATCTACAATGAGGGCCGCATATTCGATCATCTTGCCATTCTTTTTGTATTACTCAGAGTAATGGTAGATGATAAGTAGAGAATCTGTGTAGATTAAAAGTTTTGGGACACCGAGCTCTAGTGCGAGGTCGAGCCCATGAGTGAGAGCTTCGTATTTGGTGACATTGTTGGATGCCTCAAAATCTAAGCAGATTAATTTCTCGTTTTTGTTGTTGGAAGGGGTAATCAATACAATTCCAATTCCTGACCCTGTGGGTCTTCCTGAACTATCTGTAAGAAGTCTCTACCCTTTCCTTGTAACCCATTCAGCTCACTCATCAAATGCTTTGGTGGCTGGATCTTTTGTAATTTATTCTGCAAGGTCAGGATCGCGTTCCTCCCACTCGGGATCTTCTACTAGAAAATCCGTGAGAAAATCGGTAACGGCCTGACCCTTTTCTGAATGATGTTGTTCAAACTTGATATTATGTTCTCCTAAACTGTCTGACAATTATTACACTCTCCCGGATTTCTCTTTTTTGGACAAAACTTCCTGGAGTGGGTAGTTTGTCATGACTTTGACTAAATGAGTTTAGAAGTAGTGCTTAAGTTTTTGTAAAGTGTAAACAGGAGTTAGAAGGAGTCTCTCAATTTTAGAATACCTCGTTTCTACTGGAGTGAGGATTTTACTGATGAAGTAGACTGGTTTCTCGATCTTTTTGTCAAGTCGAATGAAAACCTAGCTGATTGAAGTATCTGTAACTGCTAGGTAGATGATTAGTTCCTCATAATCTACTAGGGTGCTCATGATGGGAGACTTCCCCAAATAGATTTTGAGTTCTTGAAAAGCTACCTCGTATTCTGATATCCATTAGATCTCTGCGTTGGGTTGAACTTTTCCTCGTTTGGTACAACCGCAGAGTAGTAGGAACAGCCAACGACAGCGATCTAAAGATTTAGAAATGAATCGGTTGATAGCGGCAATCTTGTCAGTGAGTATTTATACATTTTTCGTCGTCTTTGGAGATAACATGTTGAGGAGAGCTCGAATTTGATCTGGATCGGGCTCAATCCTCTTCTTGCTGATGAGATGGCTGAGGAATCGGCCTGAATATACTCAGAATTGACACTTATAAGGATTGAGTCACATCCTGTAAGATCGAAGAATGTTGAATATTGTGCTGAGATTTATGATGTGGTTGATCGACTGTATGCTCATGCATAGAAGATTATCAATGTAGACTTCCATGATTTTCCTAAGATGTGCTTTAAACATAATAGTCATCAACCGCTAATAAGTCACGCCTACATTTTTGAGTCCGAAGGGCATGACTTTGTTCTAGTAAAGTCCTTTTTCAGTGATGAAAGTGGTCTTTTCTTGATCTTCTTCCAAGAGAAGAATCTGATTATATCCAGAAACAGCGTCTATCATAGATAGAAGTTCGTGACTTGCTGTGGAATCTAGAATTTGATAGATATTAGGACGAGGGAAACTATCCTTTGGAGTGTGTTTGTTTAGATCTGTGAAATCTATACAAACTCAGACTTTTCCAGTCTTCTTCGATATAGCGACAATGTTGGATATCCAATCTGGATACTTGGCTTCTTGAATGAACTTCACTTTGATCAATTTCTCAATCTCCATGTTAAGCTTGGCCCTCAGCTTTGAGCTCCTTCTCGCAAAGCTCTCAGTCAATAGTTAACTGACGTTCGAGCTCATTATGTTTCTCTATTTTGGCGTAGAGGTTCGCCGGTAGTTTTGTAAGTTGTTCTGGCTCAAATGAAAGATCAAGCTAGATTCCAGTTGTTGGTCGTCTGGAAGTGACCATGATTAGAGATTGATAGTAGAGTGAATGTATGCCTTAGGATATCGTAGAAATGTTTTCTTTCCTCCAAACGGCACAAAATGTAATGGCCTAATTCCACAAGTTTGAGATGGCTCGGAATTAGCTCTTACACCAATGTTCCTGTGACAAAAACTAATATAAAGTAAGAAATGACACAGGTGATTTAGCATGAAAAATCTCTGAATAGGAAAAAAACCATGACCTCAGGTTGAGGGTTTTAGTAACAGTAGCTTTTATTGCTTGAGGCTGATATCTTATTATAATTGATCTCCCGAACTATAAATATTTAATCTTGTAAATAAGAAATTTGGTGTTGGAGAATCTAGAAAATATGGTTTTCTTGGTAATTTCTCGTATCTTTTTCTGGTCCTCGTCTCTTCTGGAACTTTTTCCTTATATAGGCCTTGCCCGCAGTTTGTTTATTGTGCTGAAGCACATTCTCCGAACAATGTGGTAAGTGGTGTTTGACTAAATAACTGTTGAGCTTTTGAAAGACATGTGTCTTTGACTTGTTCATGATTTTCTATTGTGCTCAACCCACATTCTTCATTAGTTCATGGTGTAGGTGTCAATACTGACTGTTTATGTCATGTGCAATATGCGTGAACCTGATATGTAGGTAGTTCGAGTTGAAGGTAGCTCGAATTGGGTTAAGTCGAGGGATAAGGTCCCTACAGTAATTTTTAATTTTTTTGGTACCCTTTTTTACTCTTTGAAACATAAACCTAAACTAAGGGTGTAACATACTAACACATAGACCTCTCTCTCTCTCTCTCTCTAGATCCGTAATGATCCTCCCTTCTTCTTCGGCCTCGTCAGTATCATCCGTCTCTTGGTTCTCATCATCTTCATTTTCACCTCCCATTTCAAACCTCTAGAATCTTCTACGGTGACGAATGGGGCTAATATCCATCATTCTAAGAATGATATCCCAAAGAAAGAGGTCTATGTATTATTACTACCCATAAACAAATAGCATTTGATCTGATCCTACCTCAATGTCATCATATCCTTCTCTTCTGTTATTAATACCAATTTCTACAATAAACCCACTCTTACAAAATGGGCATTTGATCTCCACTTTCATTACTTGAATCACCAATTGAGTACAAATATAACACCAATACCTTCCAGCCAAAGTTTCAACAAACTCACTCTCATAAAATTGTGTAAACTATTTAATTGCTTAAGCAGGGAAAGACCCATGACCCGACCCAAACCCAATTCAATATTTAAACAAATATAAAGGGTCAGGTCGGGTGAACCTGTTTAAATCAGGGTGGAGTTTGTATTTCTAACCAGTTTAACTAAATAAGTTGGGTTTGGGTTTATATTTCAGACCCATGAGCCCGCCATGACCCAACTGCTAGCACTACTTGCAATTATGTGTTGAAGGTATTTGCTCTACTGTGGGAAGTCGTGGTGGGATTGCTAGAAGTTCTAATGACAGTAGCTTGTTTACTTTTAATAGAGTTAAAGTCAGTATCAGCAGTAGTTATCAAATTCTTTATTGTATCTACAAAAGTCTGAAATTGTGTGTGGAGAGTGTAGTATCATATTCCCTAGATTTGATAAGAATAAGCCAACACTCAGCAGTCGAAGGAAGCTTAGCACTCTCTAGTCAAAGATAACTCAGTACTCTGTAGTCAAAGACAGCTCAATATTTTAGAAGATTTTGTGAGTCCTCGACTTACCAAAAGTAGCCGCTGCAGCCCGGTCAAGAAGGAACTATTAGAGATCCGCAAATTTTGCCCGCTACCCCCAGAATAGGATACTCTTTCTTTCATTTTGTAAACTGCCTATATAAACTATAAATACAGGTAGAGAATAGGTTCTAAAGGACCGCAAGTCTTGTATTTCTCTATCCTAAATACTAGTAACACTCTAAAAACTTGTAATAACTAACATCTACTAGATTTTACATCAAATCCTCCTCAAGGTCGTGGTTATTATCAGTTTCTACTCAGTTTTCCATGTAAAATTTTTGTTTTAAGCTCTCCATTACACAATCTTTACGAATAAGTATTGGCGAAGGTTTTCCTCCCATAAAACACGCCACTACAATTGGTACCATCTATGGGAAGTATCATACTTTTTTCTACCATTTCCAATCTGAACATCATCCAATGCCAAACATGAACTAGAAAAGTCATTCTAGTACCGAAAGATATCATGACATTACAGGAGTTCTTAATTTGTACGGTGCGGTCCTTGAACTTAAAAAACAAATAGCCGCAGAAAAAAATTAGAGATTGGAAGATCAGTGTATCCACGCTCAAGCTCTGTAAACAGAGAGGGACGAACACAAAAAAGAACTAGATAAGTAGAGTCAAACACATCAAAAAGAGATGGAGAGATTGTGAAGAACACAAGATCAAATCACAGCTCGCCAAGCATCACCGTCACTGGCTCAAAGTGAACATCGATCATGAACAGTTCGACGTGATGATCAGCCGAGAGAGGATGACCAACGAATGTCTCGATCCAAATCTGGAAATCCAAATAAAGCCTCTCAACATTTTGGTTTAACTTCTTCGGCCTCGATAACCTAAGGAAGTCGAGGTACACGTCATCAAACCCCTCTGCCAGAAAGAAGGCCCATAAGAGATTGATTGAGACCAGAGGGACAGGGCGACTTTGTTCCTCATGTTGCAGCCATGCCTCTTCCCCTACAGCAATTCGTCATTCTGGATGACCATAACAACAAAATTCAGACCTTCAGCTCTGACATTCCAGGCTGACGATCTGCGCTCGATAGGATCAAAACAATCCCCATCTCCCCATATCTCAAAAATATGCCCATTCCAAAAAAATTCCATATGCCCAAATTCATCCAGTATGCAGGCCTCACTGATCCACTCACACATGTTCAACATTTTAAAGCCGCTGTTGGGTGGTATTCCTAACTCGACCATATGCCGTGTCGACTATTTAACATGAGCCTAAAAGAAGAACCACTCCGATGGTTCCACACAATACATGAAGCCACCATCTCCTCTTTCATCCAGCTGCAAAATCTTTTTGAATCCAACTACGCGCAAGCTAGGGAGCGTGAAATCACCGTGGACTCTTTGTTTTTCTTCGAGCAAGGCGCGAAAGAAACCTTGGCAAGTTTTTATAAATGTTTCCTGCAGAAAACACGAAAGATTGGAAATTCAGACCCCAAAATTGTGGTTTCAGCATTTACTTCCGCCATGCACATCAACTCAAAATTTTACGAAGAGCTTACCCTACACAAACTACGGTCACCGAAAAGATTGACGTGGTTAATAATTAAATCGAGCTGGAGCGCTCGAAGAAAGATAAGATGAAAAGTTCCTCTGTCATACATTCTCGAGAAGCATCTTCGACACTATCCCAAAGAGTAACCATTGCAGCAGCACCGACCGGAACCGCCTGCCAAAAACACAAATAACATTAGAAGAAAAGAAGGCAAACCTGTTAGACCTGTCTTAATTATGCCACCAATGACAATAACCATCTTAGCTATCTTGCCAACGATAAAGGGAGACGAGTGTAATCGTGTGTCACAGGTTATTG
This sequence comes from Kingdonia uniflora, assembly GCA_014058105.1. Lineage (NCBI taxonomy): Eukaryota > Viridiplantae > Streptophyta > Magnoliopsida > Ranunculales > Circaeasteraceae > Kingdonia > Kingdonia uniflora. Next base: position 373,574 of record JACGCM010002358.1, on the reverse strand, counting down.
CAGATCTTCGTGTCATCTTTACTCATAAGGTTAAATATCTAAAGTGGGTTTCCAATATCGTCGCCTTTCCCAAGAAAATTGGTAAAATACGGGTTTGTGTCAATTTTACCGAACCTAACAAATTCACACCCAAAGACAGTTTTCCGCTACCATTGATTCTGCAACTTCTCGATTCAGTCACAGGACACGAACTTCTTTCTATGATGGATGCCGCCTCGGGATACAACCAAGTTCCACTCGCCGAAGAAGATCAGGAAAGAACCACCTTCATAACCGAAAGAAGACTCTACTATTTCATAGTAATGCATTATTGGTTAAAGAATGTTTGAGCTACTTACCAACGATTGGTCACTCAAATGTTTAATGATCAGCTCGGTAACATCATGGAAGTATATATCGATGATATGATCTACAAAAGCCTAAAAAGAGAAGATCATCTCAAAAACCTCCAAACTATCTTCGTTATCCTTTGCCAATACCAGATGAAACTCAATCCAGAGAAATGTCAATTCGGTGTCACATCTAGAAAATTCTTGGGCCATCTAGTAAGCAAAAAAGGAATCAAAATCGATCCAGCTCAAATTAAAACACTCATGGCAATGCCCTCTCCTCGAACGAAAAAATATGTTTAAAAATTTATCGGTAAGATTGCCGCTCTTCACAGATTCATCTCAAAGTCATCTGATCGATGTAAACTTCTTTACCTTCTTCTTCGTTGCAACCTCACTCCTCTTTCGAACAAACAACAAAAATAAGTTATTTGGCCTCCTGACTGTGAAATGGCGTTCCAAGATCTTAAACGATACTTAGGGTGTCCCCTATAATGAGTACTCTCATTGATGGCAAATTACTCACCATGTACTTATCCACAACTGAAGGCTCCATCAGCTCTGTCCTTATTCGAGAAGATGCAGGCAACGAGAAACCTATTTACTTTATCAGTAAAACTCTTATGCCTGCTGAAAAACAATATACTACCACGAAGAAGCAATTGATCGCCTTAGTTTACAGCTTTCAAAAATTCCTTCCATACTTCCAAGCTCATCTCATCAAATTCATTATAAAATACCCTCTCAAACTCATACTCTCCAAAAAGGAAAATTCTCGACGAGTTTAACAATGGTCTATTTTCTTTGGAGAATATGACATTTCTTTTGAACCTCAAATATCCCTCAAAGGACAAGCAGTTGCTGACTTTTTGGCAGATTTTCCCGTTGAAGACCCAGATTGGGAAGAACTTGAAGAAATCTTCAATGACGACTCAATTACAGAACAAGACGCATGGTCCAAGAGTTCGAGTTGGTGACTTTTTACGGATGGATCAGCAGGACCACAAGGTTCCAGAATTGGCATAGTCCTTGTCACCCCTTCCAATCATCGCATAAAAAACTCTTAAATTCAAATTTTATGCTACCAATAATGAAATAGAGTTCGAATGCATATTGCATGCTCTCGATCTCGCACTTACTCTCGGAGCTGAGGAATTAGCAGTCTATATCGATTCCTTACTCTTTGCCAATCATTACAACAAAACTTTCAAAACCACATGCAAAATGGTTGATTGCGCTGCCCTGGTCAAAGAAAAGATGAAATAATTCAAACATGCCACCATTTCGTATTTACCTCGGCAAGAAAATTGCCATGCCGATGCCTTAGCTTACATTGCTGCCATGTTGGGAGACAGTGAAAAAAGATATTTAGAAATCAAGATCCTCGAACACTCTAGCCTCGATATCTTGTTCACATGAAACTCAAATTCCTCTTCAGCCTCCTTCACCTCTGCCTCACTCATCCCTTCATAATTCGGTTCCTCAGGATCGACAAAATGCCATTCCATGCTCCGTAAAACAAAGTATCAGTTAAACAACACCCAATACATTGCCTGCACACGTCGGAACACCCCATCCCGGATCTGAGCTCTCATCTTCACTATTTTGGGTGAATGCATCCATCTGCAACAAAAACATTTATTTATATACTTTCCAGTCAATACCAAACTCCCCTGTATTTATTATGCTTTAAAAATCTACACAGTCAGAGTCAATCAATCAACCTCAAAATCCGTCATTGGCCCCACACATTCAACTACCTTCGCCTTTATACACAAGGCAATATTCGACAAAATTATTTCACAATTATCTAATCATATTTAATATTCGATAAAATACACAAAAACAAATACATTCAATAAACACATATTTGTTTATTTCATAAACTTTTTTCTTACATTCGATATCTCTCTCATTCGATTACATTCTTAATTATCACATTAGACGTCTATCTCTTTTGAGTACATTCATTTCTAATACTTAACATTTCTTCTATTACAATTTATCTGCTATTACTAACTTCCTTTAACTTGTCCCTATTTTTGTTGTTTGTTTTTTTACCAGAATTGGACATTAAAGCCTCTTTCTAGTCCTCGAAGCTCAATGACTCTCAACTCACTGAACTCCTAAAGAGATGCTTCAGTAGGAAAAAGGCAACAAAAAATTGCAAGACAACTCACACGTTCGGCAAGATCTCTTGACGCCCATCCAAGCTTCAAATCTTTATCAACAACACCGATAGTTACCCCTTCACCCCCCACCCCCACCCCCGCTGATACCATACATTACCTTCACAACTGCATGATGATACCACTATTTCCAATAGACATAACATGTCTCTATTTAATCTTTGTTCCCATCCCAATGCTTTAATCCAATCACATAACAATTTCTTATCTCTCGGTCTGCTCCAGTTTTCGTCGGAACACTCACCGTCTTCAACCCCAGACTACATAATAAACCATACTCGGGGCGACCTCATTCCACAAAACACCACCATTCACCTCCATAAACCTCCTATTTATACCCAACATCCTTTAACTACATTCCATAAACCACATTAAATGTGCCTTGGAACCACTAGAACCAGATACAGTTCACTTTGACCTCGGTAATGACATGTTGACTTCTAAGAATATTTGGCAACCTCTTCAGATTCCAGTTTTCTTCTCGACACAACTGCAAGTACTTTTGTCAAGAATGGGGCGATTGTAGTATCATATTCCCCAGATTCGATAAGAATAGGCCAATACTCTATAGTCGAAGACAGCTCAGCACTCTGTAGTCGAAGGCAGCTCAACATTTTAGAAGATTCCAGAGTCCTCGACTTACCAAAAGCAGTCATTGCAGCCCAATCAAGAAAAAACTGTTAGAGATCCACAAAGTTTGCCCACTACCCCCAGAATAGGAGACTCTTTCTTTCTTTTTGTAAACTGCATGTATATACTATAAATACAGGCAGAGAATAGGTTCTAAAGGATCGCAAGTCTTGCATTTATCTATCCTAAAGACTAGCAACACTCTGAAACTTGTAATAACTAGCATTTACTAAATTTTACATCAAATTCTCCTCGAGGTCATGGGTTTTCTCAGTTTCTACTGAGTTTTCTACCTAAAATATTGGTTGTTAGCCCTTTATTACTCAATCTTTACAAACAAGTATTGGCGAAGTTTTTCCTCCCATAAAATATGCCACTACAGAGAGGAGCCATAAGAAGGTTCAAGTGAGTACTACTTTAGCTCAGATTGTGAACTACATCAATAGAAAGACTAAGTGCCCTTAGATTTGCAAACATCCTTTTAAAAAATTTAGCATAATATAATTTCCCTGGAGGAGTTTAGTATTGTTTTGGTCATGAAGGAGACAAACAAGGGGGCACATTACCCTGCTCATAACCCTCCCTTAAATGGAGAACTTTTACTGACCCATGCATCTTCCACTCTGATCTTGTTGCTATCGTAACCAAGTAAGGATGACAATTTTCCCCGCCCCGCCGGGGATCCGCCATTCTCCGCCATGAATGGGGATGATTTAGGATAACCTTACCGGGTTTGGGGGTGGGATCTGAGGAGAACCTCCAAAAATCTATCATGGATCAGGGCGGGTATGGTATAGGTTCAACAAATCCTCGATTTTGCCCCACCCCGCTTCATTTTGTTATTTACTATATACCCTATATATCTCTAAATAATTGGAGATAAACTATTTTTTCACCTTTGATCTCTTATTTATCTTATTTAATAACTTTGCTTATGTATTTAAGTCATAACATTTGGACTCATGTCTTATATTTTAGTTTATTTTGATGACTTTAATAATGGTATGGCTTAGCAAAAATTAAAATTAAATAGAATGATATTTTATTTTATTTTTGGTGCAGTAAGGGGAGGGAATGGGGCGGATTTGGGGATCCCCATTTAAATTATGCAGGTTTAGGAGTGGGTTTGGGAGAGATCAACTTAGGAGAAGATGGGGCTGGTTTGAGCTCCGTCACCCCAAATTCACCCCATTACCATCCCTAAGAGCATCCACGATAGTCAAGAGGGTGGATTGGATGAATTTGAAGGTGAATCCAATCCACCTCAATCCACCCCACAACAGTTTGAAATCCACCCGAAGGTGAATTCACCTCAGCACAGTTCTGAACCGCGCGCTTGAAATGGACGTCCCAGATACAACCACGTGTTTCAATCTGAGCCATTAAAATCCCAGCGCACTTCTAAACCGCGCGGCAAGCTGGGTTTAAATATATACGTCCAGTACTGAAGTACGCTTAATGGGAGCCGTTGGATGGGAGCCATGTGTTTTAATCTTAAAGGTTATGTGTTGCCACGCACTTTTAAACCGCGCGTTATGGCTATGCGTACTTCAAAAGTGCGCGGCGTGAATTTACCCTCAATCCAGCCTCAGGGTGGATTTTCTACCCAAATCCACCCTTGGATGGATTTTCTACCCAAATCCACCCTTGGATGGATTTTTCTCCTTCCACGTCACCGATTCAGCTAGCTGCTGGGAAAGGATTTGGGTAGAAAAGAGGGTGGATTTGAAAATCCACCCGCCACATTAGGGTGTACCTAGCTATTGTGGGTGCTCTAAGAGAATCTCCAATAGAAATGGGTGTGGTATTTTTATTGTGTAGAGATTCCCACACCCATACCTCCTTGAACTACAACAACACAAAACAAAGTGCGGGAGTAAATTTTTTAGGCGCTTGTCGTGAAAGCGTGTGTTATCACAGCATACGCACGCCTGTATGATAGACACCTTAAAATTGAGTTAAAACGACTCATGGAAACCATCTTCGCCCACAACGAAAATCCTCATTTCTTTCGACATACAAAATCTCAAGTTCCCATATGAAATGGATTTTCCCAATGATCCCATTATATTGATTTGTTTGGAATCAAGTTCATCCGATTCAAGCGATTCATCCGACTCTGATTCGGAACTAATGGAACAATTTGCCGCCTTTTAAGCTCAACAAGCGGCTTTGATGTGTTTATATGTGAAATGCAAAGAAAACATATTGAAGACCAGAGGCACGATAGAGGGGTGGGAAAGGGTAGATCTTAGACACCGGTTTTATAACAAATTGTTGCGAAGAGAATACTTTACCGACAATCCGATATACAAAGCGAAAACATTCCAGCGACGTTACCGAATGAGGTGAAAGTTATTCTAGAAGATTGTTAAAGACATTCAAGGTCATGATTCTTATTTCAAAGATAAACAAAATACATCCAAAATACTAGGTTTAATGGAGCATCAAAAAATATCTACTTGTTTTCAAAACCAAAACCATGGAATAATAACAAGATCAAACCAAACAAGTCCCAATAACCAGCGAATCCCTAGATTAAATTACACAATCAAAACATGAAGCAATGCTCTCTCATCTCTCAAATCTCCACCAATCTCGTCTCCTCCAACAATCTCTTACTTGTAACTCACCAGATTCAAAATCTTCTTTTGAATAAGCCAAATCAATCTTAACCTACTTCTCTGAATCAAAAACCTCTATTGAATAAAGCTAGAGGCTTTCTGGAGATGTTGGGGGGTTTGGATTGTGATCGATTATAAAACTGACATTTTAAAGGCCCGCAAGCGTACAGTGTACCATTGAGTGCAAAAGGTAGCGGGGTTGTATCACAAGAGACTTGTAGGTACGGATTATGCTTTGAACTACTAATTTTATCCAATAACAATGAGTTTTTGTATAGGTTTGAAATGAAGAAAATGAATAAATAAAAGTGTTAAGATTTTGATATAAATCGGAGAGGAACCAAGGCGTGATTCTACTCCCTCCGTTGTAACTGTGAGATAGTATATTTAGTTAAAGTATATCACGAATTCTCGTATCTCATATCCTTGGTCGGGTATATGCATACATCATAATATGAGAAAATTAATTATTGGGAATTACTCATATGCCAACTTATTCAACCATGATCTGATTGATAAGGATGGCTTATGTTCTCTTCTTCATGTTATAAATCATCTTGTAATGGTCAAACAAGATGATTTCCTTGAATTCTTTACTCCCATGAATCCAAGCTATGGTCAAACATAGATCGTAGAAAAAAGACTATACATTAAATTGGAAAAAGATAAAGTAACTACTCTGAACTAAACTACACCTTCTACACTAAGGCTATATTGGATGGAACTTCCTCTAGCCTTGGCTAAAGGGTTTAGCTACTCATTCCTTTGATCATTGCCATATTACTATTATAACAATAAAAGTAAAAGACAAGAAGAAAAGAGAAATAAAAACCTTTATTGCTTTCAACCATGATTTACACTCTCCAAGATGTCCCAAATGGGTGGAAATCCCCTCCTATTTATTGAGTATATGCGGGGTTACAAAATATTAACATAAATGTAAAATCCCCTAAACAATGTCTTCTATTATGCACAAAATATAAGAGCTTTAAAACTTCATACTCTATGCCTTGGCCCATGCACAAAATTATATCACTTGATGATCTCCATCAATGCTTCTTTAATGCTCCTCATTGGACTTTTGGATAACAATTGCTATGGCAATGAACTGCTGAAGTGTACAAGAAATTCTTCATTATTAAAAACCGCAAAAAATGTACGACTTTTTTATCATGCGACCAATTCCTATAAATACAAGGAAAAATACTATTAATATCACATTTAATTAATAAATGACAAGTTAAATATTAATTTAGGAGTTGCACACGTAAATAATATGTGTCTATCAGATTTCATGCATTAAGGGTGTAAGAATTGCCCGAAGGCTTATCAATACGCGTTTAGAGGGAAAGATCGTAAACCCACAATCATCCTTGAGGCTACCACCTTTTATAATTTATGGATTTGGCATGCATTCTTTGGAATGTCCGGATCAAACAACGATATCAATGTCATTGAGTGCAGTAAGTTATTTAACAACCTTGCTATGGGGAATAAGCCTCTGGTCTCTTTGGAGTTTAACGGTCATACCTATGATACTAGTTACTATCTCGCTGATGGCATCTATCCCAAGTGGTCTACGATCGTCAAAACTATCCTGGTACCGTATACAGAAAAGGAAAAGAATCATGTGAGCATCAAAAATCGGCCAGGAAAGATGTGGAAAGTGTGTTCGGTGTTTTGGAATCTTGATGGGCTGTCGTGAAGTATCCCAGTCAATATTGTAAGATAAAGTCACTGATCAATATAATGTACACGTGCATTACATTGCATAATATAACTATTAAAGATGAAAAAGATGTTCTAAACCCCGATTATGAATTTGATGGAACATCCCCACCACCTCCGATCGAGCGTAGTGTTATATTGGATAAACACTTCACAAAATACCTAAATACAACATTGGCTTATCGAAATGAGCAAAAATACATAGATCTTCAAAACGACCTCGTGGACCATCTTTGGAGAGAAATCGAAGGAGGCAAAATTAGTTTTCTTGTTATATAATTTTTCTTTTGTAGTTCAGTTTTAATCATGTTAATGCATTTTCAATTTCAATAAAGATAATTTCAATAACATAATTACATTAACTTAAATTACATTAGTACATAATTCAAACCATAAAATATTTTTCACCATTAATATCCTAAACCCCTACCTAACTAATGATCTCTTAAGCCCCCGTCATCAAAGTTACCCGCTTGGCTAACCAAAGGACTATCCAAATTACCCGAAGCGCTATGAATGCCATGGATGCTAAATGAAAAACCTTGACCATGAATTTGTGCTTCTATTTTCACAAGAATCTCATTTCTCATTAACTCCTAATATCGTGCATTTTTGGGGTCCATAGTAGTTGTGTTAATGGACATGACTTGCATCTCTTGCTTCCTTATCTCATTTTGCACATGTTCTTTGTAAAGGCATTAACTCGTCAACTTTGCCCCTGCAAGCTCATCTTTAGTCTCTCAACATAATTTCTAATATGTTTTCTTTTCTTCCTTCTCTTTAATCTTCACGGTGAATGCTTCATTGAAACTCTCCGAAATTTCGGTAGTTGCATTCATAACTTGATTGAAAGAGGTATTTAGACTCTGCCTTTTCTTATCCAACTTTTGGCCTAGAGGACGGTTACCATCTATGGATTGAGTATAAAGTGGTATTGCATCTCCATCTTCACCTTGACCTTCACCTTCACTATCTTTACTTTTAAGGTTCATACCCAACGAAGATCGCGCGCACAGGCTTGAATTTTTTTCAAATTTGTTTTGCCTTCCTACTTGGTTCGCCCAATGTTTTTTTTCGCAAAATCCATCCACTTTGGATGTTTGGACAAGATTTGCCATGTATTGAAGAAAGAAAAACAAATAGACGTCGATGTTTCTTTTTTGGTTCGAAAGTTGCCTTAAACAATTCATTTGCACGAGATTCCTACAATATGGTTAAGCAAAAATTAAAACATAATAGTATAAAATTTGTTAGCAAAATTCAAGAAATGAGACATACCATAACTTTCTCGCCAACGCCTTCTCCATTCTTAACCGTGGCAAACACTTTAGTGTTCATTGATGAGAAATGAATGGTGGATTTGTTGATCACTCCCATACGCGCTTTAAGCAAAAATATGGTTTGTGCGGTATCGGTTGATTGTTTGGTGAATTGTTTTTTGGGAGAATTCCTGGTTTGAGCATTCGCCGAGATATTCAGCCACAATATAGCAAAAATGATGTCTTCAACATCTATCCAATTCTTCGATTCCCCCTCTACAATTTCTGATATGTTGGTGGTTTGTTGGGTTGATGGAACAAAAGTTCCAAATGAGTTTTGAGACTCTATATAAGGTAAGAGAATGTACGGGTTGAGGGATGAGAGATTGAGAAATGAGACTTGAACAATTGAAAAATTAGAGTTTGAAGATAAGAAATTATTAATTTTGAGAGTTGAGAAAAGAAAGGATTGAGGTTTTAAAAGAGTTTAAAAAAACTAACCGTCTGGCACTTGGAAATAGATAATGAGCCTCAGTTTTGAGACGCCTGTCGTGAAGGCGTACGACTTTATGATAGGCACGCAGTATAACATAATTTAAGTTTAGGTATACAAATTTTTTGCTTGGGCACCTGTCATAGAGGCACGTGCCTTTACGACAGGCACCTATGTCGAGTGGAGATTTTTTCCCTAAGTGTGCGAATTCTTATGTTTTTTAGCGAATGGAAGTGGGAAATCTCATTTCCACTTTCCTATTGAAGGAAATTTAAGGGGTGAGTCAAGGGGTGGGTATCAGTCGATTTGGTTTGGTATTTCACAAATACTAAAACAAAAACTCCAAAAGTAATACCAAAACCAAACCGTTCAGTTTACCAAATATATTTTGGCTTCGGTAATTTTTGCTATATTTTCTTGTTTTGTGTATTGGTATATGCATTTTTGATATTTTTGGTATTCTCAATTATAGGTGATTTTGGTATAATCTCATTATATTATAACATCTATTTAGAAAGAGAAGTTTCTGAAGTGCTTCCAAGTTATAATGATTTTCTAGAATATAATATATCATAACGAGATTTCATATACTATAGGTGATCTTTAATATGAGATAATATGATAATGGAGATCTTATGAATATATAAAATATTTTCATGAGTTCGAACTTCCAAGTTTATCATCTCCAATTGTTTTGGTATTTATGTACTTTGGTAATTTTGATTTGGTATTTTCAGTTTTTCAGTATTTGAGACTATCATACCAAAACCAACCATACAAAAATGGTATTTTTTGGTTTAGGTTTTTTCAGTTTTCGTTTTCAAGAAATATAAAACGAAAACTATTTATGTACTTTGGGATTTTTGGTTTGGTATTTTTGGTTTTTCAGTATTTGAGACTAGGGAGCTACTACTTGCGCACCCCATTTTTGCGTTTACATGCACACCAAAAAAATAAAAAAATGACTCCTCGTTTTTTAAAGAGGAGTACCAAATCAAAAGTTTTGTCTCTCACAACCCCTAAAACTTGAAATAACTCTCATTCCTCCCTTTAGTATTTCCCTCACCTTTTTTTTCCTTTTTATTCTCTCTCTCTCTCTCACCTCTCTCTCATCTCTTTCTTTCTTTCTTTCTTTCTTTTCTCTCTTTTTATTTCTTTCATGTGTTTTGGAGCAACAACACGCTTTTCCAAATGTGTTGGCATCTCTTTCCTAACTATCTCTTCAACCTCTCTCTTATTTTTTTTTTCTTTCTTTCTTTATTTCATGCATTTCGGGGCAACAATACATTTTTTAAATGTGTTGAGGACTTAAAAGTGTTTGAGAGGTAAAGTGAGATAGAAAAATAGAGAGAGGTATGAGAGAGAGAAAAGAAAAAAATAAAAGAGAGAGAGAGAAAGAGATGAGAGATGTATAGAGAGGTGAGAGAGGTGTGCGATAAAGAGATGAAAGAAAGACAAAGATAAAGAGGTGCATTAGAAAGAGAGGTGAAAGAGAGAGGAAAGAGAAAAAGGTGTGAAAGTTTTAAATTTTTTGAGGGAGGCATGTCTAATTATTTTGGAGTTGGTCATTTTTTCCTTAAAGTTTAAAAAGGAGAATTATTCTGGGATGGGCATCTAGTAAAACTCGGATGCGCAAGTAAAGTCTCCCTTGAGACTATCGTACCAAACCCAACTATACAAAAATAATATTTTTTCGATTTCAAGAAATATGAAACGAAAACTATTTATTTCGGTTTGGTATTTTACCATTTTGGTTGCACCCATATGTAAGTGTGAGGGTTTTTACTCCCACTCACCTTTATTAGGTATGCTCTAATAACTGAGGATGTTAGGGAAAGCAGTACATAAAGACTATAGTTTTTGTAATAGCAAACGCAGTAGGGTGTGGGTTGAGTTTGGCTTGCCAACCAATACCCAAACTCATACTCAAACCACTCCCAGCAGACACTGTTTGAGTGTGAGTTCAGTGACCTAGCGCTACATTAACCCAACTGAGTGTGGGGAACTCACACTCAAATGAAATTGAGTTTGGCGATGTTTAGATCACCGTGCGGTGATCTAAACATCTCCAAACATAATTATTTCTCTAGAACACCTCCCTGGCTCTTTCTTCTCACCCAAAACCAAGAAACCCTAGTATAGAGAAGAACCTCTACGCTCTTCCCAAATGGCAAACTCTGGCACTAGTGGTAATAGCTCTACACCGTCGACCCCATCCTCCCAAAACCCACCTTCAACACCATTCGCTCAACACCCATCATCACAATTCACTCCATACCTCTACCAAAACCCATCACAATTTCAACCTCAATTCCAATCACAGACCCCACCTCCGTTTATTATGTCGCAAGGGGATCCCAGTTATGGACAATATCAAAGTCCATTTACATTATCTCAGCCGCAGCCTCAGACGTTTAACCCATACTATCAACCCTATCCGCTCACTCAACCTCAAGGTTTTCAACTGCCAAATTACTTTTAGAACTATCTATTCCATGATAAATCTACTCAGCACAGTCAAAGTAACGCAAATGTATTAATACCTGTTGAAGCGGCAGTTCCCCAAAAAGATAAAGGAAAAGGAAAAAAGAAAAGAGTACCCGCAAAACAAAGACCAATCGTGCAAGTGTCAGAAGATGCTGAGTTTTTGGACGAGATGGATGATGCTGGAATGCATTGGACGGACACAGACTTTACGTTTCTCGCAAGGGCGTGGGTAACAACTTCTGTAAATGTTAATGGCCGCACAAAGGGATTTACTTTCTATCAAAAGGTCAACATTGCCTTTAACCGAGACCCCGAGTGCCCCACACAACGATCATGCGGGTCGACCAAATCTCAGTGGTATGCCCTTAATGCATAATGTGTGGCGTATAAGGGGATAGTTGCTCAAGAATAATTTAGGAATAGCAGCGGAAAAACAGAAGAAGATCGAGTACGTTATAGTTTCCTTTAACTCAATTTTAATTATTTATCGCGGATATACACGTTATTTATTTGTATTGGGTAATTTTGTGAATTGCAGGAAAACGATGCACACAAAATCTATAAAGGCTTGAATGACGGCAATGACTTCAAACACCGTGAAGCGTATACGATTTTGGCGTGGGAATCGCGATGGGCCAACCTAAGGGATGATGGGTTGAACCATGCGGTGAATATACCGAGAAATGTGGCCAGGAGAACATCGAACAATTCTTCTCCGGAGAACTCGGTCGGATCAAACAATCTATCGGAAGACCCCGACGGCCCACCTACACCTCAATCCGCAGGCCCAAATTCTGACTTAGATGGTTCGTTGTATGAGGGTGGAAGCAGGCCCATCGGCCAAAAACTCCACAGAAAGAACATTGCATCACAAAAGGTATTGGAGGGTGCTACTGCATCTGGTAGTGGTGTTCATGCTCTGCTAGATGAACTACGGTTGGAGAAGATGCAAGCGAACCAAGAAAAGGAAAGAAGAAGAACAGAAGTAATACAACACTGGAAAGCCAAAATGGATTTGGAGTAAGCAAAGGAAGATCGCAAAATCATGGAGAAAGACTTGAGTACTCTGTCTGGACATCAATTGCAAAACTATCTACAAAGGCAAGCTGAGATAATGGATCGTCTGGCCAATAGGGGCGAACCAGGAACTTGAATAGGTGATGAAATGTAATTTAACTTTGTTGTATATTTGAGTTTTATTTCTAAGAATGTAGTTTACCTTCCAATAATGTACTTTGCTATTGAAGAATGCAATCTTGTTTTTGAAATATTTATTTTTGATAATATTGCGTTAAAACAAATACAAGATTAGTGCAATATCAAAAACTTGTTTAATAAACTTGTACGACAAGAAGCATTAAATTACATGAATAACACTCAGATAATACAAAAAATAGAGTACTAGGTTTGAAAATTTCCCTTCACGACCCACAAATGCTCGATTAGATCATCCTTTAGATCAAAGTGAAGTTCTCGACTTCGAATCCGATTCATTTTCTATATAAAAGATTCTATTGTTCCGCGTTTGCGTATAATATCGAACGGTTCGCCTTCGATAGTTGAGGGCTCGGCCCGATCATAGTCTAAGTATGATGGGAATGCACCTCGCTCCTCTTTGACGATCATATTGTGCATTATCATGCACGCCTTCATGACATTGCTCAATACTTGGGGGTCCCACAATTTCACCGGATTTTTTACAACATTGAATCGAGATTGTGAAATCCCAAACGCCCGTTCTACGTCTTTTCGACAACTTTCTTGTTGTTGAGCAAATAATTTTTGTTTCGCTGTAACCGGATTGGATATGGTTTGGACAAGTATTCCCCATTTGGGGTATATGCCATCCGCTAGGTAATACCCCATATCATAAGCTTTCCCGGCAATTGAATAATTGCAAGGCGGGGCGATACCATCAGCCAGGTCGGTGAAAAGATGTGATTGTTGCAGGACATTGATATTATTGTTAGACCCTTGTAACCCAAAAAAGGCATGCCAAATCCAAAGGTCGTGTAAAGCTACCACTTCAAGAATCTGTGTCGCATTGGGGTAATGACCTGTAAATTAACCATGCCAAGCTTTGGGACAATTTGTCCATATCCAATGCATGCAATCAAGGCTTCCTAACATACCAGGATATCCCCAGGACTCTCCGATTGCTTTTAAATCTTTGATGTCAGCCGCGTTTGGTGCTCAAAGATATTCCTCGCCAAAAATTTGTATAACCGCAACACAAAACCTTTTCACACATAACAAGGTTGTGCTTTCTCCTATTCGGAGGTATTCGTCAAAAAGATCTACCGCAACACCGTAGCTTAGGAAACGTAGTACTGCGACTACTTTTTGGTACGGTGATAACCCTATAGTACCAGCGTTGTTGGGTTTCTGGACAAAATAATGATCATGTACAACGACTGCATCGAATAGACGCCTAAACATGTTTCTACTCATACGAAAACGTCGTCAAAATTCCCATGGCTCATATGTACAATTCGGCTAGAAGTAGTCTCGTATAATGTCGTAATGCCCCAATTGGTGATCGCGCTTCTTTTTCTTATCCTTACGGCCCATGGCACTCCTGTGATAACTCAAAGTTGCATCCTCAACTACTATGTTTACTATAGCTTCGTGCAGAACGCAAAGTGCCGCCGTACAATTATAGATAAGATCGTCATCGGAGGACGACGACGATAAACCTGGAGGATCGGGTATGGATGAATCGGATGATGAAGAAGACATTTGAGGCTGTGGAGTTAAGAGAAGGGTGTAATACCAGAAGGTAGATGTGTTTCCAATGGAAGAGAGGTGTAAAAATGGGAGAAATGTAAAAGGGGAAGAAGCTATGGGTCTTTTACCCTAGATTTGGCAGTGAAATGAACACCGCGCGTGTTCATTTCACCGCCAAATCTATGTTTGTATTCCAAAATTGTGCAAAATTGTCAGTTCGAACAGACAAAGAGTCAGTTCGATTAGACATTGAAGAAACTCTACCAAAAACCTAAAAACATCACCAAATAGTCTGTAGAAATATAAAACACCTTAGTACAAATTTAATCGAACAGACAAATAGTCAATTTCAACAAAAACTTCAGTCAATTTCAACATTAGATAATAATGGCTAATGAACATTAAAAACATCCAAAATATCGTCTACAAATATATGGTTTACTCAGAATCATCTACATAATCAAAACACAGCTTTTACGTCGTCTAAAAAAGCATAAAAACACCTATATCTACTCAGAATCATCTCCAGTACCCCGCCCCCTGTAGCTAGTACTGCCTCCCCAGGTTCGCGGACCAGATCCACGCCTCCTCGTCCTCGCGCCTCCTCCAGGTGGTAGCGACACCACCCGTACGTCACGCCCGCTCCTCAGCTGTAGGTCCTGAACGGGACAAAGAGACTTTATAAATATTTTGACAAAATAAATATGACATTAAGAAAAAACACTGCAATAAATATATAAATAAATTACTTACATAGGCATATAGTTGATGATCTATACTGTCAATTTGCATGCGGGCAATAACAAGCTCTTCCTCCACCTCCTGGATCCTCTGTACGTCCCGCGCAAACTCTGCAAGGATGAGTCGCCGCATACCATGGGTCAGGTGCCACAGCTCCTCTGTGCCATAGAATGAAGACATGAGTGGCGGGTCCCTCAAGCGGGCTATGGGGAGGTTCTCACGCCGCCCTGTCCACTGTATGTGCCATCCCAGGTCTGGCCCCTCCACCTCGCCAGGCAGACTGAAGTCCTGGGACAAGCTATGAATCGACGCTGACGTAACCACCATGGGTGTAATACCAGCTCTGAGTGCATTCGGTTCGAACAGATCTAGATTCCCCATCCTCTGGGAATCTGTCAACATGTGGGCTACCTCCAAAATTTGTTCAGCCCAGTATGAGGCGTAAGTCTCTCGCGCCTCCCCTACCACAAACTGCTCACAGTCAACGAACCCAGCCTGTCTCATCTCGTGTAAAGTCGTTGGACTAATATGTAGCGACATGCTAAGCGGAGGATCCAAAGGAATACGCACCTCGCCAGTCACCTGCCTCTAGCATCTATCCCCCAAGTAATATTCACAGTTTCCGTTTGGTACTTGAAGTGGTATCCTTTTACGGGATAAGAGTTTTGCATTCAATACGTCTTCTGTCTCAGACACTGCAGAATCGAACCAAGGTTCCCATGTAATCGTCTCAACAGTGCGGTGATCAATATGGTATCTGCCTATAATAAACAAATTGGTCGCCTGGTCATTTGTTTTCCTCCTGTTCCCCCTCTCCCATGTTCTGAGGCGCGGATAGGCTGGGTACTTTACCTCTTCCTTGACTATAGGGTGACCAACCCCACAATACTCGTAGAACCAATACTGCAATTTGGAATAACAGAAAAATTAATTAGAATTTATATTTCATATGTTTATTGGAAGATATTTGATTTGTAAATGGAAAACGTGTTAACGTACCGGAAGAAGTTGTACAAATCCAGTGATGGCACCCCCGGTCGTGACTGCGGTATCCAAACCATGGTACAGGGAAGCAAGAATAGCATAACCCCAGTCATATTGGGCAGCCAAGTCCAAATCATTCACGGGTGCGAGATATCCAAGCGGGACGGTGTCGTTGGCCATTTGGAACCAGAAATGCCTCATCATGAAGAGGATAAAAGTACGAGCGATAGTAATATCATCCTCCCGATGGATTTTGACGGTCAAGTACGTCTTCAAAACTGCAATGCTGACGTTCCCACTCTTTATATGGCTGGAATCAATGTTGGGGAGCAATTGCCTCGCATTGGATAAAATAGACCATGCATCATCATATGGCACCTGTGTCGGATATCGGCCGATGGGCAATAATGTCAACATAGTAAAATCGAGGGAAGTGACTCCTATATCCGCAGAAGGGAACAGAAACGTGTGTGTGGTCGGCCACCAACACTCTGTAAGCGCCTGAATTAGCCGATTATCCGAATTGCCTAAGCGTATATCCATAAATTGCTCAAAAATATTCACCACGACGTCCCTTACAGCTGGAAGTGTGGCAATATCCTTCCACACTTTGAACACCGTAGTGAATGTGTCGTGAACACGCATCGAATCCCGATTCTGTTCATTGAGATATTTTGTCAAACACTTGATATATAGGAAAAACAATTTTACAATTACACTAAAACTTACCGTGAGTTCCTTTCCTGTGTAATAGATGTGACTGACTCCGTATGGGAGTTGGTAATACATCTCCGCGGGAAGTTATCTTCGGTTGGGTTTGGTATATCTTGGGGTTGAACATCTTC
Organism: Kingdonia uniflora; assembly: GCA_014058105.1. Lineage (NCBI taxonomy): Eukaryota > Viridiplantae > Streptophyta > Magnoliopsida > Ranunculales > Circaeasteraceae > Kingdonia > Kingdonia uniflora. The sequence continues at coordinate 356,538 of JACGCM010002358.1, read as the reverse complement.
AAATTCCACCCGCTTTTTCTTCCTTCCAGACCTCGAACGAGTTATGGAACGCTCATGATCTCTTCTTCCTCTAAACCTAGGCAGAGTACTGGGGTGTGGCTCTCCCTCTGGCATTTGCAATTTGATTTTTTTGGAATTGAAATTTTTTTTACCAAGGTATTTTTGAGAGATAGGTAGATGTAAAAATTTTGACAATAGTCGAAGTAACATTTGAGTATACAAAAATTGCGGCGGTGTTTAGAACCCCGCACGGTGTTTTTTTTACTGCGCAGTGTTTTAATCTCCTCTAAAGTGGAAAAAAAAAAAAAAAAAAAAAAAAACCCACGTTGGCAAAATCACACTGGCTGCTGGGAGGAGAAGAGTGTGAGTTGTGGGTTTGGTGGGCCACATCCAAACCCACACTCGCTGCTAGAGATGCTCTTAGTTTTTGTTGGCTTACCCCAACTAGGGCTTTAAATGGACTGGATCGGGCCAGGATTATGGTCAATCCTGACCCAACCAAAAAGGAGTAAAAACCTCTCCTCTCTGTTTTCTCATATCACTCCCTAGATTCAATCACACAATCAAAACACGAAGAAATGCTCTCTCGTCTCTTCCAACAATCTCTTATTCGTAACTCATCAAATTCAAACTCTTCTTTCGAATCAACCAAATCATTCCTCACCAACTTCTCCGAATCCAAAACCTCCATCAAATCCTAACTTCATCGATTCCTCGAAAACAACATCTCCACCTCCATTACTGAACTCGAGAGGTTCGTCGCAGAGAATTCTTACTTCTTTCCTTCCTATGAGGTCCAGGCATCGCTGAAAGCCATCTCTGATTTGAAAAAAACACTGGAGAATGGAGATTGCGAATTCGGAGTTGTTGCCGAAGAAGTTTTCGTTTAAGAACAAATCGGTGGTTAAGAAGGAAATGAACAATGTGGGGCTAGTAGTTATGGTTTGTGACAGTGTTGTAGCTGAGAAATATAGTGTGTAAGTTCGGGATTCGCCGAGTTTTAGGAACGAGGAGGGGGTTGTGTTGGTTAAGCATTTTGGGGGTGCGAAAGAGGGCGATTTCATGCTTTCGGATTTGAATGGTTATGAGGTGCGGGTAACGGGTTGTTTCAGGGGGCTTTATATACATAGATTGAAGGATTGTCAGGTTTTTGTTGGACCAGCTTATTGAAGAAATTGAGGGGTGTTTGTTTGTGTTAGCGTCTCATCATAGTAGAATTCACCATGCGAAGGGGACGGATTTTTATCTTAGGGTGCGGAGTACACCCATAGTGGAGGATTGTAATGGTGTGAGATTTGCGCCATATGTTTTGGATTATGAAGGAATTGAGAGGGATCTTAAAGAGTCTAGCTTGGATGAAGAGACGGGAAATTGGGCGAATATGGATGATTTAAGTAGTTGCGAGCTGTGCAGTCTCTAAATTAGTCCATCTTGCCAGAGGAAGAACGTGTTAGTGCGGTGAACATTTCAAGTTCTGAGCCCCGGAGCATACTGTTAGTATGGTTCTCTTAATTATTTGTTCTAAATTATTTTTATTGTATTGGAAATCATGATTGAATCAAATTACACCATGTAGCAACTTTTATTTACTTGTATGAATATGATTGGTATCACTGATGAAAATAAGAGCTTTCTCGAGCATTTGTTTATGATACATATGCTTGTTTTGTTCGCAAATAAGAAAAAAAACTTAGAACTTAGAACTTTTGATATGTGGTAGCTAATAAGAAAAAAAAACTTTTCCTTCCTCTGTTTTTGCTTGGTCTTGGTAATTGCAACCTATCATTAAGCTTCTTAGGTCAATGATATTGCAAAGGATATGTTCAACCATTGTGTCCAAGAAAGTCATTGTGTCCAAGAAAGTTGGGTAGATTGCAAGGAGCATCAATCGACGTCTAGGGACAGCCCTTTTTTTTAGTGGCTACGTTGTCCAACTTAGTACCCATTTGGACTTCAGTGGAATATTGTAGAACCCTTTTTTGTATGCTCTTGGCAGATCTAAATGGTCACGAGTTTCAATATTGGGAACCCCTTAAGTGACTATTATCATATATTCTGGATTCGGGTAAAATAATTTATTCTGGTAAAGAGGGAGGGTCATCCCATAAAAATGATCTATGATTTGTATTTGGATGACTGATCTTTTCTAAGCAAATAGTATCATGCTAAATTTAGGTTTCTAGATAGCCTGTTTACATTTCTCTCGATCTTTGCCGAGCTGTTTATGAGTTCCTTAACTATTTGATCAACCAACATAGTCAACGAACATGGATTTCTATTATTTGGAAAAAGCTGCAACGTGGACATAGATGTTACAGAATTGATTTCTCTTTAGGATTCATTCTGTTTTTCTCGTTCCCATTTGGTTGCTTGGATTCTTGTTTCTAACTTGAAAATAAATAGGAATGAAGGATACAGAAGCCTCAAGGCCTTTAATTGCTCATCTGTGCATCCTTTCAAACCATAGCCTTGCATGAACAAGGAATTAATTGTTGAGCTAGTTATGTATTGAAAGGTTATGATCTGTGAAAGCTCTCGTCATGGTTCTATTGTAGTGGGGTTTTCTATATAAGGATAGAAAAACTGATGGCTATGTGATGCTCTTCTTGCAAAACTGATGGCCAGTTTTCTTGTGTTCTTCCCGTTAGGTATTTGCCAACGCATGCAGTAGTGCAAGCCAAAAGTTACACATTCTGGCCTTAATAACAAGCTATTTTGATAGACTCTTCCCTGAATAATATTAATTTTATGTTGTCCGATGGGTGAGAAATCCTCACTGACTACAATTGATGCTAGGGATTGAAAGGAAGTGGGAATGCATGGATTCATGGAAGGAGGATAGCTGTTAATCATTTATTTGTATGTAAGAAACAAATAGGGGATGTTTTTGGTGCAGGCTTCTATGATTTAGGAGTTATTTCAGAAGATTCTCAGGGATATGCAGTAATTTCATGACACCGATAAGGGAGACGTCCTCATTGAGGACAATGAGATTAGGGATTAAAAGGAAGTGGGTTTGCAAGAAAGGAAATTATCTGTTATCCTCGTTTTTTATTTTATATGTGAAGAAATGCAAATCAGGCATTAAATTCTTGAAAGAATCTAAGCTTTAGGATGCGGATCAGAAAATCCTGAGGTAAATGTGGTTATTGAAGATATGTGTGGATGGGATTTGTTATCTACAATTGAAACTTTGTAGGATATCTTGGATAGTTACAACATATTGCATATGGGTTTGAAGGAGGTATTTATTGGTGCTTCCTTATCCTTTTCATTTTGTTTGCATGCCCGTGAATTGTTACCTGATGAGGTTTATACGCCCAACTATCATTGTTTGGAAGTATTCTTGGCTGTATCTTTTTTTCATATTCTGTTTCTGTAATTGAGAAACCTCTTGTGTACTTCTGGTGCTTCAATAGAATCCGATTTTCACGTAAGAAATTAATGGCTGTAGAACATCTAGTAGTATGAGCATGTTTGAGTTGTGAATGTTCATTGGACGATTCTCTCCTTTGAGGGATGTGGAGTTCATGTTGGTCTAGTTAACATGATGATTATATATTTAGCAAGTTCTGTAAATTTTGGTTGATATGGCTTTGGGAGGGTCAGTTATCGAACGTGATGCAAGAAACATTTGGTAAATATCCAATGATGGCTAGACCTTTTACATATACATTTGCTTATGTGGGTACATTAAGAAGAGCTTGTCTATATAATTTCTGCTTCACTTAGCTTTGATCTTTGGATGAAACTTTGAAAGTAAAAACTGGAGTAAACTATAAAACAATATGGGAAAGGTGGACTGAAAAATGTAGGGATTAAGAGGAAGAATCCTTGATGCTAGGAAGGAGTGGGGACCTCTTATGCTATATTTCCAATGCGAGGAGAAAAAAAAAGACTCCTTGCGATTGTATTTGGAGATCAACTAGAGGTAAAGATCCAAGTTCAAAAGATTGAAGGTCATCTAGACTGGTAGTGGTGATGATTGGGATAGGATCATGGATCATATTGTTGACCTCTGTTGTTTGCTTTACTCGGGCCTCGCCCATCTATGCTGACTTTATGTTCTCAGGTTGAATGAGCTGAGTCTAGGTCAGGCAGCTTATCCCCTAGATTGAGCAGGAGTTTCAGGACGCTGTGATCAAACATGATGGAGAATTGTGTCCTTGAAAAGGATCAATCCTCTCTGTTATCCAATGATCTATTTCGATAATCACTTGTGCTTTCGTTCTTCTAAATTCACCCTTGTAGTGATGATGAATTTCAGAAGGAAGTTTTCTTGGACTAACGACTTTCATAACTCTAGTTTTGAAATTGTAATGGTAGTCTTTTGTAAAGATTTTCTGGGGTCTGCAGTTTCATTAATAATCTCGTATTGTGAAAAATCGTTTTGAAGGCTTCAGTTTGAAGATTGTTATGAATTTTGTGATTTTCAAATTTTAAGAGCCTTATGCACTATGTTGGCATATTACAGGTGTTACGGCCTGGCTCAGGCACATCTACAATACCTTGAATTGCAGCGGAATATAAGAGACCATGCGACGTACATGCCCGTGCGGCTGCATGTACAAGCCTTCTTCACTAGGTGCGACATCACCTGTGAAATATATACTCGGATGCTAGGTGCCATCCAGATTATCTTGGATACTTGTGAGGGTTATCAAATAGATATTTGGAAAGGCAGCAACGTTGAAGGACAAATATCAACTGTAATTCAATTGTGGAGCCAGAGAACGCAATACTCGGCTTATTGCCTTCTTGAGTGAGCAAAGCAGTGTCCAAACATCCTATGCTATTGAATGACAAACCTGCAACTAAGCGAAAACCCAACTAGCAACTTGTGCTTCTTCAAGGTATCGCAGTTCATGTCACGTATTCAAGAGAAAACTCTGTTGTCATCGTCAGACAGAAATCACTGTGTGCATATCTTGGGACTCAAATCATGTCTTTTGCCGCTTCATTTTCGGATCACAGCGTTCACTTCGGAACGTAGCTGTGTCCATTTTAGGACAATCAAAATGAGTATCAATTACAATTCTTAAATTTTTTGTAGACACTAAGGAATTCAAACTAACCAAGCATCGCTTCCACACGTATGTCATTGGCGTACAATACTGACTATATCGATCTCTGCTGAGTATTTGAGGCATCGTCCTTCATCACAACTGTTACTACACTTGGCAGTGCGAATAAAGATCCAATACCAATTATGGCCACTAGATTACCTTACTACTATCATTCATATAGTATCAGCTATACTGACCAGCATTCTTGAGACATCTGATGATATAGGATACAGTATCCAACTAAAACTTCAGTCATTCTTAGCGTCATTATCCAAAGAACATTTAAACTTAAACAATCTCGTGCTCAAATATGGAACATTCACCGCGCTTCCAATATCAACTGGCAAATAAGCAACTCGCTCTACAAACATTCACAACTGTGCTTGGATCATCAGTCAAGAGCAACATCGGCTCAGATACTAATTGTTAGGTTGGTATCCCATACTACCAACTGCTTATGTATCTTTCTATATCGAGCTATCTTCATTTACTGCAGCTCTGATAAGCATAAACATAACTAGCCTAACTCTGATACCAACCACGTTTGTACCAAGCTATATCTGCTTTGATACCAATTGTCACGGCCTGCTCAAGCACATCCACAGTACCTTGAATTGCAGCAGAATATAAAAGATTGTACGGCGTACATACACGTGTGGCTGAACATGTACAAGCCTTCTTCACTAGGTGCGACAGCACTTGTGGAATTTATACTTGGATGCTAGGCGCCATCCGGATTATTCTGGAAACTCGTGACGGTCATCGAATAGATAATCGGAAAGACAATAATGTTGAAGGTTATCTCAATAATTTCTGCAGCGTAATTACTTATGACTATGCACAAGTATGGATAGCACACCTGTCCTGGCAGCAGATCAGGATAATATGTCGGGTCCCAGATATATTGATATGCCACGAACCTGGACTAGTTGGATGATAGACAACTCGAATAACATAGTCCATTTATAAAGGACAGTCCGTCTCGGATAACTCGCGGCTTATACGTGGAACATAGCGGCCCTGTGGTCAAGCCCTATATCTAAAAGTGTCTCGCATTCAATAGAATGTCCTTTGGCATTCCCTATGCCTAAAGGAATCCATAGGAAATGAAGGATAAGGTCAAGAAGATCATTCAAGTGCTTATTGGCGACCGTACTGTTTTCTTTTTGGTGAAGGCGATATCACTTTATTTGTTTGACTAGTTTCACGAATCTAAAGCCTCAGTGGAGTTGTACATCACTAGGATAGCGGGAGAATGGATAAGAAAGATGCAGTCTGATAGTATTGAGAAGGATGACCCTATGTAAGAGCATCTCCAACAAGTGTGGGTTTGGGTGTGGGCACTTACAAGTTTGGCCCACCAAAAACCCAACCCTTTCCAACAGTGAGTTTGAGTTTTTTTTTTTTTTTTAATTTAGTCCGCTCGGTATTCTTTTGTCTGCATAACTATTCATCTCTCTCACACATCAATAAAAAATAATAAAAAAATCCAAAAAAAAAATTAAACGCAGCGGTAATCTAAACACCGCGCGGTATTCAGTCAATTTTTTTTTTTTGTGAGCTCTTCACACTCGGTTGGGTTCTGACATAACCACGTAGGCGAACTCACACCCGTTTTTTCGTTGTTGGGAGGCTCAAAGTGTGAGTTTGAGTTTGGGTTTGCAAACCCAACTCAAACTCTCACCCTGCTGGACATGCTCTAACTATGTAAGCATAGTTTTTGCAAACCCAAACTCAAACTCACACCCTGCTGGACATGCTCTAACTATGTAAGCATAGTTTTTGGGTTATTGATCCAAGCTACCCTTATAGTGGTCCCATGTTTCAAACCCTGGGAGATCCATGAAATGCCAGCTGAGATTTAGTCATGCTGTTTGATTTTTTTCTTTTTTTCGCAATTTATCACCAAAGCTTTTTAGACTAATTAGGATCTAGGTAACAACGACACTTCACTTTTAAAAAATAAAACTTGTCCGACATCACCCCGACACTCGAACACTTGGACAAACGTGTCCAACACTATTTATAGGTAATTAACAATTTTCTGCCGATTTCACTAACAAAGGTGTTCAATGGTTCAATAACGTCAACTTTATCAAAGTGCTTTTGTCCTAAATTATGCGTCAGTTTCAAACTCAATAATTCTCATAAGATATCTGGAAACAAAGTGAACTTTTAAAGTCATGATAATACTATGAAATAATATAATTACTTACAAAATTATAGGGGCACCATTTTGTATCCTTCTCAAAGTTACAAAACTCACTATAATATCTTATAATCCCATTTAGCTGAAATATGGCAAAATATGACATTTTTTTGTCAGATCTATTTTTGACATGCTTCACAATAAATATTGAAGATTCAATGTGCTGGTAAGCCGGTTGCAGTTACCCTTATTGCTCCCGTTGACTGGATTTAAGGAAGGTATTTCTTCTAATGTAGCAAATGAGTCATAAAGTTGCAACATCTTTATAGTATGTGAGAGAAATGCTAGACAATTTAGATAGGAAATTACCAACTCTGAAACCATATCTACAGAACGATCTTCTTTGAAACCTCCTATAAATGCAGCAACTCTAATCACAAATTCTAGTATAAGGATAATTCTTACACTTCCATTAGAGACTGGGGTTTAAATCCTATTATAAAGCAGCCTAGGCAATTACAGTGGATACGATGGAAGCAAGAGTTTGATTAGATGATTGTGTTAAGTATAGCTGCTAGTTTGGGATTTAGAAGTCTATGCATACTATCAGTTTCAGAGTTTGCAGTCAAGGTGCTGAATGTGATATACAGACAACCTTGGACATGTATTCCAGACATGAGAGATGCTAAAGAGATCATTACCAACATGGATAGTTGTTTGATTGTAAGTATAAAGAGAGAATGAAACAATCCAGCAGAGTACATCTGCACTTAAATGAACATCCAAGATACCTATGTATTCTTTCCAAGTGATTTTTCTTTCTCATCTTGTAAATCTTTGTATAGCAGATTCAAACTGTTAAAGGTATTCTAGGTTGTAAAGTGTTTTTGGTTCATGATTATAATGCTAGTGGGGGTTTGCCTTAAACCCCAGCTTCCTCCTTAAAAAAAAAAAAAAAAAAAAATCTTTATAGTACGCTTAACTTCCCAATGGAAGTGACATAATCTCGAATTTAATTGGTACCTTAGCAAGACAAACACTGAATATGTTAATAATATTTTTATTCTAGTCATTCTTTATGTTTGTATAATTAAACATGATTAAGTATGATTCTAACTACACTATGGTGTCATTGCTAAGGGGAGTTGAACCAATTAACTTTAGGCAGCAGTTGATGCCGTAAAACAATCTATTTGTAGTGTTTAAATACATAATTAACATTTAAGTTTAACTAAGTACAATATATAAATCCTGCTTTTACTAATAAAATAATTCATAATCTTCTGACATTCCCTTAAGGTTGGGCATAGCGGTTGAGAAAATTCGATTGAACGAGTAGTGTTTAATCTAAAAGATCCTTGGGAAGATATTGTAACGTCGTTTTCCTTTTGGTTTGATAAATATTTAAGGATTTAATCAGGTTAATCCAAGCTCGATTCTTTGAGTCAATCAATAAATTGGTACATTCTTTCTGTCATTTGTACAAGAAATCCAATTCCTAAAACGACCACGCGTGTGCTGGACAACATACCTTGCACTAATACCATTTAAGGCCTTAGTATAGAAAATGAAAGTGAGCCTTCAACAAGTAATTGTCGTTGAGTTGGTAGAGATATGTTGACATTAGCAGGGATTTCTTGACCCTAGATTAGGTAAAAAAAAAGTGGGTTTAGGGTTGTTAGGCTATTAGTAGTTAAAAGAGGGTGTTAAATTAGTACTTCACGTGTATCACACGTAAATGATGCCTTCTTGGAATCGCTTGTATCCGTGAGATGACTGCTGATAAACACTTCGATGGAAACAACATGATCGTAGCCATTAGTATGTAGGTCAGATTTCAAGTCCGGGTGGGGATATCTCTGTATATGTTTATGTTTGTTTAATATGTATCTTAGGAAATATAACTCACTTGGAGCTAACATGTAGATAGTTAATATAAATTAAAGGTGAATATATAAAGATATAGAAGAAGAATAAGACTTCTTTTTGCTTCATCTTTCTTGTGTTATGAGTTAGGTAACTGCTCTCACAGTCTCATTTATTTGATTGTTGGTGAGTGTTTCCATCAATGCGGTATGTGGATTGAAGATGTAGACCCCAAATACTTGTATAGTTGTATGCATGGTACGAGTTTTATGAAACTCATTCCAGATCATCTATAAAGTTTTGCAAGTCTTTTCTATTGCTAATCATGTTTATTAGGGGTTATAATTCATCAGTAGCCACCTGATTAATCTCTGCAGCATGTAGAATACACTGCCAAACATACATACTTGTTAATTTCTCCTGGGAGGTGACCCATGGTGTGGTTGAAGAATTGATTATAGGACATTTCCTTCCTGATTTGTATCAGACTATCAGTTCTGTAATAGAGAAGTAAAAGGGTAGCAGCAGCCCTTGTACAGAGTATGTAATGTATCTATGCAGGGAGAGGGAGGGAGGGAGGGCTAAGTAGAGTGGTTTTTAGTGGGAAACCCAATAGAGCAAGTAAATGGGTAGTTTAGCTGACATTAATACAAAGATTAATCAAATAATATAGCTGACATAAGTGCCTTAGTCGAAGAAGCAATCTCGCTTCTTTTTCTCTTTCTTTAAAAGCTAGAATTTCCGGAAAGTGATGATATTAGTCTCGTTTTGAGAAACTTGTGCCAGGCAGAAAATGAGGTCAGCTGTGAAGAAAACCCCTCTTAGAAATCTTGTACCTTGGACAATGTTGCACTTTGGGAATACTTTACAAATAGACTGATAGATTATATTCAGTGGAAAAATTAGAGATAGCCATGAATCAAAACTAGTATTTGATCACAGATTAAAATAAGTCTCTTGCCCCTATTGACATTTGAGATTTGTAGAAGTTTTCTTTGATTTCTCCAGGCCCTAGGGGGTATTTTGCAATTCAATAATTATAGCCATTTGCACCAATCTTGCACGAAACGGAATTAACCTTTACAAATAATAACTAGCACAGTTTCTTCCCTTCTTATGGAAGATTGAAAATCTGTAAATCGACAAGGAAGAAGAGGCCAAGCCTCCAACAAATGCCATTGACAAATTCTTCCAGGTAGTGAAATTGAGAAGGAAATGTGTTGGAGATGCATAAGAGTTTGCTGCACCAACTTCCCTCTAACAAGCCCCCTTCGGTCAAAAATGTCACATTCCTCATGTCTTTATCTGATAGATGGAGAGACCCTAGTGAGCAGTTGCATCATAATACATGTCCAGTACATTATTTATGTATAACTTTGTCTTATTATGTGTATAAGTATAGATATAACTTGATTTATCTCAAAATTTTCTTGCCGCATTTTCAGTTTATGGAGTGATTTAGGGGGCTTCTGCCCTTGAACATTTTTTGCTACTGATTTCCTTCCCACCCTGAAAGAAATTCCTGACACTGCCCCTAGACAAATCGATTAACAAAGGCATAACACCAATATGATTCTACTATAGATTTTCCCTCAAGCTAGATTACAAAGTCATGGAATGATGACATGTAAATCTAGATTAAAGTTCCCAACTAAGAACATAAACTCAAGTTCAACAGACACAATCTTGTTTAATCGACTTAAAAGAGATGTAGTTTTGCAGATAGTAATATACATAACAACCTTAGGTATTAGAAACATACTTAAGTACGTATGCGCTAATATTGTAGAAGCCATGCAATCTGTGACGAAGACGGCCCGATGTTGCGTGCATGGAATTAAATTTTTTCACCAGTTATCACCTGCCACGTGTTGGATGTTGCTTGAAGCCTCTACTATAAGTTTCATTATATTTGATCTGTACATATTCATTCGACTATTGCATCTGGAAAACCCCACAATGGCCCTTCTTTACTACCACAAGGTTTAATATAGATGGTATGTCTGACATATAATAAGTTCAATGGTCATACTTAGTAGTTGTGTGACTGTGACTAAAGATGAAGATATGTCAATTAGTTTCTGTTTAATTTAAATAATATGATAATGGGGCCATAAAAGTATATATATATATATATATAGTTTAGCTCTAGTTTTTGGTAGGATTGCGGGGAGACAGAAGAAATCAAATTGGAAAATAATGGGCAGGTCTCCTTGTTGTGATGAAAATGGCCTCAAGAAAGGGCCTTGGACTCCTGAAGAAGATCAGAAGCTTGTTCAGTACATTGAAAAACAAGGTCATGGAAGCTGGAGAGCACTCCCAAAACTTGCAGGTATCTCTCTCTCTCTCTCTCTACCTCTCTCTCCCTCTAACTCTCAGCTTTGATAAGATTGTGTATGTTCTTTAATTTTTAGGTCTGAATAGATGTGGGAAGAGCTGCAGATTAAGGTGGTCGAATTATTTGAGGCCTGATATCAAAAGAGGAAAATTTTCTCAAGAAGAAGAGCAAACTATTCTCAATCTCCATTCTGTACTTGGCAACAAGTGAGTTTTATCATCTTTACTTTTGAATCGCTTGACTTATGTGAGGATCAAGATTTTATATTCCTGCAGTCATTTGCATACTATGTCATTTAAGTATCCCCTTGCATGAGGGCAGATCTCATGCAGCTGTAAGTGAAGCACTGATTCATTGTTATCAGGACTTGTAAAATTGTCCTAAATTATCAACTTTGAGATGATCAACATGATTTATTTAATGTGGAGGTACTGCTACCAACTGTGGGACTAATAAAGCTGCCTAAGACCTGTCCTTATGTAAGTTAGGGTTTTGAACTACCCTCCTTCCCCCAAGTAGTGAATCCATTGTCCTTGTTCAGTTGTTTGTAGTGTTCATATAAGGACATGTTATCCCAGAAAGATGAAGGTTTACTTTTGGAGAGTAATGAGAAAGTTGAGGGTTTACTTTTTGATAGTAATCAGAAAGTTGAAGGTTTACTTTGGAGAGTAATCAGAAAACTGAAGGATTTATATTTGTAGATTATTTTTTTCTTAACATGGCGACAAAGCCAACTACATCTAATTTTACTAGCCATATAAAAGAAGATATTGGGTCTAGAGTTAACTTCGGGCCCATGTTAGTAGAAGGTTTAAATATAGTTTTTCTTTTTCAGGTGATGGTCTGATTGGTGAACATCTTCTGCAAACTACCAATTTATAAGAATCTACTACTCCGAAACAAAAAGTGATTTTGACATAACACTAATGATAATTCAATTCAAAAAACCACGCACTTATATGGTTTGTAATACAGAATTATGTGTTTTACTTAGTTTAGGATGGGATTAGGCAGAATCCTGTTGGATAGTTGAACAAGATGATAATCACCTTTTTAATTTCTACCAAATGTATCTTGGAGAGCAACCTTTACATCCCTCTGTACGAAAACATTAACAACAAACAAAGATGACTAAAACACATTTGTTGGAGCACGAGTGATTTTGGTGTGGTGGTTAATTTAAGATGGTTGATGTTAGCAGTTATACAATTCTATGTTTGTAAAACTGAATACTTTATATTTTTCTAAATAGATGGTCCGCGATTGCTACACATCTCCCGGGCCGAACCGATAATGAGATCAAAAATTTCTGGAACACCAATTTGAAGAAAAAACTCATTCAGATGGGTTTTGATCCAATGACACATCGCCCGCGAACCGATCTCTTCTCAAGCTTTAACCAGTTGATAGCTCTAGCAAATCTAAAGGAGCTTATGGATCACCAACCATGGGAAGATGTTCATTCTATGAGATTACAAGCAGAAGCAGCTCAGCTGGCTAAGATTCAATGCTTACAATATCTACTTCAACAGACTACAGCTTCAATGACCACAAACCCAAACATGGATGTTCTTAACCTAATTAAAGATAACTCTATCTTGACTTCATCACAACAACTGGATATTCCCACTTCATATTCTCTTGGAGATCTAAATGATTCGATCATGTTTCCACATTTGCCAAACCTTCAAAACCCTTACAGTTTTCAGACATCTATGAATGGTGAGCTGTGTCAAGGTTATAATAACTCAACAGTCATCCACCAAGAGGGTATTACACCTCAGTCTCCCTGGGGTTCTCTCTCACCTTCACCTGTAACCGATAATAATTTGGCTGAAGCCTGCAGCAGTTCATGCTACGAAGGAGGAGCAAGTTCTTTTTGGCCTGAGCTTCTTCTTGATGACCCTGGATTCATGAATGAAATGGCTTGATTATAGTTGATACTGTGAGAGGTTTGGAGTTTGCCGTAGTTTGTTGTTTGTCTTGTGTATGGGTATTCTTGCATACTGCTCCTTGATATTGTTAAATTATTTACCATGTTTCATTATTCTTGCATACTGCTCCTTGATATTGTTAAATTACACTACGGATATTTACCATGTTTCATTTCATTTTTTCTAATATTGATATGTAAAATACTCCCATTATTTTAAATGGTTTTGTATTTGAGTAACACATGTACGTGCAAATCTAATGTCTAGGAGCTTTTTATACTGTAAGTTAATTACTTTTTAATCGTTTGCCCCGAAAATGTTGTATTTGAGAATGATAAGCAAGGAGCAAGGAGCACTAGTTTTTCACAAATGTATACAAAACGAATTATGTTTTGAGCATGTCAGGCTAAGTTTTGCACAACGTGATGCTTAGGTTATAAGCAATTATAAAAGTAATTATTTAGGAATTTACCCATAATAATTTAAAGCGAGAAATACATTATTAACAGCAGTCTCATTCAAGCTAGGTGTGGTGGGTTTCTTTTAAATAAGTAATGCTCCATACGAATCCTTAACGTAAATACGAGGGGGGGGTGCGAGAAGAACCATGACATTATAATTTCTTAGTGAGTAGGTAGATTAGTTAGTTGTTTTTCTAACAAGGGATTGACTGTTTATACCCCGATAATAACAAACCCGTTAACCTCCATTTCTAAAGTTTTCATTGAAAATTAATTCATGGGAAGCGTCATCTATTGAACGTGTTCCATTGGGTAATTAGGATACTTCAAAAAATCTAAAAAAGTTTTGAATTAAAAATTGGGAGGGAGAAATAATTCACCACCTAATCTTTGCTCTCCTTGTGTTGGATGCTATACCAAGTTTCCTATGTCATTGCCGAAAACATAACTTATAGTGTAGGGCACCATGGTGTCGAAAATCAAGTAATAATCGAATGTTTTTATAATATAATGTTGTTGCAATGATATCAAAACAATGGGCACTAGTGCCTTCATCAAGAATGTGAGATTTACATTTTTTAAGTGTCGCTGTTAGATTGACCTTAATAGCGTGCTTGTTTGTGTTGCAGTTGATATGGGGGTCAATCATGTTTCTCCAAGGGTAACACGTTGACCTTGCAAGTATATGAGAAATTTATGTTTTACCATTGTCTCCAAACTCTCAAAGTAGGTTATATCAGGATTGGAAAATGTCTATGTATTACTGAAATGTATATCAATATCACTGCATCAGATCATATAACCTCTACTGAGCTCTGAGCGTCTTTTTTGCCATGATAATATCTCTAAAGAACGATCTCTAAGTGCATACGGCTGGCTTCTTATTTTCTGATGCTAGACATGTCAAGATCAGAATATCAGAAGGTGTTTCGCGATGATCGCAAAACTCAAGAGATATAAGGATGAAGCAGGTGAATCAAATATAGGACTAGATTTCTGATACATGTGTTCTATTCTATTACAATATATGAGAACCTAGAAGGCTAGAACTCGAATACAATATATATCAAAGATATTACTTTCAGCTTTACAGATGAAAAAAAAACTGGAGGATTACCAACCTTGCGAACTTTAGAATTAGATATGTTAGATTTTTAGGCACTTTTAGTCGGATCGGAGGAGGTGTTTGAGCGGAGTTAGGGAGTGAAATTGCAGGTCTGGCGCACATATAAATAGGTTTCAAGCCCATTCTCATATTTTTCTTCCATAGCCTTCTTCGCCGTATCTCCTGCATTCATCTCCTTTCCTTCCTTTGGGTGACCACCATCACATGGTATACTATTTTACATGTCAGCGAACATCAACAGTTGAAGATGCTCTTAAAAGGAGGACCTTATAGTAAATCCATTACTGGATATTCTCTTAAAAAAGGAACTTCATAATAATACTTATGCCATAGACATGGATAATAATGTATTTAGCCTTTGTTTACTAGTATGCATACCTATACATTAGGTAAAACAAAGATAACATTCCAGGCAAGTCCCAAGTATTGTCGAGTTTATGCAGTTTTACCATTATGATATGAAACAAAATTACCGGCAAATTTAAGGTAAAATTGTAAGAGAAGACATAATACTCTAGTTAATCAGCTATCCTTCTTTTTTATCTGAAAAGTGAGCTACTGTTAACAAGAATCGTAAACAAAAGTGTTTCTAACATCTATTTGATTCATGAAGGTGATTCAAATGGTGTCTGCCAAATAACCACGGTTAATCCTTGCTGTTTTCTAGTTTTCCATTTGCAGTCAAACTCGTTCAACCACAGCTTCTATAAATGCACAACCTCTCTATACGTATAAAAATATATTGCTTCCTAAGCGAACAACCTGTTTTATTGCAACCTTACCTTTATAAATGCATACTATTGGCTGGTCACAAGGGTTTCCTTTTAACGCAACTGAAATATGTTTAATGTAGTGTTTTTTTTAAGGACGACATGTTCGTCATTGTTAGTTAGCCCTAACTACGAAGACGAGCCTAACCTTCACCTAACTAAAGATTTAAAGCTACATAATTTGCTGACATAATTCAACAAAATCCAAGTTATAAATGTAGCCATCAAAACATATTTACCACTATAAGGGTTTCCTTGTTCGTATTGTTTCTATATTTGTACCAGGCAAGCAACAATAAATATGTAAAGTTATATATTTTTCATTGTGCCAGGAAATGGGAAGATGCAACATTTCAGTTATATGCTTTACCAGACTTCAGCACATTTCATGTCTACAAATGACAAACATATATAGGACCCATTGATCTCTCACTGAAATAATTAAACTGGCAGGGGACCATTCTCCCTCTCAGGATCTCCCTGTGACTATCACATGGGATGAAAGAGATACAGTTGGGAGTAGAGTCATGGAGGAGACACTTTAACTCATGTAACCTTATCACCTTTCGAGTTAAAAGTGTTGAATGTAAGTAGACATGATTGTTTCATTTTTGGTCTTAAGTAGACAAACTATATCCTATAAGCCAAGGGGGAAATATTTTTACTTGTCATTCTTGGAAGGTAGGGAAAGATTTGAGGCCAACTCACTTGGGAAGAATTGCAGCATTGACATTTTCGGCAAAAGAAAAAGTGGTGACATTTTGAATCATTGAAGTTTCCTGAAAGAGCCAGAGGGTGATGAAATTAACAAAGAGACCTGAAAGCATTTATTCAACTAGTCCTAAAAGATGCAAATTGCCATGGAGTTAACGACATTTTATCATCAAAGAGATATCAATAAAAGATCTCAAATAGGTGAGAGTATGGGTCAAACTCTTCCTCGATTTTGGATTCAAGTTTATTCAAAATGAAGCTAAAAAAGATTTCTTACTTGCTATTGTTGAAGATCTTAGTGGTCCAAGGCGAGCCACTAGGTAGCATGGCATCAGGCATCAAGCGCATACTTGAATTTTCCCTCGCTGTGTATATTTCCTCCGTGGTAGGGTCAAACTCATTTCATATGAGCATCCCCTGCAATAAGAAAAGAATGGTCAAAGCACAACTGTTTCGCATTTTTGGTTCCAGGAAGATAGTGAGAATTGAGTGGGGAATATCTACACTGGTAAGAAACTCTTCTTGCAGGCAAGACAAAGCTGCCTAGTGTGGACAGTTAAGTCGACATAAGCTGTTGCATGGCTAAGAATTTGTAATTGAACTCTTATCTTCTTCTAAAACTGCTACAATGAAATTGATGAGAGCGGTACCGGTAGGGGAATTCTTCCAACCATTTTACCACTCTTCTAATGATAAGTAAAATTATGCAAACCACTATCTTCCTATGACATTTGGAGAAGGAAATTAGTCAGGTAAACGTAAAATCACAAGAAAAAAAAAAACTTGCCCTCCACCAAGTGGCATGCATCCAAAAGAAAGAAAACAAACTTAAGCATTGTTTACCATTCATAGTGCATCAAATAAATAATAAATAAATTCTAGCGGATTTTAGATGTCTCCCCTAAATATTCGAAACAAAAATCGATGAATAGGATGACTACTAAGATCGGGTAGAATCATTTGTCTTAATTCGACGTGTCTTAATCGCCCCCCTACTCAACCTCTAGAAATGTACTTAGTATGGTGAACCTACCAATCAAAGATACCAGCCTCCGCCCATTCTTGGGGTTCTTGGCCAATTATTGAAGTTTTTACTATTATTATTTTTTTGGTCAACTATTAATTAGCAAACTTGTAAGAAAAGGTGACATTAAATGAGAGAAAATAGTTTGAACCTCATTTCAAACACTCCAACTGTACTGTTCATCCTCCACCTAAGTGAGACAGAAGATGGTAGAAACTGAGAAAGGGATTTGTGGGGGAGAGAGTGCGCAGGATAATGCATGTCCTGTCGTGCAGGATAAGATATAAAGAATAAAAGCACAAAGGTATAAAGTTGTGGCTACAAATTCTCCACTACTCTGTATGGTTCTTCTTCTCCCTCCTATCAACCATCACAGTTTTTTCTCCCCAAAAGACTTCAACCCTTCCCCCATTTTCTATCTCACTTTCTATGGAGTTAAGAGTTTTAGAGAAGAGGGACCCTTTGTTGAATCAGATTAAGCTGATATAATCTCAACCGATACACCTCTTTATAGTTTTTCCAAGAAAATAGAGAAAAAAAGAGAGCAAAAGATAAGCCCAAACATAACTTCTTTTCAAACCAAAGCACAAACAACAAAACAAGCTCTTTTAAAGATAAGAGCAAAACAATCCCTTCTCTCTTAAGTGCATGCGCTTCTTTTCTTTATCTTCTTTTTTGAGAGAAAAAGAGATGGTTTTTAACTGAGAGAGAGAGAGTGTGTGTGTGTGTGTGTGTTGAGGTTGAGGTTGGGGTTGTAGTAGAAGAGATGACAAGTGGTGGATGCAGCATAGTTTGGTTGAGGAGAGATCTTAGATTAGAGGATAACCCAGCACTTGCTGCAGGTGTAAGAGCAGGTGCTGTGATTGCACTCTTTATATGGGCACCTGAAGAAGAAGGTCATTACTACCCTGGAAGGGTTTCTAGGTGGTGGTTAAAGCAAAGTTTAGAGCATCTTGAAACTTCTTTGAAGAGTCTTGGTACTTCTCTTATAACTAAGAGATCTACTGATAGTGTTTCCTCACTCATAGAGGTTGTCAAATCCACTGGTGCTACTCAACTCTTCTTCAACCACTTATATGGTATTCCAATTCTTCCTTACTGTCTGGTTTTCATTGTTGTTACCAAGTGCTCTTAAGTCTTGTATAGGGTTTAGCAGATCTTATTTCGTGGATTATGATATTTTTTTGAGGGTTGATTTGATTTTTGCGATGTTTATATAAGTGGAATATTTGTTCCTTCTAGTGGTAATTAAATTAGATATTTCCTTATGCTTCTAATGGGTATTCGAGAGAGTGTTCTATAATTGATCTTGATGGAGGAATTGTGTAATTTGAGATCAAGGCTATTGTTGATTTTCTAGATTTTAAGAAGTAAAGAGGGCTGAATTGGTGTTTGTGATGTGCACATCACTTGGATTTTATTTTTTTTAATTAGAGTACCCATTTTGAGTATTTGGAAAAGGTGTTCAATAGTGAAATATGATTGTAGAATTGGGTATTTTGAAATAAGGGTATTGTAGATTTTAAGAATACACATGTTTCTACTATTTTAGTTATTGTACTTATATCTGATTTTTCGCCAGTTTTTTTTTCTTCTGCGTGTTATTCTTATATTTAAGTGTGTGCCGATCCAATTTTAGTTGTTTTCTTGGTTAATTTATTGAGCCTGATATGCAGAATCACAAAGTCCTGCAATATTTCTTTGTGTTCTTCAACAAAGTGATAGCAAATAATTACATTGTCATTATGTAAATCCAACAAATTTGTAAATGTCTTGTCTGGCAGTTCAGCTTATAATATGCTTAAGTGCCTTTATGTAGATCCCATATCGCTTGTAAGGGACCACCGAACGAAGGAGCTTCTGACTGCTCAGGGTATAGCTGTGCGTTCCTTCAATGCGGACTTGCTATATGAACCATGGGAAGTTAATGATGATCAAGGCCGCCCATTCACAACCTTCTCTGATTTTTGGAGCAGGTGCCTTACTATGCCTTATGATCCTGCAGCACCAATGCTACCGCCTAAGAGGATTATCTCAGGTCCACCCTTTTCCAGTTGTTATCTACATTTTCTTTCTCGCGTTCCAGTAATTTCTACGCACTCCTACCTCTTGAATTTAATCTAGTATTACTTTTTGGCTGTAAATGTAATATGTTCTTTATAGCTTTAAAAAAATTGAGGCTGGCACTTGTAACGGCTAGGGAGATAGAGACATTCTCAAATATGTTCGACCGGGATTTGTTTCTGAACAATGAACTCGACACTAGTGGGTTTTTCTTCTTCTATATTTGGGTAATTCTAGATAGAGAAATCTTTGGAGAGAGAAAAATTCAGGAACTTAAACTATCACAAGATTGTTTAGCATGTCTGAATATATACTTTCTCTGTTGAATATTAACATAAATATGAAGTGGACATATTCCGGTATGAAAGCTTCAAAATTTGTGATATCACTAAAAGGGAATCCCCATACGAAGCTTGGGGAATATGTTCTGTACAAAATGGTTTACTGTCTTAACCGATAAATGTGGAAACAAGTAGTCAATGTCTGAAGACGGTTACAACCCCGACAACAGATTAAGGTATATAATCAACAATGAAACATCCTCATCCAACACATAATACCCACTTAACCACTTACATGTAAATGCTTCATACTTCTGAATACCCCACATGTCTCGTTCCATGCAAATAGTACCTTCATTTCCAATAAGATATGTTCAGTGCCTGCACTTACCCGTGGATAGTCTAATACAACTCCTCCTCTGAATCCCCATTAATTGGCAACACGATAAAAATCTACAGAGTTTCTGCACCATTGGTGTCAACCTTACCTTTGGTCAACTACCCACATATATCAGATGCATAACTTGGCATAGCTCACCTTATACTAGGCAGGTTGAAGAAATATGACCATACCTCATATGCCCCTCCACAATTCAATAAAAGGTGATCCCTAGTTTCCTTGTACACTTTGAATTGAACTTGTATTGAAACTAAGTAGACTCCATTTCCTATCTATGAGATTCTCACAGTCATAATACTTAGCACTTACTAAATTCCTTGTGAATATTCTTCTTCGTCGGCATATAAGGGTTTAAATTTTTTTTGTTACGAGAATGTGGGAGTTGCCATTTTCAGAATGTACATGACTATTTTGCTTGTTTGCTTAACTTTATATTGGATGATATTATGACTGTGACTAAGTGGTTTATTTGTTGCTGCTTTTTCTTCGGTATAGCTCTTATCAAAAGAATTTCAAATGTTGCACTAATTCAGTTCTAGTTCTTTTAAATACTTTGAGCACATTTACTTTCATTCAAGTATTGGTTCTGCGATTTCAGGTGATGTATCAAAATGCCCTTTAGACACATTGACATTCGAAAATGAATCTGAGAGAGGTAGCAATGCACTTCTTGCTCGAGCATGGTCACCCGGATGGAGCAGTGCAAATAAGACTCTAACGAATTTTATCAATGGGCCATTAATAGAGTACTCCAGTAATCGTAGAAAGGCTGATAGTGCTACCACTTCATTCCTTTCTCCCCATTTGCATTTTGGGGAGGTCAGTGTGCGAAAAGTCTTTCATCTAGTTCGCATTAAGCAAGTGCTATGGGCAAACGAAGGGAATAGCGAAGGTGAAGAGAGCGTAAATTTGTTCTTGGAGTCTATTGGGCTTAGAGAGTACTCAAGATATATGAGCTTTAACCATCCTTATAGTCATGAAAAGCCGCTTCTAGGGCACCTGAAGTTTTTTCCTTGGGTCATTGATGAGAATTATTTTAAGGCATGGAGGCAAGGTCGAACAGGGTATCCTTTGGTTGATGCGGGAATGCGAGAGCTTTGGGCAACGGGTTGGTTACATGATCGGATAAGAGTTGTCGTTTCAAGCTTCTTTGTGAAAGTTATGCAACTTCCATGGCGATGGGGAATGAAGTATTTCTGGGACACTTTATTAGATGCTGATCTAGAGAGCGACGCTCTTGGTTGGCAATACATATCTGGCACTCTCCCTGATGGGCGTGAGTTTGACCGAATTGACAACCCACAGGTAAAGATGCTTTATACTTAAACTCGTGTCTCCTCATATTTGTGCGATAGTCATGGATGATGTTTCTAGCCCCTTCTCTTGAATACTGCAGTTTATTTCTTGTGAAACCAGATTTTTCCAAATTAATGGGTAATTACTGGATTTATTGAGAAGAAGAACACAAATATAACAAGGTGGAATGGACCGGAAAATTAATTGGTAGTTCATTCGCATTTTAAAGGGCACAAGGTCGCGCAATGAAACACATTCTAAATTTAAAGCTCACACTTATTATATAGATTCTTGCTCACCTTTTTGTTCACATATTTCACTTAACCAAACAGAAATCTTCTTTCACACAGTTACAAGGTTACAGGTTTGATCCCAACGGAGAATATGTACGACGATGGCTTCCTGAACTTGCTAGATTACCAACAGAATGGATACATCATCCATGGAATGCACCGGAGTCTGTACTTCAAGCTGCTGGGGTGGAGCTTGGCTCAAATTACCCTCTTCCCATTGTAGGAATAGACGCCGCAAAAGCCAGACTACAAGAAGCCCTTTCTGCAATGTGGCAACAGGAAGCTTCTTGGAGAGCTTCAATTGAGAACGGAACTGATGAGGGACTTGGTGACTCTACAGACACAGATCCAATTGCCTTTCCTGAAGATATACAAATGGAGGTAGTGTTTATGTCTCAAATCAAAACTTTTGGTTTAGTTGGTTAATCCCGAATGAGACTTTGATGTTAAAATTTCAAGGGTTTTGGGTCATTAAATAGATATGTTGCTTCTGGATAAAGTAAGAAAGTAGTGTGACGCATTTTCATTTCTTCTTTGTAGTGATATCTTCACATGGTATTCCTTCATTATTGGGATAAATCCTTGTGTGGTTTATGATTGTTCTTTTCAATTATTGTTTGGTTTGCGTATTTTGTTTGACACATCGCTATATTTAATCGATCTTTGTGGGCTATTTTGCAACAGGAGGATCAGGAACCTATTAGGAACAATCCTACTGCTCAGGTACGTCGCCACGAGGATCAGATGGTCCCAAGTATGACTTCTTCGTTACTAAGAGTTGGGGATGAAGAAAATTCGTTGGATCATCGAAATTCAGTAGAAGATAGCAGAGGAGAAGTGCCGACGGACCTCAGCATTGGTCGGGAACCTCGAAGAGAAGTGTTCAACACTCTGGGACGTCTCAATGATACTTTAGGCCTTCGAGATACTGGTGACTCAACAGCAGAATCTTCAAGCAGTAGTGGGAGAGAGAGAGATGGTGGTGTAGTTCCAGTTTGGTCACCATCAACTTCTTCTTACTCAGAGCAGTTTGGGAATGAAGAAAATGGTCTTGGAGGCAGTTCATCTTATTTGCAAAGGTCTCACCAGATGATCAATTGCAGAAGGTTGTCTCAAACAGGGTGAGAAACCAGATCATAACCTTTTCAGTCATGTATACAGCATCTTTTATGTTTATGTTCATCATTTCAGTAAAAATTAGCTTAGATTTTACATTTTCTAATGATTTCTAAGAGGCGAGAAACTAAATGAGAAAATAAGAACTTGAGAAATGCTCTCACTTTAGGTGTTTGGCGACCAAATAAAGTGAGAAAAGGATAGTCTCAGGAGAGAGAAACAAAATAGGGGAAACTAATAAGAAATGGTTCTCGTTGTTCCCATATTATGCATTTTTGCTCAAAATAACTGGTCTTTGATCTGTCTAACAGATAAAACATCTATACCCTCAGGACTAGTAGCTGGAGGATTGAAAATGCGGTGCCACCTAATGCCATTGGCTAGACTACGTGACAGTTGGTCACCTCCTAGTTTAGCAGTTGACATTCTTTCTTGGTCGTATTTTCTGATCTCTGTTAGTCTAAAAAATCATCTGCTATCCCTCTTTTCTCTGTATCATATATAACTGTGTATAGTAATTATTGATCGCGTAAGGGGAGAGAAGAGTACCTTATGTAAGAGCTGTGTAGCTTTATAATAAACAAGATTATTTCCTCTCTTTTGTTGAAAAAGCATACATGATTGATCTTTCTGAGTAGAGAATATAAATGTAGCTTTAGAACTGGTTTCAGGGACCTACAACACGCCTTATTATGATGCAATGAGGCGAACTCAGAGGCCCCATACATTTAGGATAAGGCTTGATTAATGTGTTTTTTTTTTAAATTATAAGGCATCAAAACTTCCTGTCTTTTTACGTTGTTTCAGCCACAAAGGTAATGAGTTATGAAGGAAACTGTGGAGAAAGAAGTGATTTCAAGGGTTTACATGAGAAGAATGTCTTCCTGTCACAGGCCGGGAAATACTGAGTTTATAATTAAGGTAGTTGACTTGAGGTTTGTTTCTCATACTTGGGATATGGATGAGTCTATGCATGATGAAATTTGAGACACTAAGGAACTATGAGGTTTAAGAGTGGACGTACTCCAAGGGGAAAAAGCTTACAATGATGTAAAGGACAGAGTGTAGTAGAGCTTTCAGGTCCAAGAGGTCTGCATCAACATTTTTGTCAAAAACCAAATCAAACAACTGAAAGATCCACAGCATGTAAAAGAAATAACACATAAATAAGACAGAAGAAACGCATAAGAAAACTCGAGGATTCACATTAAAACCCCTAATGAAAGGATAACACAACAGGCAAAAACTATCAAAGCAATAAAGTATTGTAGACTGGATTCTTAAAGGCCAACTTGTGATCATATCCTCTGTACCAATCAATCAGATCTTACTAAGCCATTTCTTGGTTACATTTCTGTGTAAACCCTATTCATATGAACTCCATAGAATTTTATTATTTTCTTCTTTCTGTATCGCTTGTGATTTTCCCGTTTTTTACCTAAAATTTTATTCAAATATCTTGGAAACTGAACTTTTTAATGGTTATAAGATATTTCTAGTGTAGTTTAGGGAATATACAGTATTTGGTGTATAGATGAATGAGAGAAGTAGAAATTGGTGTATAAGAAAAGAGATTTGAGGTTAAAGAGCCAAGGTAAACCCTGACTTGGCTACCAAGTCTTCAAGGCTTACAAACTTGGAAATATCGGGAAAAAAAATAGAGGATTAATGTTATCTAGATTCACTGGTTGAGATATTTGATCACCATGTCTACAAGTCGTGAAGAGTTGGAAATGTTTGAAATTACAAGAACAGTCAACAGAAGCTAGTAGCTCCTAAAAATACACTTCATGGCCCCTCACAATGACATTATGCTTTATGAACACCATACACTTGAGAATGATAGTCTTCTAATCTTGTTACGACTTATGACTTAGAAATGATGAACACCAAACATTTTATGAGAAGATGGTGGAGATGACAATACCTAGACACTGTTTGAGTGTTTCAGTTAACACCACGTACGCGGAAGCGATTAAACACACTCGATTAATAAATGACCTCTTAATTGCATAAATTAAAGGTTAGAGACCTAGGGTTTATAGATTTACCCCAAACTCTACAATCTTTCTCTCTAAGGCTAACCATTTTCTCTCATTAAAACCAACATACTAAATAAACTAAGCCTAGGCTCTTTTTTACAGGAGAAGAGACCTAGCACAAATAGAAACCCTGGTTAGACTATAATTAAAAGACTTCTCCTAATTATAATGTAATTAAAGTAAATAACACGAACTAAATAAGAGGGTGTGCACATGATGTACAAAACATGTTATGCGTGGTCGTGGGTACGACCACGTGACTTATCAACTCTCCATCTCTAAGAAGAATTCGACCACGAATTCTGCAACTTGATATAATCCCCGTAATTAGAAATGGACCCAACTTTGCAAAAGCCTTTTGAAACCTAAGAATCATCTTCAGTGCTGCAATTATCTTTGAGAGAAACCCTGCGACGTGGAGAACGACCGTTGTCGTGGGCGACCCCGCGACCTATCAACTCTCCTCTACAGCAAAAAATTCGACCACAAATTTTGAACTCAGAAAAGGTAGCTCCAAGAATAAGACCAGTCCGGATCCGTCCACGGTACTTTCCGTACCCGTTGACTCTGTCTGTGAAAAGAGAAAGTGTTGTCATGCCGAAAACCCCATGTGTTTCCAAAATCACCAAAAAACCTATTTATTGTCATACGCACTAGGAGAACACTATAAACGCAAACTCGTCCACGGTACTTCCCATACTTGATGATTATGCCTGCAGAACGACATACTATCTTGTTGCCAAAAAGCCTGTGTGAAGCACTATCCGTATTCCCTAAAAACTTGTATATTACCGTACTAGGATGATTTTCAAACTCTTGCCAAAACGGATCAATAAACTTCAAAGTAATTACCTCTTCTAGAGAGACATCGATAAAGCCCAAGTCATGGTTGAGCCCAATCCATCGAATTTTTGGGTTCTTAGTCGGGTTCCCTTTACTTGGGTGAAGCCTGAATGAATACTTAAGTGGGTTGGGCACACAAGTTACGTGTACTGTTGGAGTGGGTAAGTGCACCACGTGCTGAGTCTATGTTGGATTCAAAGATGGGTTCAGTGTCCCCTGCCCCGTGCCATGGTCGTGCCCTACCCTGCCAGTGCCAAGCGTACCCACCGTGACATCCTGTCATGTGCCTTGGTCGTGCCTTGCCCTGCCCATGCCATGCGTACCCACCGTGATACCCTGTCATGTGCCTTGGTCGTGCCTTGCCCTGCCCATGCCATGTGTGCCCACCGTGACACCCTGTCCTGTACCTTGGTCGTGTCTTGCCTGCCCGTACCTTGGTCGTGTCTTGCCTGCCCTACCCTTGCGACATGCCAGCTTCATATCCTCCAACTGCTTGGTCTCTCTCGTAATCTGGATCGGACAACTCGTTCGAACGAACCCAAAAGTCGTTCGAACGACTCCCCAATTTTTGCCTATTTTCGACAGCATAACTTTTGGCTGGACATTCTAGTGACTCGTTCGAACGGTGTAATCCTCGTTCGAACGGTGTAATCCTCGTTCGAACGACTCGCGATTTTCTTCGAACTCCTTTGTGTTAGGTTCTTCTCTCCCTAAACAGTTGGTCACCCTAGTCACCGGCGACCTATCCTTCGTCAATGATGAGGAATTCATCTCTTCTTCGATCGTACGTCGAATCCTCGACAAGGCTTTTGAATTGGGGTTGGTCTTCTTCGGTTAGGCTTCCTGACGATTGGAATCGTTGATCATGTGAACCTTTCACATCAATGTCACAACCTCCTTGTTGTCCTTTGATCGAGAATTCTCCGACATGTCTCCGTTTTTCCCACCTACTAGATCAATCGCACGGTGGACCTCTCTCCGTCGTTTCGTCGAGATATTTCATCTCCAAGCCATCTCCATCAAATTTCTTCGAATCCTCCGTCACAACTCCCGCCTCTAACCTTGTTTTTTTGACAATCTTCTTCTCTCCTATTTCTACTTCATCTTCGATGGTGTCGGCAAATCTTCCGTCACCATCGAAACTTGCTAAGGTACGCAATTTGGCAAGCATCACCTCAAGTTGTTTAGTCACCATCTTGTTTAAATCTACCAACAACGCCGTAGATTCCTCTACCGATTTCAAATGCTCTTCTTGTGTGAGTTTGATCGGTTTCTTCAGTGTTTTCATCCTCATTGTTCGTCGGAAATTACTGTAGCAATGACAAAATCACTGTAGCAGTCAATAAAAAAAATCCTCCCCCCCCCCCCCCCCCCGCGCACAGAATCTTGCTAGTTTTAGTACCAATTTGTTAAATACTACGTACGCGGAAGCGATTAAACACACTCGATTTAATAAACGATCTCTTAATGGCATAAATTAAAGATCAGAGGACTTAAGGTTTATAGATTTACCCCAAACCATACAATCTCTCTCTAAGGCTAAGCCTTTTCTCTCACTAAAACCAACATACTAAATAAACTAAGCTTAGGCTCTCTTATATAAAAGAAAAGATCTAGTACAAATAGAAACCCTAGCTAGACTCTAATTATGAGATTTCTTCTAATTATAATGCAATTAAAGTAAATAGCAAGAACCAAATAAGAGGGTGTGCACATGATGTACGAAACGTGCTATGCGTGGTCGTGGGTACGACCACGCGACTTATCAGTTTCTCTATACTAAATTTAAACACCAAAATCCTATTAGTTTTGCAAGCTTTGCTACCAAAGCCAAACTACGTGAACATTTCCTCTAAACTACTTATATCAGTTTATTTTATTGTTCTCGCAATAGTGTTGGCATTACACTATTGATAATGGTTTCATTAGTAACATCACTGTTTCTTTCGGTAATTGAAGCAACCTAACCATTTTGTTCCCTTAGATTAATTATCCCAATGGTATAATCCCTGCTTCTATTGGTAAGTTGACCAACCTAGCCGATACACATCTTTGAGAATCAAAATATTTATTCCCATTCAGAAATAGGAGAACTAGATGGATATTATTTTAAGACTTCTATTGTTGCCAGATAGTCTTCCAGGTTGGAAATATATCACTAGGGACCGGTAGATAAGGAAATTTTAATGCGAATTACACAGAAAATATTTTGTTGTTGCCAGAAAGTCTCAAAGTTTAGAAATTTGGAAATGTTGAAAAACATACATTTCAAGGCCCCTCGAAATGACTCTATGCCATCAATTTCTGGGAGAGGTTGGTGAGGGAAACTAAAAGCAGTTGACGAAATGGGAAAGTAAACATTGGTGTATAACAAAAGACATTTGGTGTTAAGGATCTGAGGTAAACCCTAACCTAGCCACCAAGTTTCAAGTCCTGCAAACTTGAAAATGTCAAAAGAAAACAATTTAGGGATAACAATTGTCAAGCTAATCTTGCAACTTGAAAGTTATAAATATAATAAACTTCACCGGAAGATTGAAATAAGAATCAACTGATTCAAGCCAAGCTGTGGGATCATATCCATTAAACTGCAACATCTTTTTTCTGTACTTTTATATTCTTGTACTCCTAATGGCGCTAAACACTCCACAAAATTTCTGGTGCTTTCAAATAAGCGCTTGATCAAGACTCAATTATACTTGTCCAAAGAACTCTAAGAGGAATGGAGATGCCAAGGAACTGAAGGGCACTTGATTTTGGTGGCACAAATTAGAATTACAGGTACAAGCTTGTCTCTAGGTTCTACATAGGTGACGAGGTGAACAGCATAAATCATCTGTAATTTTGTGTTGTGTTTATTGCATTTATTTTATCTTTGTCACAACAGGTACAGATCTTGGCAAGCAGTGGCTTATGCTTAAGCATGACTATGAATGTAGATTATGCTATAGCTGTAAGGATCTGAACTGAAAGAAGAAATGCCATTTGTTTTCTTATCTTTCCTACGACAAATGATCATTTCCTTTAAACTACACGTACTCTTTCTACTTTTGTCGACATTTTTATATTTTCTCTTTATGCTACACTACTTATTGGGGAATGGAATCTGAGGTCCTCCTTCCATAGAACCAGCCTCCTCAAAATACGATACGACTTCAAGTCCTTGCGGTTAGTGTGCAATTTCAGAAGGTACTCTCCTTCGCTTCAACTTTTCATTCTTTCCAGAACTCATTATTCCTTATCCAGTCCATCCTTCTAGAAAGATGGAACTTGAAATCTAGGCAGTCCCTTCTTCCATAAGTATGCTAACAAACTCTCAGGTTCTATTAATACTTCTTTAGTTAATTTGATCTGCCTACATTGGTTATCCATTTATAGTAACCCACCCTGCAAGTTCTAAATCTCGTAAACCAAGAAACATGTGACTCAAGAACTGTAATAGTGCAATTTTGCCCGCTTTAGATAGTTTCACACTATAACTATGTTTTTATTTCTTATATAAATTGCATTAGTGAATTAGTTGTTACTTAGTAGTACAGCATAGTGTCCTGGAGGTTCCCATAATTATGCTAAGGTGGTTTTTCTATTTTCAGGATGAAGATGATCAAAGTCTCTTTTTTGACCTGTACAAATTGATGGAAATTAGGTGAGAGGTTGGAAATTTATCATGAGAGACTGGTAGACAGGGATTTTGAATGCTAACAGCTCAGCCAAAGTACATTATAGTTGAGACTTGAGAAAGTTCAATGTTGCCAACCAGAGTACCAGAGACTCAGAAAGACCTTAAGTTTCGGAGGAACATAAGCTGGTTACACCAATACCTTGAGTCTTCTATTCTTGAAAAAATCCAAGAGAAAGTAAAAATATTGAAAAACATACACTTCAAAGCCTCTTCATAAAAACATACAATTCAGGTGCTACCAAGGCCAAGCTATGGGATCATTTCCTTTAAAATACAACATGCTTTCTCTCTACCTTTATATTCTTGTGCCTCATATAGCGCTAAAGACTCCACGTAATTATGGGGAAATGGAAGCACAAGCTTTACTTAGCTGGAAAGGCAGCCTCCTCAACAAAACCCGTTCTACTCTTCCTTCATGGACTCTCTCCAATTGTTCATCCCACTGCAATAAAACTTCTACTCCTTGCGTCTGGTTCGGGATTTCTTGCAATGATGCCGGGAAGGTTGTCAAAGTAAATGTATCGAGTTTGGGCTTAGAAGGTACTCTCCTTAGCTTCAAATTTTCATCCTTTCCAAACCTCGATAGCCTTGATCTTAGTTCCAATGAACTCCATGGGGCTATCCCGGCACACATAGGAAACCTTTCTCAGCTCACATACCTCGGTCTTTCTTACAGTTATTTCTCTGGCAAAATTCCATGGGAGATCAGCCTCCTAAAAAATCTTGAAACCTTTCTTGTCGTTCAAAATCAATTAAATGGCTCAATTCCTGTAGAAATAGGAAATATGAAATCTCTTAAAGAACTATCATTTGGAAATAATAATCTCAGCGGTATTGTTCCTGTTTCTTTAGGTAATTTGACAGGTGTAACCATTCTGGAGCTCTTCGAGACTCAAATTTCTGGTTCCATTCCTCTTGAAATAGGAAATATGAAATCTCTCCTTAAACTTTCCCTAAATGAGAATCGTCTTACCGGTTCCATCCCGACTTCTATAGGTAATTTGACAGGCCTAACGAGTTTATACCTTTTCGGCAATGGACTTTTTGGTTCAATTCCTCAAGAAATAGGAAGATTGAAATCCCTAACATATCTATCGCTAAGCGAGAATAGTCTCGTTGGTGCCATCCCTACTTCTCTAGGTAATTTTACCAACTTAACCAATTTATACCTCTACCGTAACAAACTCTCAGGTTCATTACCTCCAGAATTAGGAAACTTGAAATATCTCACTTTAGTTACCATACACACAAATCTTCTTACCGGCACCATACCTGCATCTTTCGGTAACTTGCGGGTTCGATCCCTCCAGAAATAGGGAACTTGAAGTCTCTTGTCCATTTATACCTCAATAATAATCAGTTTTCTAGTTTCATTCCTACAGAAATGGGGAACATGAAATCTCTTGAGGATCTGAATATGGGTGATAATCATCTCAAAGGTCCAATCCCGAGCACTTTCAGTAATTTGAAAAATATTTCCGATCTTGTCCTAAGTTACAATCAGTTATCCGGTACCGTTCCTGAAAAAATAGGTAATTTGAGAAAATTGAGTTTACTACAGTTGTCTAACAACATGCTATCTGGACATTTGCCACAAAGTCTGTGCCTTGAGGGATCACTTGTAAATTTCACTGCAAAAGAAAACTATTTTACAGGTCCCTTCCCGAAAGGCTTGCGAAACTGCTCGACCTTGTATAGAGTGCGATTGGGGAAAAACCAACTCACCGGGGATATATCAGATGTCTTCGGTGTGTATCCAAATCTGGATTTCATGGATTTGAGCGATAATAACTTGTATGGCAAACTTTCAAGAAACTGGGGACAATGCCAACGCCTTACAAGCCTAAGCTTGTCTGGCAATAATATTACTGGTCCAATACCACCCGAGTTTGGAGAGTCAACTAACCTAGCTGTACTAGATCTTTCAAATAATCAACTAGTTGGAGAGATTTCGAGGGAGTTGATGAAGTTGAAATTCTTGAATAAACTCAACCTGAGTCGTAATGATCTTTCTCGTCTGTTGCCTTCAGAAATAGGTAACTTATCCAAACTAAATCATCTTGGCATTTCATCTAACAATCTGAGTGGACACATACCAAAGCAAATTGGGAGTTGTTTTAAGCTATTATCCTTGAGTCTGAGTACAAATAGATTCCATGGTACCATCCCCTCTCAAATGGGTGATCTTATATTCCTCCAGATATTGCTTGATCTTAGTCGCAACAAGCTCATGGGAGAGATACCATCTGGACTTGGACGTTTGCGATTTTTGGAAAAGCTTAATGTTTCACACAATATGCTCTCTGGTCCAATTCCATCCTCGTTCGAAGAAATGAAAAGCTTGACATCCATCAATGTTTCTTACAACCAGTTGGAAGGCCGTCTTCCCAACATAGCCTTTTAAGAGGCATCAATAGCTGATTTTAGGAACAACAAAAGATTGTGTGGTAACGCTACAGGTTTACAACCTTGCAGTTCATCTCCGACAAATAAATCCAATGGACATGGGAAACACAAAATTGTGACTTTCGTTATAATTCCGTTTTTAGGAGTATTATTTCTGATATCTGCATCTATTGGACTATTCTTCATATTTTGCCGAAAAAAGATAAATGCAGAGGAACCAGATCGAATGCACAATGATAATTTGTTGTGTATGGAATTATGATGGGAACATAGTGTATGAAGATATCATTGAAGCAACAGAAAATTTCAGTCCTGAACTCTGCATAGGGATTGGAGGATATGGAAGTGTATACAAAGCAGAGTTGTCAACAGGTCAGGTAGTTGCTGTCAAAAAGCTTCATCCGTTAGAAAATGGCGTGGGGCGAGGATCAAAAGCCGTCATGGATGAAATCAGTGCATTATCAGAAGTGCGTCACCGTAATATTGTAAAACTCTATGGTTTCTGTTCACATGCACGACACTCATTTATAATTTCTGAGTATTTGGAAAGGGGGAGCTTGTCCAAGGTCATAAATGATAGGGAAGAAGCTGGGAAGTTGGATTGGGCTAGCAGAGTTAACATTGTCAAAGGCGTAGCTAATGCATTTTCTTATTTACATCATGATTGCTCACCTCCAATAGTTCATCGAGATATATCCAGCAACAATATTTTGTTGGATTCAGAATATGAGGTTCGCATTTCTGACTTTGGCACAGCAAGACTTCTAAAGCCGGATTCATCTAATTGGACTGAACTTGCAGGCACCTATGGATATGTTGCTCCAGGTAAAGTAAATCACTCCTTTTACTCCCTTATCATTAGGGACATTTTAATGTCATCTCAACTAAAACTAAGTTTTTATCGTTTCCTTTATTTGAGATTGATTATAACCACATTTATTCTTTCCCATAATACCTTCCTGCTGTGTTTCTTACTTTATAGAGCTTGCTTACACAATGAGGGTTACTGAAAAGTGCGATGTTTATAGTTTGGTGTGTTAACGTTAGAAGTGTTGATGGGAAAGCATCCAGGCGAATTCATATCATCTGTCACATCATCAGCAACTGGGCAAAACGTTCTTTTGAAGCATGTAGTGGATGAGCGCCTCTCACCCCCTACTCTCCCTGTCTCCCATAAATTACTCATTATCACAAAGCTAGCCTTTACATGTTTAAATGCCACCCCTGAATCTCGGCCAACTATGAAAGATTTGTCTTGGGAATTATCGAAGCACAAGTCATACAACTCGGACTTGTTTTACACTATAACGCTGGGTAAATTGATGCACCTGGAAGTCTAGTTCGTAACACAATCTTGGTTCTGTTTTTCGCTAGATATCAGAAATGTACGCTTTTGTTACTCATTTGATTTCAATATAATTCGAGCATTATCCACAGTGATTATGTACTCTGGCATTTAGCTAATTAACTTTCGAAGGTGATCTCTACTGTGGGTGGGTGAACATTAATGCTTTCCTAGATGAACATGTTGGACATTGAAGAAAATGGTAGTGTTATACAGGATCAGAGATATAAAATAGTAAAGAGTATTCCCAAGAATGAGTGTAGAAAACTGATCATAATAAAAGCAGCTGCATCTTGATCTCAAGGGATTTATGATGCAACCCAACTCCAACATTTTATTATTAGACAAAAATTCCTAAATTTTGGGTGCATTCACAAAAAGCTCCAAGAGGAATAGATAGTATGTTCAGGGCGCCTATGGTTATAACAAATAAGCGCTTGATCAAGACTCAATTATGCTTGTCCGAAGAACTCTAAGAGGAATGAAGATTCCAAGGAATTAAAGGGAACTTGATTTTGGTGGCACAGATTAATATTACAGTTACAAGCTTGTCTCTAGGTTCTATATAGGTGACGAGGTGAACAGCATAAATCATCTGTAACTTTGTGGTTTGTTTATTGCATTTATTTTATCTTTGTCATATCAAGTACAAATCTTAGTAAGCAGTGGCTTATGGTTAAGCATGACTTTGGATATAGGTTATATGCTATAGCTGTAAGGATCTGAACTGAAAGAAGAAATGTCATTCTTTTCTGATCTTTCTTACGACAGACGATCATTTCCTTTAAACTACACGTACTCTTTCTACTTTTATCGGCGTTGCTATATTTGCTATGAATGCTACACTAAATAAATGCTGCACTAATTATTGGGGACATGGAGTCGGAGGTTCTCCTCCCATAGAGCCAGCCTCCTTGGAATACGTTAGGTACAACTTAAAGTTGTAGTTGGTGTGCAATTTCAGAAGGTATTCTCCTTCACTTCAACTCCATCTAGTTCATCCTTCGAGAAAAAATGGTAGATGATCAGAATTATACAGTGATTAACTGATTATGTACTGAACATTTACGGCATTAATTAACTTTTCAAGGCGAACTTTACTGTGGGAAGTGAACATATTTGATATCCTAGATGAAATGGTTGAAGGTCAAAATAATAATGGTATACCGGAACATAGACGTGTAGAAAGCTTAGAAGTTGAAGAGATGCAGAAAAGCAAAGAGTATTGCCAGGAATGATTGTTAGACAAGGGATTCAGGATGCGACCCGGCTCCCACATCTTATTATTCGACAAAAACACCAATATTTGGGGTTGATTTTAATATATCTCCAAGAGAAATAGTTACATTTAGGGTGGGTGTCTATGGTTTTAGCCAATAAGCGCTTAATCAAGACTCAGTTATACTTGGTCGGGGAACTCTAGGAGGAACGCTGATACCAAGGATTTGAACGGCACTTGATTTTGGTGGCACAGATTAGGATTACAGATACAAGCTTGTCTCTAGGATGGATAAAGGTGATGAGGGGAAGCACATAAATCATGTATCACTCTGTCGTGTGTTAATTACATCTTTTTTCTCTGTCGCACCAGATGTAGATGTTAGCAAGCAGTGGCTTATGCTTAAGCATGACTTTTTTTGACTATGCTATATCTGCAACGATCTGAACTAAAAGAAGAAATGATAATCATATTGCGATCAAGAGCATGCATCCAAATGGCCCTACTTCTATAATGATTAAAATATAACTATTTGATCGCAGAATGCAAACGAAAGCATCCAACCTTTTTTTTTCTTATTTATGGTTTGTTTATTTGGTTTTGAAAATGGTGATTTAGGGTTAAATTGGCTAAACAAAAAAAATATCAATAACCCCAGATTTCTGTATGAGCATATGATCGACAACTGAATGAACCAAGCATCTACGTACCTCATGGTGGCCGCAGCAGCAGCCTATGAAAGAGCATCTCCAGCAGAGTTCAAGTTTTGTGAATTGTTGGAATTATTCCACTGCTCTCGGTGGATGTGGTTAATTTTAATTCTTCACATTTTAGTGGCAAGAGGATAAAATCTTTCACCTATATAATCTCTAGCAGGGTGCGTGTAGCAAACTCATACAGATTTTTGTTCCGGCAGGGCCATTTGAGCCTGAGAAACCAATACACAGTATGAGAGAAAATTAAAAGCTGCAGGTAGCTCAACAAATCCTAACATCAGATTATTGACGAAAAATCTGGATTCAAGAGTGAAAATGCCCATTGTAAAAGCTAAACCCTGGGGTTTCGATAAACATTTCTCATATCTCTTAGTAAAAGTAGGAAATACCATCATTATAAGTTATAACATCCTGAATTATGAGTTTGTGCAAACTACACTATATTTGTTTTCATCTACACTTCTCATACTTGTAGATGAACCAGTTAAATTTCTCCGTCCACATAACTTTTGATACATGTATAGGTTCACCGACCTCTTTAACGATGTGGCCAAAGACGACATCTTGGAAATGTTCAAAACCGTGACAAACTAGTCATTTTGTTTGAATCATGCTAAGTGGAAGTTAGTGATGTAGCAAGCAAATAGTAGAAGTTAGAAGAGGTTGTTAATTTTTCATTGATATTCTCTCGGAAAACATCCATGATTTCCAGTATCACCGCTATTTACTGCGAACTGTGAGATTACCATCTTATAAATGACATTATTTATTAAACTAGATAAATACACTCCCTGGTTTCTTAAATGGTAAATTAGGGTTTAATTAAGCGGTTGTTTGTAAAATTGCCTCTTATTTCGGCTTCAAGGGTTTGAGATCTTATTATCGGATCGATTTCTTGAATGCTTTGTTCTAGTGGCACACATTAAATTTTAGATCATTTGGGGATTATTTTTGCCCTAGAGTTCAATATTTTTGCTCTATGGATTTCCCTTTGCTGGTAAATCTCGTTATTTTTACCCTAAATAAGTTCTCAAATAACTTTTTACTGATAAATCTGATGCCCTAATTGGCTTAAACAAGCAAAAAGAAGGGTAACTAAATTATAAAATGTTAGAAACAAGGGTAGTAAGGATAATTAAGTGTAGATTAGGGGCATACCTCAAGTAGTGTAAGATCTCCAATAAGCAACGGATATATTTTCACAGTTTGAGCATTTTTTTTATCCATCCAGGTCTGCAATTTGTTTGGCTCCACAAGAACTAAAATACATGTTGGCCTTGATTGTGTTAGGAAGCATGAAATAAATAGAGCAGCGGAAGATATTGTCCCATAGGTTCTATCTCAAAACAAATTGTTTATAAGAGTTATGTACAGTGAAACCTATCTAAATGCATCCCTAATAAGCACACAACCTGTTGGTCCCATAGACCGGAGTATACAAATTAGTAATTTTCATGCACACTGTGTAATATGCAATTTATTTCAAGTCTCAATAATATAATTTTACCTATGTAATTGCACTTACCTCTACATACATAATAAACTTCCTCACTTAGTTAAATGTGTAAATTACTTTACCACTGTTTTTTCTCTCTCTCAATATTTTATACTATATCTCATAAATCTTAAATTAGATTAACCACAACAAACACCAAACCTTAACTTTGTTAGTGAGTTACACTAGAGATGAAATTGTGTAAATGCATACTTTTAATTGGTCCTAACAATATGCATTTAGAATCTTAGATAGGTTTTAGTGTATTGAGTTATAATACGCCAATTGTTGAACTAAATATCTCAACGAAAAATGTAGAAAATGGCTTTAAGGGATGGTATATAAATGATCCTTTTGCACACATAGGATCACGGTTGTTGTAAGAAAAACGGTAAGAAATGCACAAGTGGAGAAAAAAGAAAAG
The DNA here is from genome assembly GCA_014058105.1 of Kingdonia uniflora. Lineage (NCBI taxonomy): Eukaryota > Viridiplantae > Streptophyta > Magnoliopsida > Ranunculales > Circaeasteraceae > Kingdonia > Kingdonia uniflora. Next base: position 319,468 of record JACGCM010002358.1, on the reverse strand, counting down.
AAAAGAATCTCAGTATTGGCACATGAAAATAATAGATTACAAAATATCCTCCTAAGCAAACCCTCACACTTGAACAATCTAATTTCCCGGCAAAAACAAACTCACTCTCACTCCAATACAACAATGCCACCATTTCGCACTACTACTACACTCACCGATTCAACTCACAACCACCGACTCGCTCTCTCTAATCTCTCTCTAATTCGCCAAAACATGGACTCGCTCCACAACTTCCTCTCTGACTCAGTGAGTCACCACACCTCACTCGGTCTAACTCAGTTGACTCTCATCTCTACTCAGATCGACTCCGCTTTGCACCAGATCATCATCAATGGCGCTGCTCTCGTCTCCATCTCTCAATCAACGACTATCGATGTCGATCTCAAAGAGAGAGTAACAGTAACGAAATTGGAAGATTTGTCGAGTTTGGGATCTAATAAGCTCGATGGAGATCGAGCTCAAGAGATGAAGGATGAGGTATTGGATGACATCGTGGAGCTCGATGCGGTGGAATTGTTATCAGAACACATACATTTCTGTGAGATTTGTGGGAAAGGGTTCAAGCGAGACGCCAATCTTCGAATGCACATGAGATCTCATGGAAACCAGTTTAAGACATTGGAGGCGCTTTCAAATCCGGATAAATTCGTGAAAACGAGTCGAAAATCGAGGTTTTCCTGTCCATTTATAGGGTGTAATCGGAATAAGATGAATAAAAAATTTCGCCATTTGAAGTCTGCTGTTTGTGTGAAGAATCATTTCAAGAGGAGTCATTGTCCGAAGATGTTTTCGTGTAATCGGTGTAACAAGAAGAGTTTTTCTGTTGTTGCTGATCTTAAGAGTCATCTTAAGCATTGTGGGGAGTTGAAGTGGAAGTGTTCGTGTGGTACGACGTTTTCAAGGAAGGATAAATTGTTTGGGCACATTGCGTTGTTTAAAGGTCATGTGCCTGCTGCATTTAATGAAGGGGGTGATAAGTCTAAGAAGGCGGTAGTCATGGAAGAAGATGAGGAGGATGAGGAAGAAGTTGTGCAATTGGAAGAAGGCGAGGAGTTTAATCCAAATGCTACTCATCAGAGGTTCTTTGATGAGTTTTTTGAGAGGGGGTTTGGAGTAATCGACGATGATTGTTTGAAGGGTGTATTTGGGTCTCCTTGATATTAGAGTTCAGTTGTTAGGGCTGTAAAAATCAAAACTCTTACTAATGAATGAAGTCGCTGACCTCATTAAGGAGTGATGGGTTGTGCATGAAGATTCTGTCAAGTATATACTGGGACTCTTGGAAATAATGCAGTTGCAAATGGTTGGGATCAGTGTCGGAAACATTCTGCTTGAAAAAGTTGGAGTAGTGGACAACGATCTTTGCGTAAAAGATGTAAACCGGTCTCCTTGGTTGACATCAAATTTACGGGTATACTTTCCCTCAACTTTCACCTGCCATTTATTGAGTTTACGATATTGTATTTTTGTCTTGCAGTTCAATAATGGAGGCTTAGTTTGTATTATAGCTGTAATATGGAAGAATAGAAACTATAAAATTCTTATGTGAAATGGAATTTGACTCCATCAATGACTTCCTTAAGCATGTTTAGCAAATTAACTGACTCTATTCTGTAGAAGCTCTGGTGAAACAAATGGTTTTGTTCTTGGCAAGAGGAAATTTAACTAACTTCTCTCGAAGACCCTTGCCAACTTTAAACAGTACTGGAAAGAGTAAAATGGTACACTAGATACAGTTGGATGTTACTATGTTAGGTACTTGGATTGTATACATGTGAAAGGTTGTACATAGATATCGTATTTATTGAAAGGTACACTGCTGGCTTTGTGATGCATGCGTGGAACAGATGTGACAAATCAGCTAAATGGCTCCATACCTTCAAGTATCTAAAACTTGACATTTCTTAGTGAGCTAGCTATCAGATTGAATAATCTCATAGGCTCAATTCCCCCTTCATTAGATGCTTTGGGATATATTAACTTCCTTGTCATCTCTCGTAATCAGTTATCAGGTTCCATTCCTTTAGAGATAGGAAATTTTAAATATCTTTCTAAACTATCATTAAGGAATAATCAGCTCACTGGCTCAATCCCTACTTCCTTTGGCAACCTAAGCAACCTTACCTATCTTTCTGTTACCCACAACCAACTCTCTGGATCCATTCCTCACGAAATAGGAAATTCAAAAAAATTGACTGCACTGCACCTATCTCTCAACATGTTCTACGGCTCTTTGCCAGAAAATCTATTCTTGGTGGATCAAAGGTGCCCATCCCCAAAGGCTTGAGAAATTGCTCAAGCTTATTTATTGTGCTACTAGGCACGCCATACATGAAGCATTTGGTGTGTACCCGAAACTGGACTACGTGGATTTGAGCCATAACAATTTGTATGGGGAGGTTCCAAAGAATTGGGGAGTGTTCCAAAATCTAACGGCCTTAAGAATATCTAGAAATAACATTTTTGGTCTGATACCTTGTGACCTTGGAGAGTCAACTAAACTAGGAGAACTTGATCTTTCTTTCAATCATCTGGTGGAAGAGATTCCAAAAGTATTGATGGAGTTCAAGTTCTAGAATAATCTCAACTTGAGTCATAATCAACTCTCTGGTCGGTTGTCTTCCAACATAGGAAGCTTGACGGAACTACGCGATCTTTGATGTATCATCCAAAATCTGAGTGGACTGACGCAAAAAAAGCAAGGAATTTTTAAAAAATAAATCCATGGATTTGAGTAAAAATAAATTCAAGGGTACCAAAAACTCTCAAATCGGTAGTCTTACTTCCCTCCAAATACTGCTTGATCTTACTCATAACGTCTTCACTGGAGGGATACTATCGTAGCTTGGAAGCTTACAGAACTTGGAAAAGATTAATCTTTCACACAATTTTCTTTCTGGTAACATTCCCTCTGCATTTGAAGCTATGATTAGTTTGAGATTGATTGATATTTCATACAATGAGATGGTAGGCCGTCTTTCCAACAATAAAGGCTTTCAAGAATCATCTTATAGAAACAACAAAGGCTTGTAAAATCCAATGCTACACGAAAAGCACAAAATTGTGATGATTGTCGTACTTCCTCTTTTTGGAGTGATCTTTCTTATTATATTGGCATCTGTCATGATTTTCTTCATTTTTTACCGGAAAAAAGAAGAAGAGAAGAAGATATAACAGGAGCAACACGAAATATACGATGATGAGTTTCATGTATGGAACTATGATGGGAAAATTATGAAGATATCTTGAAGCAACCAACAATTTCAGTGCCGAACACTGGATTGGTGTTAGAGGATATGCAAGTGTTTATAAAGCAGAGTTGTGAACAGGTCGGTGGTTGCTTTAAAGAAGATTCACCCATTTGTTGATGGTGTGGGGACCGGATAAAATTGTTTGAAGAGGATATTTATGTTTCTAAAGGTGATTTCAAAAACACAGAGGAATGTATCAGACATCAGAGATGAAAAAAAGAACTGACTGCGACTGGGTATAGTGCTCATTTATATTTGGAAGATAGTGCAGTTATGAGGATACTATGCTCAAATTAAATGTGTTTAGTTCAGCATTCTCATTTAGAAGGTACACTCCATAACTTCAACTTTCTGAACCTCTTTAGTCTTGATCTCTATTCCAGTGCACTCTTTCAGCAACCTCTGTTAACTCATTTACGTAGTTCTTTTGTCCAACTCATTTTCGGGGGACTTCCATGGGAAATCAGCTCCTACCACATGTTGTCCAACATAGTTAAATGAACCGAACAGCCCTTTTTCACAATAAGCAAGATCAAAGCTAATGATTTCACACACTTTTGCTGGTGCCATCCAGAAATGAGGCGACGAGTGTATCCTTCCATATCTTTGAATGTTTTTATTAATCTTTTTTCTTAACTTTGTTTATAGTCACTTTTCACTTTATTGTTTGCAAATGTCTCAATGGCGCCTTTGATACTATACAGCTGATTTATGAATAATCTTATTAGGTCTAATTTGTATATGTTAAACGGCAATTGTATTATAATTAATCATCATTAACTTATCATTCTTAATGACTTTATTTATGTTAAAAGTTGGTTCACCATAGTCAACAATATATATATAGAATATATACGTAGACAGTTTTTTGTTGAAAGCCAAATGCCGAATGGAGCTGTCACCTTGGTCCCCAAAAAATAATAAACTTAAGCTGGACTGTGACTCACACCCAACAAACACTTAATGCTAATCACTAAAGATCCCCTTACGATAAAACCTTTTTGTAAAAATAATACATAGTATTGTAGTTAATAAAAATAAGTAAGATATGTTCCCTAAAAGCTAGAATGAAATTATGTATTTACACTTCATAATAAACAACTACTTAAGATTGTGTCTTTAAAGGTTTGTAGAAGAATCACCGAGTTCATCAAAACCAAGCTATGCCATCAGTTCTTTTGGTCTCCAAGTTCTTCTCTTCCCAGTGCTCTTATCTTCTCTTTCTTGTTTTATTGTGTACCACTACTAACATTTGTGCAATGAAAGCTGGAGAAATGGAAGCAGAGGCTCTACTTAAATGGAAATCCAGCCTCCTCAATCATACTCAATCTTTCCTTCCTTGGTGGACTATTTCCAATTCTTCTTTCCATTTCAATACATCAAGTAGTAGGCCTTGCAGTTGGTCTGGAATTACTTGCGACATTTTGGGAGGTGTTGTCGAACTAGATGTCTCAGATTTGGGTTTACAAGGAGATTTGGGTTTACAAGGTACACTTCCCGACTTCAACTTTTCATCCTTTCCTTACCTCACTGGTCTAGATCTTGGTTTCAATGCACTCTTTGGAACCATCCCTACGTACATTGGCAGCCTTTCTCGACTTACATACTTAAGTCTTTCGTCCATTTATTTCGCCGGTTTTATCCCTTCAGAAATTGGCCTACTAACAAATCTCGTACATTTATTTATCGATCAGAATCGTCTAAATGGCTCCATATCTTTTAAGATTGGTAACTTGTTGAATCTCCAAGCGATAGCTCTATCTGGAAATCTTTTAACAGGTTCCGTGTCTTACAATCTGGGTAATTTAACCAAATTGTGTAATTTGCAATCAGCTAAGCGGTTCCCTTCCTCCAGAAATAGGGAAATTGAAATCTCTTGATCTGCTTGACTTAAGCACTTACAGTCTCTCGGGTTCAATTCCTACTTCTCTAACAAATTTGAGCAGCATAACCATATTGTACCTCAATATCAACCGGTTTTCTGGCTTAATACCTTCAAACATTGGTAATTTGTTGAATCTGCAAGAGATACTTCTTTCCGGAAATCTTTTAACAGGTTCCATCCCTCACGAAATAGGAACCTTTAAAGCTCTCGTTAACATTTCCTTGAATACGAACCGTCTCATTGGCAAGATCCCTGCTTCTTTAGGGAACTTGAGTAACCTAATTGTTTTTTTCCTTATATGGGAATCAACCCTCTGGTTCCATCCCTATAGGTAACTTGAGTAATCTAGTCTTGTAGAAATAGATTAGAGAGAGAAAAATCTTATTATTGAATTGATTATTTAGGTTACATTATACTCTCTATATATAGGTGAGAGATAGTAAACTACTTCTATGAATAACCAATGTGGGACTAAAACAACATAAAATAGCCTTGCTAATACTCCCCCTCAAGCTGGAACATGAATATCGCACATGCCCAGCTTGGACAAAACATCTAATAATAATCTGCTACTAACGGCATTCGTGAGAAAATCTGCAAGCTGCTGCGAAGTTGAAACATAGAGAGTCTGAATTTGTCCAAATTTAAGCTTCTCGTGCAGAAAGTACCGATCAACTTCAATATGCCTGGTACAATCATGTTGCACCGGATTAGCCAAAATGCTAATAGCAGAATATTGTTATAATAAAGCCTCATAGGAAGAGAGACCGATATCCAAAGCTCTTGTAGAAGACGCTTAAGCCATATTAACTCACAAACACCTTGAGCCATGGCCCTATACTCGGCTTCTGTACTGGACCTGGAAACAACATCTTGTTTCTTACTCCGTCATGTAACCAAATTACCACCAATAGTTGTAGTAGCTTACTCGCAGCCTTCTACCTCCAGTCGAACACTCGAAGGTTATCTCGAAGCCTACCCGAATACCTCGAAGTCTAATACGTCCATAATCAAGCCCTCCAAAGACCATACGAACCTTCGACAACGAACAGGTCTCAAAACCGAAGCCAGATACGTCAGCAAACGAACTCCACATCAATATCGGTAATACTTCGACCATATTCATACGTGGTCGAAGGCAGACATGTCAGACAACCAGCTCACCAGACAAGAACGGCACTGTTGTTGGTCCTTACAGCTACAGTGACAAAACCAACAACAGCTACAGTGTCAGGACACAATGCCAGAACCCGACATTTCCGGCGTCAACACCAACTCCGAGATACCCGCCCGATACCCGGAGGGTATACTTGTAATGTGGTCTACCTTGATGACTCAGCCCTTCCTATGTTCTATAAATAGGAGGGAAGGGAAACCAATGAGAGGTTACCAAATCGGACATCCAGAGCCTTTGAAGTTTACCTTCGATCACCCTGTAAAATACTCAGTACTCGACTACTCGATAGTAATATCACCACTCTTAAAAATCCTCATCAGAGGTCGTTGAGCGTCTCATTCTAGGCCTCCACGCAAGTATATTATCGGTAGATTAGTCTTAATATTGATTATATGCTTGAACCCCTTTGATAATTTATAACCCTCGTGGTGTAAGAACGGACTTCCCCTCATTGCGAAGTTACATTTGGCGCCATCTATGCTTTCCCACACTACCAATCTTTTTGCCTCGTATTTTTTCCTTCTCAAACTCCATTGGCACCCACCCTCCGTTCTACTTCCACCCATGCCGGCAACTCTGCTGACGGAGTGACCGCCCAGCTCGCCCTACTTTCCCAGCAATTCGCTTAGGCCGAGAAGCGACACCGAACACAATTGCACCAGGAACGTGAAGAGCACCGGCAAGAGTTTGAAGCCGAACGGCAACTCCGTTTGGAGATGCCGACAAACAATACCGTGCTATCGACAATCTTCGTAACACAGTCCGTAAGTTGCAACGTCTATAGCCTCTAGACGCCCCTCTGCCATCCCGAATACCTGCCCTGTCGTGCAGGTCTGCCCGCGCTCAATTGGAGCCGCTGCCACATATTGAAGTATCCCCAGTCCATCTTGGTGCCAAGGCTGCTCCCACTATTATCCCCCCTACTAGCTCCATCCATCTTGGAATCTACCCCACAGAGTACTCATCAGATTCTACCCTTCGTTCCACCAGGCAACCCAAATGTCGTCCTGCCCGGGATCGTCTCGGGGAGCACAACGCCGAGCATACGCCGAACATTCGGCCTCATCCCCTTCGACCACAAAGATCACCCCCTCATCTTGCTTATTTCACACAGCAGGATCTCGACCACAAAATTCACCAAGCCATCCACATCAGTGCGAGCCCTACACCAAATTCATGGAGTCGGCTAAACAGCCCCCTCTGCCCCAAACTCATCGCTATCGAGGTGCCTCCAAATTTCTGTGCTCCCAAACTCAGCAAATACCGCAACACCGACCCTCAATCCCATATTCTCGAATTCCAAAATGCTTTAAGTCTTTACTCCACAGCCGACCGCCTGATGTGTCGACTTTTTCCTACCTGCCTCATTGATAGCCCTCTTCGATGGTATCATAACCTTCCGAATGGCTCGATTTGAATCTTCAAGCAGTTGTCCAATTTGTTCATCGCCCAATTTGCCTTCAACAAAGATCGAGAGGTCAAAGTCGAGACCCTCTTTAATTTTTGAAAATCCAACAGTGAAACCCTTGAAGCCTTCATCAAGAGGTTTCTCGACGAGTCACGAAAAGTCGAAAACTTCGACTGCGCGAACGCTGTACTCGCGTATTCGAATGCCTTACCAGATCACATCCGTGTCAAAGAATACCTGGTACTCCATAAACCACGAACCCTCGAGGAGATGCTCTCAAAAGTCAATGGTTATATCGACCTTAAGCGCCTTCGCGAATCACATAAAGGGGGGCAACCTTTGACCACTACTATCAACAAACCTCGACAAGGCTCACCCTCTACTCCTACACCCCTGATCGTTCTCGTCTTACAGGAGACTGAGAGCCGCAAACGCCCTCACACTGATAACAATGTCGAAGCTCGCAGGAAATGATCAAAGTCGGTCCTACCCAAGCTCGCCGCCCCTCTCAACACTCTTTTGCCACAAATCTAGGCAGACCCCATATGACACACCCCTTTCCCCATCGAAGTCAAGCAAGGCGAACCTTACTGCGCAAACCACTAGTGTAACTGCCACCACACCAATAAGTGCTTCGCCCTGGAGCGCTCTCTCGAAATCATCCTCAAAGCAGGTCGCCTACATCAGTTCGTCGCCGACCTCCCTAGTTATCTCGACGGGTCGTACCTAAAACCTTAATCCGATCCTACTGCCGACCCAGCCAAGGTACACATCTACCAACTTCACCTCATCGAAGTCAATAATATCAACAGCGTCCCTTCTAAGAGCAAGCATAAGCGTATCAAAGAATGCTACAACTCACTTACCAGGAGAAGCTTCCTGCCCTCCTGCCAGAATCAAGTCAATATCCTCGACCCGAGGGTATCTATTTCATCGATTGTGGCACCTTGCATATTCGTTTCCCCCATTCCGACCCTTTAGTCATCATGATTAAGGTCGAACACCTCGTCCTCCACACCATGCTTATTGATACAGGAAGTGCAGCTGATGTACTTTTCCTCCAAGCCGTCCAAGCCATGAACAAAACAGACCTCATCATTGTGCCAATGACGAACTAAAAGGTTTCAATCGGGCCACCGAAGTTATTGTTGGTCAAATCAGCCTTCTAGTTACCACCGGCCCAGTTACACTTCAAACCAACTTTCTGGTCATCGATAAGAAGTCCGAGTATATTGGTATCCTTAGGCGTGACTGGCTTCATACCATACGCGCCACACCTTCGACTTATCATCAAACCCTTTGTTTTACTATCCCCTGTGGTACGTAGAATTTAAAAGGCTCTCAACGCCTCGCCCGTTCATGTGGCCATCCGGAGATTGATCAGACCTGGAAACTCGTCAGACTCCCATAGCAATCACCACCTTCTTCGGTCTTCATACCATCGACACCCGCCATCTCACCCATCAAACCCACTGTTTATATCGTACTCGACGGTCCTGGTCGAGGTACGTTCATTGGAACCTTCCTAGGCAAGGCTGAGCGCCTCGAACTCACAGATTCCCTTCGAGCAAATAAAGACGTCTTTGCATGGACGTTCGAAGAGATGCCAGGTGTCGACCCCAGTTTAGCATGTCATCGCCTCGACCTCATCCCTCACTCTACAACAGTAAAGCAGAAGAAGGGTACATTGGCCCCGCGACTTCGAGAAGCTGTAAACCTCGAAGTCGATAAGCTCATAGCCGTGGGTTTCATTAGAGAAGTCAAGTATGCTGATTGGATATCAAACATTGTTGCAGTTCCCAAAAAGAACGGCAAGATCAGAATCTGCGTCAACTTCACAGATCTCAACAAGCACACACCGAAAGGCAGTTTCCCCCTCCCGATCATTTCAGTGCTCCTAGATGCTATTGCTGGACGTGAGCACTTATCAATGATGGACGCAGCTTCAGCTTACAATCAGGTACTCCTCATCCCCGAAGATTAACTCATAATTTTTTTTATTACTAAACAAGGCCTTTACTGTTTAAATGTCATGCCTTTCGGCTTTAAAAATGTTGGTGCCACCTACCAACGCCTCGTAACAACCATGTTTAAACCCTTGCTTGGCAAGTCGGATGAAGTTTATATCGACGACATGCTATGCAATAGCCTCCAAAAATAGAAACACATCCAGAACCTAATCGAAGTTTTTTTGATACTTCGAACATACAACATGAAATTAAATCCAGACAAGTGCTAGTTCGGTGTTTCATCTGGTAAATTTTTAGGTCATCTTATCATTAAACGAGGTATCGAGATCGACTCAGCCCATATTCGAGCCATCATCGATATGTCTTCCTCCCGAACCAAAAAGATGTCCAAATGGTGGCTGGCAAGATAACGGCCCTCAACCGTTTTATTTCCAAATCCTCAGTCCGCTGTGTTTGGCTCTTTTTTTTCTTACACGACCAAGGCGTCCACAAGGCTAAAAAGAAAAACAACTCTGAGATCAATTGGACACCCGAATGTGAACATGCCTTCCTCGAACTTAAAACATACCTTGGTCGACCACCCATCATCAGCACCCCTATCAAAGGCGAAACACTCTCTTTATATCTCGTGGTCACCGATACCTCTATCAGTTCAGTCCTCATTCGACTCGAGTCTAGTGTCAAGAAACCTGTATATTTCATCAGTAAAACTCTAACACCCCCAGAAACTCGATACACGAAACTTGAGCGTTTGCTCCTCACCCTCGTCTACACCTCTCAAAAACTGAAATTATATTTTCAAGCTCACCCCATCCGTGTTATATCAAGTTATCCCCTTTGAGAAGTACTCAACAAGAAAGAAAAATCTAGACGAGTACAGCAGTGGCCTGTTTATTTTGGTGAACATGACATCACATTTGAGAAGCAGATATCCCAGAAAGGCCAAACAGTCGCCGATTTCCTCACGGACTTCCCGATCGAAGATATCGACTGGGAAGAACACGAAGACGACCTACCAGAGGACCAGCCCGAACCTACAGACTCATAGAGCCCTAATACAGGTTGATGACTTTTTACAGATGGATCTGCCTGATCTAATAGTTCGGGGATCGGTATCGTCCTGGTTACACCTACCAATGACTGAATTGAAAAGGCAGTCAAGTTAAACTTCGAATGCTCCAACAACGAGGCTGAGTATGAAGCCTTGATCCATGACCTCGACCTTGCACTTGAATTTGGTATCCCTAAACTGGCCATTTTCACAGATTCCCTACTGATTAATAGACAATACACAGGTGAGAATCAAGCCAACGATCGTATGGTTGAATACGATGCTTTCGTTCACCAGCGCATGGACCATTTCCCTGAAAAATCTTCTATTACCCACTACCTTCGAGGCAAAAATAAGCACGCAGATGCTCTGGCCTACATAACAGCTATGTTAGGCCAATCCAAATCCTGAACCCTCTACATCGAAGTACTCGAACGCCCAAGTATCGACCAAATGGAAGTCAATACCATCAATACTGGGGGCGAGAGTCTCGATTCAGATGACTGGTGAACACCATTTCTCGATTACTTCAACAATGCTACCCCAAAGCCAAACGGTTATTATTAGAGAACTGTTGCAGATACACCATCCTCAAACGCGAGTTACATTGCAAATCCCCAAATGGTGTTCTCCTTTGGTAGATATCTTAAAACAAAGCCTCTACAATCCTATCTGAACTCTATGAAGGTACCTGCAGTGTTCATACTGCCGGTAGATCTATGGCCCTTCGAGCCATCTCCCAAGGTTTATTCTGGCCCAATTTGAAGAAGCAAGCCGAAGAATACGCCAAACACTGTGATAAATGTCTGTGCCATCCCCACTACATCCATAACTCTTCACAAGACCTCCATTTTAGTCAAGTCTCTTGGCCATTCAAACGCTGGGCCATCGATCTCATTGGTCTGTTTCCCAAAGCTTCGGGTAGCCGAGAGAATATCCTTGTTGTAACAGATTATTTTACCAAATGGGTCGAAGCCGTACCTTTGTGTCGAACCAGAGAAGAATTCATCAAATTTCTATGGGAAAACATCATCACACGCTTCGGATGCCCTCATATGATTCGAAGTGACAACAGTCCATAGTTTGTTGGAAGCAAAGCCAAAAATTTCCTCAAGAAATATAATATCATCTTCTCACCCTCAACATCTTACTACCCTCAAGGGAATGGTCAAGTCGAAGCAATCAACAAAACAATAGTCGATGGTCTCAAGAAACGTGTCAACGCGAAGAAAGGATGATGGGTTCAGGAGTTACAACATGTCATCTGGGCCTATCGAACAACACCAGGAAATGCTACAGACTGTACCCCTTTCCTTCTAGCATATTGTACTGAAGCAGTACTCCCTACTCAATTTGAAGTACCCACACGAGATCCCAACCTCCCAGATGAACATTTTGAGTTTGAACTCGGATGCAACATGTTATGGATGGACAAAACCAGAGACTGAGCCATCGCCAATCTTAGCCGTTACCATCTCTCCCTCCAGAAGTCATATAACAAGCGAGTTCGACCACGAAGTTTCAAGATCGAAGATCTTGTACTTCGACGTGTCACACAGTCTTCGAAGCCTCGAAATGCCGGTAATCTAGCCGAATTCTAGGAAGGACCTTATGTCGTGTACGATAAAATCGACAAGGGTTCATACTACCTAATGAAAGAAGACGAACAACCTCTACCAAACCTATGGAATACAATGCAACTAGTCTCATACAAAAGGCTTCGGCCTTCTCCTTGTTCACCTGATGTAAACACAAAATAATCAATAAACAATTTTGTCCCTTTGAACTTCATCTCCTATTTTCTAGTAAATTTCTTGGTTAAGCCTAAGTATCACGTCAACCCTTCGACCCGACGAATACTTGGGGGCGACCTTGAAAATTTTCAAGTCTCAAATTTTGAGCAAACTCGAGGGGCAAGGATAGTCGATAGGCCGGACCCTCGGGAATGCATTGGGGGTGAACACGTTCTAGTTCGATCAGGCTTAGGCCATCGAAGTCTAGTAAATTTCTTGGTTTCGCCTAAGTATCATGTCAACCCTTCGACCCGACTGATACTTGGGGGCGACCTTGAAATTTTTCAAACTTCCAATTTTGAGTAAACTCGAGGAGCAAGGATGGTTGATAGACTGGACCCTCGAGAATATATTGGGGGCGACTACGTTCTACTTCGATCAGACTCAAGCTTTCGAGGTCCAGTTAATTCCTTAAAACTCTCGACTGATACTCGGGATACCATCTCGAAGCTCTTTAAGGTTCGATCACTCTACAATCATTCTACACTTACAACATATGCTGTTACAAGTATACAAAAATATCAATAGTTTTGCTACATGCAAGACGTTTCAGTACAACTTATATCAGAGAATCAGGCTCAATACAAAATAATTCAAATCAAGTTCAGAGCATACGTAAAAAATCTAGCACAGTGCAAATCAAGACATACAAACCAGTTTCATTACAGTCTACTACAGTAATGCAAATAAAGCTTAAGTTCAAAGATCAAGTGCAAAGAAAGCTCAACATTGTTCACGTATTACAACCAAAAAAAAAAAAAAAAACAGTATGACACTCCAGTACAATACCTCATATCGGAGTGGCTGCACCATATTCCCCAACAGGCCCTTCACTGCCAACACCTCCAGCACCTCCAGTAGAAGGCTTCGACCCTACACCATCAACAATCACATCAGTTGCAGTTCCAGCAGCAGTACCTTTGACTACAGGAGCCTCCACGTCACCTCCCACACCTCCATCAACAGTATCTATTCTATCCCTTCTGTATGAACATAATCTTTAGCAACAGGATCTTGGGTATTGGGGAAGCGTTGCAAAGTTTCAGGATCATACCCCAGATTTTCTATGAACTCCTTCAGCCTCACAGTATCGGCACATTCATCATCAAACTGCCATTGAAAAGTCTCCCTATGTTCTTTCTTTTCCTTCTCCTTCTCAGTAAGCTTTGACTTCAGTACCTGCCCATGATTGTAACGTTAAGCCTCAAACCTCTTCTCGAACGCATCGTCGATAGCCGCCAGGTCTTGCTTCAAAACTTTATTCTTAGATAACAACGACGCCTCTGTCCCTCAAGCGATCTCCAAATTTTCAAGTGCCTGTTTCAGCTATCGTGATGTTACCTTTTGGGCCTTGGTGAAAGCCTACGCCTAAGCATCTGTCTGCTAGAATAGTCGAGCCGTCAGTATCTCCTGAAGAATGTTGTACTTAAGAAAAATGCCAGAATTTCAAAAGTAAAATAGTTACCTGATACATCGTCCTATTCATCCTCCTCGCAGCCTCATCTGAGTCAGTGGCGCAGAGTGCTGCCATCGAAGCAGCAACAGCTAGAGCCTGATCATCTCGCTTAGCCTCTGTAATTACTTCGTCAACATCCTCTGCATCATCTTCCCCCAGCGCCCTACGCCTTTTGCGTTGAGTTACCTTCGCCTGCTATGCCCTCGGAGAGTCGGGATAGACCTTGCCTTTCCCTTTCTTAACCTGTGTCAATGCTTGCTTTAACGTCTGTTTCGAAGCACCACAAGCTACTTCGGGCACGGTCACTGCCTGCTTCGGCGCCCGCTGCCCCTTTGGAACATACTTTACCTTCCTTGCCAATCTCTCTTTCTCCATTCCTTCGACCACTTTCGAAGCACCTTCGTCTCCCCTCTTTTTTGATGGCTTCGGCGTAACGGGTACGTTTTAAAGCAGGGAATTTGTCCTCTTCTGCCTCTTTCTTTGATACCAAGCCTCTTGAACACAGAGTTCACCCACTCTTCGTCCGAGTTGATCAGGGCGTCAATATAATCTTTCGGATTTGCCCACGTCCGATTGCTAGGACCTGCAGATCAAACAGAAACACATTTATCAGTCTATTCGATCTGTACAAAAAAATCTTCGACAGACAACTCACTTGGATTATAGACTTTATGCTGCAACCTATAAGGGTCCTCCCCTTCGACATTCTCATAACTACCCCGTACTATAACTAAGTCTTTATCCCATCCTCGACCCGTCGAGCATAGATCAAACAACCAGAGCTTATCTGCGTGACACTAGACTTTATGCTGTAACCTATAAGGGTTTTCCCCTTCGACATTCTCATAACTACCCCGTACTATAACTAAGTCTTTATCCCATCCTCGACCCGTCGAGTACAGATCAAACAACCAGGGCTTATCTGCGTGACACTGGATGTGATACGTGCCCACCTTCTAGTTTGCTTTCCGTGAGTAGAAAGATACAACATCGTACCATTCGATTAAGCTCCTTCTCTCACTCCCCAATTTTACATTCATGCCCTCAATTACCTTCATCATTTCGTAAAAATTTTCATTCATCTGAACCGGGGCAACTTCCTAAAAGTTTAACACCTCCTTCACCAGCCTTCGGATGCATTCCCAATCGAATTTGGCATCTGTACGCCATTATACCCTCTCGCGATTTCGACTTGAAAGTAAACCCTGTTCATGCTGTATTTAACACCACCCCCACCTTCGACAACTCAAATTTAGTCACAAATCAATCTAGTATCAGCTTCTCCCTAGCCGAGACAGTACCCGTGGCCTCCTCCAAATCAGTTGATCCCTCACTATGGTCACTTTGCTCCCCCTCTCCCCCTTCTTCACCTAAAGGCTCAACCCGACCTTCGCGTCTCTCTCTCTCTCTCCTCCCTCTATCTCTTCCTTATCACTATCCTCGGTCACTACTGTCTTACGACGTCTACTACTTGAAACCTCAATCTCCGGAATCACCACGGCTAGTGGGGCATCTGCCGCAATAATTAATTCCTCAATGTCGTTGCCCTCTTCCATGAGAGCACGACCAGATACACTAGCCTCATGTTCTTTCATCTCCTCATCTATTAACCTCAGTCTCGAAGATCGACGAGTACGCATCTTATTCTACAGAAGAAGAGGCACACAATTAGATCGATACATTCGACTATTACGTGTCAATAACTCATTTTCATATACCTTCTCCAGCTGATACAAGCACAGTCGAAAACTAGACCCCAATCCCAGTCCCACTGTCAATACCCTTAGAATCCCAAATGGGCTAGACCCCCAACCACATAGTTTCCCCTATCCTCGATCATATACTCACAACTACAAACCTAGAAGACTCCACATACTGATACAAAAGACGAAGCCATACAGAAACAGACAAAAGTCAATCGACATACCTGTGTTAACGGAAGTACGCTTGAAACAACAAGTCAGCCAGTCCCTCAGCAATAACCTGGCAACTTCTCTCAAGCTTCACGAAATAATGGCGTATGTTATCCTCTAACTCTCTGGTTTTTGAAAATGGGTTACCAGGAACAGTGACTTTGCACTCACAGCTATTTATACCTCTTGAAAATTGCCAAAAAAAGGCCTCGATTCCCGAAACCACCATCACTACGGCTACCCCATTACCCCTGCTTTTCGGTTGAGATGTGCTTTGTCCATTTTACCCTCCTTTACCACACATACGTGTCCCATGTTCACACTTACACAATATTATATTTAAAAACCAAGTCGAACTTCTAGCCCTTGCTCGAAGCTGTTAAATCAGAACCTTACATCAAATCAACCCTTTTCGGTAAATCAAGGAAACATCATGATGACCTGCATGTCACTCTGTCCCAGGAACAGTACCGTTCTGACAAGCCAGCTGTTTAGCTGTCAGTTCGTCCAGTCGAAACCAACATACCATCGATATACCTTCTTCTCATACACGAGTAATCGTTTATATCATCTCTCGAACATTTGTCCGCAGACAACCTGATATTCGATTTCAAAATGTACCAATCATTCGATTTCTTTCACGTTCGACATTCGACAAGATGATTGCGCCTAAATTACCATCATGTACCATGTTTGTCCTACTTACACAAAATTCAGTATTTTACTTCGACAGTTACCTTATAAATTTCCAATCTCATTCCGGCAGTTATCGTTACAAGAAAACATAGCACAAAACAATCAACGTCAACAAAAATTATAAACTTCCCTACTATCTTATCATTTTTCCAAAATAGAGAAGCCCCTATTTATAGAAGGGACGCTCCTCACAGACCCCATCCCTAGTGTCTTCCTTGTCCACCACCTCCTCGGCCAGAGACTCCAAGAAGGCGAACCGGTCGCTGGGGACCGGGCTCATCATTTGTAACACCCTCCACCAGTATGCATAGGGCATCCCACTAATGGGTTCCCCTGGCTCCCGTTCAAACAGATCCGGCATGTCCCAATCCAGGTCTCAATCACCAAAAAACCTCTGCTTCAACTCCAGGGTCTTCTCCCATATTCGATGGACCTTTGCTGCCACCCGATTCTGGTACTTGTTATTAGGAATGTTTTCATGACTTTGGGATGAAGATGAAGACATTGTTATGCGTAAAAGACGCAGATGTTCGAAGTTCTCCCATAAACACCCCATTTATACTTGAAGGTACTTTAAACCCTCCCTAATCCCAAGTCGCATTTATTACAGTCTTAAATTCCTCTCCGTAGAAACTCAACAGTCCAAACTTTACAACTGCCTAGACATTACCATTTTATCAGTATGCGCATTCAACCCCCATTTCCGAGATCTTACAGTCGACAAGTCCCCAATATCGAACCATCGACCCCCTTTAATAATCCTCTCACAACCCCTATGATATAAAATTCGAGCTTCGAGAATTCAGAATTAGTTATTCATTTTAATCAAATACCGACCTGTGTCCTCAATCAACACATTATAACTCGAAGTCAATTTCTGCTCGAAGATAACTGTTTCTACTTTTTACAATTCGCTCGAAGATTGGATGTTCGATCCCGCGCTACACTCTATTCGTCTACCCAAGTCATATTCGTCTACCTAAATTATCAGATACAGAACACATGATTCCAGTAAACTACTCTTTCATTTCAGTTACTCCAAAGCCATACACATAAGAAAAGAATGAAGAGCGGAAAAAGAAAATCTACAGACATCGGCAACAATAACAATAGAAACAGAAAAATACGGTCATACACAACAAAACCTACCACCCAGCCACCACCTTATGAAGAACCCGCCCTATTTTCAGATGGGCCAGGTCCTCCCGCCGAGCCCTACTTCTCCACCAGACGATCTTCTACCTGTATGAGATGCTCGGCCAAACCTGATAAGAAGAGATAACGCTCCTCCGGCGTAGAAAAAATCTGTTGCAGCATCCCCCACAGGTACGTATAAGTGTGCCCATAGATTGGCTCCCCAGGTTTTAACTCTACCAGGTCCGACATGTTCCAGTCGAGTTCTCTGTCACCGAAGAACTTCAAATTTAATTCAACAATTTTTTGCCCTATGCGACGATCCCTAGAAAATCCCATTCGTTGTTTATAACGAGTATTCGAAGTGGTATCCATGAGTTTTTCACAGAAAGCTGAAGAAGAAAATGATGATGAAGAGTATACAGTATTTACCCCTCATTACCCATATTTATACACTGATTAACCTCCATTATTACCCCGTAATCACCACAACTCCTTAACTACCTTCCTTTATTCCCCCCCTTAGAATTCCAACAAGTCACAGTCAACCTTCCAACTTCCAATAACCAACAACAGTCTTTCTCAGTAAATGCCTCTACACCTGTTTTCGAGGCCCCTGCTGAAAGGGGGCGAATGTAGTGGCCTACTCACAACCTTCTACCTCCAGTTGAGTACTCGAAGGATATCTCGAAGCCTACCCGAATACCTCAAAGTCTAATACGTCCATAATCAAGCCCTCCAAAGACCATACGAGCCTTCGACAACGAACAGGTCCCGAAGCCGAAGGCAGATACGTCAGCACACAAGCTCCACATCAACATTGGTAACACTTCGACCATATTGATACGTAGTCGAAGACAGACATGTCAGACAGCCAGCTCACCAAACTAGAACGGCGTTGTTATTGGTCCTTACAGCTACAGTGACAGAACCAACAACAGCGCACAGTGCCAGAACCTAACATTTTTGGCGTCAACATCAACTCTGGGATACCCGCCCGATACCTGGAGGATACACTTGTAATGTGGCCTACCTTGATGACTCAGCCTTTCCTATGTTCTATAAATAGGAAGGATGGGGAACCAAGGAGAGGCTACAAAATCGGACATCTAGAGCCTTTAAAGTTTACCTTCGATCACCCTGTAAAATACTCAGTACTCAACATTTCGACTACTCGACAGTAATATCACTACTCTTAAAAATCATCATCAAAGGTCATGGAGCGTCTCATTCTAGGCCTTCACGCAAGTATATTATCGGTAGATTAGCCTTAATATTGATTATATGCTTGAACCCCTTTGATAATATATAACCTCTGTGATGTAAGAGCCGACTTCCCTTCCTTGTGAAGTTAGGTCCCTACAATAGTGGTACAATACCCAGAAGTGGAGTGACGATCGGATAATGAACCTACATAGTCAACATCAGTCCAAGCCTCGACTTGAGAATGACCATGATCTCAAAATAAAATGCCACGACCAGAACACCCCTGGAGATACCAAAGAAAATGAATAGATGCCTGAAGATGGGGATGGCGCGGCTTGTGTATAAACTGACTAAGAATTCCAACCGCATATGCAATATCAGGACAGACAAGAGAAAGATAGAGGAGCTTCCCAAGAAGCCGCTGGTACTGCCCAATGTCCCCCAATAACTCCCCCTTTAAGTTTGTCAGGCGATGATTTAGTTCTAGAGGTGTATCAGCAGGACGACGCGCAAGCTGTCCTGAAGCAGAGAGAAGATCAAGAATGTATTTCTTTGAGAGATAAAAATACCAGAACTAGAACGTGCAACTTCAATCCCGAGGAAATAATGCAAGGGACCGAGATCTTTCACCTGAAAGCGTGTACAGAGGTAAGATTTTAGGTCACTAATACCCTGAATATCATCTCCTGTAATAATAATATCCTCAACATAGACAAGCAATGCAACAATCTTCCTACCATAATGTTAAAAAAAAAAGTATGGTTGACACTACTTAGAACATAACCAAAGTCAATTATAGCGGTACCAAATGTATTAGCCCAAGTATGAGAAGACTGCTTAAGCTCATAAATGGACTTTTATAGCTTACATACCAAGCCAGAAGCAGAAGCGGGACAAAAACTTGGGGCTGGAGACATATAGAACTCTTCATGCAATATTCTATTCAGAAAGGCATTCTTCACATCCATATAGAAAATGGGCCAAGATTTCGACGCAGCAATAAAAAAGATGACTCAAATAGTATTTATCTTGGCCACAGGAGCAAACGTCTCCTGATAATCAACACCTTGTATATGTGCATACCCCTTGGCAACTAACTGAGTCTTGTACCTGCTTACCGTTCCATCTGGATTTTCTTTAGCCGTAAATACCCATTTGTATCTGACTGATGTACGACCAGGCAGGAGGGTAACCAATGACTAGGTATTATTGATCTCTAATACATGCAATTCTTCCAGCATCGTAGCCTTCCAATGAGGTTTGGCTAACGCATCTACCACTGTACGTGGTATATCAACCAAAGAGAGATAAGCTAGAAAAGCTCTATAAGTAGGAGATAAACGATGATCTGAAGTATAATTAACGATAGAATAAACCGTTGTATTTGAATATTTATCAGGCTTCCCTGCATTACGCTTCTCTTTCCGAATAGCAATCGATCTATCGTCATCATTATGAGAAGCAGGTGAATCATCATCAGTAGTAACTGGTATAGAAGTGGTAGGAGAAGGCTCAATAGCTGATAAAGGTAAATCGATGGCAGGTGGCAGACCTGGAGCTACAGAGGATGCTTAACACTCTGGTGTAGGAGGCTAACGTCCTGGATGTCGTCGAGTATAAACTTGTAAAGGACGAGAAACTGAAGGTAAAACTAAAGGTTGGATTGCAGACTCACACGGAATACTCAATGAAAGTGGATCTGAAGGAGGAAAAGATAAATCTTCTAAAGGAAGAGGATGAACTGGAAAATACTCCCCCTGAGAGAGAAAACTGCCTGTAAAGAACAAAGCATGTTCAACGAAAGTAATGTCCATAGAAGTGAAATAACGACGGGATGAGAGATGGAAGCACCTATAACCCTTCTGAGCATGAGAGTAACCCAGGAATGTACATTTCAAGGCACGCGGATCAAGCTTAGAGGCTGACCCAGTGACTTGGATGAAACATATACACCCAAAAAGATGAGGTGGAATCTGAAAAACAGAACGATCAGGATAAAGAATTAAGTACGGGGTGCAAAAACCAAGAACTCAAGACGAAGACCAGTTGATAAGAAACACCGCCATAAGAACAACGTCAGACCAAAAATGCGAGGGGACATTCATGCCAATTGACATAGTACAAGCAAGATCAAGAATATAACAATTTTTTCTTTTCGATTTACCATTTTGCTGTGGAATTTTCGTATTAGAGGTTTGATGCTCAATGTCATTAACATTGCAAAATTTGCGAAAACCTTGGGACATAAATTCCCCACCTTGATCGGATCGAAAAACTTTAATAGTTTTCCCAAACTAAGTACGAACCATTGCGGTGAATGTCTGGAAAATAAAAGAGACCTCATCTTTGGATTTTATCAAATAAACCCAAATACACCTTGAAAAATCGTCAATGAACAATACAAAATAACGAAATCTTAAACTAGAGGTAACTGGGGCAGGACCCCAAACATCCAAATGCACAATATCAAAACAAGAAGAAGTTTTATTAATACTCAACGAATACGTGCTACAACGATGTTTAGCTAGGTCACACATCTCACAAGACAAGTCAGACATGGATTCTTTAGAAAAGAAAGACGGAAACAAATAACGTAGATTCTCAAAGGTGATATGACCTAAGCGGTGATGCCATCGTAGCACCCATTTTATATTTTCACTACTAGACATAGATTTGAACTGGAGAGCTTGAGGAGAAATAGAAGAGACATGTCCATCCAGAAAATAAAGACCACCCTTTTCACGTCCACTTCCAATCATCTTCCGTGACACTAGATCCTGAAAAATAACATAATCAGGAAAGAAGGTTATACTGCAGGTTTTTTTTGGTAGTTTTACTAATAGAAAGAAGATTAGTATCCAACAGAGGGACATGAAGGACATCAGGTAAAGAAAGAGAATTTGTAATTGGGATACAACCCTTCCCTACAATAGGAGTCTCAGTTCCATTGGCAAGACGAACAGTCCGTCGCCATGAACTAGAAGCATAAGACCAAAAAAGAGAAGACATACCAGTTATATTATCGGTTGCACCCGAGTCAACAATCTAAGGTGAAGTTCGAGATGTAGAAATACTATTTGCAGATACGAAGTTATCTGCATGAGAAACTGCCAGTGTGGAAGACATAGAGAGAAGTTGTCGGAACCAGCTGATTTTATCTTGAGAGAGAACACTAATGGCCGAAGAATCTGGCGCACTAGAGTCGGCAGATAAGTACACTGAGGATTGAGATGGGCGGGGTTGATAACCAATAGGACGACCGTGC
Organism: Kingdonia uniflora; assembly: GCA_014058105.1. Classification (NCBI taxonomy): domain Eukaryota; kingdom Viridiplantae; phylum Streptophyta; class Magnoliopsida; order Ranunculales; family Circaeasteraceae; genus Kingdonia; species Kingdonia uniflora. The sequence goes on along the minus strand of JACGCM010002358.1, from coordinate 297,263 downwards.
AAAGCATGACAAGTTGTCTTTAGATGTCCCCAGTTACCACAATAATCACACTTCTTTCTTGAGGGGCAAAAGTTGCCAGAAGTCGTTGGTAACGGAGAAAGGCTAGGTGATGATGCATGTGAAGTTTGTGAAGGAACTTACGGTGGTACCGGATAAGCATAACGAATAGCCATAGCAGAAGTCTTTGAAGGGATCCCAGAGATAAAAGGCATAGGTGACCGACGGCTTTGATCGGAGAGACAATATGCGTGTGCCTCTTCAAGAGTTAGGAAAGGAGTCCTGTCAAGTAGATGAACTCGTGCATACTCAAAGTTGGGATTGAGCTTTGTAAGAAACTGAAACACTTGAGTCTTCTCCACAATCTTTATATAAATCTCTGTTGCCGTAGGTGGAATAAGAACTTTCACTTGGTGCACTAGCTGGCCACTCGATGAAGCTATCATAACGAGATAATTCTTCCCAACTCGATCGCAGTCTCGCATAATACATCCCCAAAGTCTGAGTACCCTGTTTAAAATTCCCAATCTCATTGGAAAATTGAAATATCCTAGCATTATTCTCTCGCTAAAAATATACCTTACGAAGTGATTCCCAAATCAGATGTGTATTGTTTGTGAATAAACATCCAGTAGAGATCGTCAACTGCATAGAATTAATCAGCCAAGTTCTCACCATCGAATCATCCGAGAACCACTTTGCATACTTCGGATCTGATTTTGCAGGTTCTTTTTCTGTGCCAAGAAGAAACCCTATTTTTCCACGGCCACCAACAAACAATTTCACGGACTGTGCCCATCGAACATAATTCAAGCCATCTAATAGCTGTGAGGTAATCTTCAGATTTGGATTGTCATGAACAGAGTTGAAGGATTGGACATCTTCACTCGTTCCAATCGAAGAAACGATCAAACTCGAACTCGACTCTTCACCGATAGCCATCGCGATCGATTACCTCAAATAAACCAAATAGATATGAGATTCAGATCAGCATCTATCGCATCTCGCGACCGGATCTAAAAAACAAAAAAATAATAATTGCGAAAACTTAGGTTACGATCAGAACAACGCTACCAAAGAGACAGTGATAATCACCATTCTTCGAAGCAGAGGAGATAGAGAGCGGCGGTGTGAATCAGACCAACATGAACGAAAATCGTAACCCTACAAAATTTTTACCTCCCAACGAACTCATCCACGAGTTTAATCAGCGAGGGTGTTAAACGATAACTCGCTCTGACACCATGTATAAATAAATTAGAGAGAAAAAAATATTATTATTGAATTGATTATTTAGCTTACATCATACCCTCTATATATATGAGTGAGATAATAAACTACTTCTATGAATAACAATGTGGGATTAAAATAACATAAAATATCCTTGCTAATAAGTCTACCACATGGTCAGGGACAATCAACTGTCTGATGCAATTCCTCAAGAAATAGGAAATCTGAGTAAATTGGAGTCTGTTCAAGTTGGGAATAACATGTTCTCTGGTTATTTGCCACAAAATCTATGAATTGGTGGATCAGTTGCACATTTATCAGCGAATATCAACCATTTGATAGGTTCAATTCCAGAAGGCATGTGAAACTGCTCCAATTTAAGTAGGGTTCGACTCGAAAATAACCAACTCACTGTGAACATGTCAGAATTTGTGTGCTTGTATCCAAAACTAGATTACATGGATTTGAGTAATAATAAATTGTACGCCATCTTTCACCAAACTGGAGACTGCCAAAACCTCACAAGCCTGAGGTTGTCTGGCATTAACCTTAGTGGTCCGGGTGCCCTCTGATTTTGGAGAATCTAGCCAACTAAGAAGACTTGATCTTTCATTGAATCATCTAGTTGGAAATATTCCAAAGGAATTTGTGAAACTCAATTTCTAGATAGATCTCAACCTGAGTCGGAATGAACTTTCTGGTTTGTTACCTTCAGAAGTAGGAAGTCTATCCAAACTAGCACATCTTGACGTATCATCCAATAATCTGAGTGGACCAATACCCAAATTATTAGGAAACTTTTCTAAACTACTATCCATGAATTTGAGCAGAAATACATTCAACGGTACCATTCCCTCTGAAATTGGCAATATCATTTCTCTTCAAATATCGCTTGATCTTAGTCATAACAATTTCATGGGAGAGATACCATCAGAACTCGGAAGTTTGAGAAACTTGCAAAATCTAATCTTTCACACAATATGCTTTCTGGCCAAATCCCATCTTCTTTCAAGAATATGACTAGTTTGGTGGCAGCTGATGTTTCTTATAATGAGTTGAAGGGTCCTTTTCTAAATAGCAAGGCATTCTAAGTTTCGTCTTTAATTGCTTTTCAAAACGAACAAAAGATTATGCGGTCCTTTCACAGGTTTGCAACCTTGTGATGATTCTTCTACCATAACGAGATCTAACAAGAAAGTGGACTCAACTTCTGATCATGGACTTTATTTGAACTTTTGTTGTTTTTACTCAAAAGACGCCAAAGAAAAAAAAAAACATTGACGAAGAAGCAAGATAAACATGCAAAACAAATTTATTCCGCATATGGTATTTTGATGGGAAAGTAGTTTATGATGACATCGTCGAAATAAAAGAAAACTTTGACACTAAACATTATGTTGGAACTGGAGCATACGACACTGTTGGGTTTTTGCAAGCCGTATACTTCATTTTAAGTCGAGATTAGTCTTGGCGGATGACCTCTGGTGTTGGGTTTCGAACTCGTGACCACTCTCTCCTCCAAGAGGTGGTCCCATAACTTTATATTTGATCATTTGTTTATGCAAATTTTTCTTAGGTACGAGCAGTTATGCACGCACGCGTATAAACGCGCTATTTTTGATCATTTGCATTATTTTTTGAATTATAAAAGTAATGAATTTCACAAGTCTCTTTTAGATAAAAATGCAAATCTTGTGTCGTGGGACATTAATGTTTGGCTAAAATCATATATAGTTATTGATGGGAGGTGGTTTTATTGTTAATAAATTTGTAGTTGTTGTTATTTAACTAATTTTTTTGTATGTATACTTATAGATTGAGTTTAATTGTAACATTCGCCCAAGATTGAAGTGCATAATCTCCCAAAGCCTGAAGTAGCCCTTTTGTCCAAGGTTGAAGTGCCAACACTCCCAAAGCCTAAACGTGCTACTTTGCCCAAGATTGAGGTGCCCACATTGCCCAAGCTTGAAGGGCCTAAATTGCTTAAGCCTGAACTCGCCCGATATTGATGTGCCTACATTGTTACCACTTTGCCTAAGATTAAGGTGTCCACATTGCCCAAGCTTGAAGTGCCATTTGTAGTCTTTTTGGGGGCTTTTAGTATATGGTAAACCGGAGCCTAGATAAAGATTGTCTACTTCACTAGAATAATATTTTTATTAGGCTTCCAAAAACTCTCTTCCCAACAAAAATTTCTAATTTTTATTTTTTTTAAATTTCAGTCTATTCATATTTCCTCTTCTTCATCAAAGAAAGCAGATTTCTTAATTGAAGCTTGTAGAGTTAAGAGTAAGTTCTTTTTACTTTCTTATATTCATGATTTTTTTTGTTTATGTTGTTGTCTCTTGATTAACCAATGTCTGAATCGTTGTTGTTGTAGGTAAATATGAACTTACCTAGGGTTGATTTTATTAAGTACAAATCTGCGTCGAACATATTTTGTTTTTTTTATCGTTATGTAAGGAAGTTAATGATTTTAGATCGGAAGGTGCATAAGAATAATATAAATCGGGGAGAAGATGTTGATTTGAACTATGGTTAAAGGCGGCCGAGACGTCCGTTAGCGAAGAGGAAAGTTGTTGTATATGCTTTGATAAAATGAGCGAGGTACGATTTTTATGCAAACTCAAATGTCATCATATATTTTATATTCGATATATTTCCAAGGTGATTTTCGTGGAAAAAGAAAAGCCATTGGGATGCCCGAAATGCCAAATGGATGCAATGGATATTGTAACAATTTCGACTGGTGATTTATTTAATGAGGAAAAATATTATAAGAAAATGGATTATAGGATCAAACGTCTCTATAAAACTGAGTCTAAATATTGGTTTGAGGTTATGGGAGAACTTGATGAAGTAATTGTTTGATTTGAAGAAAATTGTTGTTTGTTTTTTTGTTATATAGTTCCATGTATATCTAGTACTATAATTATTGATATCTGTTATTTTCTTGGTGCATCTTGAATAAGATTTGTTTTGTTTGATTTAAACTTGATATGTATAATATATTCATTTTAGTACCAATGTTGAGAATCACAACAAAAATCAATTCAAGTGTTGCTCTCTCCTCATGAACACGAGTTTTAAATTGTAAACCAAATTGGGAGCATATATTAATTGGATTTTTGCAGAGCACCCCTCATCACAAACATAAATTATTGTAGAGCAACATTGGATGGGGTTCAGATTTGGAGTTGTTTGCAATAGATCATATTTGTTGTTGTAGTGGTGATTGTATGTAGCTAAAGAGATGTTTAGAACATATTTTGGTTAGTTGTGTATAAGAGATGTTTTAGTAGATGTGAAGATTTGGGTTTTTTTGTATATGTTTATATACATGAATAGTAAAAAAATTATACTCCTTTATGTAAACTCTGCATCTCTTGATGTCTGGCTGAAGTATGGCCACTTTTACCATAACATCCACCTGTCATTTCACTTTTGTAGTCCCTTAACAAAACCCCATAACCATCTAGAAGGCTACTGTGAGTATCATTATACCTTGTTTTGGGGTTTTCCATTGACACCAACCTGATTTCTTTGAGATGTTCTGGGGCACACTTCCCATAACAGTATATCTCATGTTGTATATATGAACATCTAATATTAAGTTTTGAAGCCATATACTTAGGAATAACTCATTTATTCGCCTATGAGGATATGACATTACTACTTTCACACTCCGGCCTCAATGTTCTAATAAATTTAATTATAAGCACGATAGGCAAAAAAGACATAATGATAAAGAGTAACACATATCTTTCAGGGAGTAGTAAATAAATACAGTGTACAACATGATAGAGTAGCACACATTAGCAAATGAATAGTAAATAGGTGCATATGTTGGGAAAATTCAAAAATTAAATAACTAATCTTCACCAAAAGAAAACAATTATCTAACCAAGCAAGGAAGCGCGCAAACGCTTCTTGAAGATAGTCGAAGCCTCTCCAAAGGTGCAAGAGAACTCAGCAGCACTATCTCCGGGATTCAACCAAGCTAGACCCGCTCTATCATAATGTGCTTGCACTGCACAAAGTGATTAAGTTTGTTTCACCTTTCCTCATTGCCCAAATAAAATGAAAAGAAAGAAATTGAGAAAGAAAAATAACTGTTTGTTTTTCTCTATATCTTACTCACATAAGAGAACTCTATAAATAAGAGTCTAAAAACTGTCCAATTCTAAAACTGCTTAATTAATACATAAGTATTAATAAGTCATACTTAATCCCCAATAAAGATACAACCAGTTACAGACTCTAACAGACATAAAAGTCCAAGAGGTTGTCTGCTCCAGACCCAAGCCCACTAAGCCCATGCCCCACGACCGCGGCAAGTGTGCAAAGTGTTAAGTACGCCTAATAAAATACCAAAAAAGCCTAAATGCACCTCAAACGCCCATTCGCCACGCGCGCGCGTGCGCGAGTCGCGCTCGATGTGAAGCATCTCGCTAGAGTGCACACACTCCTAGAGTTGATTTTAAATCCAACTAAGCAATAAAGATATAAAAACTAATATAAATTGCTTTTTATTTTCAATGTGGGATAAAACATTTTAAAGCCATATTTTGAAGTTAAAACAATTCCAACAGCATATGGATAGTAGTAACAACCAAGAAGATCGGATAAAGTCAGTCAAATTCTTAATATAAAGTAAAGATAAAAGGATAATACCGATAACATGCTAAAAATTTAATAAATTAAATAATTATAGTTTGCTGAAATAGAATAATATAATACTATCAAAGTTGACTATAAATGTCTTCTTAGTCTCAATTGATTATCTAAATACCTGCTAATTTTTTTTTTATGCTGTGCCCTATATTCAATGTAGGTACTCTCACTGTCGGAATCGTTCCCCATATGTGGAGCTTTTGGATCATCTTTTTAATTTTCTGTTTCTTCTATCTTTTCTTTTTCGTTTGCATCTTCTTTCATTTCTTTTGCATCTTCTGCTTGGTCTTCATTTTTTTCTTTCTAGTCTAGCTCATTTTTATTGGTTTCTTCATTTTGGTTTTTGTCAATTGTATCCTCACCATTTTCTTTTTGAAACAATTTCTTTTTAACTGATCTTCTAAATGTCAAAAGTCTGTCGTCTTCGGCATCACTTATTTGTTGAAATTGTCGTCTCGTAGCAATTCCTTGAAGACCTGTAATGCTTGATGTATCATCGTTTTCTTGTGTATTTATTGTTCAAGATATAATTTGTTTTGTTGGAGTTTAATGAATGGTTGCCTGCTCGAATTTTAAAAGAGAGAAAGATAGTATGGTATCCTAAGAGATATAGTAGGCTGAATCAATAGTTTAGAAGAGAACCTCAAGATCAATTTGGGAAATAAGAGATGTAGTAGGCTGAGGCGAGAGTTTAGAAGAAAACCTTGTGATTGATTTGGGAAATCAACGGCTGGATCCTTTTTTTCGGACAAATGTTGAGATCCGACGGTGCACACTCATTTTTTCGGTTGAATTTGCTTTCCACTCAAAAATGAGCAGTTAAAATCCAAGAAAAAAGATGGGTCTCTTTTTTCATCTTTTTTCTTATTATAGATAAATAAAATTTCAACTTAGTATCATAATGGGACTGGATTCTGTTCTCCTATTGGTTGGCAAGAGCCGCAACAGGAAAAGTTTCTCATTAACTCTATTAACTCTATTAACTGTTAAGACTTGCAGAAGTCTCGCTCCCGTCTTTATTAATACATAATCACTATAATGACGTTGGCAGCCTCAGACGGAAGAGAAAAACATTTTAAATTGGAAAAAAATGAGGAGATTGAGCCTACAACTACTAGAAGATGATCTTCACTAATGAAGCTGAAAGAGGCAAGTGATTTCTCCTATCCGCATGCGTCTATATATTGTGGCTGAAAGTACTGACCTGTTGATGAGGCTGAAGGGTCCATTCACAAATGCTGAGTTAGTGACCATTGTGCTCTCCTTTATTGCTAACGCAGAAAACACTACGATTGCCTACTCCACTAGGGACAAAGTTATTGGGAATGAAGCCACTATTGCTATGTCCATGATCAGAGCTGTGGTTTTGAATATTGTTGCTGGAAAGAAAGCCACCGGAGACAAAGCTGTTATTGATAATTTCTTAAGGCGTCCTCACTGGGGACAAAACCAGTGGGAATGAAGCTGCTGTTGCCATGTCCACGATCAGAGTTGTGGTTTTGAATATTGTTGCCATTGGAGAAGTTGCTATGATTTCTTTACGATCAATTTGTGCCTTAGGTTATTCTCACTGGGAACAAAACCACTAGCTACGAAGCTGCTATTACCTTCTCCACGACCATAGTTATGCTTTGAGATATTGTTACGGGGGACAAAGCAATTGCGGATGAAGCTGCTATTGAGTTTTCTACTAACAGAATTGTGTTTTGCATTACTGTTACTCGAGAAAAATCCACGGGGGGCGAAACTGCTATTAATTTTTTCAAGATCAAAAGTACACTCTTGTGTATTGGAACGCTCGATTATCTCTTCGTCGGTGTCTTCCTGATAATTAACAATAAATCACTGTCAAGATTTTTAACATAGTACCATGCAAATTTTAATGTCTGTATCCCACAAAAATTCATACGCAATTTTTAATCACTAAAACTCTTGTATTGAGAATGAGTAAAAGTTCCCTCACCTTTGCAATTTTAGGAATTGTCCTTTTCAAACAAACCTGTTTGTCCTGACGAATTTCAGATTGGAATTTCAGATTTAAATATGCCTTGCCATCTGATGTAATAAGCTGCATGCTTTCTGATGTGACACATCCTTCATAGGATCGTTTACCACCGTATGACCTATGTTTATTTAATGTTTTAGCTTAAGCTCTGTTCGAGAGGTCCAATATAGTTTATTAGCAGTTTCTCAATTTAGTAGAAGTCTATTTCAATTAGAATTAGGGTTTCTTAACCCCCCTTGTGTTATATAAAAGGGGAGGCCTAGGTTATTTGTTTCTTAGTTGATTTTGATTAATGAAAGTTGATTTGTTTAGTTGAAACCCTAGTTTCCTCTAATTCTCAAATACAACGTGATCTTCATACGAATCTCGCTTCCACGTTCGTAGTAATCACGTCAATTGGTATCAGAACTGCATTAGAATCCAGTGTAGTCAATTTCAAGAACAAAGATGCCCCGTGGAAGTTCTGCGACGAAGAAACCTACGCTCGCCGACAATGTAGCAAGGATATCGGATAATCTTGATAAGCTTGAAGGGCTTGTCGAGGCTTTGGGTAGATGAGACTTCCCCCCCAATCAACGACGATTTTACCGCCTATTTACGACGATTATCCCAAAGATTGGTGCACCACCGCACAGACCGGTGAAACGGAAACCCCATTTGTATGTCTTCTCGTTAGTAGTGACGTGAGATCGGAAATCCCGATCTTTGATACGGCGAGCAAAGAGACGCCAACCGTTTTGGAAGGTCCAGTTTCAGTGATCACGAGTACCACAATAATACATCAAGAAAAGTTGATCAAAATCGAGAAAGAATATCAAACCTAGCCGGAGGTGAAGGTGTAGAAGTTACCGATTCGAGAGAGACAACTTGCGAGGGAGGAGTACTAAATATAGTTTAATGGGTATCCCTAAATCCAGCCATGTTCGAGGTTGAAACCCTAGCTCAAGAATATACAAATTTTACAATGGTGAAGAAGAACAATTACGAGAGAGAAAAAGGGGATGATCCCGTGCAACCGGTTGTACTGGAAGCAAACTTTCCCCACTCACATGATCAACACGTGTGGATTTTAAGCCCAAACCTGGATCCACCTAAACCCGACCCTGATCCAGGCCCGAAATGCGCCAAAACTCTCTAACCAAACTCGATACCTAATTCGTCATCAACGACTGTTGTCCTCAGAAATTACCAAGTAGAGGAGCCAAAAAATAAGCCGAACGAGTAACTTTTAGCTATAAAGGGAAGTCACCAAGAGGCAGAAGTAGATTCTCTTCCATATGTAACACTATTGGAGGAAGATTTTAAAACTTTAGCAATCCAAGTTTCAGTGATTGAAGGAGAAAGAAGGGAAGATGATTGGGTGCAACCGAATGCACTATACTCATTTAACACTTTAACGCATGTTGAGCATGTGCTTCTCCAAATCCCACAAACCACTCACATTGCTACCTTCGTGCCCAACCTGCTGCAGCAACTAACCACACCTCACCAATGCTTAGGGATCCGACCCAGAGTCTGAAAGCTCTATTGTCTTGGCTCGGCCCTGACCCACAATTTTTTAACCCATTTTGGGAGGGTTTATTACCAAGTTTCGAAAACCATATTATATTGTTCTCATTTTTGGACATTCTTCAACATTAAGATTTAAAGACCTCGAGTACAATCGCAGGGTACAAAAAATTATGCAGAAGGCTTTAAGATTTTTAGAAATGTTCTACCGTACATATTTCATGCACATTCTACGGGATGAAGACGAAGAGGCTGAGATGCATACTACAAACGTGTGTGGGCCCTCTGGAGCACCGCCCCCTTAATTTCGTGGACAAAATCTTCTCAGAGGGAGGGTTTGATATGATACATCCCTCAAAGGATCGTCTACCCACCGTATGACCTATGTTTATTTAAAATTTTATATTATATGCTTTAAGCTCTGTTGGAGCGGTCCAATATAGGTTATTAGCAGTTTCCTAATTTAAGTAGAAGTCTATTTCAATTAGAATTAGGGTTCCTAATTCTAACCCCCCCTTGTGTTCTATAAAAGGGGAGGCCTAGGTTATTTGTTTCTCAGTTGATTTTGATTAATGAAAGTAGATTTGCTTAGTTGAAACCCTAGTTTTCTCTAACTTTCAAATACAACGTGATCTTCATACGAATCTCGTTTCTACGTTCGTAGTAATCATGTCACGTCACGTCACTTTAAATTTGAAAATCTCTTTATTATAATGGGGTGGTGTTTTTGCCACTTTAGACAAGTCTGCCTTATGTTCAGAGACAAAAAGGGGTCTGGATCGGCTATCGACGCCTCGAGATTCGTACGTAGAGGGGCAGTTTTGGAATATTGTGTTTTTGAACAAAAAACTAAAGAGAGCTAGACTTTCTTCCCCCGACTAAAAATTCTACTCCTCCTTCCCCGACTAAAAACTTTACCCTTCAAAAAAGAAAAAGAAAAACAAACGTCCCTCCAAAAAATTTCCATCTCTATCTCAAACCTTTTTCCTCATGATCTCTCTTTGTAACATTTAGGGCTTCAACCAAATCCAAAGCCATTGTTTCTCCCCGAATAAAACTTTAGAGAAAGTTGGCATCCTCTTTGCATTGCCTTATCTTTCCCACATTTTGGAAGGTTAGGGCTTTTTTATTCTACCTTCGATCGTTAATCTATTTATTTTCTTATATCCAATCGATTCTTTGGGTATCTGATCATGCCAATTGGAGAAGCTAAGTTTTTATTTTATCTTATTAAGTTTTCTTGCTGTAATTTGCAATTTAAATGTTTGAGTTTGCTTTTGCAATGATTTGCTTTGGATTACTAATTTTGCTTAATACGATTATCGAAAAATTTCTAATTATCCATCCTCAATGGATAACAAAGCTACTTTGAGATTGATGTTTAATTCAAGCCTTTTATATGTTTGAAAGATCCCTAAGTCAATCCAATTATATCTCTTTTGCTGGGTTAATGCTTCAAACTTCATAATTTTAAAATTATCATTTGCCATTGGGGATTATTTGTAAACCCAATTTAACTTCAACTCAAAATATGGGGTTAGTACATGGTGATTTTCAGTGGTTGGAGGTCGATAAACTTCACTTATAAAGATGCCTCATCATATTACAAGGCTAAGGTTATTTTGGCAGAGTCATGGGTTTGGGCAACATGGGATTTAAGAGGCATTTTGTTGGGTATGAACTCAAATTGAAGAGATTGTCAAAGTTGGGAGATTGTCGAAGTTGGGAAATTGTCGAAGTCATTCGAACGAGCTTAATAGTCGTTCGAACGAACTCATGTACTCCCTGGAATTTTGGCCCAAGAGTTAATCTCGTTCGAACGATCTTGGATGTCGTTCGAACGAGATGCTATGTTTTTAGGGTTGGAGACCAACTATCGCAAAGTCGTTTGAACGTGCTTGGAGTTGTTCAAGCGAGCTTCGCGTAGGTTTACTTTAGATGTTAGAGTTTTGTCTCGAGATCCGCACTAATTGTATTTTTGGTCCTCTACTATATAAAGAGGACTTAGGTTATTTTATTAACCTATCTTTTGGTAAGTTTAACTTTAGAGAGGCTAGGGTTTGTGAGACTCCATTAAAGCTTGAGAAACTTAATAGATCATTGTAACCTTTTTGATATCATAGTGAATTGTTCGTGGGGAGTAGTTTTTCATATGCAAGGGTTTTCCACTTCCCTCCTCCGGGTAAATTCCTTATGTTCTTTATTGTCTTTGTTTGATTTACTTCTTGTGTTAAAGATTTCCGTGTTTCGTTCTTCACAGGGAAGAAAAAGTTGCTACTTCGATTCTCAACAATTGGTATCAGAGTGAGTGTTAGGGCTTGTGTGGTGAAGAACGATGGCCGATCAGGAGAAGTTGAAGATTACAAAGTTCAATGGGTTGAATTTTAGAGTGTAGAAGATGCAGATAGAAAATTACTTTTTTTAGAAGGATCTTGATTTACCACTGGGTGATACTCAGATGAAGCCAGTAGATTTTAATGCTGCTAAGTGGGTGCGATTGGATCGCAAAGCGCTTGGAGCCATGAGGTTAGCGCTGTCATCTCAAATTCTACGTATGATCTCCAAAGTTACGACGACGAAAGGTTTAATGGAGACGTTGTCCGATATGTACTCGGAAATGTTCAGGTCAAATAAGGTTCACCTTTTACGATGCTTGTTTACTTTGATGATGAAGGAGAATGGCAGTGTGCAAGCTCATATCAGTGAGTTCAATACCATACATGCTCAACTGGAATCCGTTAAAATCACTTTTACCGAGGAGGTGAGAGTGTGGGCTCTTATAGGGTAAATACCAGAATGCTGGAAAGGATTCATTACAGCCGTGAGTAACTCATCGGGGAAGGAAGACATCAAATTTGACACTATAGTCTTGTTGATTATGAGTGAAGAGAATAGGCGAAAAACATCTGAATCCTCTTCGAGTTCAAACGACAGTATGTTGAACGTCGAGGAAAGAGGGAGGTCTTACAGAAAAGGGCTGAAATTTGGAAGGGGTCGATCACAGTCAAGTGGGAAGTCTAAGCCACCCGGTGCGTGCTGGAGTTGTGGAAAGAAGGGTCACTTCGGGCGAGATTGCAACTCTTCTTCGTCTAAAAAGATTGATGATAAAGAGAAAGATACAATGAACCTTACTGAGGAGGTTAGTTCTGACGAGGCTCTACTACTATCGTGTGACGATGTTAACGAATCTTAGATTGTTGATTCGGGTGCTTCGTTCCATGCTACTGCGAACGTAGGTTTTCTTACTAATATTGTTAAAGGCGACTTCGGTATGGTCTTTCTTACAGATAAAAGTGCACGCAATATTACTGGAAAGGGAAACACTAGGTTGTTGTTGCCTTCAGGGGGAACATTGGTTTTACAGAATGTGCGACTTGTACCTAAACTGAGGCGTAACCTTATATCGGTTAGCAAATTGGTGGATGATGCCGGATACGAGTGCACCTTTGGCGCAACCTTCTGGAAGGTTACAAAGGGAGCTATGTTGGTAGCTCGAGGCTTTCGACAAGGAACATTGAATACAACGTAAAACACAATTTTTACTATTTGTGCGGTTACTCTGGGGATTGATACAAGTACGTGGCGCAAACGGCTCGATCACATGAGTGAGAAGGGGATGAAGATAATGGTAACGAATGGAAAGCTAGAGGGTCTTGCTGAGGTTGATCTCAAGTTTTGTGAAGAGTGTATTCTTACAAAGCAGAAGAAGGTCAGTTTCAAATTATCTGGAAGATCAAGGAAACCTGGAAAATTGGATCTTGTACATACGAATGTTTGAGGGCCAACCAAGGTATCTACTCTTGGTGGTTCTCATTACTATGTTACTTTTATCGATGATGCTACTCGAAAACTGTGGGTCTACTTCCTGAAGAACATGTTAGATGTATTCGTTAAATTCAAGATGTGAAGGGATCTAGTTGAAAATGAAACCAGTTTAAAACTGAAGTATCTCAAGTCGGATAATGGAGGTGAATACTGTAGTGAAGAGTTTGAAAACTTTTGAGTATCAAATGGGATTAGGAGACAGAAGACTATTCCCGGAACACCGCAAGAAAATGTTGTTGCAGAACGCATGAACCGAACAATAAATGAAAATGCGAGGAGTATGAGACTCAACGCTGGATTGCCAAAGTGTTTTTGGGTGGATACGATTAGTACGGCGGCGTACTTGATTAACAGAGGGCCATCGACGACTTTGGACTACCTGAAGAAGCATGGATCAATAAAGAGGTAAACCTTAATCACATGCGTATTTTCGGTTGTATCTCATATTTGTTTGATAATTCAGATACAAGGACCAAGTTAGATGCAAAGTCTTCGAAGTGCATTTTCATTGGATACGGTGGTGATGAATTTGGGTACCGGCTTTGGGATGCGAAGAATCAGAAAGTTATCAAGAGCCGTAATGTTAGATTCACTGAGGAAGTTTTATATAAAGACTTCAAAGTACTTATGGAAAGGATTCGAGGTGAGGTAACGGAAAGTGTTGATATTGAAGATGATGAACCCTCTTGAGAGGATGATGTAGAAGTCATTGTTGAGTTCGTTGCATCGAATCAAAACGAGGAACCAAATAATCTAGACATTCTAATAGCACTTTGAAAGGAGCCGAGAGTTGTAAGAACTCCGGCAAGGTACGTAAATTCTTTAAATCACTTGTTACTTACAGATGGTGGTGAACCTAAAAGTTATAAGGAGGCTTTAGATGTAGAAGCCAAGTGAAAGTGGGAGCTTGCTATGGATGATGAGATGCAGTCATTGTCAGTTAATCAAACTTGGGATTTAGTTTGGTTACTTAAGGAGAAGAGAACATTGCATAACAAGTGGGTATACAGACTAAAGCCGGAATCTGATGGTTCAAGGAGATTCGAGGTTAAACTCATGGTGAAGGGCTTTCAGTAGAAAGAGGGTGTTGATTTCGGTAAGATTTTTGTTCCTGTCGTAAAAATGTCTACTATTCGGGTTGTGATGAATATAGTTGTTGTTGAAGAGTTGCATCTTGAACAACTTGATGTCAAGACTGCATTTCTTCACAGTAACCTTGATGAAAAAATTTATATGAAGCAGCCAGAAGGGTATTCGGTTAAAGGGAAAGAAGATCTTGTGTGTAGGGTTGCAAAGAGTTTATACGGTTTGAAACAAGAACCGAGACAGTGGTATTTGAAGTTTAAACAGTTCATGTCCAGAAATGGCTATTCGAAGAGCAATGCAGATCGCTGTTATTTTATCAAGAATACGGGGAACTCGTATATTATTCTACTTCTGTATGTAGATGATATGTTGGTAGCAAGTGCTGACATGGGTGAAATAGTTAAGTTAAAGGAACTGTTATCCCAGGAGTTTTCTTTGAAGGACTTTGGTACGATGAGACAAGTTCTTGGTATGCGTGTTACGAGGGACAGAAAGCGGCGAGAATTGAAGTTGTCTCAAGATGAGTACATTGGCAAAGTACTGAAACGGTTCAATATGGATGGTTCTAAAGTTGTTAGTACACCATTGGGAGGTTACTTCAAATTATCAAAAGATTGTTGTCCGAAGACGCAGAAGGATCACGAAGAGATGCGGTAAGTTCCTTATCAATCTGCGGTTGGTTGCCTAATGTACGCTATGATTTGTACAAGATCAGACATTGCCCAAGCAGTGGGAGTTGTGAGTTGGTATATGAGCAATCCAGGCCAGGAGCATTGGAGAGCTGTGAAATCGATACTGAGGTATCTAAAAGGGACCCAAGATGTGGCATTATGTTATGGGGGTTCTCAGATATGCTTACAGGGTTTTGTTGATTATGATATGGTGGGTGACATGGATAGGCGGAAGAGCACTAGTGGTTTTGTTTTTGCATTGGGAAGCAGTGCAGTTACATGGGTTTCTGGGCTGCAGAAGATTGTAGGTTTGTCTACGACGGAGGAGAAATATGTTACAGCTACAGAAGAGTACAAAAATATGGTTTGGCTTAAAGGGTTGATGAAAGAGCTTGGTAGAGAACAATTCTCTCATAAGTTGTATAGTGATAGTCAAAGCGCTATACACTTAGTGAAGAATTCGGTTTTTCACTCTAGGACCAAACACATTGATATTCAGTATCACTATATTCGCTCGCTCCTCGAGAATGGTGTGTTGAAGCTTGTGAAGATTCATATTGATGAGAATCTGGCCGATATGTTTATGAAGGTGGTGACTTTTCAGAAGTTGACGGCATGTACAACTTCTGTGGGCCTTCAAGATTGAAGGTCCGGGTAGTACGAGCAATTCATTGGGAGATCTAGAGATGGGTTACGGGATTCAATTTCAAGCGGGAGATTGTTGGGTATGAACTCGAATTGAAGAGATTGTCGAAGTTGGGAAATTGTCGAAGCCGTTCGAACGAGCTTAATAGTCGTTCAAACTAACTCATGTACTCCCTGGAATTTTGGCCCAAGAGATAATCTCGTTTGAGCGATCTTTGATATCATTCGAACGAGATGCTATGTTTCTAGGGTTGGAGACCAACTATCGCAAAGTTGTTCAGACGTGCTTGGAGTCGTTCGAGCGAGCTTTGAGTAGGTTTACTTTAGATGTTAGAGTTTTGTCTCGAGATCCGTACTACTTGTATTTTTGGTCCTCTACTATATAAAGATGACTTAGGTTATTTTGTTAACCTATCTTTTGCTAAGTTTAACTTTAGAGAGGCTAGGGTTTGAGAGACTCCATTAAAGCTTGAGAAGCTTGAGAGATCATTGTAACCTGTTTGATATCATAGTAAATTGTTCGTGGGGAGTAGTTTTTCATCCTCAAGGGTTTTCCACTTCCCTCCTCCGGGTAAATTCCTTGTGTTCTTTATTGTCTTAGTTTGATTTACTTCTTGTGTTGTCAATTTCTGCGCTTCGTTCTTCCTAGGTAAGAGAGAGTAGCTACCTCGATTCTCAACACATTTATTTAGCGTTGTTGATATTGAAGAACGATATGAGGTGACTTTACCTTATTTTTCACCATATAGTTTCTCAACCTTTTTATTCTATGTTAATCTTTCGATATGGTTATTCGTTGCTTGAATATTATGAGAAGATGGTTACACCCAAATCTTAAAAAGTAGGATTTGAGATGGAAAAATTCTAAAGAGATTTAAGGCAGATCATATGATTGGAGGTTGTTACTTAAATAACCTCATTCTTCAATATGGAATTTGTCAATATATAGCATTATCAATTCTTTAGAAGGCTAGTGCTTTTATGGAACAAATCTCATTGAAGATACAGATTAATAATTACAAGTCATTGATAAGGCATTGCTATATATTGTTGGAAATCACAAAACTCGATTATGATGGAATTAGAATAGAAAAATGAATACAACGATTTAATTATTGAAAATTAGGAGTGTGAAAGGGAGAGCTATGGAAGGAAAAGGGTAGATTCTTGACCAAAATCACATTAACAAGATAAGAATAACATGTTTTCTGCCGCATTTCTCATGACAATGATGATGCATTGAGAAATCAAGATTTGAACTATCCCTTTTATTTTCTAAATAGTTATTAGCTTGGGATGTCATAAGATAAATATAACATATTCTCCGCCCATTTCTTATGGCAATGATGATGCATCGAGAAATTAGGATTTGAACTATCCCTTTTATTTATTTATTCTCTTAATAGTTATTAGTTTGGGTTGTAATAATTCACCTATAAAAAACTGTGGAAATATGTACCACGTTAGGCTATAATGGTATAATGAATATGAGGTTCTCTTAGTTGATAATATTGAGGTAATCTCTTTCTAGAATCTTTGGTTATAATTCTTCCATCATCTTTTTTATACACTAGATTTATTCTTCTTTAGTTTATGTCACTCATGGGGGTCTTGGGTATCATTGGAGTAATATTTGTATTGATTTTGGTTATTTCTAGGCCATGAGAAAGATTATTATTATATTATTTTTTTTCACATTTTTTGCATATTGAATTTTTAGCATTTAGTTGTTATCAGAACTATATTTTATCTTTAGCTCAAATGGTAGAGCACTTGGGGTTGGAAATAAAATTCCAATAATCTCAAATGATGGTGGTTCAAACCCCTAAGATCTTATGTAGTATTGTATTTCTCTGTTTTACCTTACATTATAAATATTTATCTTTATCTCCGTGTTATGCATTTGTAAACTAATAGTGCTGAAGGCACACAACTTTTGGTAATCTCTCTATTAAAATGGGGCAGTGTTTTTGCCACTTTGGACAAGTCTGCCTTATATCCAGAGACAAAGAGGAGTCGGGATCGTATTTGAGTGCCTCGAGAATCGCACGTGGAGGGGCTATTTTGGAAATTTTAGTTCCAAAGACAAAAACCCAAAAAAGTAATCCCGACTCAAAACTATTCTCCTTCTCCCCCGACTCAAAAACTTCACTCTCCTTTGAAAACCTGCGTCCCTCCTAAACAAAATAAAACAAAACAAAACAAAAAAACCATTGCGATCTTTCACACTCTCCCTCTTATAGCTAACAGGTGTGCCTCGTCTCTCTCTCTCTCTCTCTCTCTTTTCGAGTTCTATTGTCGGGTGGATGGGAGTTTTCTAATTGGTGGCTTTTTCTGTGGTATTAGGGTTGTGTTATAGTTTAAATTGTCATGATCATTAGTTTTTGATTGATTTTTAGCTCCGATAAATTGATTAGGTTTTGATCTCTCTCTCTTTCTTTCTCCTATAGTGTTTGATTCATTACTATCATCAAGTATATTGCACCATTGTTATGGAGAAACTATAAGTTGATGGTGGAATGTTGTTTCCAAATCAATTGGGTGTTTGCTTGGTTTACTCCGCGAGTCTCTGGGTATTTCTCTATTCTGAAAGTTTCGTTTGGGTTTCGAGAGATTGTTATAGAAAATTTACCAAGTTTATTTTTGGTCATTCTGATGGCCAACCTCAAGTGAGTATTTGGTTCGACTGCATAAATAGGATTAAGTTTGAAGCACAAAAATTTTGTGTCGTTGAAAAACTATAAAATCTAGCATGAAGTATTGGTCTCAACGTTTTAGGCCAAGCCACGGGTAATACTATCTATCTATCTATTATAACGGGATTGCGTTTTTGCCGCTTTGGACAAGTCTGCTTATGTCTAGAGACAGAGGGAGGCTGCGATGCACTGTGGGTGCCTCGAGATTGACAAATGAAGGGGTTCTTTTAGAAATTCAAGTTTTAAGGCCAAAAACAAAAGATCCCTATCCCGACTCCAAAATTAAGTTCTCCACCCCCGACCGACGACAATTTGCTTCTTCAAAATAAAAGCAAAAAAATAAAAATCACAGAACAAAAGTTAGTGCTCTCTCTGCGATTTCTCTTTATCGCATGCAATTTTATTTGGGGATTTGTATCACAACCTCATGATCGATGATTTAAACCGTTAGGGTTTGATGTGGCGAAAAAGCTTGAAACGGTTCATTCTTAAAATTATTATTTGGGGACTGTAAGCAATGATGTCGAGAAAGTAGATGAAGATTAGGATTCGATGATTGATTATGATAAGAAAATATCTGAGATGGAGTTTGAGGTGAGCTTCAATTTTTTTTTGGTTTAATTGATTTGCTATTTTCTTAACTTTTGTAGTTGATAATTTTTTCTGTAACATTTGCAACATCTTCTTTGTGACCCTCTTGACTATCGAAAGTAACTTCATCACCCTTCTCGATTATCTAATTTGAAGAGAACTTAATTGCAGAACTCTTTGTGGATTCTTTTCAATTGGCTTAACTCTATGTCTTCACGGAAAATAAGCAATGAAATTTCTCCTTTTTTCCTCGCTTGCGTGTTCGCATTTTCATTTTGTTCTCAGTTCTATCCAAATTGTTCTTCTTAAAATGGGTTGTTTATAAAAGATTTCCAGCATTGTATATTCCATCAGGTATACTCAGTGACAAGAATATGGAGATTACAATGATGGGTACCCTCTTTGCTCTTGCTATATTCTCCGCTTTAGTTTTCTTTATTTTCCTCTGAATAATTTCCATTCAATCCTCCAAATTATGAAAGCTCAAAATTGCCAGTTTAGCTAAATAATGCAAGAGATTATACTTCTATTGTTCAGCAACTACCATGACTCTGGGGTCAATTGTGAGAGGCTCAAATGGAACCCAAAGTTACTAATGATATCGATATTGTTTTAGTCATTTGATTATTGGCATTTTTATTTACACTTCTATTGTTGATTCAAATTCATGAATTTACATCATTCGAGCCCTTTTTGTGTAGTTTTGTTATCTTTAAAGGCGAGGATTAAAAGAGATACCTCGGTGGTATTAATTTTCACAAGGTACAATTTATACAAGCCTTCCAAAAATTTGCTTTCGATTTGTAATTATTTTTCAAAGTATTTGCAAAAATCTATAAACCAATTAGTTTACTTTTGTGTATTAACTGAGACCTTAAGTGCATTTCCTACCCTGACTAAAAACCTTACCTCACCTCCCCCGGCTACAAACTTCATCCCTCCAAAAACAAAATACAAAAACATACATACTCTCTCTCACTCTCTCTCTTTATGTTTCGACCCCTAAAATTTTGTTGTCTAAGCTTCGAAAGTTGAATATGTTTTGAAGGTTTCGATTGTTCAAGTTTTAAGGTGAGGGTTTTAATTTCAGGTTCAATTTCTCCCGATTTAAGGTCTGCAAGTTATTATTCAAGGGATTATAGCTCAGATTCAAGTATGCTCATATTCATGTTTTTAGTTATTCTCTATGAAATTCTTTTTGCCGTGGTTTAAATTTAACATAAATCTTTGTTTAAATGGCTTCTAAGCCTTGCTCGGTCCTCCCAATTGTTATCTCTATGTATTTTTCTTTGATGTAAAACATTATATAGTTTATGGTTTTATTTGCATCTCATGTAGCTTATGAAACTTACTTTTATGATGGTTTATCTTTACAGGCATAACCCGATCAACTATACATGCCTAACGTGTAAGCTTAAAAGGTATAAATTTATTAGTCTATTTAGTGGGCTGAATTTCCATAAAATTTGATTATTAGCATAGTTAATATTGGATTGCATTTTAGTTGTTACTTTTTCGGATACTTCCATGTTAGTTACCAACGAGAAAAATAGGATTCTGGATTTGTAGAGATTACATTTGTACCCAGTTAACAAAGATTAAAAGTTAAAGTATACATATATTTGAACATACCGATGGAATAGAAAAAATATGTGGTGGAGACCATATTATGTGAATTACGATAAATACTATTTTCCTCTCTTTAAGTTGACCCAAGTAAACACAATAAATTCTATAAATCTTAGTTGATTGTAATTTTAAGGAATAATGTAAAAGACCTATTAGTGTAATAGGTTTGTTCGCGAAGATCCACTAATTGTCATATTCTAAAGAGGTTTGATACTTCTTTTTTTTATTAATGTAAACAGAGGTTTGATACGAGTTCATTGACAAATCCGTACTTTGATATCTGAGAAAACAAAATCCTAACCTAAATTTTTTAGCTTAGTATGTTTCCCTGCTCTTAATGAAACAAGTACGTCTATCATTAAAGAAGAAGAAGATATGCTTAGTTATTTTTAGAAAAAGGAGCATGTTCACTTCAGAGTACCATAGTTATTTTTTGAATTTCAGGGTTTGAAGATGAATAAATCAAGATGTTCAAAACCATATGGCTCATTCTCACTCTTCATCATCGTCATCCCTCCTTTGCAAAGGTAAACTTCAATGAATATTTTCCTTTAATTTTTTATGGGATTCATATTCTTGGGAACTCATTTTAAAAGACATTAATACTAGCAATATGCTCTTTTAAGTGCTTTGTCTCAATATTTGATCATTTTTTTGGGGTCGTGCATTTTTTTAAAGGGTTTATTGGGATTATCTACTTTACTATATGCTTTGTTTAAGTAAAAGTATTTAACTTAGACTACCAGAGAGTGTGTTCGCCCTAGGGATATCTATGTTATGTGCCTTAATTATAATTATTGTTGCCAATGCAATCCCTTATTGGAGTCTTACAAATATAAAATGAAAACGAATGAACGACTGCCTGTTTTTTACATTCTTTAACGATCACATCTTTGCCACTGGTAGAAAGTGATTCTACTGCCATTCGATAATACACTATACACTTCAGCATATTCCTTATAGCTTATGATTTGGCTTCTTCATCTTTATAACCAAATTCAATGGGATCCACTAACTTTCTAAGATTTTTTCAGTTTGCTACTGTTACAAACTCATCATCTCCATCCTTCTGAAACCATTCTTCTAATGTTGTAAGCTTCTTGAGATTCCTTTTCTCTCTAAAATGGTTTTGTAAGCTTTGATACATGTCAACAAGCTTACAACGCATCTCATGTAACTTAAGTTTCAAGGGAATTATTTTTTTTTTTGGCTAGCTCAATTAGTTTATCCTGTTGTACCAACTGAAGTTCTTTCTTTGAGCTTCTCAAAAATCAGTTTTCATCTGCGATGCGTTGTTGACGCCTCGAGGAACGCACAAAGATGGGCAGTTTCAGAAGTTCGAGTTTAAAGTCCAAAGGCTAAATAAACTAATCCCGACAAACAAACAAAACTACTCTTCCCCGACACTTTCTTCTTAAAATTTTTTTGAACAAAACCAGCACTCTCTTTCTCTAGCAACTGAAACCCTCCACTCTTTACAATCCTGTGATCTCATTGTCTCTCTTTCACAACAAAGGTGCAAAGCTTTGCGTTCTATTAAAATTCCTCTGATGTACTCTGATTTGGGGGTAGCTTTAAATTTGCTCGAATTCCTCTGATTTACTATGATTTGCGGGTAGCTTTAGATTTGCTCTGATTTGTGTTCGATATGCTAAGTAATTACGCTCTGATTTAGGGGTTTTACCAACTCTGATTTGGGGGTTTTGCTGCTCAATTTCAAGGAGTTTGATGCTCGATGTGTTGCTATCTTGGTGCTTGATCATTGATTTATACGTCTACCTTTGAGTAATTGACTTTGAGGCGTGTAATCATCGATTCAACGAATTTTATGCCATCCATTGGTAAGTTCAATTTGGATTTAACCTTTTCTTGCTACTGTTGTAGAAAGAGAAGGTTGAGTCCTTCACTCTTTCCCATGATTGTTGCTTTAATCTTATATACAGACGATGGGTTTCGTTTGACCTACCTTGGCTACGACTTTCTTGCTATTAAGAAATTGGTTATGCTTTTATTTCACTAACTCTTCAATCCTTAAGGTTAAAGGTCTGAATTCATCTCACCTCTAAAGGTATGATTAACAATTTGTTATTTATTTTCTTTGGTTTGAAAGTAGTTTCTTATGATCTGTTTTTTCTCCTTCATTAATTGCTCAATTGGTCTAAAATTGAAGTTTAGTTTTTGCATATGTAATTGAGGAAGCATGACAACTATTTGATGTAGCTTTTGCAGATTTACAAAATCAATAAATCCTTTGATTTTCTACAAAATTGGTTGTTTTAAAAAACCCGATTTGGATCTTAAGGACTAAGGGTTGGACTTATGTTTGTTTGATATTGATAGTGGAGGTTTATCTTTTACTCTTAATTTTAGCTTAACTTGGGTTATTTAGGGTGGGTTGTGTCGCTTAATTACTCCTAATTGTAGCTTAAATTTGCATTACTTTGGGTAGTTTGAGTGTTTAAATTTTCTTAAGAAATCTTGGTTTCTACTTGAATTTTCTTTGGCTAAATTTTGAGTAAGATTTTAATTATTCTATACGCTATTATTTCTTCTTTGAAATAGAGGGTAAGCATGTCGATAGAACCTTGAAGAAGGTACAGTTTTGACAAATTTTGTACTCTATTTTGTCATTGCTTTTATTTCTAGCGACGAATTTACTGAAATTATCTAACAAGAGATTCAAAGTTATGTTGCAACTAATGAACACTTCTACCCGAAGACCACTTACTATGAAAATACAAAGAATGGGAAATAAGACATTTTTAGGTAGAAATCTTCAACAAGAGAGAGTCTCGACTAACAATATTGGCCTTTTAGAGAAACAGATTCCTTGTGAATCCTTTCTTTCTTTGTTAGGTGAATATATTTTGTAAGCTACTTCATCCTGTAAAGTGATTGAAAAAGTAGGAGAAAGACTAAGATTATGCAACATAAGCACAAAATCAATTTGAATACACATTTGTGGCTATAACAGGATATGTGGACGACAATGCTACAACATAATAGAATATCTTCTAGGATATGAGCACATCATAACATAAATGAGAATAGTTGCATATCTTACTCTTTACACCCATTTATGGCCATACCTCTGTTGTTGATGCTCCATGAGACCAAATCCTTGCATTTCAGGTCAATAAAAAATCTTCAGAGCTACCAAAGTTGCGCTTGCAGTATCATCATAGCAAGCTCTGACTACTAGATAATTGCTCCAATACTATGTATAATTGAGTTTGTTTGTCCAAGTTTACCTTTAAACTTACAAGGAAGACTAGCGCTATTGCAACATTAGGGTAATATTCAGCCAGTTTTCTCTCTCCTAAATATAACAGTGAATTACCAGAATCAGCTTACTAACACAATAATCTGAATACATGCAAAAAGGGAATAAACTGTTATTTATGGTCATACAACTACATTTTTTCCCGTAAAAAGTTTAGAAATTTTATTGCCAACAAACATTGGAAACCTTGCCTACAAGCCAGGCAAGGAGGCCAACAAAAGGCAAAATTAGAAAAGGGAAAAAACAAAATTAGCTTTTGAACCTCAAATATTCAGTCTCACTATCCACAAATCTAGTTATGAAATCAAGTTTCCCAAAGTACCATTCTTCAAAAAGGTATTGTAGCTTTGGATCCTCCTTTTTCAAGCTGAGATAGTTGGAGTAAGTACAATAAGTACAGATGGGAACACAATTAATAATATTTGTAGATAAAAGAAACAATTACCTTTTATGGTCGTAGTAGACGCCATAACAAGAAATTGAAGATCATGGCCAGGCAAAAGAGCTTTCCTGCCCAAGTACCACATGTAAGGTACCCATAACGTTACGAAGAAAGAAAAAAAGTCAGTCACGATCTACCTTATGAAACCTACTAGGACTATTATTAATCAGCTTGACATACTTCAGGCATATATAAAAAACAACATTTTGGAAACATTTGGCATTTATGTACATCCAAATAGCATCTAAGCTGCCCCTACACTTACGACGAAGGTGATTGTGTCTGATGAGTAGAAATGGAAGGTGGAGTTTCAAGAAAAACTAAGACAAACTCATCTCCAAAAGGAACAGGTTTGTTCAACCCCAATCTTCAATCTTTACATTTGGACATTTAGGTTTTTCGTCATTATTATTTACAATATAGATTTTTATTTTTATTTTTTATGTTTAGTTATATTTTTTATGTAATTTAATTGTCTTCATTTCGGCATATTTTATGAAGAACTCTAAAAATTGCGTGACAAGATCTTATGAAGATAAAACTCAGCCGAATATTATAAAGGATGGAGTATTGCACGGTACGAATGCTGTAAAATATATTTTTAATTACATTTCCCAAAGACATGTAAAGATTCAAATTTGTGATGAAAATCAAATTACAAGCAAGTTGTGAATTTTTATGATGTGAAAAAGATTTTATCTGTCATTTGTTTTATTATCAACTCATATTAAATAAAAGTTGCGTTTTTCATCTGGCATTTTATTGTTTTACTTTCATTTAGGATTTACTCTCAATTGTATCATTATCTATCTGTAATTAGTTTTTAAGTTACAGGTCTTTCTAATTTATGCATTTTCAAGTTCGATCTCAAATTGTGGGGAAAATAACATTTTTATGGCGCTCTCTCTATCAACTCGAAATTATCGCCGGTGAACTCATGATTGTTGGTATGATTGAGTAACCCCAAAAGAAAGAAAAATGATAATTCCAACACGATTTTTTAACTTTAATTGACTAGGTCACGACCTTCTACCATTAACAAAAAGTAATAATTAAACAGCCCCATCAAGAACTTTTAGTAATTAGAAAGAGTTAGTGGCATGAAAAATTGCCAGAATAACCGGGAATATTTTCCCATAATCAAACCCAAAACCTTAAATACACGACCCTCTACCATAATTGAAGCGCCAAAAGTTTAGTACTTGAGTTTTAACTTCGAAGGCGTGTTAATGGACAATTATGTAAGTAATAGTTTCATACGATGATTTTTTTAATTTTCATAGATTTTGCTTGAGTTAATTTTCTGGGATTGTATGGAAAGAAAATCAAATCATAACATAGAAAAATAAAAAGCCACATGAAGACTTCGATATGATTTCAGATTTGAGGTAGGTATAGAATTCAAAGATATAGTTTTTTTTTCTACTAGGCGTCGACTTTTAATTCAGAAAATTGTAATCTTTGATGTTTTATTTTGTGAATTATTTAAGTTTATCTTAATTTTGGTCTTCTTCTAATTTAGATTTTACCCTCTAAAGAAGCTTTATTTATCTTTCCAATGAAGGAGCAAAAGTCTTTGTCAGGTGATCCATTTTCTATGCCTACCTATCTATGATTGATGTTTTTATTATTTTATAGTTATTGTCTCTATAATTGATTTCTAAGGTTTTGTTGATTGATTGCTTTACTCTTTAAATTTTGGTGGATGCCTATTAAGGATTGATGTCCACTAGATAAGTGAGAAAATGAGAGTTATAACTTTCTTTCTCTATCCATTTCTATTTTTCATCTTTATGATTGATTTAAAAATGTTATTGAGATAATAAAAAATTTATGAGTAATTAAGTGACACATCCATTTTCAATGTTATTGAGGTTGGGAAAGTTGATTTTTCTCGTATCCATTCGAAAAATATATCCCACAAACAAAGATGATCCATCTTTCCTACTATAAAATTTTGAAAACCCAATCTTTGTGAGTTTGTTATCATCTCAAATAACTAGAAATTATATGTTTAGTGATTTTCTATGGATTAGCTCCGTCGCTAATAAAATGTAATACTTTAAAGCTTAAACCTACTTTAATGTGACTTTATGGTGATATTTTGTTATTATCTCGAATAACTAGAAATTATATGTTTGGTGGATTAACTCCTACCGCTGATGAGCTGTAATACTTAAACCTAAATGTCTTCCAGTATATGTTTGTCTTTATTTTCCCGATTTAGCATGATTTGTTTCTCTTGCAAATATGGCCTTCTAAACCATTATTACGTATGAGAATATATATTTTTTACAAGGAATGTGTCTATTTAAGGACCTTACCGTTACCTTTTACTTCAAAACTTTTTTCTAAGGTAAATGATATTGATTGGATTTTGATATGGTGGTTTTTTGGATTCTATCGTTTGTGACAAATTTTGCATAATTATAGAGAGTTGTTGTCGGAGTTTAGAAAATAATTATGGTGTTGTTCTTAAGTTGCTAATAGAGGTACTTAGCTGCTTTCTTTTTTCTTTTAACTTCTACTTGGTTTTGAATTTTGGTTATTTTCGTTGATCCAGTTATTGCTAAATACTTGATGTTGGTTTTGAACTATGCAGATTCAAATTGAATTCGGGTATAATTAATAATTTTGTTTATTATACTTGCAAGGGCAAACGTGTACAGATAGTAGTTCCTTATCGTTTAAGCTATAAGAGTAAATATGATCGCAACAAATTATAGTGTATTATGAAGTTGTAATATTTGAATTTAGACATTTTTTTCTTTATTTTTTCTATATTGTAGTAATTAACTAAACATTTTTTACCATTCTTCAGTTTTGACGTATTTTAAATGTTTTGAAAAGCTTAAGATAGGGCAGATAAGTGTTTTGTGTATGTTGTTGGGTATAGATGTGTTGAATGATTGCTACATTTTGGAGGTGGTGTTTTGTCAATAACATAGGGAAAATGTTGTCTAATTTTTTAAAATTGCTATACAGGTTTCTCAATGATTTATATGTGGTTTATACTCCATCAAATTGGGGAAATGTTGCCCATTTTTCCTTTGATTCATATACAGGGTTTTGAAATGATTTACAAATGGTTTATGGTCTATAAAATAGAGGAAATGAAGCCAAATTTTATGTAGAATTTAGAATACCGATTAAGATTTGTGTCTTGAAATTGCAAGAGTTTTAGAATGGTTCAGCTAAAAACATTTAATTTATTTTTCTCTATTAATAACTATTGACAATTCGACTTAAGTCATATTCGGTAGTACCTTAGGCACGCCAATTGAACTTCAAAGCGGTATCTGTGGCGTGACACGGATATTTACTATGAGGCATAGGTAGTCCAAAATGCATGCTTTTGTAGCGTTCTAGTGCTAAAAGGCGTACATCGTATTATTCTGAAGAACATTAATTTTTGGCGAGCCACACACATACACAGCATGTCATCATACATTGAGTGCATTTATTGCAAGCCATGAGTTTTGAATAAGAATTTTCATTTATTGGAGGAGAAAAAAGCACCCAGAGCAATAATTTTCTCGATTGTCCTAGCATAATATGCATTGTATAACTCTTTTGAATAAGTTCAAGATAAGCTTTTACTTCATAGTCTGTTTAAACCAGAGCATCAAGGTAATCTAAACCCTAATTTTATACGATTGATCTACCCTTGAGAAAACTTATGCATAATTTCTTCCATGCCTCCCTGTTTAGTTTATTTGCCTTCATGCTTACTCTGGTCAAGTCGCCCCGGCTGAACTAATTAGCATCATTTTTTTTACTCAGTCCAGGGATTATGTATAAAAGTATTACACTATACTATGATTTTTCTAACAAGTTAAGAGTTGAATTTCGACTAAAATTTACTCCAAAGCGTTAACAAACCCAAAATTTTCTTCCCTACTCAAAGAGATGAAATAAAGGGTAGTAGTACCAAATACTTTCTAAGAAATCAGAATAAAGTGGAACTACATTTAGTGTTCCTCATTTTTGGATTCCTATCATTATGAACTTAAGCAGTCGTGTATAGCACGGGCTCATAACCTAGTCTATATTACATTACACAATGGTGTTTTTCAAATAGACAAGTTTGTCATTGTCTCAAAGATAAAGAGGGGCTGGGATTTAATGTTATTTCTTTGAGATTTGTTGGAAAAAGCAAAACAGACGGCCGATATCTTTTTAAATCTTGGTAACACAAGGGTTGTTTAGACATTACATAACCTAAGGGTACATTAGTCTTAGTATTCACTATCTAAACCAACCCCTTATCCCAACTCTCTCTTCTTATCACGTCTATCTCTCTCCCAATCCGTCTCTTGCATCTCTTTATCTAAAAATCTTTCTCTCTCTCTACCCAAAGCCTTCCCGCCTAACATCTTAAACCCAGATTCTCAATGAACTCTGGGTATTTAATAATTTAATTTGGGGTGTAAAAGGAATCGAGAAAAAATAGATTTTGTTATTTGCAACATTGTGTTTGTTTATTTAATATTACAGAAAAGTGGGAGATAAGTTATTGGTTTGATGGATTCGGTGTAGTTGCAACCGCAGAGTAAAATATTTCAATGAACTCTGGGTATTTGATAATATGAATTGGGGTATAAAAATAATCGAGAAAAATCTGATTATGTTATTTGCAACATTGTGTTTGTTTGTTTAATGGATACGGTGCACTTGTAACTGAAAAGGAGAATGGGCTTAGTATCACTTTCGCATAGGAGATCCAATACACTGGCCTACCATAAAAGAGGCCATGCCTCATATGAGAGACCAGATTTACTGGAGGATGGGAAATGGGGATATAATTAATATCCTGAATGATCACTGGATTGGAGAATATGCTCTTCACTCTCAAGTCATTGGTGCCTATAACCTTACAAGAGTAAGCCAGATTTTGCATGAGAAGACATGGACCATTCTAGCAGACTTGCAAATAGTTTTTGACTTCCTTCAGGTGAACCCAAGCTCTCTAATTTTGAATGATGCAAGCTAAGACACTGGGGTGTGGAAACAAGATACAAGGGGAACCTTTTTAGCTAGCAGTGCATATGAGTGGTTAAGGGACAAGAGGTTAATACAGTTGTGTTGTTCTATTATCTAGAAATCTCCTATCCTATCTAAAGTTGCAAACTTTAGTTAAGAGACTACTCAACAATGCCCTCCCTATTGATTATGAGTTATATAAAAAGGGTGTACTATTGGTGTCTAGGTGCTACATTTGTGGATCACACACTGAAACAATAGCATATCTGTTCTAGAATTGTAAAGTAATCTCAGACTTCAGGCAGTGCATATGTTCTTTGTTCATGATTCAAAACTGATCAGCTAAATATATGAGAGGTATTTGGCATAAGAAGAACTTTCAGTCCTTTGATCAAAGATCTATGGTACTCTATAATCTTGATCACAACATATAATGTATGGCTCTAAAGAAACAAAACCCTTTTTCATGATAAGCAGGTGCACTATACTACCATGAAAATAAAGATTTTGCTTGTTCTAAGAGAAGGTGCAACACAGGCAAAGACATACATGCAGAACACAACACTTGACTTGTAGATTCTTATACCTCTTGGGGTGCCATACAGATTCAAGCAACCTTTACCTTTTTATTGGACTCCCCTGCATGCAATGCCGCTTATACAAGGTATTGAGGGTGGAATGATGTTAATAGAAGTCATGGTACAATGGTGTTACATTCATTGAGAACCATAAATCTACAACGGCGTGGGAGTATGTTAATGTTTATTATTTGATGTGGTGCATGAGATGCTCTTACAACATCATGAGGATTTTCTACTTGGGATAGATGAGATATTCATTGGAATAAGAATTCCCAAACTAAAAAATATGGCCATAGCGTAAAGGATAAAGATTAGGAGGAAATACACCAATATTGTCGAACTAATAGTCATTTATCTTCCAGATTAGTTTGTGAACTTCCACCCAAGTAAATATTTTTGCTGTAAAATGATGATTTTAATATTATTGGATTTGGTTTGCTTATTTGAAGAATTCATGGTTCTATAAAGTTAAATACTTTTAATTCTATTCATATTTTATATGTTTTTATTTATGGTTTCATTTAATGGTGTCCTTTGTCAATTAGGTTTCCAAATTTAATATTGTGTTCGGCTTTTAATTTTTTCTTCTAAAGATCCATCTTCGAGTTACTAGCAAATATTGCGATGTATAGGGGGAGGGGGAGTTAAACACATATAAGATGTACATTCATATAATCCTAAGGATGAGTACATGTCTACACATCAATTATAGCGTTGAAAGTGCATCAAGCATTCGACATGACTTGGTCATGAGTTTTACTACGAACGCCATGTTAGTGGACAATTTTGTAGCGCCGACGAATTCACCATGGCGAGCCACAGGTAGTACTAGAAGAAGAAATAAATGTTTTTGATTTTAATGATTTAGTTTTCATCGAGGGAGATGGATAGGTTTAAGCGTAATTTGATTCGGCCATGAACATTGATCTTACGGGTAGGGCCTAAGGCGCGCCGACATAGTCACGGGCAGCACCAAAGACGCTTCAACATTGTTGCCGTGGTGAGCCACGGGTGGTACTAGTCTATATTATATAACACAAGCGAGCCACAGGTAGTACTAGAAGAAGAAATAAATGTTTTTGATTTTAATGATTTAGTTTTCATCGAGGGAGATGGATAGGTTTAAGCGTAATTTGATTCGGCCATGAACATTGATCTTACGGGTAGGGCCTAAGGCGCGTCGACATAGTCACGGGTAGCACCAAAGACGCTTCAACATTGTTGCCGTGGTGAGCCATGGGTGGTACTAGTCTATATTATATAACACAATGGTGTTTTTCAAATAGACAAGTTTACTATTGTCTCAAAGATAAAGAGGGGCTGAGATTTGTGGGAAAAAACGAGATCGATGACCTATATTATCTTCTCCTAGCTTAATCCCCCAACTCTTCATCTCTTCCAAAACCATCTTTTCATCTCTCCAAAAGAAGACGTCTCTCCCATCAGCTCTCTTTCTAAGCAAGGTACTCTCTCTCTCTCTTTCAATTATACTTGCTGTTGTAGTTGTTGTTGGTATTCTATTGCTGTTGTTGGTTTTCTATCGGTGTTGCTGGTCTCTCTCTCTCTCTCTCTCTTTCAGTTATACCTGCTGTTTTGCCATTGTTTGATGGCGATGTAACTAAAGAAGACTAAAAAGTATTATAAGGATTTGGGTTTACTTCTTCGGTTGTATAATGAATCATCATGTGGTAGTTGATCAAGAGCTTCACCTTCACTTCCCTCTTTTGAACCCTAAGTTGTTCAATTAAGGAGGCAAACCCATCAGAAGAACTTGAAGCAATGACTATAATTTCCAGCCCTACATTACAAGATCTTGCGAAATTCACCAACTTTGATCCCAATAATGGTAGAAATCAAAGAATTTCAAAAGCAAGAACAACGGGAAGAGATAACTCTTAATCTCCTTCGCAAATCAACAATCGATCAAGGTATCCCTTTCTCCACATTTCAATGTTTCTTGTTCTGTTTGTGATCATTTATTTTGCTTTATTCTCTTAACAGAGTTATCGAAAAGCCATCTCAAAAGAACAAAGAGGCGTTTAATGAGGTGGATGAAATTCCCAAGAGTGATCCCTCATGTAATTTTTTAGCTCCAAGATGAAATTTTGAGAGAAAATGCCATTAGACTACTCAGAAGATTTCTTCAAGAGGTACTCTTCTTAATTCAAATTGTTTCTTATTACAGTCTTGGGCTCAAATTGGTTGTTGTTTATGCGTTTAAGGTCGCACATTTACTTGGATTTTCTTTGTTTTGATTTAGGGTTCTCTCAAAAATAATATTACAAGAACTTAATTATGTTTTTACAGTTTGGGTATTGGTAGATTATTGTAGAACTTACAATGGGTATTGATATTTTGTGAGTTTTCTATCATTTGGTTAGCAATTCGAAAATTGAAAATCAGGTTAGTTCGTTGGACTATGAAATTAAATACCCACGTTGAATCTATAAGAGTAGCAATTTCACTCGAAGTTTATAATTTGCACATTGCGAACTGTATTATGTTTATAGTGGAAGAAGTACAATTGGAGTTGTTCTCCCAATTTGCAAAAAGAAGGAAATGTATCGCATAAAAAGAAGGAAATGGATAATTATGTAGTGTCGATGACTTGGATAATTTTGGAGTATATGTTATATCTTTTTCTTACCAGTTGTTGTATGATTTTGTTGTGAAATGTATGTAATTTTATGATTCAATTTTGTCTTACATTGGAAGCTCACAAGTGCGTTACTATAAGAAATATTAGGTTAAACTCATCCACCATGATGTTTGGAAATATAAAAAATAATATGTTTACTTCAAATCAAGGTTTAAGAATGCGTTGTTCTTAATAGTAACTTGCGTTGATCACAAACATTTCCGGTGATTTAGACTTATGCTAACATGTGCATTCATGTAGAAAGTAATGCTTAGCGTAGCAAATGTTTCTGAGCATAAACATTTCATTTCTGGTGTACCAAGAAGAGCTTAAAATAAATGTTTTGGGGTGTGATTGAAATACATTCCATTGATTAAGAACACGACTACTTTTTAAGTATTGATCAACGGACATATCTCTTAACGCGTATACAATTGTATGACTAATCATCTATTTATAATGTGGGTCTAAGTGTTTTCTCTTTTGTTGTTATCAGAAGGCTGATAGTCTGCAACTTAATTATCTCTATTTGATTTCACGTAAATCAAAATGGAGAAAGCCGGTAAAGTGGAAAACCAACCTTCCGAAGAAATTATTTAAAATATTGTGAAAATGAATCAGGAAACACTGGAGGCACTTTCTATGCACATGTAATTTCTTTTCTTTGGTACCTTTTGTTCTCATTATGGTCCTTTGCAATTTTCAAGATCATTCATGCATTTGGCCAACAAAACTGATCACATTATGGATTTTGTTATTCTCTGTGATGTGTATGCTATAGTTGTTTAATTTTGTTGTCTGATTACATTGTGTACACGACCA
Organism: Kingdonia uniflora; assembly: GCA_014058105.1. Lineage (NCBI taxonomy): Eukaryota > Viridiplantae > Streptophyta > Magnoliopsida > Ranunculales > Circaeasteraceae > Kingdonia > Kingdonia uniflora. The sequence continues at coordinate 263,956 of JACGCM010002358.1, read as the reverse complement.
TATGTTATTTCAATGTGTATAAAGGGGTCCTTATTCTATTGATCTAAATGGAGATGTAAATATAGTCATTTAACAAAGCTTCAGTCTGGATTAGGCTGACATGCACGGACAATAAGTCTTATTTTACAAGGCTTAAAATATCGCAGCAAGGTGTTATGTTACTGGCTGAAGCTTGCAGTGTATTATAAACCTATTGCAGTTTACTTTTGATGTAAGATAATCAGGATTAGTTAGTTTCAAGATATTAAAGCCCTTGAAATATATATTTTTTGATAAAAGCACTTTACTTTTTTTGGTGTAGAAAAGAGATTGCCCAATTGCAAAACAAAGAAACTGCTATGAAAAAAGCGATTGCAAAAGGCAGCAAAGCTAAACAGAAGGCCAAGAAGAAATAGGTGGATGATGAGATTGCTAAACTTTTTTCGGACCTCAAAGAAAAACAGTGTCCAGCTTGGGTTTCAGTCATTCTGTACTTTGAAATTGGTAATGTATACTTCATACTTCATTTGACATGTAAAATAATGTGCTCTAACTATATAAGTATATCAGGTTAAATCATTAATTAATTTATTTATTTCTTCAAATATTTGCAACTACAGTATATTTGGATTCGGTCGTCGCATTGGTACATGAGAAATGATGTTTACTTTTGTTATGAGTAGTGATTTAGCTTCCATCGAGGGAGATGAATAGGTTTAAGTGTAATTTGATTCTGCCATGAACATTGATCTTACGGGTAGCGCCGAAGGTACGTCGACATTGTCACGGGTAGCGCCGAAGGCGCGTCGACATCGTTGCCTTGGCGAGCCAAGGGTAGTACTAGTATATACATAAAAAAGAAAAATTCCTGACACTTAATACAAAAAGGAGAAGAAGCTTTGAATTGAAATGCATAATCTAAATGCGACAAAAGTTAGGCAATGTTATAAATTTGATAAATCTGACGAAATTAAGATACGCTTGCCATCATATTTGATATATATTATTTCAATTATATCATAGATCAAAATTGGGAATATTACAACTAATTTTTTTAATTTTAGTACATGAATAAAAAAAACATTGTTCAATAAAATATAGGCAAATTTACTCGAAGGAATGTTTGGAAATCAATATCATCATTCTCGTCAAACCCTGTTTGCAACAACCTCCTCTGCGTGTTCCCAGCCATAGACTGATGTTAAAGCATGAGGTGCATCTCCCACCATAGCCTTATCCGATTCATCTCTATTAGATATAACCTAAACCAAACACACCCACAATTTCACAAATGAAAATAGCAAATTTAAAACCATATATAAATTAACATCTCAACATACTACTAAGTAGAACTATTAACTAATGCAATACCTACTTCGGATTGAAGTCTATGAAACTTGTCCGGGTAGCTTATATTATTGAAGTACTTCTTAAGCCATGGATCGGAAACAACAACATCTCAACATACTACTAAGTAGAACTATTAACTAATGCAATACCTACTTCGGATTGAAGTCTATGAAACTTGTCCGGGTGGCTTATGTTATTGAAGTACTTCTTAAGCCATGGATCGGAAACAACAACATCTGGTAAGCTTGACATCTTTGCCAGTGTTTCCGCAATTACTGAAGGTATGTATTCTAAGAAGGTTTAGATAGGATATTTTCCTTGATGGGCTATATTCCTTGGAATAAGGGAGAGAGGGATGAGACTCCTCTGGTTAGCTCGCCTTGACTATTCTGCACTGTATTAAAGATGCACCAATAGTCCAATACTACTATGACCTATTTAGCTTGATTTAATTTGAGACTATGTATGTCATCAGTTTATGTTGGAATTTAACAAAAGCTTCTATTGGGCTTGGGGTAGGGTAGGGTAGGGCTAGGGCTAGGGCTAGGGCTTGGGCTAGGCCTAATCTTTTTAGCAAAAGTTATCTTGGGCTTGGGCTTTGTTGAGCTGCAAACCCGGAAGCCACAAACTCCAAGTTGATTTGGGTTAGTCACAAACAAGCACTAACAAAGAACATACACAACACCAAGTTTATAGTGGTTCGACAAATTGCCTACGTCCACTTTCAAGAGAGAGAGATTTTATTCAAGTTCCCAATTACAATCACCCAAGCCCAATTTTGGATTTCTCATTCAAGAAATCCCCTAAATGTTCTCACCAAAGGATTGTCAAAAGGGCGGCTCTAAAAAAACTTAGGTTTCCCTTTATATACTAGGGAAAACCTTTTACAATCGCTCAAATCTCGAGGAAAAAAAGAGGTTCAAAAACCATCAAAAAACTCAAGTTCCCAGATTTCGTTCGAACGAAATAGGGAGTCGTTCGAACGAAAATTGTCTATGGGCCAAAATTCTAGGGGACTGAATATTGGTCGTTCGAACAAAATATCAAGTCGTTCGAACAACTTGGACTCCTGGGCTAAAATTCCAGGGAGTTGTAAAACAGTCGTTCGAACGACTCTCAACCTCGTTCGAACGACTTTGGCAACAGGCAGCCCCACAATTCTCCACCTGGGTGAAGATTTCTCTAACCAAATAAATCGAAATCTGAGCCGAACATAGAAACCAACCAAACGGACCCAAACAAATACTTTCCACCATCAAATGTCCCCAAAGACCCAAACACACAAACGGCCCAAGGAAACCAACCAATCCAAGCGTCCCCAAAGAGACCAAATCCAAACCAAGCATCCCAAAGGACCAAAAAGCAAACCAAATATCCCAAGAAAACAAAATTGACTGCACCAAATCAATGGTTGCCTACATACCTCCGTGGATCAAGTCGCCCGTAGTTCACAAATCAATGGTTGCCTACATACCAAACAATGATTGAACTTAATTTTTGAAACAACTTTTGTAAACATATCTGCCGAGTTATCTTTGGTGTGAATCTTCTTCAACAAAATCTTACCCACCTCCAGGACTTTTCTAACAAAGTGATAGCGCACATCAATATGCTTTGTGCGCTGGTGATGAACCTGAACTTTGGCCAAGAAGATAATACTTTGACTATCACAGTAAACATCAAGATGATTCATTTTAATGCCCAAGTCGCGCAGAAGACCTTTCATCCAAATAGATTCCTTTATCGCCTCAGTCGCCGCCATATACTCTGCCTCGGTAGTAGACAGTGCCATCGTTGACTGTAGCGTAGATCTCCAACTAACTGGCCCTCTACCCAATATAAATACATACCTGGTAGTAGACCACCCTTTATCCAAGTCACCCATATAGTCAGAATGCACATAACCTACACATAATCGATCAGTCGAATCCTATTTATGAAATTCCAAACCAATATCCACAGTACCTTTAATATACCGTAGAATCCATTTCACAGCTTGCCAACGATCTCTACCCAGATCATGCATATATCGGCTAACCATACCAACCGCCTGAGAAATGTCTGGCCGAGTACATACCATAGAATACATCAAGCTACCAACCGCGCTAACATAAGGAACTTGACTCACATAATCACGTTCCTCATCTGTGTTTGGAGATATAGAAGCCTTAAGCTTAAAATGAGGAGCAAGGGGAATACTTATAAATTTTATGTTACCATCAATGCCAAATCTCTGAAGTACCTTCCTCATATACAAAGTTTGAGTGAGACCCACCGTTCCATTCCTTCTATCTCTATGAATCTCTATACCAAGAATCTTTTTTGCATCACTAAGATCCTTCATTTCAAATTCCTCACCCATTTTCTTTTTCATCTTATCAATCTCGCTTTTGTGCTTACACGCAATAAGCATATCATCCACATACAAATGAAAGTAAATAATGGACCCGTCACGTAGCTTGCGTAAGTAGACACAATGGTCATAATGACTCTGCTTGTACTTCTGCCCAATCATAAACTAATCAAACCGTTTGTACCATTGTCTTAAAGACTGCTTTAAACTGTACAACGACCTTTTCAGCTTACACACAGTCTTCTTTCTCCGCAACCATAAACCCACTCGGCTGAGTCATATAGATCTCTTCTTTCAAATTCCCATATAAGAGCGCCGTTTTAACATCGAGTTGTTTCAACTCCAAATTGAATTGCGCTACTAAGGCCAATAGTATCCGTATGGAAGAATGTTTCACAATTGGAGAAAATACCTCATTGTAATCGATCCCTTCCCTTTGAGGGCAGCCCTATTCTACTAATCTCTCCTTAAAGCGTATTTCATCATTAAGAGATCCTAGTTTCTTTGTGTAGACCCATTTACGCTTTCTTTACTTTCGGCAACACAGAAAGTTCTAAAGTTTCATTTTTGAAAAGAGAGTACATCTCTTCCTTCATCGCTCCCCCATTGTTTAGCTTCAAAACCGTAAATAGCCCCCTTATTGGTGGAGGGAACATCCTCTTCAACGACCAGAAGTGCATAGGCTACCATGGCCTCACTTTTGGAAGCACCATATCCATTGTAAGAGAACTCGGTTTGCTTATAACCTTAATGCCATAAATATTGGGAGCGAGAGTCTCGATCCAGATGACTGACGAACACCATTTCTTGCTTAATTCAACAGTTCTACCCTCACAGAGGACCCTAAAGCCAAACGTTTGTTACAAAAAAATTGCCTCAGATACACCATCCACAAATGTGTGTTACGTCACAAATCCCCAAATGGTATCCACTTCCGGTGCATCTCTCAAAACAAAGCCACTACAATTCTTGCCGAACTCCATGAAAGTACCTGCGGTGCCCACACTGCTGTTCGATCTATGGCCCTTCGAGCCTTATCCCAAGGTTTATTCTAGCCTAATATGAAGAAGCAAGATGATGAGTACGCCAAACATTGTGACAAATGCCAACGTCACACCCACGACATCCATAACCCATCACAAGATCTCTATTGTAGTCAAGTCTCTTGGCCTTTCAAGTGGTGGGCCATCGATCTCGTGGGTCGTTTACCAAAAGCATCGGAAGGCCGAGAAAATATTCTTGTGGCAACAGATTACTTTGCTAAATGGGCCGATGCCGTGCCTTTATATCGAACCAGAGAAGAAAAAGTCATTAAGTTCTTATGGGTGAATTACATTACACGCTTCGGCTGTCCTCACATGATTCGATGAGACAATGGTCTACAGTTTGTCGGGAATAAAGTCTGTAATTTCCTTAAAAAGTACAACATCATCCTCTCCCCCTCAGCACCTTACTACCCCTAGGGGAATGGTCAGGTCGAAGATATTAATAAAACTGTAGTCAACGGTCTTAAGAAGTGGGTCGATGAGAAGAAAGGACGATGGGTCTAGGAACTACAATATGTACTCTGGGCTTATCAAACAGCATGACGAAAGGTGATGGGCTGCACACCTTTCCTTCCAGCCTATGGTACCGAAGCGGTTCTACCTACTCAATTTAAAGTGCCAACACGCGACCCCAACCGCCCAGACGAAGATAATGAGTATGAACTCGGATACAATATGCTATGGATCGACAAAGCTAGAGACCGGGCCATCACAAAACTCGGCCGTTACCTTCTCTCTCTCCTGAAGTCATACAACAAAAGAGTTCGACCATGCAGTTTTAATATTGGAGATTTGATAATTCGGCGAGTCACACCCTCTTCGAAGCCTCGCAATGCCCGTAAGCTAGCCGAATCCTAGGAAGGACTTTATGTCGTGTATGACAAAACCGACAAAGGTTTCTATTATCTGATGAGATAAGCGGAAGAGCCTCCACCCAATCCTTGGAACACAATGCAGTTAGTCTCATACAACGGGCCATAGCCTCCACCTTGTTCAACTGATGTAAATACCGCATAATCAATAAACATATCTTTTCCTCTGAACTTCGTATCCTCTCTTTTAGTGAATTTCTTGGCCTAACCTAAGTATCATGTCAACCCTTCGACCAGACTGATACTTGGGGGTGACCTAGAAGCTTTTCAAGTTTCCAAATTCGAGTAAACTCGAGGGGCATGAATGGTTGACAGACGGGACCCTCGGGAATGTATTAGGTGTGACCACGTTATGCTTTGCTTAGGCTCAATCCCGCGGCCTAACTCGGGAGTGACCTTCAAAGTCCAGTGAATTTCCTAGCCTAGCCTAAGTATCATGTCAATCCTTCGATCAGACTAATACTTGGGGGCGACCATGAAATTTTTTTAAGTCTCCAAATTCTAGCAAACTCGTGGGGCATGAATGGTCGACAGACCGGACCCTCGGGAATGCATTGTGGGCGACCACATTATGCTTCGCTTAGGCTCAATCCCGCGGCCAGACCTGGGGGCGACCTTCAAAGTTTAGTAAATTTCTTGGTCTAACCTAAGTATCATATCAACTCTTCGACCCGATTGATACTCGGGAGCGACCTCAAAGTTTTTCAAGTCTCAAATTCTAGCAAACTCAAGGGCTTGAATGGTCAATAGACCGGACCCTCGGGAATGCATTTTGGGTGAACACATAATGCTTCGCTTAGGCTCAATCCTGTGGACAGACCCGGGGGCGACCTTCGAAGTCCAGTGAATTCGTGGCCTAACCTTAGTATCATATCTATTCCTCGACTAGACTGATACTCGAGGACGACCTTAAAGCTCCTCAAGGTTTTGGTTCAAACCCTGTTACAAACATTTTATACTTCTAACATGCAAAAATTCAAGTATACAGGAATATCAGCAATTCAACGACAGGTACGATACCCTAGTACAATATATTTTAGCAACTCAAAGTTCATTATACTAGAGAAATTTAAATCAATCACAAACAGACAGTTCAAGCTCAAATAAGTTACAAAGTGTTCGAATGCTAACCATTACTCAAAATATTTCAGCACCACAACAAGATAAGAGAAAAGAGTTTGCTACAGCAAGAAGATAACTATAGTACCTCATACAGGAGTGGCCACATTACTTCCACCTACAGGTTCTTCTACAACAACACCTCTAGCACCTTTGGAGACCCCATCTACTACCGCACCAGCAGTAACATCTTTGGACAATGGAACTTCCACGCCCTCTCCCACACCTCTACCAGCGGGATCCATGCCAATCCTCTCTTTCTGCACAACACCTAAAACAGGAGGCTCTTCGGGCGCAGGAAAGCACTTCAGAGCTATGGGATCATACCCCAAACTCTTCATAAAGATCTTTAGCTTGGTGGTTGTCTCACACTCCTCATCGAATTTCCCCTAGAAGGTTTTTTTCTATTCTTCCATTTCCTTCCCCTTCTTAGCAAGCTTCGAATCCAACACCTTCTGCATTTGAGCATGGTTGTCACGCTGAGCTCCGTTTTCCCTCACACAATTAGCTCTGATATTTTATTGTTCTCGCTTTAGCTGTTAACCTCGGACACCAGTGACATCTCAGTTCCTCGAGAAAGTTCCAGATTTTTAACCGTTTATTTCAGTTGCCTCGTTGCAACCTTCTGGGCCTTGATAAAAGCTTGAGACCAAGCATGCGCCTACTAGAATGCTTAAACCATCAGTGCTTCTCGAAGCATGGTGAATTTTAGTAAAATTTTAGAATCTTTGAAAGCAGTTACCTTATGCAGAGCCTTATTCATTTGCTTCCTAGCCTCTTTTGGGTCATTTCTACAGAGTGTCGTCATCAATGCGGCCTTGGTTCGAGCCTTCTCCTCTAGTTTCATTTCTTGCCGCGCTTTGCCTGTCTCTTCCATATCATCATCTCCCTGCTCCATATGCCTCTTACATTCAATAGTCTTTGGCTGTTGGACTTTCAAAGGTTCGGGATCGACTCTGCCCTTACCTTTGTTAGCCTGCTTCGACGCCTCTGGAACTACTTTGGGCACTGGCGCTGCTTACTGCCTCTTTGGAACATAATTCACTTTCTGGGTCAATCTTAGTTTTTCTATTTCTTTGACCCCTCTCGAAGCACCTTCTTCTCCCCTCTTCTTTGATGGCCTTGAAACGACAAGAGTGGTTCAAAGTAACAAATTTGTCTTCTTCTTCCTCTTCCTTTTGATACATAGCTTCTTGAAGATCCGGTTTATCCACTCCTCGTCAAAGTCAATAAGTTTGTCAATGTACCTCCCCGGATTCGTCAAAGTTTAGTTACCAGGTTCTGCAAAACAAATAAAAACATGTTTACCACTCTATTTGATCAATATTTCAAAAACTAACCTTCGACCGTCAACTTACTTGGATTGTAGACCCTATGCTGTAACTTATAAACGTCATCCTCTTCGGCATTCTCGTAATTACCTCGCACCATAACCAAATCTTTATCCCACCCTCGACCCATCGAGCATAAATCAAATAGGCATGGCTTATCTGGATGACATTGGATGTGGTATGTGTTCACCTTCTTGTTAGTTTTCTTAGAGTATAACAATACAATATCAAACCACTCGATCAAACACTCTTCTCACGTCACAGTTCTATATTTATACCCTCGACCACCCTCATTATTTCATATAAGCTACCATTCATCTGGCACGGGGCAACTTCACAGAAGTTTAATACCTCCTTCACCAGCCTTCGAAGGGGTAGTTGCATCCCTAGCCAAATTTGGCCTCTAAATACCATAAAACCCTATTGAGGGATAGCCTTGAAGGTATACTCAGACCCTACTATAATTAATTCTACCCCTACCTTCGACAATTCCATCTTAGCCATAAATCGATCAAGTCTCAGCTTCTCTTGAGCTGAGATTGACCCTGCAGCTCCCCTCGAACCAGTTGAGCTCTCACTACTATCACTTTCTCCTCCCTCCATCCCTCTCCCCGGTCACTTGAGCCTTACGACATTTACTACTGGAATCCCCACCTTCGGGTACTACCATAGCCAGAGGGACATTTGTTGTAATGTCTAACACCTCTATGTCACTGCTCTCACCCCTTGAGCCATGACCAAATACACTCGGCTCATTTACGTCGACCTCTTCGTCTATCAGCCTCAACCTCAAAGATTGACTGGTACACATTATACCCTACAAAAGAAGAAGCACGCAATTAGATCGATATATTCGACTATTACGTCTCGATAACTTATTTTGATCTACCCTCTCCAACTCGCCCAACCCATAGTTGAATGTTCGATTATAGCTCTGGTAACCACCTAGATATTCCTAATTTCCTACTGGGCCGTACCTCCAACAACTTGGATTACCCTCTCCCTCAGCCAGGCCTTCACCAACATAAACTCTAAACATCACCTACCTCTCAATATATTCACAGCAGATGAAACTACAATGGCGAGTTACAAATAACAAATAATCTATCTATGAAGAAAGTCAGAAGAGTACCTGTACAATTGATTAAGGTAGCAACAATGGCAGTTCTTTCTCTCCTTTGTAACAACCCCTACCTCAACAATGGAGTATGTTTTCCTCTCCGCTTCTCTATTTTTCTTTGTGACTGAATAATTGGGAAAAATAGTTTCTTTCTCCCTCTATATATACATCCTCAAAATAATAAAAAATTGCCTCAATTTCTGAAACTGTCATCATTACCACTCTGCCACTCCCCCTACTTTTTGGCTGAGTTGTGTTCTGCCGTATTTACCCTAAACTATTCCCATGTGCGTATCCCACTCCCACATTTCTTATATTAGCCAGGCCAAACCTTTTGGTACCCTGCCCGAGGCTGTCAAGTCTAACTTATACATCATGCCAACTCTTTTTCCATAACCCAAGGAAGCAATATGATGACCTACAGGGATCTTTGCCCTGGGAACTGTACTGCTTCTAACATGCTAGCTGCTTTGGCTATCAGTTTTTGCAATCGAAGCCCATTTACCTTCGACACAAAGAAATTTCCAAGCCGATCCTAATCCCGTCTACGAACCATCGTCTACACTTTACGTTGAACATTCGTCCACACATACCTGATATTTGATACGTCGGCCTAAAATTTTTGGTTATTCGATTTTATCTAAGTTGCTTACAGTTTTCTAATAATCCTTCCTACAAGCTCGACATTCAAGAAATTGTTATCGCGCTTAAATTACCATCGTCTGCTGTGTTTGTTACACTTGCACATAAACAATTCAATATCACACCTCGACAATTGTTTTAATGCATTCCATTTTATTCGAGCAACTGTCTTTACACCGATTTAAAAAAGAAGAATGAACAACAACAATAAAAACAAGCAACATCAACAGAAGACACCATCACCATCCCACGCCTGTACTTTTACCATAACCAAGAAGTCCCTCTTTGCAGACTGGGCAATTCTTATAGAGCCCAATCTCCTCGTCATCAACTCGGTCTTCTTCACTTATTAGATCTTCTGCCATGTACTGAGAGAAGTAGAACTGGTTACTGGCAAGTGGATTCATCCATTGCAGTACCCTCCACCAGTGAGCATACGGCATCTTAGAGATTAACTCCTCTGGCTCTAGTTTGACCAAGTCAGGCATAACCCAGTCTAACTCACGGTCCCCAAAGAATTTCTCAATCAACTTATGCATTATCTGACGCCCTCTAGCTTCCATTCTCTTATGATATTTTGTATTAGGAGTGGTGTCCATAGTTTGACCGCTCGGGGAAGAAGATGCAGATATTTTACTCAGGGAAGACGGTATAGATGTTTAATGCTCTCCTAACACCCCCTACTTGTACTTGAAGGTAAATGTATTTTATCCCTCCATAATTTCAACCCGCATTAATCACAGTCTTTAAATTACCTTCCTCAAAATTATAACAGTCACACTTTTCAACTTCCCAGACTCAACCATTTTCTCAGCACGCGCACTCTACAACAATTTCTGAGGTCTTGCTGTCGACGCATATTTATCCTCGACCCCCTTTTTTGCTCAAACCTTCGACACCTCTCTATATTCTGTCACAACATTTTCTACATGTACATAGTGCTTCGAGAATTCGGGGTCACTTATTAATTCAAAGGTCAAATGTTAACCTATGTCTTCGATCACTACATTATCGTTCAAAGTAACTTTCCCCAAGTAGGTTACTATCTATACTTTTTACCCTTCGTTCGAAGGTGGAGTTTCAAATCTGCGCCTACATACTATTCATCTATAGCACTTGTCAGATACACAACACATTGTTCCATTTAACTACTATTTCATTCTGATACTTCGATAATACAAAAAGGAGTAAAACATACAGAAACCAACAAAAATAGAAAAACTGAAAAACACCGCCACTACCATACCACCACCCTGCGAAGAGCCCCCTATTTACAGAAGGGCCAGTTCTTCTTGCATAGCCCTAGTTCATCTTCCAGCAACTGGTCCTCCTTTTTCACTAACCGCTCGGCCAAGCTCTAAAGGAAGTAGTACCGTTTGCTGGCTGTTGGGTTCATCCACTGCACCACCCTCCACCAGTGTGCGTACGGCTGCCCATTGATCAGCTCTAGCTCGACCAGGTCTAGCATGACTCAGTCTAACCTTTCATCGCCAAAGAACTTTACCTTCAGCTCCACCGCCTTTCACCCTATTCAGCTGTCCCATTCATCCATCTTCCTTTGGTATCGGATGTTCGGTGTGGTCTCCATGTTATGTATTACTTAACAAGGAAAAAGCAGAAGAAGACTATGGTGCATTGCCTCCTGGTAACCCCTATTTTATGCCACTATTAAGGGTATTTATTATCCCGTACTCACCAATCAAACTTAATTACCCACCTTAATTACCTCCCTTAGAACTGCCAGATTCAATAGTCAACCCTTCAACTTCCAATACCTAAGTACTTCTCTCAGCATGTGCCCCCTACACTAATTTTTGAGGCCCCTACTGAGAGGGGGCAAATGTAGTAGCCTACTCGCAGCCTTCTAGCTCCAATTGAACACTCGAAGGCTACATCAAAGCCTACCTAGAGATTCGAAGCCCAGGAAGACAATAGCTATGTCTTCAAAGCCTACCGAGACTAATCGAACACTCGAAGGAACCATCGAAGCCATCCATTGTAGGCGAAGATAGATGAACAACGCATGAACTACGCATCAGAACTAGAAATACTTTGACCATGGTCGTACAAGGTCGAAGGGAAACATGTTAGACGGACAGCTCACCAGACAGAACAGTGGAGCACACCGCACGATAACTGCGGTGCCAGATCCAGCAACTACAATGTAAGAACCGACAACTACAGTGCTAGGAACAACAACTACAGTGTCAGACTCAACAATTACAGCATTAGAACTGACTCTTGGTACAAGTCAGTTGTCCCAGGAGGGTACACATGTAACTTGACCTCCCATGGTGACTCAGCCCTTTCTATGTTCTATAAATATGAGGGAGGAGGAACTATGAAGAGGTTATAAAGATCCCTCCCAACAGACCTTTCAAGTTACCCTTCGAATACCTTATAATAACCCAGTTCTTGATACTTTGACTTCTCTACATATATAACATAACTCTTAAAAATCCTCACCAGAGGTCCTGCAGTGACCCATTCTAGGCCTCCACGCAAGTGTATAATCTACATAGTAAGTTTTATTATTATTGATTGTATGCTTAAAGCCCCCTGGTCGAAGATAAAACTCATAGTGTAAGATTTAGTTTCACCTCTCGCGAAGCTAGGCCCCTTCAGATTGATCGATCAATCTTGGAAAAAAATTTCTCCAAATATATGTCAAAGAAAATTTGGGATTCTATGAAGCAAAAATATCTCGGAACAGCGAAGGTAAAGCGTGCACAGCTTCAAGCACTTTGTGCAGATTTGAGACTCTAAGCATGCAAGAAGGAGAGTATGTTTCTGATTATTTTTCAAGAACTATGGCGATTACAAATAAGATGCGAATCCACGGTGAGAAGATGAGGGATATCATCATTATCGAGAAGGTTCTTCGATCGATGATATCAAAGTTTGATTATATGGTTTGTTCGATTGAAGAATAGAAAAACCTTGATGCACTCACAATCGATGAATTGATGAGTTTGTTGTTAGTTCATGAGCAAATGATCAATCAATATGTTACAGTAGAGCAAGCATTGTAGGTTTCAACAACCAATCAATCATCGGAGACAAGAGATGGTGGTTGAGGATGGGGACAAGATAACCGCGATGGACGATCAACTAATTTTCGGGGAAGAGGCAGAGGATGCACTAACAGCCACAAAGACTATCAAGGGCCAAAACCATTTGATAAATCCAATGTCCAATGTGCTGGATGTGACAAGTTTGGGCATTACCGTTCAGAATGCCGAACAAACCCTTATTCGGAAAGAAACAACAAACTGAATGTTGCGGAGAGCGAAGATGAAATTTCACTTCTTTTGGTGTGCAATACCGAAGAAGAAACTTGTCAAAATATGTGGTACTTGGACACGGGAGCAAGTAATCACATGTGTGGAGACAAGTCTGTTTTATCGGACCTAGATGATTCTTTCCAAAACTCGGTAAAATTCGGAGATGATTCTAAAATTTTTGTTATGGGGAAAGGCGATATCAAGCTCCAAGCCAAAGATAACTCTCAGCAGGTTATTTCTAGTGTTTTCTATGTTCCTGGTTTGAAAATTAATTTGCTTAGTGTGGGTCAACTTCAGGAGAAAGGCTATGAGATCATCATTAAAAAAGACATTTGTCGAATTGAAGATCTGAAAAAGGGTTTGCTTGCACAGGTAAGCATGACTTCAAACCGGATGTTTCTTTTATAAATCAAAAATGACGTATTTCCCTATTTTGCAAGTATAGTGAATGATGCATCCTAGATATGGCATCTTCGTTATGGACACTTGAACTTTAGAGGTTTGAAGCTTCTTCGACAAAAGGGCATGTGTGTGGAGATTGTGTTGTAAGCAAACAACACCGTGATCCATTTCCAAAAGGAGTAGCATGGAGAGCTAAGAAGGCACTAGAGCTGATTCATTCTAATTTATGTGGACCAATCGATCCACAATCTAATGGTAATTAAAGGTACTTCATGACCTTTATCGATGATTATAGCCGCAAAATTTGGGGTTATTTTTTCTAGGAGAAATCGGATGTTTTTTCGTTGTTCTAATGCTTTAAGGCTCTCATTGAAAAAGAGGCAGGGAATCCTATAATTGTTCTTCGATCAGATCGTGGTGGAGAATACAACTCCAAAGAATTCACATTTTTTTGTGTGAAATATAGGATCAAAAGGCAATTGACGACATCCTATACTTCGCAGCAAAACGGTGTCGCAGAAAGGAAGAACCGTACGATCATGGATATGGTACGAAGCATGCTAAAAACAATGAATATTCCCAATAGCTTTGGGCCTGAAACTATTTTGTGGAGCATCTATATACTAAATTGGATCCCTACAAAATCCATCATGAACATGACACCGGAGGAGGCTTGGAGCGGAAGGAAACCCAATGTCGAGCACTTGCAAATTTATGGATGCATCGCATATGCTCCCATTCCCGACGAAAGAAGGAAAAAACTTGACGACAAAGGTGAGAAATGTATTTTTCTTGGTTATACTGATTATTCAAAAGCTTACACATTATATAATCCTATAACTGGGAAGATTATCATTAGTCGTGATGTGATCTTCGATGAAGAAAATGCTTGGAAATGGAATGATAATGATAATGGACCAGCTATCCCATTGATGTTTGATAGCAATGATTCAAGTTTAGTTGTACTAAATGAAGCACAAACATCACATTCTCCTAACATGTCCTCAATAGGACCATCCATCCTTCAAACAATGCCTCAAAATAACCCTCAAACCATGCCTTCCAACAGCCCTCCAAACATGTCTTCTTCAATCATATCCACTCCGCAAAACATGTCTTCAACCAGCCCTCCTTTATTGGTGCGATCAAGGTCGGACCCATCCCTTTTAAGACCTCAAGGATCCATTTGAAAACCAACATATCTGGAAGACTATAAGGTAGGTAGAGTTGTTCGATCGGATGATCCAGTGGTATATATTGCTTTATTTGCTGGTAGTGATCCACGAAAGTTTCATGATGCGATCAAAAAATTAAAATGGCAAGAGGCAATGAATGAGGAGCTGAAGGCTATTGAGAAGAACAATACGTGGGAGTTAATTGATTTTCCGTATGGTTCTAAATCGATCGGCGTCATGTGGGTTTACAAGAAAAATTTGAATGCGGAAGGAAATGTAGATAAGTGCAAAGCACGGTTGGTGGCCAAGGGATTGATTTCGATGAGGTGTTCGCTCCAGTCGCACGACAAGATACTATCCGAATGGTTGCCTTATCCGCACAACATTAGCCCATTTTTCAGTTAGATGTGAAATCGACGCTTTTTCACCGAGACTTGCAAGAAACCGTCTTTGTAGATCAACCTCCTGGTTACGAGAAGAAGGGGAGCGAGAAGATGGTGTATTGGTTACGAAAAGCTTTATACGGCTTGAAATAAGCTCTACGAGCTTGGTATAGTCGCATAGAGGCGTACTTCCTAAAAGTGGGCTTCAAAAAATGTCCATATGAGCCTACACTTTTTGTGAAGTACGGAACTGATGGGAAGTTTTTTATCGCAATGATTGTACAATGTTTGAAGACTTCAAACAATCGATGATGGCATAATTGAAAATGTCTGATCTGATCTTGGGAAGATGCATTACTTCCTTAGTATTGAAGTGATACAATCAAAGTTGGGAATTTTTATATCACAGAGAAAATACACAAGGGAGATTTTGGAACGGTTCAAGATGCAATATTGCAATCCAGTTCATACACCAGTTGAAGTCGGATTAAAGTTAACAAAGGACCCTCAAGGAGAACAAGTTGATAGCACAGTTTATAAACAGATCATGGGTAATCTCATATATTTAGCTACAACGAGGCCAGATATTTAGCATGCCGTAAGCCTAATCAGTCGATACATGGAGACTCCGACGGACATGCATCTTAACGCTGCAAAAAGGATTATGAGATATATGCAAGGTACAATTGACCTTGGCATTCTTTACATGAAAGAAGAATCATCTGATTTAATTGGTTACACCGATAGTGACTATGGCGGAGATCAAGATGACAGGAAGTGCACAATGGGATATGCATTTTTATTGGGTTCGGTAGCAATTTCTTGGTCGTCAAAGAAACAACCCATAGTTACTTTGTCCACCACAGAGGTAGAGTACGTCACTGCTGCATCATGTGTTTGTCAGGCAGTATGGCTAAGAGGATTTCTTGGAGAACTATGTTTTTCTCTGGATAGTGGCACTCTTATATATTGTGTGACAACACTTCAACAATCAAAATGTCAAAGAATCCAGTTCCCCATGGGCGAACCAAACACATTGATGTTCGGTACCACTTCATAAGAAATCTCGTGAAGGATTGTGCAATTAATCTCTTTCATTACAGGTGCGAAGATCAAATTGCGGATATATTTACAAAACCACTCAAGATAGATGCGTTTGAAAAGCTCTGAGAGCTCCTTGGAGTATGTTCGTTAAAAGAGAGGAGTTGCTCAGAAGGCTCGGCATAACCTGTGTCGAAAGGATATACCATCGGAGGAATCAGACCGATGGTGTCGCTCCTAAACTGGTATTAGCATATCCAATTTAAGGGAGGGTGTTAGAACTAGGTCATGTGTTGAATAAATCTCCCTGGAGAATAGGGCAGTCCATGTTTGTAGTTAAGTCTAGTTAATGGTTGTAATAGTGGCTACTGAAGTGGGATTAGTTGCCCCATTTTAGAGAATTTGTTATACTCAGTTCCTATATAATGGGTTGAGTTCCTTAGCTATAAACACTGAGTTTTACAGTTGAATAAAATCACTTCAATCCCTACAATTTTGTTCTTCATTTTCTCTATCTCTCTCTCATCTACAATCTGTTATCTTTTATTGAAATCTGATTTTATCTCTTTATGATTCCCTCTCTGAATTACCAGTTTGTAGCTGATGGAGGACTCACACGAATTAGCCGAATTGCCAGGATGGGTATTCTTAGGAAAGGTGCCGGAGTGGATTCCAGATGTTCGCTTTTTCGTCCCCGGTAGATATCTAAATTTAGTATATATTTTTTTCTTAAAATCATTGAAAGGATTCTTTTCAACAGAGTTGCAACAAATACTTCCAAGCTGCTCTGCCTGAATTGTATTGGTGTTAAGAGTAGTATGTAAGACACATAGCTTGCCTTTTGCACTGATGTGGGTCTCATGCATTAAACAAAGTAAGGAAGGATGCCGACACTCTGATGAGAACAACGTTTATAGTGTTTCCACTATTGATTCTGCTTGCTATATAATTGATCCTCATATATTGGGATTTCACGAGGCTTGCTCCAGGAACACCACCTTTTTAGAGGCCAAGGCATTGTTGGAAGAGCATTCACGACAAACCTGCCGTGCTTTCCAACTGTCATAACCGCCTTTAGCTAAAAGGATTATCCTCTTTCTCACTATGGAAGAGTCTTTGGGCTATAGTGAAGGACACCGAAGACAGGCAAAGAACGAAAGGCATACTTTCTAACCAGGGTGGAGATGCAAATGGCGTGTTTCCTTCCTTAACTAACTGATATCTTGTTCATAACTTTTCTATAAATTATAGGTGCACAATCTGAAATTTTTAAAATGAAGTAATCCGAGGACATGCTAAGAGCAAAATCCATATTTTCTATTCAAGTTGAAGAATCAAAAGGCATGTTTCTTTAACTATCTAACACCGAGTAGATATGTATATACTGATTCATTGATAGCTTAATAGATATTGCTTGATATTATATATCTTTTGCTTGATGGATTATCTCATGGCCTTATTTACATGCGCAAACTTATTGCATGAGGTCTCAAAGGGAAGATGAAATCAGCTAGTCCAATTTGCAATAATGTTATAAAGAGCATGTTCTGTCTTTCCTAAGGCTTAATCCCAGACTACTCTTTCTACCTGATGTTGGCAAATCAAGAGCTTTTAGATTGGTTTATAAATTAAACTAGAGGGACCCCCAAAATTATTACTAGTCACTATACTGCTTCAGATCAGAAATTACAGTTAGTACAGATGGTATTGTGGCTTATAAATGTCTAGTGTCATGTATCTTCAATACCAAGGTTATGGATATAATCAGTAGGTATTTTTATTTACTCGTATTTTTCTTACTCGTGGATTTTCAGTAAACCCTTAGAATTTGATTTATGATCCTTGTGTGTTATTTCCCTACATGAAAGCAATTCCTTGATGGCTCCAAAAGCAATAAGAAGTTATCTCAATTGATTGTGATGACTTCATCTCTGTTTATGTTCTGTTTTAGAACTTGTAACTTGTATAACATTG
This sequence comes from Kingdonia uniflora, assembly GCA_014058105.1. Taxonomy (NCBI): domain Eukaryota; kingdom Viridiplantae; phylum Streptophyta; class Magnoliopsida; order Ranunculales; family Circaeasteraceae; genus Kingdonia; species Kingdonia uniflora. Next base: position 245,885 of record JACGCM010002358.1, on the reverse strand, counting down.
TCAACTCTTCAGCTTTATCTTTATTGATTTCATTGTTATAATTAATTTTATAGATGATGCAAGGTAACATCTGGGTGGACCCAAACTCTCGTGGCCTTGCTCAATCAATAGCCTTCATTCTCAGATTCTAACTCGAGGTCTTGGTGGCTTCTTTCAACCTGAAGGATCGTCAGAGCGACGCGCACATCAGGAGTTAATTAATATAAAGAATTAAAAGTGCAATGTGTGTGCATTCTTATGTTATCAGTACATAAGTGTGCATGCCTTCACATTTTCAAGAACTATGTCTTCTTCAATACCAGTTAGTAAATAAATTATGTGTTTATTAGCGATCAATTTTTTTTTAATGTTCTTGGTGTTTTATTCTTTGAAGTCCTTTTTTATGAATTTGTGCTATGACTTATGTCATTGTTCCAAATATTATAATAAGTTTCTATATACTGGATTACTGGTGCTGTTAAAAGTAAACTAATGGTGCAAACACCAGTTTCATGATAATAGAGAAAATTTTAATTGTAATCCAATTATGCATCAGTAAATAAATGGCGGAAACCACCTGCCAAATAGGTCAAATTTAAATTTAATTTTTTTCCTTTTAAGAACCCTTTTGCCACGACCAATTTTGTAGCAATTGAAGTTTCATTTGCCACGAAACTGCCCCAATTTAGCCTGTGGCAAAAGGTTACGTTTTAGCCAGGTCAGGTTCATGCTTGAGTATTAGCCACACCACCAGTTGACACGACTCTAGGCACGGGTGTAGTCGTGGCGAATGGTATTAGCCTCGGCCAGAGCGGTGGCCATTAACGTTAATTCTAGTAGTGGTTGAGCATAACCTTTGGCTTTAAGTCTTGCCTTGAAGCGTATATCATCATCTTGAGATCCTTGATTACGTGTCGACCCAGTTACACCCCATCGCCTTCTTTCCCTTGGGAAACTTTGAAAGTTCCCAAGTTTCGTTCTTAAGAAGAGAATACATCTCTTACTTCAACCCTCCATCTCATGGTTAGCTTCGGAACCTTAAATAGCTCATTTATAAGTGGAAAGAACGTCTTCTTCAACGAATGGTAGTGCGTAAGCTACCATGGCCCTCACCTTTGGAAGTACCATGTCTTTTGTTAGCCATCCTGACTTACTTGTATTACTTTTAGGTTTACTAGTTACAATTGATTCCACTACTGGAGTCTCCTCATATGTACTACCAAATGTTCAACTTTCGTATATGTCTCCATCATCTGGAACATAAACTAATGGCATATCATTTGTTATCATACCGATAGATGACACCCCATTTTGTATAAAACTATTTGGACCATGTGAAGACGCATCAATCTCCACCCATTGGAAAGTCTTACTTGTCATCTTCTCCTCGTACTCAGAGACATATGACTTCATATAAGTCACATCAAAAGTGGTATCCCTGCTATGAATAATCTTCCGATCTTTCGTATTCCATAACTTGTAACCTTTCACCCTTTTCTTCTTACCCAGAAAAATGGTTTTCCTTGCTCGAGGATCCAACTTACCATATTTGACATGATTGTATGCCGGACACCCAAAAATAAGAATTATATCATAATCTGTAGCAGGTTCTCCCGACCAAGTTTCCATTAGTATTTTACCTTCAATTGTAGCCGAAGGTAACCTATTGATGAGGTAGCATGGATATGTCAAAGCCTCAACCCAAAACGCTTTGCCCAACCTAGAATTAGATAATATACATTATACATTCTCTAACAAAGTATGATTCATGTGCTCTGCTACCCCTTTTTGGTTTGGTATCTCCCTAAATGTGAAATGTCAAACAATTCCCTCATTCTGACATACTTGAAAGAACAGATCACTTGTGTACTCCCTAACATTATTTGAACAGGGTAATTTGATATTTCTGCCAGTTTGAGTTTATATCAACTTCTTCCACCTCATGAATTTTTCAAGAACTTTATCATTCCTTCTCTTGGAATATACCCACACACGCCTATAAAAATCATTAACAAACAACAAAAAATAATGTTTACCTTCAAGTGATACATTCCTTGAGGGTCCACATACATTTGAATGAACATAGTAAAGAATTCGACGAGTATGATGGAGGGCCGTGCTAAACTTTATCCTTGTCAGCTTGCCTAGAGCACAATGCTCACAGACATCTAAATTTTATGCCTTAACACCTTTCAATATCCCTTGATTAGCAATAACTCTCAAGAAGTTCTCACCCGTATGCGGTAAACACCTATGCCATAATCTAGTGGTATCTCTGGAAGTAGTCTCCACACTTTTCGCAGTAGCAACATCATCAAAAATAGTCGTACAAGTTGCTACTTTTTCTTTGACCCTTCAAACCCACTATTGCTCCCTTAAGACCCTTTTTAACCCCATTTTAAGGCACAACCTTATAGCCTTTCACTTCAAGTAAACAAGTTGAGATAATATTCTTCTTCATTGTCAAAATATACCGAACCTCCTTAATTTCTTTAACCAAACCATTGTGCAACTTAAGATGAATAGTTCCTATCTCCATTAAGCGATAGGAATAATCTTTTCCTGTCAACACAGCTCCACCTTCTAGCCTTTTGAAACTAGAAAAATAACCACTTTCGGGACAAATATGATAATTAGCACCCGAATCCACAATCCATTCTTTATAATCAATAATACATGAAGAAGGGTAATTGGGTCCAAGAATTGCCACATGTATTATGGGCATATCGCACAATACCTCGAGTATCGACCGGATGCACGTCATTCCTATTAGCATATGGTACTGAGGCAATAATCCCCACTCAATATCATCACCCATTGCGCGACCATACCATGGCTGATGAAGAAAATGAATTCCAGTTGGCATGTAATATGAACTGGATCAAGGAAACTAGAGACAGAGCAATCATGAACTTGGGAAGATACCACCAGGCTCTAGACCAATATTATAGAAAATGAGATCTTCATAGAGAGTTTGAAATAGAAGATCTCGTCCTCTGAGAAATCCCCAAACACAAAAAAGAAATCAATGCTTGGAAACTGGTCAAAAATTGGGAAGGTCCTTTCGTTATTGTTAGGAAAAGTGGTTTTGGTTCTTACGATCTCGTAACTGAATGTGGGGAATGAGTGCCTAATCCTTGGAACGTAAGAAGATTGAAGTTATATCGGCGCTGATAATCTATCACAGTATACTTTCCTAAATAAATCTATCATCATGTATGCCGATCTTACATCAATGAAATACTTATGTTTGATCACCATTCATCTGAGTACTTTATACTATTTCATACATTACTCCATCTAACATTCTTTGTTAGTTAATCTTACAAGAATGAAATACTTGTGTCAGATTGCCCTACATTACAGTACTTTTCTAATATATTATACAAGTACTTCTATGTATAGAATTATTGCTTCAGCAATTTTGATCTTCTCAATACACTACAGGTCGCATATTAGTTAATCCCAATTCGGCCAACCCATCTAATACATTGCAGGTCACTAATTGGTTCATCTAATGCGACCACACAGATTGCATATTACATGTCAGTTATTGGTTAATCCCAATTTAACAAACCCATCTAATACATTACAGGCTGCTAATTGGTTCGTCCAATACGACCACACAAATTACATAGTACAGGTCGGTTATTAGTTAACCCAATTCGACCAATCCATCTAATACTTCTATAAATAGATTATATGTCTAAACATTATAGATTGTTTGTTACAGATCCTATATTATATTACAGATCGTGTGTTGCATCAAACAAACTGATCATCTAGTATATTACGGATCATTTGTTACTTCTACCAAACTAAACATATATTGCAGATCATTTGTGGCTTCAGCCAAGCCGATCTTCTATGTTCATCAAGGTTTGTTGCATCAACAAAACCAACCATCTACTATACAAAAGCCTTTGGACTCATTCTGTAAAATAGATATCTAACTCATACATTATAGTTGGTTCATCACATGGTTAGTACAAATTATTCTTTTTATCAACAGTTCTATTTTTATACACTCTATTTACAATATTTTCATTTGTCTTGTACGAATTATCACTCCTAACATACACTACACCTCATTGCTCACTCGATCTGTTACTTGAACTATCACCTGAAGGATTCCCAATAGTACGTAAACTCTCCCCATACAGACGAACACGCATAAACTTTGTCATTCTCCCCATAGAAATTTGCTTCCCTTCCCTAATGATACTCTCTTTATAAACTCTAATTCTTGACACCATGGGATCTAGGTACTCCGATCAAATCAGCCACATTTCGTACTGCACACCTTGGGCAACTAAACTGTCATATACAGTTCTATTTTTTACTTCCAATATGTTGAACTCTAATACTAAGCACGAAATAACTACCGTCATATCTCTTTTGTATACATCACCTGGCTCACTTTTCACCTTTTTAGAAAGAATAAGCTCACTAAGTTTACCATGAGTTTCCTTCAACATAACTTCCAGACTTTGGCAACATTCATCTACTTTTTATTTTTCATTCAACGTCACAGTATTCTACGATTCCAGCACTGTCATTATAGGGGCCTACCCCTCGATTTTACCCAAATCAAACTGTTTCCAGTTTGAATCACCTCCATTGCCTCCATGTCAGACTCACGCATTCTACACATGACTTCAACAGACAACATTGCCACTTACTCTATAAACTGATGAAGAACATGGGTTGAGCTCAAATAAAAAAACCTAAACAAGTCAAAGACACCTATCTCTCACGAACTCAATAGTTATTCAGTCAACTGCCACTAACCACATTACTCGGAGAACGTACTTCAGCACGATGAAGAACTGTGGAGAAGACCTATATAAAGTAAAAGTTCTAGAAGATAGAAGGACCAGAAAAATATAAGAGAAATCACTAAGAAAACTATATTTTCTAGATTCTCTAAATATCCAAAACTTCTTATTAACAAGATTCAAGTATTTCTAAGTCGAGAGATCACTTGTAATAAGATATCAGCCTCAAGCAATAAAAGTTACTATTACAAAAATCCTCCAATCAAGGTCGTGGTTATTTTACCTATTTAGAGGTTTTCTACGCTAAATTACCTGTGTCATTTCTTTTTTTAGCTTTTGTCATAGGAACATTGGTATAAGTGCTAATTCCAAGCCATCTCAAGCTTAAAGAATTAGGCCATTACATTTGGCACCGTCTGTAGGAAAGATTGTATTTCCATGATATCCTAATGCATACTTTCACTCTATTCCAAATTTCAATCATGGTCACTTCCAGATGACCAGCAACCAGAATCTAACTCGATCTGTCAGTCGAGCCGGAACAACTTACAGAGCTGCGGGCGAATCTCAACACCGAAATAGAGAAACATAATGAGCTCGAACATCAATTAACTCTTGATCGAGGGTTTCGTAAGAAGGAGCTTGAGACCGAATGACAATCTCGTTTAAAAGTGTTAAAGCGCCATAAGGACCAGATAACAACCATGCAGACTGCCTTACAAGCTCTACAAAATACTCAGCAGGCTCCTCTAACAAGAAATCGCGATCAATTGCCAAAAACCTTCTAGGTTTCTGCATCGGAAAGGTTGGCACTTTGTGGAGCCGCCAACAAAGCTATTTCCCGAAATATTCAGCGCAAACCTCTGCCTTCCATTTATTTGGGTGGTGAAGTTCAGTCTGAGATCAGTTGAGGTCACCAATTCCCCATACGTCTGGATTAAAAATAACGACCTCAACCTCGAGTTCTGGTACGAGATCGTTTGAGTGAAGGTACCGGCACTCACAATCCGCAACCTCCTCGTCAAGCCAGTCAACCGGCACGTTATTATGTCACATAAAAGCATATGGATCAACGAATTAAGGAGTTGATTGAAGCACAAGTTTTGGGCATTACAGAGAGCCTTACAAAGTTACAAGGAAGTCTAATTGCCAAAGAATTATTCGATATGGTAATACCGAAAGGTTTCTATACTCCGAAAATTCGTAAATACAAGGGCACCGATCCAAATGAGCATATTCAACAATACCGTGATTCATTGAGGTTGTATTCCAATCTCAACCACATCCTCTGCCATTTATTCGCAACAAGTCTATATGAAAAACTGCTCAGGTGGTTCCACTCTTTACCTGAAGACTCTATACACACATTTGACCAATTGTAAAAGCAATTCATTAAGACATCGAAGCACTGAACCAAAGGAGGATCATTGTGATTAAAAGTACTCCAAGGGAAACACTGACAACCCTTGAAAAGGCGGTTTACTTCCCAAACTAGTCCTTTCAAAGATGAATGTTTGAATCTCTACAATTTTTTTAATCTTCTCCAAAGGTAAGCTACACTATCCCTCTCAACCACTGGAACCAATCGAGAGCCGCCCGTACTGCATGCATCACAAGGTAAACTATTATTCTACTAACAAATGCTATGCTTTACAGAGGTTACTAGAATTTATTTTCAAGGAGGGAAGGATGTTCAAATACATTATCGACCTAGAATCATATAAGGATGGGAGCTATAAGAAGCAGCTCAAAGTAGTCCAGGAGGAAGATTAAGCTGAGGAGAAACATTTCTACCTATGTACTACAACAACATGATCAAAATCAATTAGATCACCAACTCTTATCGATTCAAGCGCTGGAGACTGTCAGAATGCTGCGATCTCACGCCTCAAGATAAAGAAGCCAAGCTTCTACCTGAGTCGAGCAATCGCCAGCTTGGGATATCATTCAAAGATTGTAACACTAGTCATGTCAAATTTCCACGTCATGATGCATTAGTCATAATGCTCAAGATGAGGAAGTTTGTCATGCACAAAATGATGATCGATACTTACAGCGGTATTGAGATTCTCTTTTAGAGTATTATCGACTAAATGGAATTGGCCGATCAAGATATTCCAAGCGACACCAATATCAGTGGATTCAATAGTTCTAAAGAAGAGCGTGAAGGAAAGATCATCTTACCTATTACCGTAGGACCAACCACCATCGACGTCATCTTCTGCATAATCAACATTAAATCTCGTTATCTCAGGATTATGGGTTATTGTTGGATTCTCAACATTGAAGCAATCGCTTTCACCTATCATCAAGCACTCCGCTTCAAACATAATGATGGCATCTATTAAATCAGGGGCAGTCAAAAGCTTTCTCGAGCTTACAAAAATACTGTCTAAACAAATCTAGATACCTCTAAAAGATACGCTGCATAGCAATTACAGAAGGTTGATCATCTTGATCAACCCTCCATAGAAGTGCCTACAAAATACATTAACATTAATGGAAAAGTCTGAGTTCGTATAAATTTCACCGATCTAAGCAAACATACTCCTATCTATGATGGATGCTGCTTCTGGATACAATCAGATTCCATTCTTGGAAGAAGATCAAGATAAGACCACTTTCATCATTAAAAGTGGACTTTACTGCTACCAAGTCATATCCTTCAGACTCAAAAATATAGGCACGACTTATCAACGGTTGATGACTACTATGTTCAAAGCACATCCTAGAAAATTCATGGAAGTCTACATTGACGATCTCTTGTGCAAGAGCATACAGTCCACCAACCGCATCTCAGATCTTAACACAATATTCAACATTCTTCAATCCTATAGAATGCATCTCAATCCTGATAAGTATCAATTCAGAGTACATTCAGGTCGATTTCTTGGCCATCTCATCAGCAAGAAAGGGATTGGGAATGATCTAGATCAGATACGGGCTCTCCTCAACATACCATCTCCAAAAATAACAAAAAATGTACAGAAACTTGTGGTAAGATTGTCGCTATCCGCCGATTCGATTCAAAATCTTCAGACCGCTGCTGCTGGTTGTTCCTACTACTCTGCAGTTGTACCATATGAGGAAAAGTTTAGCCAAACGCAGAGGTTTAATAGATATCAGAATGCATAGAAACTTTTCAGGGTCTCAAAACTTATTTGGGGAGGTCTCCCATAATGAACACCCCAATAGATAATGAGGAACTGATTATCTGCCTAGCAGTTATAAATACTTAAATCTGCTCATTTCTCATTCGACTTGATGGAAAAATTAAGAAACTAGTCTACTTCATCAACAAAACCCTCACTCCAGCGGAAGGTACTCTAAAATCGAGAAATTTCTTCTCACTCTTGTTTATACTTCACAAAAACTCAAACACTACTTCCATGTTCATTCAGTCAAAGTCACGATGAACTATCCACATCGGGAAGTTCAGTCCAAAAAAGAAAAATCAAGGAGAGTACAACAATGGCCCGTCAGCTTGGGAGAATATGATATCAAGTTCGAACAACGTCATTCCGAAAAGGGTCAGCCCGTTGCCAATTTTTTCACAGATTTTCCTGTGGAAGATCCCGAGTGGGAGAAGCACGATCCTGACCTTACAGAAGAAATTTCAGAAGATCTACTCACCAAAGCATTTGACGAGCGAGCTGAAAGGATTACAAGGCGAAGATGAAAACTTCTTACAGATGCTTCTGCAGGACCCCCAGAGTCAGGTATTAGAATCGTATTGATTACCCCTTCCAATGATAGAATTGAGAAATTAGTCTGCTTAGATTTTGAATCCCCCAACAATGTCACCAAATACGAAGCTCCTATTCATAGACTGACCTCGTACTTGAGCTTGGCATCCCAGAACTCTCAGTCTACACAGATTCACTACTCATTATCCACCATTACTCTGAGCAATTTAAGAAGAATGGCAAGATGATCGGATACACAACCCTCGTTACAGATAGGATGAGCCAGTTCATGAAAGTAACTCTTGATTATCTTCCTCAAGGTGAAAATAGACATACCGATTCCTTGGTTTTTCTAGAAGGGGTCTTGGGAAAAGAAGCCCAAAATCTTCATATCGAATTGATATCAACCCCTATCATTAATCGTATTTTTGTATGCACGATCAATACGGGGGGAGATAAAGGGAAGATGACGATTGGCAAAAGCCCTTCCTTGCCTACCTTGGTACCGATAGCGAATATAAAACCCCTTCCAGCAGATCCAAAGGAGCGCCGATAACTGATCAATAACTCAAAGTGCTACACAAAGAAAAATTATACCTTATACCGTCGTTCAGTTACAGGGCCTTACCTCAAGTGCCTCTCCAGAAAGAAATCAGATGAGATGCTTAGATAATTATATGAAGGGACTTGTGGCTCCCATGCCATAGGTCAATCACTCGCTAACAAAGCCATTACACAAAGAGTATTCTGGCCAGGCATGCACATGTAAGCAGAAGAGTACACACGGAAATGCGATACATGCCAACGACATGGAAAAATGATCCGTGCCCTGCGCTCAAACTACATACAAGCAAGGTGTTCTGGCCATTCAAAATATGGGTGCTCGACCTTCTTGGTGAATATCCTAATTCTCTAGGTAACCACTGATACCTACTCGTAACTATAAAATATTTAACAAAATGGGTAGAGGCAGTTCTACTCTATAGAGCCAGAGAAGAAGAGGTTATCACTTTTATCTGGGAACACATTATTACTCAGTTTGGGTGCCCTTACCTAATTCGTATCGATAACGGGCCATAATTAATTTGAGAAAAAATTGTAGTTTTCCTCAACCAACACAATATCATCCACTCATCATCCAATCCCTACTACCCTCAAGGCAATGGCCAAGCCGAGATCACCAACAAAACCATCGTGGATGGGCCCCAAAAAATGCTTCATTCACAGAAAAAAGGGAATTGCGTTCGAGAACTTCCTTATGTCTTATGGGCATATCTTACCACTCCATGTTAATCAACTGGCTGCACTAAATTCCTCCTTGCCTATGGCACTGAAGCCGACATTTCCTTAGAATACCATCATCCAGTCAGATATCACGAGCTAACTAATGAGGAAAACGAGTTTGAATTGGCCTGCAACCTCAATTGGATCGATGAGACTAGGGAACGCGCCATCGTTAACCTCGGTCGATACCACCATATGTTGGCCAGTTCGTACAACAAACGAGTCAGAAGCCGTACCTTCCAAATTGACGATCTCGTCCTCAAAGAAATCCCTCAACACATAAAAGAGCCTCATGCTGGGAAACAAGCAGAAAATTGGGAGGGTTCAATCCTTATCACAGGTCTCTCAGGCTTGAGATCATATTACCTTATAATAGAAGAGAGAGTTCACATCTCGAATCCTTGGAATACTAGACGACTATAACGATACTATCGTTAAGTCTTTCACTACTTTATTTCAATTCCTTACTTTTTTCTATTCTAAAAGTGTGATTTTCATCTCCATCCAATGTACATCTTTTTATATTCAATAAAACTTCTAAGTTTTTTTTCTCTCCCACACATCTCTCTACTTCAAAGTTAATACATAGATTAAAGCATAGGTAATACTAGCTTTTAATCGACCTCTATACCAGTTGAAACAAGGATAACACTTGATTCGACTAACTCTACTAAATCTCTGCGAATAAAACAAAGGTAATACTAGTTTTCAATTAAAGACTCTACCAGACATAAGATAAAGTAAAGGTAAAACTAGTATTCATCTCACTCAATATGGCTGCGACATTATACCAGTTGAAACAAGGATAACACTTGGTTTGACTGACTCTACTAAATCTCTGTGATTAAAACGTAGGTAATACTAGTTTTCAATCAAAGACTCTACCAGACATAAGATAAAGCAAAGGCAAAACTTGCTTTCATCTCACTCAATATAAACTCCATATCTTTAGCAGGTAAGGTTGTAGACAACTGCTCAATTGCAAGTCCAGAGGCAAATAAATCATATCGAGCTGACTCGAGCTTTCTTCAGTTTGATATCCTTCACAACCATTTTCTTCATTAATCGCTCCAGTTCGTTTCTAGTATTCACTAGATTAACTTGAGTTTGCTCTTGATCGTTCATTTTTCTGATCATTTGGTCCTTTAGACTCACAAATAGAACGATTTTTCCCTTCCTCTGATCTTTCTAGGGCCAGCATGCGGTATCAAGCCATGTCAGCATCACTACTCTTTGCCATCAACGCATTATTCTAGCTTTTGAGCTTCGCTGCGTGTTCTTTTATCTCAGCGAGCTCTTTCTGCCCTTTATTGATTTCAACATCCTTCTCTTCGATCTTCTGAGCTAGATTGACAGAAGTTTGGGTTGCCTCCACAAATTTGAAGTGTACCTTTACATATTGATCTTCTGTCTTTATTTGCCTCTCTCATCCTATCGAACTCTTCTGCAAATTCTTGGTTACATTAGCGTACCTCATCTTCGCTCAAGCGAGCTGACTCTAATTTGACATGCACATTATAGGTACAATATATTAAGTTTGATTCAGAACACTCACTCAACACATATATCTTATTTCTACAAAATATCTATTTTTTGACATCTATTGTACAAAACTATTTCTGAACTTAAAGTCGAAGTATAATCTCAGATGGATGTTCAATAAAACATACTTCCAAGTCTAAGGTACACATTCCCTATATTTTAATTTATTAATAATTAATATTTTTTGCGCACCATTTCAGTACCACTGCCCCTAAACCAATAACAGGCTTTTGGTCCATCTCTACTCTCTATTTATTACTTTGTTGTTCTATACTAATGAAGCATACAAGTAAAATACTTCTTGCTCTGTTCTAACCCGCAGCTCCGCTTGTGAAGATAACAGGGACGCTGAGGCATCTCTCTTCTTAGTGAGCTCAGTCTCTAAATCTTTTATTCTAAGGTGCATGTCCTTGAGATCCTACTACAAGGGTTAAAAGAGTAGCTTAGCCTACATAATTCTAACCGACTAGCAATATCCCATCAGTTTACAACATTCCAAAAACCACTCGTACAATTACATAATCAACATTCTACTCTACCTTGTCGTCTTTTCCCTTCGGACACTCATTGTCATCCCCTTGGTTGTCTAGCACTATTTGGGGAGAGACATCATCCAGCTCGTCCACAACTCCAATAGCAACATCTTCTGCCTCATCATCTCCCTTCACCTCAGCATAGGTATCTGCCATGATGGTATTCACCTCATCCTTGGAATGCCCCATTCATATAAGGTGGTGCCCGAGTCTATCACGCCCAGTTACCACCTTCTTTAAATTCGCCTTCGTTTTTGCGAAAAGATTGCCGATCTCTACCACTTGAGAAGCCTTTAGGTCTTCCAGCCGCTTTCCCTCCTTGATCAAGTCAGCTTTCAATCGAGCCACGTTCCTTGAAGCTCGACTTTCCCCTTCTATAGTTCAGCTTTCTCCTCCTCGACCCCAAGGAATATTCCCTTCATCAGCCGAACATTCTACAAAATTAACAAAATTGATCTCATTGTTAGCTCGAATTGTAATACCAAAATTTTATTACATATTCCAGCAAATGAGCTTACCATTTTGCTCATCTCCTCCTCCTCATTTCGAGTTATCAGCCTTACCTTTTCCTCCACCTCTTTAAGCTCGTCTTCTACAGCAGGTCGATCCTCAACAACCTTCACCCACGACATTTTAGAAGGTTCAGCCCTTCACTTTTTCGCCTTTCCTATGACCTTACAACTTCCCGTGGTTCTAGAGGTCAGAGCATGCTTCAACATCTGCTTCTTGGGAAACGTTAGAGCTAGCTTGCTCGATCCAGTAAAGTCTGAAACCCCCACGAAGTACCTTGGGAAAGTTCACTCACCTCTCCCCATCAGTTCTCTTCAGCTTTCTACCATCAACGCCCGTCATTAGCCTCATCGAATGAGATTTTTAAACTTTCACGGATCGGCTGTTAGCACATTTGTTTCTGCTAATGTCGAGTTCTTTCAGCAGAGCATTGAGCTCTGTCCCTTCATGAGCAACTGTATCCAACAAAGACTTTTTCCTCGTTACCTAAGATTTAAGGCCTTTCAATAATAATACATGATCATCAGCAGAGCAATATACAATTTCATCATATCAATCTTATACATTATGCATAGTTATACTTACTTTGTTTTACAGTTCTATAACGAAGTTCCATGGGTTCCTCGTCATCTCTCTAAAGGCAATCACCCTTTACCCATATCGCATTATCATTCCATGGTCGACCTGCTGAGTTCAGATTGAAGAAACAAGGTCGAGTCGAGCTCACAAAAAAATATGCCCCTCCACTTGCAGGAAACGTTTTTACCCCATAAAACTGCAGAACATCCTCAGGAGATATCCTCCTCTCACTCTCATCCTCCTCCCACAGCTTATTTCAGAATTCACAAACATTTATCACCTCTTACATGATCCCGTTCAACTCAACAGGACATGTCCTGATCATGTTCATAATCCATTTTGCCAGATTGTTAAGGGGAAGACTTAATCTGTACTCCAACTAAGACAGGTAATACAAAAATCCTTCTGCCAGGTCACCCTGGACGTCTCCATTAAAGTACTCCATTGAGATCGATTCATATAAACCCTTATCTTGTTTCTCCTTCTCCAAATAAGCCAAAAGAAAAAAGTATTCCTCTCTAGTCGATACAACGCAACTCCTAAACTGCCTACCACCATGTTCTACAAAATTACCCCATCTTCCCCCTACAAAAGCCTTGGCTTTAGAAAACTCTTTGAATATATCAGAGCGCGGAGGATGGTTTACCAATCTTCTAGGGAAATCTGGAAATTGATCAACCCCTACTTCTTCCCTATTATCAGACATTACAATTTCGGACTCTGCCGATCCACTAGAGGTCGATGCCTCATTAATTAACAAATAAAGTGTCCATATAAACTGCAGATCTATAGCAAAGGTTTGATCCTACACAAACACTCCTCACGATCGACCAACATACAGGTCCAGGTATCTATCATTATCTTTTACATATACATCGCCCATATACATATATCTTTCATATAACAAGCAGGTTTTTATAGATTACTATAAATAGTAATTTTTTGATTTTCCTAAACACGGAATATGATCTTCAAAAGCACAACAACACAAATTCACTACTAGCCTTCTATGTCGGAATGGGAGTCTGACGCAGTTCCAAACCCTTCCCTCACAACGCTGCTATATAACCACCTTCGTGACTTAGTCTCTACAACTCTCTCACGTTTTGACTGTTGAACACTCTCGATTAATTTTTCCCTGTAGTAACCTACTCGTAGCCTTCTAGCTCCAGTCGAAAAATCGAAGGCTACATCAAAGCCTACTTGAATACCTCGAAGCCATTCAATCTGTAAATAAGCCTTCCAAGAATGCACGAAGATGAAGCCCCGAAGACAAAGCCTCGACCATGAACAAGCCTCATAGATGAAGACAGATTCGTCGGCATACGAACTCCACATCAGCATCAAAAATATTTTGACCATATTCATATTTGTTCAAAGGTAGACATGTCAGAATGTCAGCTCACCAGACAAGAACGGTGGCATTGTTGGTCCTGACAGCTATAGTAATAGAACCAATAATGACTATAGTGTCAGAGCACAGTGCCAGACCTGACATTTACGATGTCAACACCAACTCTGGGATACCTGCCTGATACCCGAAGGGAATCTGAAGGGTATACATGTAATTTGACCTTTTATGGTGACTCAGCCCTTCCTGTGTTCTATAAATAGGAGGGAGAGGGAACCATAGAGTGGTTACAAAATCTTTCCCCGGGAACCTTGCATTTTACCTTCGATCTCTCTGTAAATTACCCAGTACTCAAACCTTTGACTACTCGACAGTAATATCAATTCTCTTAAAAATCCTCATCAGAGGTCGTGGAGTGCCCCATTCTAGGCCTCAACGCAAGTATATTGTCATTAGGATTTTAGTATTATTGATTATATATTTGAACCCTTTGGTAGAAGATAAACCCTGTGGTGCAAGAGCCGACTTTCCCTCCTTACGAAATTATGCCTCTATATTTGGCGCCGCTGTGCTTTCCCACCTTACTAGTTTCCCCCTGCATTATACTTTCTACTGTTAATTCCTACAAACTATTTCCAATGGCCTCCACCCTCCGCTCCACTTCCACCCATGCCAGCAACTCCGCCGATGGAGTGGCTGCTCAGCTAACCCTTCTTACTCAACAGTTCACACAAGCTGAAGAACATCATTAAACGTAATTGCGAAAGGAATGCAAAGAGAACCGGCATAAGTTTAAAGCCGAATGGAAGCGCCTCTAGACACCCCTTTGCTATCTCGAGCTCCCGCCCCGTCACGCGTGTCTGCTCACGCTCGACTGGGGCCCCTACCATATCTGGAAGTACCCCAGGTCCATCTTGGTGTCGAAGATGCTCCCCCTACTGGCTCCATACATCTTGGTATTCACCCCATGGAAGACTCATCTGACTCTACCCTTTGCTCAAACTGACACCCTAAATGTCGCCCAGCTCCAGAACGTCCCGGGGAGTACAGTGCCGAGCACACGCCGAACACTCGGCCTCATTACCCTCGAACCTATCGATCGCCACTTATCATGCCTATCGTGCACAGCAAGATCTCGACTACAAAATCTACCCTCCATTCTCATTAGTGCGAGCCCAGCACCAAATTCATGAAGTCGGTTACACAATCCCCTCTGCCCCAAACTCCTCGCTATCGAGGTACCTCCAAATTTTTGAGCCCCCAAAATCAGTAAATATCGCAATACTAACCCTCAATCCCATATTCTAGAATTCTAAAGCACTTTGAGCCTTTACTCCACAGCTGACCACCTGATGTGTCAACTTTTCCCCACCAGCCTCAAGGATAACCCCTTTCGTTGGTATCATAATCTTCCCAATGGATCGATTCGATGCTTCGAGCAATTATCTGGCCTCTTCATAACCCAATTTACCTTCAACAACGACCGTGAAGTCTGAGTCGATACCCTTTTCAATTTTAGAAAATTATCTAGTGAAACCCTAGAAGCCTTCACCAAGAGGTTCCTTGACGAGTCGCGCAAGGTCAAAATCCTCGACTGCACGAATGTCGTACTCGCGTATTCAAATACCGTACCTGATAACAGCCGTGTCAAAGAGTACCTGGTCCTCCACAAACCATGAACCCTCGAGGAGATGCTCTCAAAAGTCAATGGGTATATCGACCTTGAGCGCCTCTGCGAATCAAATAAACAGAGGCAACCTTCGACTACCAATCCAAATGAACCTCGACAAGGCCCACCTTCTACCCATACACCCCTGATCGTTCCTGCCTCATAAGAGACTGAGAGTCGCAAACGTCTCTACACTAACAATACTGCCAAAGCTCGCAAAAGACGACTGAAGCCGGTTTTCCCCAAACTTATTGCCCCTATCAGTACTCTTCTATAGCAGATCCAGGCAGACCCTATATGGTGTATCCCTTTCCTTATCGAGGTCAAACCAGGTGAACCCTATTGTGCCAACCACAAGTGTAACTATCACCAAACCAATAAATGTTTCGCCTTACAGCGCTCTCTTGAGATAATTTTCATGGCGAGTTATCTACATCTGTACATTACCGACTTACCTAGCTACCTCGGTGGGTCGTAACTCAAACCTCAACCCACCTCTGCTGCCGACCCAGCCAAAGTACACATCTACCAATTTCATTTCATCATAGTAAATAATATCGAAAGCGGCCATTCCAAGAGTAAGCGCAAGCGTGTCGAAGAATGCTGCAAACTCACTTATCAGGAGAAACATCCTGCTCTCTTACCAGAATCAAGCCGGTGCCCTCGACCCGAGGGTATCTCTTTTATCGACTGTGATACATCGCATGTTATCTTTCCACATTCCGACCCTTTAGTCATAATGATTAAGGTCGAACAACTCGTCCTCCACACCATGCTTATAGACACAGGAAGTGTAGCCGATGTACTTTTCTTTCAACCCGTCCAAGCCATGAATAAAGTAGACCTCATCACTACCGCCAATGTCGAACTGAAAGGTTTTAATGGGGCTACCAAAGTTGTCATTGGTCGAATCAGTCTTCCTGTTACTACAGGCCCAGTTATACTTCAAACCAGTTTTCTTGTCATCGATAAGAAATCTGCGTACCTCAGAATCCTTGGGCGCGATTGGCCCTATGCCATGTGTACCATACCTTTGACTTACTATCAGACCCTTCATTTTAATACCCCCTATGGAACGTGGAACTTAAAAGGTTCTCAATGTCTCGCCCATTCATGTGAGCATCCAGAGATTGATCAGACCCAAAAACTCGTCAGACTACCATAACAATCACTGCCTCCCTTTATCCCTGTACCTTTGACATCTGCCATCTCACCTATTGAACCCACTATCTATATTGAACTCGATGGTCTTGGTCGAGGTACAATCACCAGAGCCTTTCTAGGTGAGGCTGTGAGCCTTCAACTCATAGATTTCCATCAAACAAATAAAGACGTCTTCGTATGGACGCTTTAGGAGATGCCCAGTATCGATCCCAGTTTATCCTATCATCGCCCTGACCTCATCCCTCATTTCACAGCAGTTAAGCAGAAGAAGCGTACCTCGGAATCATGACTTTGAGAGGCTGTAAACCTCGAGGTCGATAAACTTATAGCTGCAGGTTTCATCAGAGAAGTCAAGTTTACTGACTGGATATCTAACATTGTTGCAGTTCCTACAAAGAACGACAAGATCAAAATCTGTGTCGACTTCACAAACCTCAACAAACACACACCGAAAGACAGCTTTCCCCTCCCAATCATTTCAGTACTCTTAGATACTAGTGCTAGACATGAGCGCCTATCGATGATGGGCGCGGCTTCAGGTTAAAATCAGGTATCCCTCCTCCCTGAGGATCAACTTAAAACTTTTTTTATCACTAAACAAGGCTTTTACTGTTTTAATGTCATGCCCTTCGGCCTTAAAAATGTCGGTGCCACCTACCAATGCCTTGTTACAACCATGTCTAAACCATTTCTTGGTAAGTCGGTCAAAGTTTATATCGACGACATGTTATGCAAGAGCCTCCAAAAATAGACTCACGTCCAAGACTTAACCAAAGTCTTTTCGATACTTCAAACATACAACATGAAACTTAACCCAGACAAATGCCAGCTTGGTGCATCATCTGGCAAATTTCATGGCCACCTCATCAGCAAATGTGGTATCGAGATCAACCATACCCATATCCGAACCCTCATCGACATGCCTTCACCCTGAACCAATAAAGATGTCCAAAAAGTAGCTGGTAAAATAGCGGTCATAAACCATTTTATTTCCAAATCTTCAGACCGTTGTGCTTGGCTCTTCACTCTCTTACGCGATCAAGACGTCCACAAGGCTAAAAAGAAAAATAACCCTGAGATTAACTGGATACTCGACTGTGAACAGGCCGTCCTCAAACTTAAAAACATACCTTGGTCGACCACCCATCATCAGCACCCCTGTTAAAGGAGAAACGCTTTCTTTATACCTCTTAGTCACTGACACTTCTATTAGCTCAGTCCTCATTCGAATCAAAACTAATATTGAAAAACCTATATATTTTATCAGTAAAACTCTAACTTCTGCAGAAACTCGATACACAAAACTTGAGCTTTTACTCCTCACCCTCGTCTACACTTCCCAAAAACTCAAGCCATATTTTCAAGCTCACCCTATCCGTGTTATAACAAGTTATCCCCTCCGAAAAGTTCTTAGCAAGAAAGAAAAATCCAGACGAGTACAACAGTGGTCTGTTTATCTAGGGAAACACGATATTACGTTTGAGAAGCAAATATCCCAAAAAGGCCAAGCAGTCGCCGATTTCCTTGCTGACTTCCTGGTCGAAGATGTCGACTGGGAGGAACACAAAGACGAACTACCAGAAGAACAACCTGAACCCACAAACCCATGGATCCCCAACACAGGCTAACGCCTTTTCACAGACAAATCCGTTGGACCTACTAGTTTAGGGATCTGTGTCATCCTGGTCATACCCACCAATGATCGAATTGAAAAGGTAGTTAAGTTAAAGTTCGAATGCTTCAACAGCAAGGCTGAGTATGAAGCATTGACCTATGGCCTCGACCTCGCACTTGATCTCGGTGTCCCTAAACTTGTAGTTTTTACAGATTCCCAACTCGTCCAAGACAATACTTTTGTAAAAATCAATCCAATGGTCGCATGGCCGAATATGTTGCTATCGTCCGCCAATGCATGGACCGTTGCCCTGAAAAATCTTCTATTACTCACTATCCCAGAAGCAAAAATAGACACGCAGATGCCCTCACCTACATAGCAGCTATCTTCGGCCAGTCCGAATCCCAAACTCTTCATATCGAAGTACTCGAATGCCCAAGTATCGACCAGATGGAAATCAATACCACCAGTACTGGGGATGAGAGTCTCGATCGAGACGACTGGTAAGCACAATTCCTTGATTACTTTGACAATGCTATCCTCCCAGACGATCCCAAAGCTAAAAGGTCATTATTAGAAAACTGTCGCAGATACACCATCCTCAAACGCGAGTTACATCGTAAATCTCCAAATGGCATCCTCCTTCGATGTATTTCTCAACACGAAGCTTCTTCAATTCTAGTCGAACTCCACGAAGGTACCTGCGGTGCTCATACTGCCAGATGATCTATAGCCCTTTAAGTCGTCACCCAAGGTTTATTCTAGCCCAATATTAAGAAGCAAGCCAAAGAGTATGCAAAACACTGTGACAAATGCCAGCGCCATGCCCACGACATCCGCAGCCGCTCACAAGACCTCCACTTTAGCCAAGTCTCTTGGCCATTCAAACGATGAGCCATCGATCTTGTAGGTCTTTTTCCCAAAGCTTCGGGTAGCCGAGAATACATCCTTGTTATAACAGATTATTTTACTAAATAGGTCGAAGCCGTACTATTGTGCTGAACCAAAGAAGAAGAAGTTATCAAATTTTTTTAGGAAAACATCATCATACATTTCGGCTGTCCTCAAATGATTCGATGTGACAATTGTCCAAAGTTTGTTGAGATCAAAGTTATAAATTTCCTCAAGAAGTACAACATCATCCTCTCACCCTCAAGACCTTACTACCCCCAGGGGAACGGTTGTAATGACCTAGATTTTTTTTTATATATAGTATCATTTATATACTCATCACATTGTCACTCTGCATATTCCTGTCTATATATTGCCACTCTCATGTTCCTATACTTTAAGCATTCCACATAATTATTCTAAATCCATTATGCATCCAACTATTTCCTTTTGTATCCTTTGTATATGGATTTGGATAGGTCTGACATTAGATTTCCCTTCAGTAACTTCTATATGTTAGGGCGGATTAGGATGTGTTGGCACCTTGGGAAACCCTGCGTGGGTTGGTGATAATGTTTTGCTGTAGTGTGGTGATGTGCATGTGTTTCAGTAGATTTTTAGTTAGCTTGCGAATTTTTGGGAATTTCCATTGGATAGCTTCCTTTTACCAACTGTTCAGAATTTGGAACATTTCTTCTGTTATGTTAAAATTCCAACTATCTATTTATGTTCGAACATGAATGCCTTATGTTCGAATATGGGACGTGTTTAGACGACCAAGTTGGGTTTTTAAGTAATTCTTAGATGTCAGTGATACCTCGAGATATGTATTTTTACTTCCCTTATAATTAAGCAAACACCTTATTATCAAATCATCATTCTTCTCCCTCAAACGAAGCCGACTCAAACCCTCCTTCTAAATTCCTTCCCTCTTGGACGATTGAGGCCGTAATTACTACACCTAGTTGTTAATTATCATCCGTGATTGTTAGCGAACTTCGCGGAGCCACGACGTGGAAAGAATTGTTCTCGCGCTCGCTAATTCGTCGTCGTCTTTTGCCGGACTCGGCCACTCCCTCCCCGTGATTTCTATTGCTGATTTCGGTACTAGGGTGCTGATTTCAGATTATTGGGTATACTAGGGTGATGATTTCAGATTATTGCATATACTATTGTATGATTTCAGATTATTGGGTATACTAGGGTGCAGATTTCTGATTATTGGGTATACTATTGCATGATTTCAGATTATTGGGTATACTATTGTATGATTTCAGTGGTTGGGTGAAAACCATAGCTTAGGGTTTGTGATTGGAGAATGTATTGGGGTTGTTTTTGATATCGGAGTGTATTTAATTTTATGTTTTGGGTTCAGCGGACGTATGGACTGATTTGGGTGATGTATGGACTGATTTGGGAGGTGTTGTGGAGGACGGGTGGTCCGGTAACTTAATTGCGGGACTCTTTTGTGTTGGATACGAGTTGCTTAGTTCCCCGAGTTCACTTTTATCAGGCGAGTGTCCCTTCGAGTCTGAATTCTTTACAAGTATTGCCTATGTTAATGTAGAATGACAATTAGGATGTAGTATATATTTATTCTCCTTGTTAAGCTAGTTATTACCGGTGTTTAGATATGTTAGCTTAGTTGCTTAGTTATATGCATCAGACTTCAAGGACGGGTTTGAAATTGTTACGCTAGTTCTCGCGGCTTTGTCCTTGAACCTTGATAGCATAACTACTCTTGACTCATCCTAGGAGTCGATAATCAGCTAAATTTAGTATTTAAACACTCGTAAAGCTATGGCTCTATATGCATGTTGTGTATTCCTGTGGCTTGGTCCTGGAATACTAGTTATTCCTTTAAGATTAGTATTATTGTTGATGTTGTGACTGTTAAGTCACTATACATCCAGGTATCGGCGTTGTAACAGCTTAGTCACTGAACGCCAACTGGATATTAGTCATTATTTATCTGATATTTTAATGTTGCGACTAGGAACTAGTCACTGTTCATTGGTGGTTTGATATAGTGATGGGTTAGTCACTGTCTATCTGGTTATTGACATGTGACCAGTAAGATGTTGGCCATAGGGTTAAAAGTGTGACTAAGTCACTATTTTTCAGTTTTAGGAGTAATTACAATTTTCTTTTGTTGGTAGTTATCCTAAGTGCGTATTCCAGGTTATCGGCTATAATGTTTTGATCTCAGATGATCTGTTTTGAATCAATAGGATCCTTAGATCGGGTCAAAGTTTTAGAGGTAAAGATATGGTTGGAATAGTTCTCCTGGTGCCCAGTTTTATTCTGTGAAGAAAGATATGGTTGGATACTATTTCCTGGTGCCCAATCTTATCCTGTGAGGTGAAGGTATGGTTGGAATAGTTCTCCGGTGACCAGTCTTATCCTGCTAGGAAAGATATGGTTGGATACTATTTCCTGGTGTCCAGTCTTCTCCTGCGAGTGAGGTTATGTCTAGATACTATTATACACAATTAGGATGGTATGAGATATCTCTCCTGGTGCCCAGACTTCTACTGCGAGGTTAAAACACCTATGTTATCCTCGGTCGAGCCTGTTTTGCATATCTGAACCCTTGCATCAAAAGATGAGTTATCATATGTACGAGTCCTTGCATTAACGGTTGACTAATCAATTATTATAAGATTAAGTCCATCGATTTATCTTCATACATCTCTCCAGCATCAAAATTCTGCATCAGCATATATGATATAAATCTGTGCTTGTAAGACTGTCATTATTTTGTTTCCTTACTAATTAGAACTGTTATATTTTGTCACCATGCTTCACAACTTTATATTTACTCATTCTTGTTAGCATTAGTTGTATTAGTATAACTTTTAGCCTCGTTGGTGAGCTGTGGTTCGCTCACTCTCGTTGATTACATTTCAGAGGTGGAGTAGCTGCCGAGTGATTACCGTGACTTTTAGTTGATATCAGAGTTTAGATCTTCTGCTACTGTAGGTCTTTTGCTGTATATTGTAGATTAGTTATACTTCGGCTCGGTTGTTGTATAGTTTTGAGACGTCGTTCATATTTTAGTTTTGATATGTATATATCTATCTTTTAGCTTCTGCTATTATTTTTACTTGTACTCTGATGAATTGTTATATGCGAAGGACCGAGCCAGAATTTGTCTACAGCTCGGTTGTTCGTGGGACAACTCTTTTGATTTCCAACCTTCACGCCCTAGGTCCCTGCTAATGATTTTGTTTGAAATCATTGGGACTTTGGGGCGTGACAACGGTCATGTCAAAGCAATCAACAAAACCATAGTCGACGGTCTCAAAAACGTGTCGATGTAAAGAAAGGATGACGGGTTCAAGAATTGCAGCATGTCCTCTGGGCCTATCGAACAATGCCAAGGAAACCAATAGGCTGCACCCCTTTTCTTCTAGCCTATGGTACTGAAGCAGAACTCCCTACTTAATTTGAAGTACCCACACGAGATCCCAACCTCCCAGACGAAGATAACGAGTTTTAACTCGGCTGCAATATGCTATGGATCGACAAAACCAAAGACCGAGTCATCGCCAACCTCGATCGTTACCATTTATCCCTACATAAGTCATATAACAAGCGAGTTCGACCATGAAGTTTCAACATTGGAAATCTTGTACTTCGACGTGTCGCATAGTCTTCGAAGCCTCCAAATGCCGGCAAGATAGCCAAATCTAGGGAAGGACCTTATATTGTTTACGATAAAACTGACAAGGGTTCATATTATCTTATGACAAAAGATGAATAGTCTCTACCAAATCTATAGAATATAATGCAGTTAGTATTACACAACAGGCTACAACCTTTACCTTGTTTCGCCGATGTAAATACAACATAATCAATGAACATATTTTCCTCTATACTTTGTCTCCTGTTTTCCAGTAAATTTCTTGGTTTAACCTAAGTATCATGTTAACCCTTCGACCCGACTGACACTTGGGGTGTCCCTAAAAATTTTCAAGTCTCCAATTTCGAGCAAACTCGAGGGACACGAATGGTCGACAGATCGAACCCTAACGAATGCATTGGGGGCGTCTACATTCTACTTCGATTAGGCTCAGGCCTTTGAAGTCTAGTAAATATCTTGGTTTAACCTTAGTGTCATGTCAACCCTGCGACCCGACTGACATTTGAAGGTGACCCTGAAATTTTTCAAGTCTCCAATTTTGAGCAAACTCGAGGGGAACGAATGGTTGATAGACCAGACCCTCACAAATAGATCTGGGGCGACCACGTTCTACTTCGATCAGGCTCAGGCCTTCGAAGCCAATGAATTTCTTGGTTTAACCTATATGTCATGTCAACCCTTTGACCCGACTGACACTTGGGGGTAACCCTGAAATTTTTCAAGTCTCCAATTTTGAGTAAACTCGAGGAGCACGAATGGTTGACAGATCGAACCCTCGAGAATGCATTGGGGGTGACCACGTTCTACTTCGATCAGGCTCAGGCCTTCGAAGTCCAGTAAATTTCTTGGTTTAACCTAAGTGTCATGTCAACCCTTCGACCCGACTTACACTTGGGGGTAACCTTGAACTTTTTCAAGTCTCTAATTTTGAGCAAACTCGGGGGGCACGAATGGTCGAGAGACCAGACCCTCAAGAATGCATTGGGGGCGACCATGTTTTACTTCGACCAGGCTCTGGCCTTCACAGTCTATCTCGAAGCCTGGTACTCAGGGAACCATCTTGAAGCTTTTCAAGGTTCGATAATTCTACAAGCATTCTGCACTTACAGCACACGCAGATACGAATATCAACAACTCTACGACATACAATAAGCTTTAGTACATCATATATCAGATAATCAAATTCGATACAAATCAATTCAAATCAAGTTCAGAGCATATATCAGGAGTCTAGCATAACAATTCAGTATGAATCAAGCTTAACACAAACCAGTTTCAGTACATCCTACATTAGCAATTCAAAGCAATCACAACTTCATGGATCAAATGCAAAGAAGGCTTAACATTGTTCATATAGTATAGCCCAGTACAACAACTCAAAGTGGGGCAGCAACATCATCACCTCCTTCCGATTCCTCAACACCAACATCTCAAGTACCTTCAGAAGAAGGGTTTAACCCAACAACACCCATTACCTCTTCGATCCCAGTATCAGCAACATCTATGTCTACTACTGGAGTCTCCGTGACATCCTCCACTCTTGCACCCACTCCAACAACATCTACTTCTACCCCATCCGTCTGAGGTGCATTGTTAGTAACAGGATCATGGGTTCTAGGCAAGCATTTTAAAGTTTTAGGATCATACCCTAAATCTACGATGAACTCCTTGAGCCTGACATTAGTCTCACATTCATCATCGAACTGCCCTTGGAAGGTCTCCTTCTGTTCTGCAATAACCTTATCTTTTTTAGCCAGATTCGCCTTCAGATCTTGTGTATGGTTGTACCGTTGCAGTTCGAGCCCCCTCTCGCATTCATCTTTGATAGCCTCTTGATCTCGCTTTAAAATGTTAATCTCAGAAAATAGCGACGCCTCAGTCCCTCGAGCGAGCTCTTGATTTTCAAGTGCCTATTTCAATTGCCGATTTGTTACATTTGGGCCTTAATGAAAGCCTGCAACCAAGCATTCGTCTACTGGAATAATCGAGCCATCAGTATCTCCTGTAGCATGTTGTACTTGAGCAAAAAATTTGAATTTCAAAAGAAAAATAGTTACCTGATACATTGCCTTATGCATCCTCCTCCCAACTTCGTCTGGGTCAGTGGGACAAAGTGTTGCCATCGAGGCAGCCATGGCTCGAGCCTGATCCTCTAGCTCAACTTCCGTTATTTCTTCATCCACATAAAAAGAAAGAATGCCTTTTATAGGAAAACTGAAAACCTGTACTCTGCTCGAACAAAAAAATAGTCTATTCAAGCAGACAGGGCTCTATTCGAACGGAAACAAAGATTATATTATAATAAATAGTGATATGAGTAATCTATTCAAACAGACAAAAAAAGTCTGTTCGAATAGACATTTCTATTCGAACAAAGCCAAAAGTCTATTCGAATATGGTCTATTCAAACATAACAAAAAGCCTGTTCGAGCAAAAACCTATTTTCTTTAAAAATACATAATTTATTTTTAAACTTTTGTAAAATACTAGCGAGCTTGTGTTTTGGGGAGGAGAGGCACAAACCAACGTACTTGTTCAGTGTTAGTCCTACTGTAGTCGCACTACATGCACTCTCTGACAATGACTAACCACAAAATAGTACTGACATCTATTCTAGACACGAAATAAAACAATTACCAAATATGGATGTATTCAATCTCCCCCTTTGGTTCATTTCGTAACAAAACTACAGCTATAAGAAAGAAGAAAAAAAATACAACTCGATGGACTGACTCAATCACTGAACATCCATACTTGAAGCTACTCTTTCATCTTATAACATATACTCTGGAATCCCTACACACTAAACAAGATACATCACGTAACCGTTTAAGAAATAAGGGATTCAAGAAAAAATCATAACTTACCAGTCAGGATTATCTCTCCCCCTTTTTGATACAAATAAACAAAAGCTAAATAGTACATAATAACATATAAAAGGAGAAGCAGACTAGTAGAATAAAATGTATAATAGTCACTGAATGAGTTAAACACAAAATAAATGAGAAATATATAACAATAAATGTCAGAGAAAATATTTTGAAAAGACAGACTATTAATACAGGGCATATTAAAAAGGTAAACTAAACAAAATGAACATGCAGTTAGAATATCAAAGTCTAAAGCAGAAAAAGACAAAAAATAGCCACAAGAGGGGTAACAAACCTAAGCAGAGGCAAAAGAAACTCAAAAGATATATGTCATGGTCGGGAACACCTAAACTTGATCCCCAAAAAGTACTGCTCATAGTCTCAAGAGAGGACTGCACCGTCTTAACAAAGGTCTGCAAAGTCTAAACACCAAGCTTGAGCTGACAGATATCCTCACGATAAAGAATAAACTAAGAGTCTATATAAGCATAGAGAGAGGCGATATCATGGGTATCGCTCCAGCTGGAGCAACTGGCTCAGCAGCTAGCACCACACTAGTTGGCACAACCTCTGACGTAGAGTCCTCCGTACTCTCATCCGACTCGCAATCACTTTCAGCGACCATATGCTTCTGACTTTTCTTCTAATATTGAAAATTGATTACCTCTTCTCAACAATCAGCTTCCTCCCCTTTAAGAATATGATAACCCAGTTTCGTTAAGAGCTAAAAGACAAAATGGCTAAATTGCAAAGCCTGTGTCTAATGATCTGGGTTAGTCGTAAGATGCATCTTGTACATGATAATACCAGGCAGATCAAGGATGTGGCTCTGGTTGTAAATATAGACTAGGTAAATCATGTTCCCAACTAGAACATTTTTATTCCCGATTTTGGGAAGAATGTTATGGTGGGCAATCATATAAAATAAACACATAACCCTCGACAGGTTCTTCCGCCAGACATTCGGTCCTTTCTTCTTCCCAAAATGAATAAGTTGACCCTCAAGTTATTTCATAGGAAGAAACTGATTAGGAACTGGGGGCCACTCCATAGGTAGGACTGGAGAGGTGATATCCTCTAATTTAAATGCCCTCATAAGATCAGCCCGGGTAACATAAAACTTCCTACCGCCCATTGACACATCAAAGCTCTTATTGTTGGCAGTTCCACGCACATTATAGATACTAATATATAACATCAGAACTAGGCAAGGATAGCAAGCCAGCTTGGGCTTCACAATCCCTATCCAGCCATGGTCTAATAAATCATAAAACATATCAGAGAACTGGGAAAAAACCTTAAGTAAACTCTCTTCGTCAACAGACACTTCCTTCTAGAAGTTGCGAAACTTGAAATCATGATTCTTTGACCAATTAGCAGGGATCAAAAACATTTCATAGTTCCCGCCATCATTGTCTCTTGGTGCCAGAAGACCACTAGACCCCTGAAGAGCACTAGCACCACCTACATCTGAAGGTGAAGGGACGGTACTACTCGTACCCGCTCCAACTACAACCGCCGCCTAGCCCCTCTTGGGCATAACTCACGAAGCGGGTGACGCTAATCCCATACGTTTACCTCCTGCCATTATCAAGAAGAAAATAGCCAACCTACAAAGAAAGATAAACCAAGCACCACCATAAACCACCACCAATCCACAATAAACAATTAAGAACCCCAATTCTCCAATGCAGACCAGAACATCAAACACCACAAACCCAAACAATCACAGGCGCAAGCACTAACCCAAGCACCTACAACGAGGAGATTTGTTGGAAATAATTAATATTATAACATTCGAAGCTAATAAAAAGGTCAGATCCTCAGATAACATTAAGTACTAAGTTTCTATAAGTATCCTCAAGTATTTTTGTCAAAGATCTCCTATCCATCTAAATATGAGACTAGTTGACTGTCGTGGAAAAAAATGTTCTAATTAAGACCATACTAAATTTTCCTAACACTGAAGCTCAAATCACATCTGAGAAAATGTATATTAAGGTGATTATCTAACAAAAATGAAGTACAAAGAGGAAGTAAGAAACATACCTAATTAATGGAGCAAGTACTTGTATTATCATTAAAGACTGACATCATCCAAATGAGTTGAGTACAAAAACTCCCTGCAACTATATACTTCGCCTCCGAGTTGATTAAGATATGCAGTTTTACTACTCGCTTTGAAAGGCATCAAGATTATTCCCAATATAGTAGCATCCTCTCGAAGTACTCTTCTTATCATTAGTATTACCTGCCCAATCTGCATCTGAATAACCATTAACCTCGGATGCTATGCCATGTGAGTACCATAAACCAAAATTGGAAGTCACAAATACATAAGGAATAATACGCTTAACAGCCTGTAAATGGGACTTTTTAGGACTACCTTGATAATGAGCATAAATGCAGACACTAAACATAATATCAGGACAAGTAGTAGTAAGATAAAGTAAACTACCTATCATACTTCAATACATTTTCTGATCAACATTCTTACCTATTGGGTCCTTACTTAGCTTTGTCGTGGTACTCATGGGTGTTCAAGCATGTTTTGCAGAGGAAAGACCAAACTTCTTCACCAGATCCCTTGCATACGTGGATTGAGAGATAAACATCCTTTTCTCCAATTGACATATTTTGAGACCTAAGAAGTAAGTTAGTTCCCCAACCATACTCATTTCAAATTTACTTTTCATTAAATCTGCAAAAGAGGCGGTTAGTGAATTTGAAGTATAACCAAACATAATATCATCTACATATACTTGGCCAACGAGCACCGCGCCTCTCTTATATTGTATAAACAATTTTTTATCAACTCCCCCTCAAACAAATCCCTTTTCCAAGAGAAAATTAGAAAGTCGCTCATACCATGCTCGAGGAGCTTGCTTCAAACCATAAAAAACATTTTTCAAGTAGAAAATATGATCGGGATGATGAGGATCCTCAAACCCTTTTGGTTGTACAACTTACACATCTTCCTGAAGGAGCCCATTTAAAAAAGTACTCTCCATATCCATTTGATATAGTTTGAACCTTTAATTTCAAGCAAGGGATAAAAGTATGTGAATAGGCTCAAGCCTTGTAGTAGGAGCAAATGTTTTAGCAACATCAACCCCTTTAACTTGATTATACCCCTGGGTAACCAATCTTGCTTTGCTTTGAATGGCGTTCCCATGTTCACCAAACTTGTTCTTGTAGTTCGATTTAGTCCCAATTATATTCCTACTAGAAGGACGTGGAACAAAATCCCAAATATCTTGACGTCGAAACTCGCAAAGCTCATCTGGCATTGCATGAAACCAATATTCATCTAAGAGAGCTTCCTTGATAGTTGTGGGTTCGATCATAAAAATATAGCAAACGCAATTCAGCGTTTCATGGTTTTAGCTTCTAGTTTAAACATGAGAACTAGCATCCTCGATGATAATGGCATGTGAGTAATCCTTGCGAGGTTGATATCATCCGAGTTGTGGTACACTAGGAACTAGAGGAGGTGGGGGAGGAGGGAGTAGTAGAGTAGATAAAGGAGAGGCAACATTGGATGTAGGGGTCGTGTAAAGAATCTCACTAGTTGACGTCTCCAGATTATCCATTATAATATTATCTTCTCTAACATCTGCAAAGCCAATAGTACAAGTATTATCCACAAGCACATTGCAGGATTCCATCATCACTTTGGTCTTAAAATTATAGACTTGAAAAGCTCTACTATTTGTTGAATAACCCAATAAAATACCCCCATCACTTCGAGAGTTAAATTTAGCAATACTTTCTCGATCTCGAAAGATAAAACATTTACTCCCAAAAATCCGAAAGTAATTTACATTCGGCTTCTTTCCAAACCAAAGTTCATAGGAAGTGTTTAACTTAAGTGGAAGAAAATACACCCTATTGATAATATAGTACACGGTTTAAATTGTCTCCCCCCAAATGTAAGCAGGAAGATCCTTGTTGTGAAGTAAGACCCGTCCCATTTCTTGAAGAACTCTATTATTTTATTCTGCAACCTCATTTTTTTATGGCATGATTGGAACAGAGAATTCAGGTTTAATCCTGTTGGAAGTGCAGTACTCAGCCACTCCAATATCCTTAAGTAACCCTCTATGATCACTTCAAATTTTGTTTATAGAGCAATCTTTCTCATTTTAAATTTGAAGTGATATTGTACAGAATTTTCAAATATATTAGACTTCTCTCTCAGAAGGGTTATTCAAGTATAACGAGAGAAATCATTCACCATTACCAAAATGTATTGTTTACCACCCAAAGATGCAGTTCCCATTAAGACTCATCAAATCCATATGTATTAGCTCAAGAACCCATGTAGTAGCAATATTGTTGGCCTTCTTGTGAGAACTTTTGATTTGCTTGCCAATTTGACACAGACCACACACAACATTAGTTAATCTTCCAAACTTTGAAACTCTCCTAATAAGCTTTTTACTCGTAATTTGACACAGACCCCACACAACACTAATCCGCATCACTCAATTTAGCTTTGTTACTAAATAGAGCTTCTTGTTGAATAACATAACAATTGTCAGCAGTTTTAGCTGCATATATCACACGTTGTCCTTGGGAATTTACTACATCATAACCTCCTTTAAAAAAATGTAACAGTATGATCATATCACATAACTAACTGACACTAAGAAGATTTGCTTTTAGCCCCTTATCCAAAAGAATATTATATATCATCAGAGTACCAAGTCCTTCAGCCTTCCCCTTTTCTACCACATGAAATATGTTCCCATCACCAAAAGTAACATTACCACCCTAAATATCCTCTAGGCGACTTATCTTAGACTTATCACCAGTCATATGATGAGAACATCCACTGTCCATATAGCACTGAATAGACTTGAAGGCATTCAAAGCAGTTAGTGCAACATTGCACCTTATCTAAGGTGCAAAATCATTCTTTCGCACCCAAATAGCTCAAAGAATTCTTCGAGCTAAGGTTTCCTGTGTAAATCATCTAAACAAATTCTCACATTTCACATTACTAAAAATCATATTTAAGTTATATCTTTGCCCATTAGATGGTTGAGCATATGGTTGATGGGGTCCAACAAATCTATAATAAGACGCAATATGATCCTTTCGATCACATATTCCACAATAATAAATTTGAGAGTAAGAGAACCTTTTGGTTTGATTACGACTGGAGGATATCATATTATACTTGGGTAATGATGTAGTAGCAATTACTTTGACAAAATTTTTGACTTGAGGAGTCTTGGCATTTGAGAGATATTCCCCATATCCTAGACCCCTTTCATTTTCCCCATACATAATACCTTATCAATATTTTTTGCTCCATGACAAAAATTTTTAAGTTTCAGCTGAGATAAAAATAAATCAAGCTTGGCCTTATGTAGTTCGTCCAAAGTTGATTTCATTTTCTCCTTAGCATCATGAACTTTATTTTCTTAAATCATAACCTTGTCATGGAGACCTTGTTTATCATCTTCAAACATTTCTATTTTTTGACTTGTATTCTTAGTTTTTTCTTGAAATTCAAGGGTGGGTAGATTAACTTGATCTTCCAAGGCTTTGTTAAGTTTACCAAGTTTAATACAATTTGCAAATGTCTGGGCATACAAGTCTTCAAGATTTAGGTTCTCAGCCTCATTATTTTCATGATCACTTTGATTTTCAATAAAATTCTTATGTTCAAAAGCGTCAGAGTTACCATTACTACAATTTAGAAAAATAGAATATGCGCAATATTGTTTATTCTTAACTACTTGGGGATGATCCTCATTATTATCATTTTCATCATCATTATCATCACAAGTAACACTAATATTCATAGCTTTGTGATTATTTCCAGATTTCTTATTCGGGACAACTATGTGCCTAATGACTAAACTTGTGACACTTATAACATTCAACTTGACTTAGGTCAGTGACATTGTTGGTCAGCCGATTATAAGACTTGACCAGATCATGAGGTCGTGGCTTATAGATCGCCGATTATCTTTGTTTTTGAAATTGTTGACTAATAAAAGAA
The DNA here is from genome assembly GCA_014058105.1 of Kingdonia uniflora. NCBI lineage: Eukaryota > Viridiplantae > Streptophyta > Magnoliopsida > Ranunculales > Circaeasteraceae > Kingdonia > Kingdonia uniflora. The sequence goes on along the minus strand of JACGCM010002358.1, from coordinate 213,772 downwards.
ATTGCTAAATCTATATCTGAACCTTCATCATCATTTAAGATATATGGGTGATCTACTTCTTTGGTACCCTTAGAAGAATAAGAGTAAGATAAAGATTTAAAAGCAACATTCTTGTTCTTCTCAGGGTTTTCCATTTTCATCTCGAGTTCAAATGTTCGCAACTTTCCAGCCTATGTATCTGGCTTTACTTTCTTAAGATCATGAGCTTCCTCGATAACATCACGTTTGGATCTAAATCTCTTAGGAAGAGATCTTAGAACTTTGCAAATAATTTAGACATCAAAATAAGTTGCTCGTAATGTGGCAATAGTGTTTGCAATATCACTTAGTCTCACATAGAATTCATCAAAGGGTTTATTTTCACTCATTTGAATATTCTCAAATTGTGAAGTAAGTATTTGCAGCTTGCTTTTTTAACTGTATTATCGCCTTCATGAGTTCAAGCTAGAATGCCCCAAGCTTCTTTCAAAGTAGTACAAAAAGAGATATGTTGAAACTCACTTTGACTCATAGCCATAAAGATAACATTGTGGCCTTTAGAGTTATAACCGGCAGTGTCCTTTTCTATATTTAACCATTGGTTTCTAGGCTTAAGGACCTCTATAGCACTACCTGGTGGACCTTGCATCACGGTAGGGTACTTCCATCTATCCTCAATGGCAATCCATGCATCTTCTCTGATTAATTGTAAGAATACAACTATTTAGAATTTCCATTAGGGATAATCTTTGCCATCAAAGAGTAGAGGACAATTTATAGGACCAATATCTATCATTCTTAACCAATCGAGTCAGGATCTACGCTTAGGCTGTTAAGTCTCGAAGCATGACCACTCTAATACTAATTGAAATATTTAACTAGTAATTAATAAATTCGATTAATTCAGGTTAAAATAAATAGGTTTAAAAATCATTGAATTAAAGGTCTAACCCTATCCTAATTCAAATTGATTTAATTATCAAGTAACAACAAGAAAACGTAAATCATCCACAATAACAAGCAATTTTAACCCTGTGGGAAACCTTTCTCAGGAGAAAAACCCATAGGTCGCTGCCGAATCACCCGACAACTAAATAATTCAATGTTGAAACAAAATTATAAAAATTTAATTACTTATAGACTCGATAAGTACATCCCGTGGTTACCTCTCATCAAATTAAGCTCCTTGCAATCGATTCAACACTCTCGCAATGCCTTGCTTCAATCTCCTGTCAAAATATCCAAGCTTAAAACTCACAAGCTTTTCAAATCAAGATTAGGTTTTCTAATTTTTCGATTGAATCAATTTAAGTTTTACTTCGCATTAAATCGCTTGTTGAAATCTTTCTTCTCTCTAAAATCTCAAGCCCTAGAAAAGTTGGTTTTTAAAGAGGTGAAAAACATAAAAAGAAATAATGTCTTTTATAAGAAAACTGAAAACCTGTACTCTGTTCGAATAAAGAAATAGTCTATTCGAACAGACAAGGCTCTATTCGAATAGAAACAAATATTATATTCTAATAAATAGAGGTCTGACTAATCTATTTAAATAAAGAAAAATGTTGTTTGTTCGAATAGACATTTCTATTTGAAGAGTTAAATGTCTATTCGAATATGGTCTATTTAAATAGAACAAAAAGCCTGTTCGAACAGAAACCCATTTTCTTCAAAAAATAAAATAATTTATTTTTTAATCTTTTGTAAAATGTTAACGGGCTTGAATTTTGTCGTGAAGAGGAATAAACTAATGTACCTGTTAAGTGTCAGTCCAGCTGTAGTCACTCTACGTATACTCTATGACGATGACTGACCACAAGATAGTACTGACACTTATTCTAGACACAAAATGAAACTAATGCCAAATATGGATGTTTGAGTTTGGCTCAAGTCCCTTCTTTACCATTGTTTCCCTCCTAATTAATAATAGAGAAATATTTTGCACATAAAATTGTACAACATTTCTCACAAAACCCTAATTAACCTAAATTTGCAGCTCATACATATCACCAATTCATGTTCTCGTAATCACAAAGCATCTATTAGAGAAATGAAAGATACAGAAGAAGTGTTTTTGGAATAGAAGCTTGTGATGGCCTAAGAAATAATAGACTTCTGGTGCTTCAAAAAATTGTCTAGTATGCATAACAAAATTTAATTGGCTTTAAATGTATTACAAAAGTAATTCAAATATAATAACCGCACATACGCTGAAGATAATTTCATCATGATGTACATATAAACAATTTAAATCATATATCATTTTAGACAGTATCTGATGTTTAAAGGCAAAAATTTACTTGTAGCTTACTACTACTCATAACCCTCGTGAAAATACCGTTCCCAAGGAAATGATATAGTAAAACAAGGACTGAAATATCTTAGCATAAGTACTCTAGATAAAGTTAATAAATTTAGCTTTATTTCTTACAGGCTTGTTAAGCATATGATCAACAGCTTAGGGGTGCCGACCTAGTTGGGATGTCTAAGTCTGTAAGTGATATTTTCTAGGTTGGTATACTTGTAAATTGTTATTCATAAATAAAAGCTAAACTTCTTGCAAAAAAAGAAGATGAAGAATTGTACTCAGTCTAAGTGTGAGATGGACATACCTGCAATAGATGATTCTGTAATAACACCAATAACTCTGCAAAAAAATGCATTTTGACTATAATCAAGAAAAAATTAAAAAAAACAATTCATAAGCAATATTATAAGCTAGAGGAATATACAAAAGTAATTATTAGTTACCCTCTTATCCTCCATGAATAAATAAGGCTGATAAGTTAGGGCCATCGAAAGATGGGTTAATGTTACTTAACAGGGCCAGAACAGTATAAAACAAAAAGTTCAAGAAAGTTACATAAGTTGAGAAGGAATTGCAAGGCATTGAAAAAATCTTCATTAACTATATATGTTCATAATATTGTAATAAAGATCCAATAAATAATCTGGTTATGACTTGCATCAAAAACCTCAAATGAAAGCACATGAACTCATAGAACCCATATATATAGTTGACTTTCGAGTGCATATATATGCAGAAAAGATTTTTGTAAAAATACTCATGGAAAAATAGGTACAGCATGAGCAACTCTATATTGTAGGCGATTGATTCCCACAGAAAATTTACTCCCACCAAGTCAAGCAAATATGGATCTCTTGATCATCACCAAATAGAGTTATCTTCTTCCAGTATAAGAAGTGATAAGTGACCTAAAAAAAGAGTACAAAAATGGCTTATATAGCTTCAAGCTTCAAGATTGTGTGAACTGCAACAAAAATTTAAACCACAATATTACATCTGTATTTAGTTTTGAGGGTCAAAGCAACCTTATAGACGAATGATTTTGCATTCAAGAAAGATATCGTCTCCAATAATCAGTATTGACTTGGAAGTTGCTTTCTTTGGGACACGTCTACAAGTCTTGACTTTAAATTCTTTGGTTCTGTCTCTATAAGCATCAATTCCATAGTTTATACACTAATATAGTGGTTACAAATGGATGCAGTTACACCAAACATAATTAGATTTAAGAGCCACTGAAAAATAATGTATACGCACATTTCCCTCATAACTTGATAACTTTAAGTAAGCAACACCAAGATACACATTAAAAATAGGCATGTGCATCATCTCTCGATTTCCTCCTATTTCATATGCCTGGTAACCAATCTAACTACAGCAAGGCTTTGGAATGAGCATATACACACACAAAAATTTAACTATCACAAGTATGGACTTTGACACCTTCTACTTAAGAAGGAACATTTATATATTAATTAGTATGACATTTACCTAGTACCTAACATGCCACTTTCCATTTTTTGCACCATTGGCATGGCCTCCATAGTAGTCTCCTTAGTTTTTTTTTTATCATAGCTTGTTACAAAAGGTTGTCTATCATTTTCAAGTTTAGAAATATCACATATCATGTCCTGCACAGCATATTTAGACTGATAATTATGAAATATCCCAAACACTAAACCTTAAAACATGAGAAAATGAATTTGATAGAAATTAAGAAAAGTATAGGAATCACTCATATATAGTTTATATTATTTGATAAGAAAACATATTTATGTAAAATTTTTACTTAAACTCTAGACCAACCCATTGTGGATACTTATTTATGTTACTTTAGATATACAATATGTTTATACAGGAGAGTTCAATTTTTTTAATTAAAAGAAGCCAAAATCCTACACTGGGTTATACCTTCATTTTGGATGCTTATATATGTTACTTATATATGCTTTACATAATTTGATATTTATTTCCTTAAGGTTTTTATGACGCTTACACATGTTGGATTTTGTTATAATTTGATATGGATATGAATGTATAATTATAGGTTGGTAAGATTTGCTAATGAAGTTTTGGTGGTCATGGCTATATATCGTATCTAATAAAAGGAAACTTGTAAGTAGATTATCTAGATATCCAAGTTGTCATGCTGGTTGAAATATTTATGACTGTAATTAATAAGGATTTTTTCCCTAGGAGTTACAAGTACTATGTACAGCTATAAACATGAATTGGTAGTTGGTTATGAAAGGAATAGAGAAGGAATTGGTGGTCTAATTAAAGATCACATAAGGGTGTATTGAGGTACCTTTGTACCGATGGTTACCACAGTAAACATTTTGGTCATCGAGATGGAGACTATTTGTAATGGCGTGTTTTTCAGGAGGATAATATTCGCCAATACTTCTAGTAAGGATTATGCAATAATAGGCTTAAACACCCATGATTTTACGTGAAAACTCAGTAAAGCCTGACAAAAATCATGACATCGGGGAGGGTTTTGATGAAAAATCTAATATACTGCTAGTTATTACAATTGTTGTTTAGTTAAAAGGTAAAAATGAATGAATAGTAGAGTTGCAGATTAGAATAGCACATTCTCTGCCTATATTTATAATAGATACAGGCAGTTTACAAAAAGAAAAATAGTTTTCTATTTTGGGGGTAGTGGGCGAACTTCGTGGATCTCCCAACGGCTCTATTTGACCAAGCATAATGGCTACTTTTAGTAGGTTGAGAACTATGGTCTCAGACGTGACATCTTCTCGAATGATGGAATGTCTTTGACTTAGTTTTATTATCTTCTCTTTATTGAATCTGGGAAATATGCAACTACAATTGCCTCATTCTCGATATAATTACTTGTTGTTATACGGAGAAGAACATTGGAATGTGAATTGGTTGTCGAATGTTGTAGAAGTTTGTATTTTGTCATTTCCGAGGCAAAAATCAAATGAATCTGGTCATTTTGGTTTTCCGAGGAGTATTTAAGGCAGAATATTAGATTTTATAATTTTGAAGGTGGGGTTATAAATAAAGAGATAAAGGAGTTGTTATTCTGCAGTTGTGGAATGTTGAGTAAGCCAGGATGGTGACGATGCCATTCAAAGCATTGAATAATGAGTTTCCAGAGCTTGTAAATGGGAAGTATGGTGAGTATAAAGAGGTATGTCTTGGTTATTTGTCGCTGTTGTCCTTTTAATTGGAACCGATGGTAATAAGATTAGAAGAAATGACAGAAGAAGAGGTGGAGATCGCCGAAACGTAGTAATTCCATTGGTGGCAGTTTCATTTTGTGTTGCAGAAGGCCTCAGAGCATGTCGATTGTTTGGAGAAGTGGTTGTAGGGACTTATCCCTCGAGCTAAGGACACTCGATCTCATCTGTACCTCGATCTCTATAAGACTCGATCTTATCCAGTACCAGACTCACGCAATTACAAGCACGTTAACAGTTACACATCGACCACGAACTCAAGCAGAACGTGGATCATCCATAACAGATGTAAACAGAACAGATCAACATACACCTGTCTCCCACGAGCTAACAGTTATACACTCAATTGCCCATGACTCCCACTTTCAGGAAAACGTGTTCGAGCACGATGTCAAGCTGAGAGCAGGGTCTATAAAAGGGCAGAGCTCATAGGGAAAAAGAGGGAGGGATATACATATAATTATCCGATATCTAGCTGTTCGATCATTAGATTAACTCTTATAATCAGATTCTCCCACTTTCTCAAGCAATAATACTACTTTCACAAAATCCTCCACTCGAGGTCGTGGATTTTACCTATTCACAGGTTTTCCATGCTAAATCCCCTGTGTCAAGTGTTATCTCTTATTTAATTCTTAGCATAGTAGTTCTTGGTGTAAGGATCGATTTCAAGCCAGTTCGAGCTTTACAAAATCTGGTCCCTACATTTGGCGCCGTCTATGGGAACGTGCGATTTTTCTACATACTTAAGGACCACGATTAATACTCATCAGTCGAGTAGTATCCAATTATAGTTCAAACACATCAATCTTCGGGAGCTAAACCTGAAAGGTCGAGGGAACCTGATCGGGTTGCCGAGCTTCGGGCGAGCTTAATTATTGAAACCAAGAAATAGAGTCAACTCGGGCGCCAGCTATTGAAAGATCGAGAACTCTACGAGAAGGAATCAGATCGAGAGTGTCAAACTCAAGTTCTGGAGGCAAAGAAACAAGAAGCTCATATGCTAGCTTTTCAAACATCTCTAAAAGTATTACAGAGCAGCCAATAACCACCAGCCCTGAGAGAGTGCGAAACAGTACCAACAATCTCAAGAGTTTCCGTTCACGAGAGGCTAGGGGCACATGAGGTACGTAGTACAGACATTTCTAGGATTCATTGTGACAATCCACCAGCACCGATAGTCTCAATTCATTTGGGACAAGAGGCGCAGACAAATATCAGCAGAGATCGCAGACCTTCCAAGCAGCCCGAGGAAGCCTTGCGACCTCCTTATCATCCCCACTTCCTGAACGTGTGAGCGAGGAAACAGGTGACCACGTTCCCAGACTCATACGTCAGACAATTTTGATAATTCTAGCAGCTCTGGTAGTTCCAGCGGCTCCGGCAGTTTCAGTAGTTCCAACGGCTCCTATCCCTCGGCATTATATCTCACAAGAACTCATGGACCAGCGTATGAGGGAAATCATCGAAGCAACGGCTTTAAGCACAAAGGATGACTAGCAAAAATTACAAGGTAGCCCAATTGCTAAAGAATTATTTGATATGAATGTCCCAACAGGTTTTCATACACCCAAGATCATCAAATACAAAAGAACCGATCCTGGTCAACACGTTCAACAATTCTGCGACTCGTTGGGTTTGTATTCTAATCTGAATCACATCCTTTGCCGGCTCTTCACTACCAGTCTCCAGGACTAACCTCTCCGTTGGTTCCACTCTTTACCAGAAGATTCGATTCATACCATCGAGCAGTAACAGAAAATCTTCATCAAGGCTTATGCCCACAACAAAGACAAAGAAGAGAACTTATATTTTATTATAAGTCTCAAATAAATACATAGGGAGAAGCTCGAGGAGTTCTCCATGAAGTTTTTGGAACTTGCTCGGAAGGTCGACAATCTAGATCAGAAGACATCCGTGTCCGCATTTACAAATGCTCTGCAGTTCAATTGCAAAGCTAAAGAGTATCTCTTCCTGAAGAAACCCAAGACCCTCGAAGATATGATCGAGAAAGGCAACAATTACATCGATCTGGAGCGGATGATGCCCGAACTGAAGAAACCTGTAAAGGCAGTCCAAAACACCAAGGCTCCTTCTACAGATTTCAACAGCAACCGCAGCTCGAGCAAGCCAGGCGATCCTAAACAAGGAAAAACATAACCAAAAAGAGACAACAATCAGAGGTCGGAGAAACCATCCAGAACAGTCATACTGAAGTTAAATGTCAAGCTTTCCGAGATCTATCCTAGTCTCCAGAAAGATAAATGTTTTCGTCTAGCTCGACATCTTGATCCAATAGCAGGTCAACCTTATTGCGAATATCACAAGATTAATCACCACAAGACCGACAATTGCTATGGTTTAAAAAAGATCCTGGAAATAATTTTTAAGGAAGGGAGGATGCTCGAATACATCATCGATCTTCCAAGCTATAAAGACGGGAGCTATCTGAATGAAGATGATGTGGCTCAAGCAACAGAACAAGCAGAGGAAAAGCATCTATATCATCTCTACTGCAGCAATATGATCGAGATTAATCAGGTTTCAAATTCTAACAGAGTCAAGCGGAGGAGGTTGGGCGAGTGTTGTGATCTTGCCGTCCAAGATAAGGAAGCCAAACTCCTCCTAGAGTCTAGCAGTCGTCGAAAGGGAATCCCCTTGGAAGACTGCGACACAGGACATGTGAAGTATCCTCATCATGTCGCACTAGCAATTATGCTCAAAATGAGGAACTTCGTAATGCACACCATGATGGTAGACACAGGAAGTGGGGTTGAGATCCTATTCCAGAGTACAATTGACCAGATGGGACTCTCAGATCAGGTCGTTCAAAGTGAGACAAACATCAGTGGATTTAATGGGTCCAAGGAAGAACGAGTTGGGAAGATCACTCTCCTGATCACAGCAGGGCCTACCTCTATCGATATTACTTTCTACGTCATCAACGCCAAATCAAGGAATTTGGGGATACTAGGACGTTGTTAGCTGCACAATATGGAGGCTATCCCGTCCACTTTCCACCAAACACTCTGGTTCAAGCATAACAACGGTATTTATGAAATCAAAGGAAGCCAGAAACTCTCCCGAGCTTGCAAGAATATAGTCTCACCAGTTCTCGACCATTCAAAGCAGAATGTTGCATAGCAATCACAGAAGGCTGATCACCGTGATGGTCAGTCTTCTCCAGCTGAGCCCGTGGAATATGTCCAGATCGATGGAGCTAACCGAGGTACTTATATTGGTACTAAATTAGTTCGAACAGAAAAATAAGCTCTTATTTCTTTCCTTCAATCCAACAAAGACGTTTTCGCATGGAACTTCCAAGAAATGCCAGGCGTAGACCACTTAAAGTCTTGCCACATCTTAAACATCCGCGAAGGCACCGCAACAGTTAAACAAAAACAATGCAGGTTATCTCCAAGACTCAGAGACGAGCTGAACAAGGAGATCGACAAACTTATCGAGGTCAGTTTCATCTGAGAAGCCAAGTACCCAGACTGGATTTCTAATATCGTTGTTGTTCCAAAAAAGAATAGGAAGGTCCGGGTCTGCGTGGATTTTACTGATCTCAATAAACACGCGCCAAAGGACAGCTTCCCTCTTTCGATCATTTATTAGATCCTCGACTCTACAGCAGGTCACGAACTCTTGTCCATGATGGACGCCGCTTCGGGGTTCAATCAGATTCTACTCTTGGAGGCAGATCAAGAAAAGACTACGTTTATAACAGAAAGAGGTCTCTACTGCTACAAGGTCATGCCATTAGGCCTTAAGAACGCTGGAGTCACTTACCAAAGGCTGGTCACGAGAATGTTCAAAGAATACTTGGGAAAAATAGTTAAAGTCTATATTGATGACATGCTTTGCAAGAGGCTAAAGAAAGAAGATCATATCTCTCACCTCTCCATAGTATTCAGTATATTATGATCCTACAGAATGAAGCTTAATCCTGAAAAATGTCAGTTTGGCATTCACTTAGGAAAGTTCTTAGGACATCTTATCAGCAAGAAAGGGATTGAAGCAGATCCATATCAAATTCGAGCTCTTCTAGACATGCCTTCACCATCAACAACGAAGGATGTACAAAAGCTCGCAGGAAAGATTGCAGCAATCAACATATTCGTATCCAAATCCTCAGACCGATGTAGATGGTTATTTATGCTGCTTAAAGGTTCTACTAAAGAAGGTAAAGGCTCAAAGAACGACAATATCAACTGGACACCAAATACGAAGCAGCTTTTCAGGAACTCAAAACTTACCTAGGGAGGGCTCTAATCATGAGCACTCCAATAGGCAACGAGGAACTGATTATCTGCCTCACAGTTACTGATACATCTCTCAGCTCAGTTCTCATTCAGCTCGAAGGAAAAATTGAGAAACTGAGTTTCTTCATCAGCAAGACACTCACTCCAGCGGAAACGAGGTACTCTAAAATTGAAAGATTACTTTTAACTCTCGTTTATACCACACAAAAACTCAAACATAATTTTCAAGCACATCCTGTCAAAGTCATGACAAACTACCCACTTCGGGAAGTATTGTCTAAGAAAGAGAAATCAAGAATAGTACAGCAGTGGTCCGTCAGTTTGGGGGAGCACGAAATCAAATTCGAGCAGTGAATTTCCGAAAAGGGTCAAGCAGTCGCTGATTTTCCAGCAAACTTTCCAGTTTCAGATCCTGATTGGGAAGAACATGATCCAGATCTCGCCGAAGATGCAGTAGATGAGATTTCATCCTCCAAATCTTTTGATGATCGAGCATCATGGATATCTCAAGAAGGGTGGTGGCTCCTCACCGATGGTTCAGCGAGACCCGCAGGGTCGAGAATTGGGATCGTTCTCATTACACCTTCCAACGATATAATCAAGAAATCCATCCATCTTGACTTCAAAGCCTCGAGCAATATTACAGAATATGAGGCACTCATTCACGGCCTGGACATGGCCCTCGAACTCGAAATCACTGAAATCTTAGCCTACACAGACTCTCTTCTAATAGTTCATCACTACTCAGAATATTACATGAAAAATGACATCATGGTCGATTATGCAGCTCTGGTTGCAGAAAAACTAAACAAATTTCACAAAGCTACACTCGAATACCTCCCTCGAGGAGAGAATTGCCACGCTGACTCCTTGGCTTACTTTGCCGAAGTATTGGGTAACAAATCACGGCACCTTCAAATCGAGGTAATTTCTATCCCCAGTATTAATCGTACTACGATATATGCGATTAACACTGGGGGCGATGAGATGGCAGAAGATGATTGGAGGAAACCTTTTGTTATTTATCTCGGTCAGGATAACTCATGCAACAGTCCACTGCTAGAGGATCCACAGCAGCGCAGACACATCATCGAGAATTCAAAATGCTACACAGTCCAACCAAACGACGATCTCTACTAATGCTCGATCACTGGTCCATACCTCAAGTGCCTCTCTAAAGAACTTGCCGACAACATTCTTCGAGATCTAGATGAAGGAATCTACGGATCCCATACAGTAGGACGAACTCTTGCTAACAGAGCTATTACCCAAGGAGTATTCTGGCCAGGAATGCAGAAGCAAGCTGAAGAATACTCAAGGAAATGCAATCCATGTCAGCGTCATAGAAATCGAATTCGGGCCCCTGCCCTCGAACTCTATGTAAGTATGGTGTACTGGCCGTTCAAACGATGGGCACTCGATCTAGTTGGTAAATTCCCCAATACTCTGGGTAATAGGAAATTTCTCCTTGTTGCCACAGATTACTTCAGCAAATGGGTCGAAGCAGTTCCTCTATGCATAACTCGAGAAGAAAAGGTCATTTCTTTCAGTTGGCAGCATATTATCACAAGATTTGGTTGTCCACATTTGATCCATATCAATAACGGTCCTCAGTTCATTGGAGAAAAGGTCGTAGCATTTCTCAACAAACACAACATAATCCATTCTCCATCAAACCCATACAACCCCCAGGGAAACGGACAGGCGGAGATCACAAACAAGATCATCGTGGATGGTCTCAAAAAGTGCCTTATGTTATAGAAGAAGGGCAACTAGATAGGTAAATTACCTCACGTCTTATGGGCTTATCGAACTACTCCCCAGACGTCAGCACAATACTCTCCTTTTCTGCTCGCCTAAGGAACTGAAGCAGTCATCCCAACAAAGTACCACCATCCTGTGAGAGGCCACGAGCTCACAGACGAAGAAAATGAGTTTGAATTGGCTTGCAGCCTCAATTAGATCGATGAGACAAGAGATCGAGTTATCACAAATCCTGGTCGATATCATTAAATACTGGCAAGTTCAACAAACGAGTTCGCCATCAACGACTAGGTCCTTCGAGAAATCCCAGATAACAGAAAAGATCCACATGCTGGGAAACTAGCAAAAAACTGAGAAGGTCCTTTCATGGTCATAGGTCAAACTGGTCTGGGTTCTTACTATCTCATGACGGAAGCTGGTGACAAAATTCCAAATCCATGGAATACAAGAAAATTAAAGCATTCAATCCACCTCGAGATTTCACCTCCAATGTAAGTACAAACTCTTTTCAATCAATGAAATCTCATTTTATTACAAATCCCTATCAATCAATGCAATCTCATCCAAGGGTAAAAACGCAGTTTATCCTAGCTGGATCCCTAAAGGTAAACAACATCCAACATTGGAAATGGCATAGATAATACTTGCCTAACTCCTGCGGATTCTCATACATTCGAAGGCGGGGGCCATAAAGAACCTCTTAGCCTGAAGATAACAAGCCTAAAGTACAAGTGAGGAAAAAACTATCTCGCTGCCGCTAAGCTCCAGCATCCAACATTGGTATCAAGGCATAGATAATACTAGCCGAATCCCTGAGGATTCTCATACATCTGAAGGCGGGGGCCATAAAGAACCTCTTAGCCTGAAGATAACAAGCCTAAAGCACGAGTGAGGAAAAAACTTACTCGCTGCCGTTAAGCTCCAACATCCAACATTGGTATCAAGGCATATATAATACTAGCCAAACCCCTGAGGATACAAAACCTCTGGAGCTGGGGCCATAAAGAGCCTCAGCCTATGGATCAGGCCTAAAGCACGAGTGAGACATTGCTCGCTGCCGATAAGCCCAGCTTTCCAATATGGTATCAAGGCATAGATAATACTAGCCGAACCCCTGAGGAAGCACAGATCCGAGGCAGGGGCCATAAAGAACCTCTTAGCCTGCGGTGACCGCCTAAAGTATGAGTAAAGATAATACTAGCTCACTACAGCTAAGCCTCCCTGAAGTCCAAGGGTTGAAGCACAGATAATACTTACTTCTACACCCACAGACTTCTTCTAATTCAATGGGTCAAACCAGAGAATAACTCTACTACAGGTGTGGAAATATTATTTTCTCATATCAGCATTTCAAATTACAATGCTCCTCTTAAAGTCTTACATCGAGCACTAAAGCATCACATCTGCTACATACAAAAGGTACTCATTTTTAGAGTTTAATTCTATTTCTTTTTAACTCTGCTAGATTTTCTTGATGGGAGAGCAGTCGACCTTCCTCCCACAACTGCAGTAGGTGAGACTACACTCAACCTTCCTCCCACAACATGAGTAGGTGGGACTACACTCGTGCTTCCCCTAATTTTAGTCCTGGATGGCATATATTCTGGAGCTCGTTCAGCAACAATTTTACTCCCTCGAGCTATATGTTCAGCCGTCATGGTCCCGATACCACGATCCATGACACCAATTGCATCTATGCTTGAGATATCAAGTTTACATACACAAGTCCTTCCAGAGAAGCAATCTTGCATCAAATCTCTCTCAACCTGCAGGAATTTTATTTCCTCGACAAAAAATACAACCAATGCGCTTAATTGCCGTTGATGCAAAACTTCCCCATCGCATTTTTCTTGATCATGAACTACTAGTTCCTTGACATCTTGGTGAGTAATAGCAGCGCGCTTGTTATCCTTCCAACGACAAGCTTCCAATTCAGCCAGTTCAACTGTTAATTGATCAATACGTTCACTCATCTGCCTTGTAAGATCTATCGACTTCTGCCAAGAGTTTACGAGATCAATATGCATATTCTCCACTAACTTTTCTTTTCGATGATGAAATTCCTTCATCTCTCAACTCCCCTCACCAGAAGCAATTTTACAATCCCTTTTATCTAATTCAAATTTTAGATCTTTCTGATACTTCAATTCGCGTACACGTAACTCCCGCTCCGATTCAGAAATATGTGCACAAAGTTGATTAATTATTTTATTCATCTCTTTCTCACATTGCGTAGCCCTCCTCACGTTTCCGCGAGAATGGGACAAATCATCCACCAAATTTTGGTTCTTGGCTTGAATCTCTACTAAATTAACCCTGCTCTGAGCCTCTTTCCCTTTTAATCGACGTAAATCAGCCTTTAAACGATCTAACCTGGCAATCAAACTATCACGTATTTGTTCAGAGTTACGCAATTCTCGATCTTTACCCACAATACTACTGCTCAATTTTTCAAAATCACCCTCTGACACGACCAAATTAGTTTACGTAGTATCCAGGTCAATCTCTCTCTCTTCAACAAGAGTTCGTTCAGAGCACGAATGTTACATTATATATCAGATATCTCTTCATTTAACGCTCTAATACAGTATTCGGCTAACTCAGCCTCGTACCGAGAACTTGACGCAGCCTTTTCCTTCAACTCAACAAGTTCGCTGCTAAGCAGGTTTAAAGCCAAATCTCTGCTCAAAATTGTTGCAGTCTTTTCCTCGACTTGTCTCTTAGCTTCTTCGAGCTTTAAAGAAAGCTTCACATTATCATCCAATCAATCTTCATACTGGGAAATCAAAGCCTCATATTCTTCTGCATACTTAGGGTTATACAAAAGAGTATGTTCTTCTCTCTCCCTAGCAGTATCTAGCTCCTTCTGCATAACAGTTAGCAGGCACTCACAACATCAGAACCTAATGGAGAAACAGGTCGACAGAAGCATATTGATAAACCTGCACTACATACATCTACAAGCTCGAGACAACCAATTCCTCCTTAGCCTACCGACAATAACAAGTTTTGGGCACAAGACAGAGGATACATACACAAACATTCTGAACTAGACTAAACATGCAAGGTACATATCCTTTTATTCTTGTTCATCTAGTTATTAATTTATCTGAATTATCTAACCTGTAATTCTACAGAGGATTTTTTCTCCACTTCAAGCAGGCCCTCTAAGTCTGCAACTCTGAGGCGCGAGTTTTTTATCTCCTACAATACGGAATTTCATAAGTAAAATGTTGTTGGCATCAAACGGCAATAAAGTTACAAAGCTCGATTTATTTTTCACAACCAATGTTACATTACACGATCATCCTACCTGATTAATAGTTTCCTGATTATCGGCATCGGTCTTTTCCACAGTATTCAGACCACCCTCCCTTTCCTCAACCTCCTCTTCATCCATAATTTTCATTTCCTCATAATTCCCTTCGCTAAATGCCGTTATCTCCACCTTCATATACCTTAGCTGGTAGAGCTTCCCTGCGAGGTTGTTCTGGGAAATAGTCAATGCGGTAACCAATCGCTCCGCTTCAGATTCACTTTCAGCCCTAACTTGCTTCAATTTTAGGGCAGCAGCTTCCTTTTCTTTCTCCCGCTCCAACTGGAACTCTACCCTCTCCCGAGTTAGCTTCTCTTCCAACTGGTTTTTCTCCCCCTCAACCTGGGAGATCTTTTTATCCAGCTCCATCGACCTATCCTGGGAACCAAGCTGAACGTCCCTCAGAGGGCGAGCAAACTCCAAAAAGAAATATGTCAGCTCGAGCAACAAAATAGCTCGACAAAATCAACTTTTTACTAATCTTCTTAAGCTCCTCATGCATAACAGCAACCATCTTCTCTCGAGCTTTAGCTCAGCATTGATCCTCCAAGAGATCTACTTCGACCTCAAAACGCGACCTCAAGTCTGCTCCCTCAGCGATCTTATCATTTTCCTCTAGTATCTCCTGCGGCTTCGTGGGAAAAATTACCTTCCTCTTCTTACTGCTATCGTCCACACTGACCGATGACACAGAACGAGGAGCAGCCCCCCTTTTATAGCCTTCCTCTTCGCCAGGTTCTGTACAGCAGTACTAGAGACCGTGGCCATGTCGACTGGCCCATTCGGAATTTCATTGAGCCGCGAGAGCTTCAAGGGGATATTAAGTTCAGAAGTTGTCAATTTCTCTTCCATTGAGCCTGGAGTTTTCCCAACCAGTCTCCTCTTCGCTTGCGATCTCCTGACCTTGTCGTCCTTACAAGCTACCCTTTGGAACCTACTTATCTATAACTCTTTGAGCACAGCCTCGAGCTTAGTGCCTTCCCTGGCAGCGACATCTACAAAAGATTCCTTCCTCAACACTTTGCAATTAATTCCTGCTTAAGCATCGGCAACGTAAGATACAAATTAACTATAGCAGTATAGTTCAACATACAAATGATAGTTCAATTTTTAATGGTATACTTACCCTTTGTTATAGTTTAATGGTATACTTACCCTTTGTTATAGTTTAATTACCCCTATATGCTAAGGCGTGCCCCCAAATCCCATCTATGCTACTTTTGTCCTTACAGAACTCCCTAAACCGACTAGAGCCTGTTGGGTACTCAACAAGAGAACCCTTTAGACGAGGCCATTCTATCAATTCGGCTACAGTATCCTCCTCGTCCCCTACTCCAATAACTAGAGATAAATGCCCTACGAGGTCTGCTTCATTAGCCTTTGCACAACCAGAAATCGAAGCCATACTTATCTATAGTAAAGGGTCTACTTTAAACCGTTGGTCCAGCAAAACCTACAGATAGGTCGAGGTATATAAATCAATTTTTATCTTGCACTATTAAATCACTTATACAATCACAAACTGTCTCAAAACGATTTTTATTGCCTCACAGTCTTTATTCCCATTGTTATTTTTATTTAATTTTTGTGTTTGGTAGGGATTACATTTTTATCCCGGCACAATAAAGATATTTATACAAAAACACTTGTAAACCCAAATACAAACATACCTTCAACACCCGAGTGAGAGTCTGCAGAGTTGGTATGCACCAGTTTGCTCAATTTTTGCAACTTCTTTAAAACCTCCTCAATATCAGCCTCCTCTCGTAGTTTAGAATTGAGACTCTTAATGACCACTTTCCTCTTATCCTTTCCTCCTTCGGCGGTAATGGAATCGTCAGTTGAGATCTCTCTCTCTCTAACCCTTCTCCTCTTTTTTTGGTTTTATGTATTCCGAGAGGGAGGAGAGGGGGTACTTATGCACTTTTCCCCGAACCGCTGGCGGTTTGGTGTTTTCCAGTAAGCAGTCCTCGATTTCAGAGTTGAGCCATCTGATCATTTGAACCTGTCAGACGTGTTGTACCGCTTCGGTAAAAACACCTTCCCATCATTATACCACATATTATAGTTTAGCGTATCTCTCAGCCTCTTGGTCCCACTTTTTTCACAATACCCCAAACTCATGACCCTGAACTTTCTACTTTAAAAATTTCACGTACATTTGTTTACCCTACTTATACACCTTGACTTTAACGTCAATAACAGTTAACAACACAAATTCAAAAATTCAATTTCAACAAACAATCCTAGTCATAGCCTATTTTCGTGAATAGATTTTTTTTTCAAATAAATTTCTGGCAATTACATTTTAAAAATTCAAAAATACAACAGTCAATCACTCCAATCCCCGAGATACTTGTATTTGAAGCAACCGATGTGCCCAACAACACCACAAGTCTTCAGCAGCTTTATGACGACATCCATATCCTCATTAATGATCTCCTCCCTAGCCATCATCTGGACAAACTTTTTACGATCTTCAACAGACCGCCAACAGATATGCATGGACTCGGACCAGTACACGCGATTCATTTCCTCGCCCCTTTCTACGTCAGTCTTACCCTTGTAGTTCGCTCGGGTTTCGAGCAGAACCGAATCATAACCTTGCTGCCCGAAAATAGCTTCCCTTATTTCACCAATCTTGAATGCTAAACGCAAGCCATTCAACACACGCGCTTCAGCAGCCCTCTGAGAACGAGTTCCTCGCCATTTTTAATGAATAACCTTCTTAGAGAACAAGTCCCACTTTTATACTGTTCAGCTAACAGGACTAATTTTTCGATTGACAATACGCAAGGTATTTCAGTTTTTGTAACCCACCCTTCCCGGGTTCGAGCTACTTACTATTATCATTTCGTGCTTAATCGAGCTCTCTAAAGATTATATTTCGAGCTTTATATTTAAATTTGCTTAGCTCGATTCATTTACGAGGTAAAATAAGGTATGTCATACCACCAACTATTCCCTCCCATATTATGTGCAGCTCGATGACATGTCGACCATTTCTGCCTTGTGCTAGTAAAAAGCAAACAAGATATTCTTTTATTACGCTCGATTTTTATCTAACAAGCTAGTTACAGGACTATTCCTACAGCGTTACTTTACAATTATAGAATCAATCTCTTCGAAGATCGATATTACAAATACTTTCTCAAACACGAGGACAGGTCTCTAGTTCTTTTATCGGTGCTGAGATACTCTTGATCTTCCATAGAAACCTCCACCACAGATCGTAAAGTACAAGACTACAATAGGTCAGAAACCTCTTTCCCCTTCATTCCCGTGTAGGAAGAATTAAAAGAAAAGCAATGGCACTGAGAGAGGTGATACATCTTCTACCTCCACCACCGCCGTCTCTTCCTCCTTATCCACACTAACCCAGAGTTCGTGGAAGTTGAGAAGGACTCCAGCCTTAGAAACTGGAACATCAGTAGAGACCAGGGATTTTGCATCGCATACACCCTGGCCGCTCAAACGGACGCTACATAATACCCGAAAATATTTCAAACAACACTCCTTCAAGAAAACAACAAAGGGAGTCTCCCTACTTTGATAACCACAAAACCATATCCAGAATCCCTCCATGATAAAAGAAAACCGGGTATGATATACTTGATTCCTCATCTTAACCATGATTTTACAAAGGTATGCTTCCAAAAAACTCTTTTTTTTCTCACTCTACAAAATAGGCATGTTTGTTTTTCTCTACAGCAAAATATGTTATCGGTTATTCGGCAATCAAATCCACTATTTATAGCGATACCGTATTTAATGCACATTGTTTCCCCAAACAGTCACCTGCTTAGGAAAATTAACAGTCCGCCCATGACACTCACGCATCATAATGGCAACCCACTCTTCAATACAGCCGATCTATTTTTCAAAGTGTTGCTTACATCATCACAAGGTCTGAATTTTAGGGTTTTTCTCAACTAAAGCCACACATGGCTTCAGTTACGAGGGGGTGATTATAGGGACTTATCCCTCGAGCTAAGGACACTCGATCTCATCTGTACCTCGATCTCTATAAGACTCGATCTTATCTAGTACCAGACTCACGCAGTTATAAACACGTAAACAGTTACACATCGACCACAAACTCAAGTAGAATGTGGATCGTCCACAACAGATGTAAACAGAATAGATCAACATACACTTATCCCGTACGAGCTAACAGTTACACACTCAATTGCACATGACTCCCATTTTAAGGAAAACGTGTTCGAGCACGATGTCAAGCTGAGAGCAGGGTCTATAAAAGGGCAGAGCTCCTAGGGAAAAGAAGGATGGATATATATACAATTATCTGATATCTAGCTGTTCGATCATTAGATTAACTCTTGTAATCAGATTCTCTCATTCTCTCAAGCAATAATACTACTTTCACAAATTCCTCCACTTGAGGTCATGGTTTTTACCTATTCACAGGTTTTCCATGCTAAATCCACTGTATCAAGTGTTATCTCTTATTTAATTCTTAGCATAGTAGTTCTTGGTGTAAGGATCGATTTCAAGCCAGTTCGAGCTTTACATATTGAAGATGATAATACTAAAGTGGACAGGGCTTTCTATGGTGGTGTCTGCGGACGCTGCTGTTAGAGATGGTGGTTATTATAGAGGAGGAGGGTGGTTGTATGTCCTTCCCTGGAGGATATGCCAGATTCTGGCGAAAAGAAACATGTAGCTTCGAGTAGTTTATGTCGAAGGATAATATGTAACCTGTAGGTTGATATAATCTAATCAAAGGAAAGAATTGTCGAATGTAAAATGTAATATTTTTCTTAAGGAATAAAATTTATTTTTGAATTTGTATTAAATAAATATATCGTGATCCCGAATGAAATGAAATCTATTATCCGAAGATAATTGGTCGAGCCTTGTGGATGTCGAGATGGTTGTTCCAAACTGTATGTAAATATCAAGGTTATACTGTCGAGGCTATAAGATCTCAAACTGATGTTTGATGACTGTATGGGGCCTGAAATGGTTCCCTAGGAGGTTTAATTTAGCTAGGATGTGTAAAGTTCCAAAATGAAATGAACGTTGGATTTTACTGTTAGTCTGATTATTTATTTATTTTTTGGCAGGTTTGGGAAGAAGAGAGCTCAGGTTTGGGAGGATGAGCGTTCCAACCGGGTGTATGCAAAGTATTAGGAGTTGTTTGATCGGTACATCCGTAAGAGCTATGAAAACAAGAAACTATTGGTTCCAGTGGAGCCTAAGTATGAAGATATGAGTGAAGTAGAGGTTAAGGAGGAGGAAGAGGACTATGAATTTCATTACAATTTACAATTGCTAAGTTTTACGGAGCGCGTCGGCAAGATAAGGAATCGAGCCAAGAATTTGGTGAAGCAAAAAGGTGTTATGGCCGGTCAAAGAAGTTGAAGAGTGGACTGGGTATTTTTTATTTGTAATAAATGAGAAAGTTGTAAGGTGTTGGTCATGAAATAAATGAATTTATTTATGTCAGATGTTGTTGTCGATGTGTGTGATGATAAATGTTATTGAATATGATATGATATGTTTGAACAAATGAAGTTTTTTGATATAAAATTGTGATTATGGGTATGTTAATGTATGATAACTCGACCTTCGGGTAGTTGGTTTGTCAAATAATATTTGAATTTGAATTGCTGTTATAACTGACACGAGAATATAAAAAAGGATTTAAACAAGGAAGGATGTATTTAGGTAATTGGAGAAAAATGGCTAGGTGTTCTCCTGTAAGTGATATTTTGTGGTACAAGGAATTGGATGTACAATATATTTTTAATAGTATAAGAGTTGCTTTGGTGAGGATGGATATATCAGGGGAGTTAAAAGGAGATATAGAAGGGTTAGAGCAACAGTGCATGGGCCTGGTAGCGTTCAGGAGGTGAAGGATCAAAGAGTTTGAGAAGAGGCGAATAAAGCGTTACACTCGAGTACACAAACGGTCGCGAAGGGGTACGATAAATAGTCGTGTGGAGTCTATAAATAGCCTTGTAGTTGGCGACTATTCACACACCATTAATACTGAAAAAATTTATTCAGGTACAGATTCTTTATGCTCATCTCTTGCATCGTTGTCAACCTTAGGGAAGGAGGAGATTAGTGTATTAATTTATAAGGCAAAACATGCAAAAAAGAGGGATACCGAGGTAGCGCGACTTCAAGGTTAATGTTTGTCTTAAAAAAAATTCTACTTGCTTGTTATTCATGCGATCCTGTAGATACCCTTTGTAGATGTAGACATGGTGATGATAATGTAGGACGTATTTGTAGCTTAAGCGGGTGTATTGGGAGTAATTAGAAAAAGACTGTGTCAGGGTTTTTTGTTTAACTGGCTGTGAGAGGGATTGTTGGTGGTACGACTGATAGAGCAATGGTGTTGAAAAGGTATAAGGGATGTTGTGGAGAGAGGGGTTGGTAGAATTGGATGATAACGAGGAGAGAGATTGATTTTTAGACGCCGCTGTGATTACGGCACAACTTTGGGTGTTCTATCGTGATTTGTTAAATGGAATGATGTTTGACAGTTGGGGCACCAGATTTTCTACGAAATAGACCGGATTGTATGCTGGAGAGAACGTAAATTCAAAATTTTATAATTCAACTTGCTTTGGCGGTAAACATGTTATTGCTAAAGTATCTTCAAGAAGTTAGGAATTCCAGTAGAAAACGTTAGGGATATTTAGAAAGTTCTCGATGTTAGGACTTAGTAAAAATATGAAAATAAATCCTATATCGATAAGTAAAATGTAATGATGTTTGAATGAAATACTTGATAAAAGGAATGATGGGTTGGAGAATAAACTCGACAGCAATATCAAAACTTGCATGCAAACGTATATAATGTATCATATATGAGCGTATACTAATGTATAAAAAGGAATCTAATTTTAAGGCTCATAAAAATGGTTGAACCAATCCAAATTGATGATAAAGAAATCTTCGAGAACCATGCTGATGTAGAACCACTGTTAATCGATGTGACAGCCTGTATTAAAAAGTTGGGTGGGAATTATAGGGTTAGATTGAGTAGTGCGGACTTGGCAAGTATCAACCTGTATAAGGTGGCATCCAGAGTGGTAGAAGTGTCTAATAAGGAGGGCACTGAGACTAACGTGGATCACGAGCCGCAGGCGAGGATCGAGAAGGTAGCGATGGTGGAGATAAAGATGTCAAAGGGGAAGAAAGGGAGTGTTATGGTGAGGCTCCTTAGACAAGTGAAATTTTAAGCTTTATGGTGAAGTATGGTATTCGTAAAGATACTAGTTTAGAGGAATACCATAACGAGATGATAGATCAAGATGTTCCTCTAGATGGGATTCTGGTCTATCAAAAACAGATAAAAAGAAGTTAAAGCTACCTCTTTGAGCTGATTAGAAAAAGTTGTTAGACTTTTTCGATGTGGCACCTGGGCCGTTTAAACCTAATGTATATGATCCCTTCTATATGGTTGGAGTGATTAACAGTCGATTAAAGGATAGGGGGGAGGATTTTGTGTGTACTACACACATAAGTAAAATCTTGAAAAGCTAGGGTACAGGTACTTGATGAGGTTTCTGAAGAGACCTTTGTTTTACAAAATGGTATCGACGGGAGGGCAGTATTGTGAGGAATGTCTCCTTGTATCGGACAACTACGAATTCGATAAGAAAACCTGGGAGAGCCTCTGAGAGAAAACCTTTTCACCTAGGTTTGTGGTTAGGTAATTTGTATGTCGAAGTTTGTATGTATTTTATATTGGCTTGAATTGGTGGTTAACTTATGTTTGTTTGCTTTTGTGCAGCTTTGAAGGAGATTGATAGACTCGACTATAGCAGAGAAATTGTATAATATCATGAATGGTTTCTACTGTCAGATCGATAACCTAGTTGTTGACCAAGAGAAAGTTAATAGTTTGTTCAAGTAGCTGGGTTAAAGAAAACTTGGGCCAAATGATTAGAGATACCGTTCATCGATGGAAAAATATTGGTCGAGAATAAGAGAGTTGCGGACTCGTGCTTGCCCCTCAAGAATTTGTCACTTAGTGGTTACACTACAGATTCTGTAACTGCAGAAAGAGAAGCCTTGCTGACGGAAACCTTCGGCAAGGAAAAGAAAATGAGAGATACTAGTCAGGTTACTGATCCCATTCCACCCCCAAAGAGGGCTTCTCTAAGAGTTCGTACTGAGGAGGGGAAGAAAATTGATATAACACCATTTGTGGTCTGGATGGTCGACCTCCAAAATTGGCTACTTATTTATTGTCGAAGAAGAAAGTGTCTTCGGTATCGACGAAGAAGCAATTTGTCGAGGAGTCGGAAACTGAGGTCCAACAGACCATGGAGGCGTATGTTTTTAGGGCGACTTCTTTGGACGAGGAATTTGATGATTGTTTGGTGGGGGCAGAAAGCCTCTTCCTTCCTCATCGAAGGCCACCAAAACATGAATAAGATTTAGAATTTTTCTACTTTACTTCGATTAAAGAATTTGGTTCCTCATTCAAAAACTCATATTTTGACAATTAATGCAGATCAAGAAATTGTTGATCGAGGCCAAACCTTACATTCTTGGTGCTGGTACTGTGGCCAACCAGCTTCTTGCCTACAAGAATATTGAGAAGGAGCTCGTGAAGGAGAAAGAAGATTTGATCGAGCAGAAAGATAAATTTAAGGCGAGGTTGGGGAAGTACAAGCTAGAAGCCAGGAAGGCAAAAGAGGTTGCTCTTCGCAAGGGGAAAAAAGCTTGGGACATGGAGAAAAAGAAAGAGATCTAGGAGATAAGGGCCGATCTCGCAAAGGAAATGGAGGAGGCATTAGAGTGATGTTCATGAACAAATCATATCTGCTCGGAGGGTGATGGAGGTAGAGCACGTAAAGGTCTACTAGGAGGTAAGAGCTGAAGCTATTCAAGATAATATTAACTCGCTCAAGTGTATGAAGACCAAATTTGTTATACAGTTCAAGGAGTTGGAGGATAGAAAAGATTTTTATAAACATTTGGCTATTGCTGGTAATAAATTTTTCTTGGATTTAGACATGGAGGACAAACTCTTGAAGCACCTGAGGTGCCTGAAGCACCTGAAGCTCCTATGGTGACCATTCCTAAGGGTATTCTTTCCGAGTAAATATTAGATGGGCAAACTCCACGGTTACCAGTAAAAGTTGATGCCCCAATCTTTCTACCGGAAAAGTAAATTATGCTTTAAAAGTATTGTTTTTATGAAAGATGTAAAAATGGTCGATGGGACTGAAACAATATGTTGTTATTTCTTGAATGCTTTATTTTGATGTTTGTCGAAGTATATTTTGGAATAAATTTATTCAAAATGCATAGAGTTTTAGAAATTTATGCTAAGTGTTATATTTAACAAGATTGATAGCATTAGATAGTAATAGAGATAATATGCAGAGTGTTACTTGAGAGCAAGTATTTGAGATGTTTGAAAGTGGGCCATGTTATGGCTCTTAGAATGTAGAACGATGACCAGATGTTTTACCTCGATGGGATATCTGGGTTTTTGAGAAAAAGGGACAAAACATGGCATGTTTTGTTTTATATGTAATGAATTATAAACAAGGTTATCCTATAATTAGATAGGCGTTTATAGAAGAGATAAAAGTTAGTTGAGATGCATACTTGTCAAGTATGAATCGATACTAAACGAATGATAGTGAAAAAGATGTAAATGATAGTAAAGATGTATTTATTTGAATTATTCAACAGTGGTTACAGTGGTTATTTGTGGAACATTTTCAGTTGGGCTGTATTCCATGGATATTCGAGTTGTATTTTGTCTTCAGTTATTAACCAGCATGTCCCACAGTCATTCTTATCGTAGATAATATACGGCCCTTCCCAGTTTTCAGATAACTTGCCAAAAAATTTAGGTCGAGTACTATCCTGGATGGGTCGAAGAACAAGGTCACCAATGCCAAATATTTGTTTTCTAACCTTTTTGATATAAGCTTTCTTGAGAGTGTCATGATATCGCCCCAAGTTTGTAATGGCTTTATCTCGGGTTTCTTCGATCCAATTGAGGTTGTAGAGGAGTCCAAATTCATTTTCTTCATCTATGATTTTTCTTTGAGTACTTGGTAGATCGAGGTATGAAGGTATGACTACTTTAGTGCCGAAGGTCATCATGAAAGGTGTATAGCCAGTAAATGTTTGAGGAGTCGTCCGATATGCCCACAGGACAATAAGTATTTCATTCATCCATCTGCCTTTTTTTTCGTCAAGGCGTTTTCGTAATTCAAGCTTGATGTTTATGTTGATGGCTTCAGCTTGGCCATTGCCTTGAAGGTAGTAGGGTGTCAAAGTAGATAGTTGAATCTTGTATCTGTGGAGGAAGCTAAGCATTTTACAGCTGATGAATTGTTTGTAGTTATCAAATCGTATTATTTGTGGATAGCCAAATCTGGCTATGATGCATTTCCAAAGAAACTTGATGACATCATTTTTGTCAGTGTGACATAAAGGTATTGCTTCGACCAAGTTGGTGAAGCAGTTTGTTGCCACAAGGATGAACTTGCGGTTACCCGACACTGGGTGGAAAGATCCAATGATATCGATCGCCCATCTTTTGAATGGCCAGAGGATATTGTGAACGTGCAGGTCGAGGGCTGGGCTTTTGATGTCTTGAGTATGGATTTGGAATTTATAATAATTTTAGACAAAGTCTTCACCGTCTTGTTGCATCTTTGGCCAATATAACCCTTGAGAAAATGCCCTATGTGCCAAGGATCTTCCCAAGACTTGAGCTGCACAGATTCCTCCGTGAAGTTCTCTAATTTTAATTTGCGCTTGTTCCAGTGAGATGCATTCAATAAGTGGTCCTCCTCCTGTTATGTGATATTTGATTTTATTCTAAACTGTGAATCGAGGATACTTTGCCAAGAGTGATCGGGCTACTTCATTGGTACTTGGGAGGATGTTGAAATAGAGGTAAGCATAGAACGGTCTTCACCAATCCTCGAGATCTTCACCTTCATTAACATTGATCTATATTATGTAGCTTACGCCGAGACTAGAGTGTTTGATGACTTTGATATCTAAAGTTTTCTTCTTACTATCTTCAAGCATTGCAGCAATGTACGTTAATGCTTTAGCGTGGCGGTTTTCGGCTCAAGGGAAGCAAGAGATTGTGGTTGTGTAGGATTTTTTCATTTTCTCTTCGACCAGTGCTGTATACTCGACCATCTTGCATGATGTTTTGAATGTTTTGTTATAATGGTTGGCGATGAGTAAGGAATCAGTGTAAACAACTATTCTTCTGCTTTAAGAGCTATAGCGAGATCAACACCATACAAGATAGCTTCATACTCTATTTCAATGTTGGTCTCAGAAAATTTGATGATGTCAATTCCTGATCCTCGTGGTCTAGTAGATCCGTCAGTAAAGAGTCTCCATCATGTGCTTCGTGACCATGCGTCTGGTTCTGCTAGTCATCAGCCAGTACTTCTTCTAGTTCATCCCATTTGGGGTTTTCAATTGAAAAATCTACTAGAAAGTCAACTACTACTTGTCCTTTGATTAATATATGAGGCTCAAAGAAGATGTCATATTCGCCGAGAAATACAGACCACTCCTGAACCCTTTGAGATTTTTCCTTTTTAGAGAGTACAAGTTTAAGAGAAAACTTCATAATAATTTTAATGGAATGAGCCAGGAAATAGAGTCGAAGTTTCTGAGAGCTGTATACTAAGGCGAGGAGCTACTTTTCGGTTGTTGTATATCTTTTTTTAGCAGGCATGAGAGTTTTGCTAATGAAGTATATTGGCATTTCCACACCATTGTCGTCTCAAATAAAGACATAACTAATGGAATTATCTGTGGTTGATAAGTATATTATCAGTGTTTTGATATCGACAGAAGTACTCATTATGGGAGGATGCCCCAAGTATCTTTTGAGATCTTGGAAAGCTAGCTCACAATTGGGGGTCCAAACGATTCCCTTGGGCTATTTTTTGGACATTAGAGTTAGATTTCCAGAGAGAAGAAGGTAAAGAAGTTTACATCGATCAAATAACTTGGAAATAAACTTGTGAAGAGCTACAATCTTGCCAGCAAGCTTATGTACATTTTTTTTTGTTCGAGGAGATGGCGTTGCCATAAGTACTTTGATTTGTGCCAGATTAATTTTTATTCCTCTTTAATTAATCAAATGACCCAAAAATTTACCCGATGGAACGCTAAATTAGAATTTTTCTGGGTTGAGTTTCATTTGGTAAGTACAAAGGATGTTGACGATGGTTTGTAGATTGGTGCAATGATGCTCTCACTTTAAGCTTTTGCAGATCATATCATCGATGCATACCTTAATGATTTTTCCCAAATAATCTTTAAACATTTTTGTAACCAGGTGTTGATATGTGGCTCCTACATTCTTTAATCTAAAAGGCATTACTGCGGAACAGCAGAAACTTCTCTTTGTGATAAATATTTTTTTTTCAGGTCTTTTTCGTGGAGAGGAACCTGATTGTAGCCAGAGGCTATATCCATCATTGAGAAAAGTTCATACCCTATTATAGATTCAAGGAGTAGTGGGATCAGTGGGAGTGGAAAGTTATCTTTCAGTTTGAACTTGTTGGGCTCTATAAAATTGACACAGACAGCAATTTTCCCATTCTTCTTTAGAACAACCACTATGTTAGAAACCCATTTAGGATATTTTGCTTCTCGAATAAGCCCTACACAAAAGAGTTTATCAATTTCTTCATTTACGGCTTCACGAAGGTGGGGAACTAAATTTTGACGCTTCAGCACAACTGCTTTGCTATTTGTAAAGATATTGGCATTTTTCTTTAGAAGTTGGAACATGGTTTCTTTATTATCAGATGACAGCTTTGAGCCAATAAAGGTATTTCTTTCGGTCCCATCGAGTTTAATGAAATTCACTACCTCAGTATCATGTTTTTCGAACGTGGGAGGGTATTTCCTATTGTAATTGTTATGTTTCCAGAACTTTCTTTGTGTGAGAGTTGGTAGTGGTATTCTCGCAAATACGTATAACTGCTTGACTTCCCTTTATTTCATAGACTCCATGATCGTTTGGAAATTACAAGGCCAGATGTGTAGTGGCACATTTTCTAGAAGGAGAATCTTTGCCAATACTTATTCGTAAGGAGAATTAAATAAAAGGCTAAACAAACAAGATTTTATGTAGAAAACTCAGTAAAAGTTGAGAAAAACCGCGACCTCGGGGAGGATTTTGATGTAAAATCCTGCATATTGCTAGTTATTGCAAGTTTTAAGGAGTGATAATAGGGATTAGGAAGTAAGGATAGTAAATATGTGGATTTCGCTTCTTGAACATTCTATTATCTGCCTGTATTTATTGTAGATACATGCAGTTTACAAAAAGAAAAAAATAGTCCCCTATTCCGGGGGGAGTGGGCGAACTTTGTGGATATCTAATAGCACTTTCTTGACCTGGCACAATGACTACTTTTGGTAGATCGAGGAATTGAGGTATCTTCTCTAATGCTATCTATTTTTAATCATGTAGCCGTCTTTGACTATGTTTTGTTGGCTTACTCTCATCGAATCAGGGGAATATGCTACTACAATCTCCCTATTCTCGACATAAGTACTTGTGGTTGTGTCAAAATAAAATTAGAAGCTAAAGAGGTTACCAAATTTTATCCTAGTTACAGATTGTCATTTCCAAGGTCAAGGTGAACTGTATCTGGTCATCTCTTTCCCGATGAGCAATTAATACGGTACATTGGACCTGGCAGATTCAAGTTGGGTATAAATAGACGGTCTCAAGGAGGGTGTTACGGTGGTAGATTAGAAGGATGCCACCCCAAGTTTAGTATAGCGTGTCGTCTTAAAATAAAGACGGCAAATAACCTGAGGTAAAGCTCTGTCCCAAACCGGTTCTTAATAATTCTTCAATTGATCCTGTTACGGCGTGGAGGATGGGAAGAGTTTAAGTAAGTGAATGTATGCAAGCGCAGCTTTCATTGGGGTCATTATGTAATGTTTAAGGCAAGGAAGGGTATCAAATTATGGGAGAAATGGTCATTGTTCATAGTGAAGGCAAGGATGCGTTGACTGGAAGGCGTCCAAGGATTTTGCCGAAAGACGGAGGCTTCCTACAATTTACTGCTGCCTTGCATCTATTGTGGCAACTCTTAGAAGTTCAGTGACTTGAGATTCATTAAGCTTCTTAGGATCATTACTCCTGGTGCCAAAAATAATGCCAGATTCTGGTAAAATGATACAATAATGCCATATCCTAGTGAAAAGAAGCACAGAGTAATTAATCCTTCAAGTCGAATGTAAAGTTAGCAGTATAGATTGATGTAATTTAATCGAAGGATACAGTTTGTTGAATGTAATATGTTACAGTTTGGTTATTAAATAAAGATAGTCTCTTAGACTTCTGTTCGTGTTGATATGTTCTTTTGTCGACTATGTATATTTATAAATATAAAAGTCATTGATGGTTTAAATGTCGAAGTAAGATGTTTAGAATAGATCTATGTTTGACTATAACTCAAAGTATATTTGACGGAGTAGGTCTGGGAATGGATTTTAATGTTGATTGATTTGACTTGCTGAAAATATATAGTTCCAAGGCAAAATAAATGTGTTGTTTTGACTTTGAATGTGGGGGACTATAAGTATCCTTTGGTATTTGAAGTGAGGGTTGTTATGGTTTGAAGAAATAGTGAAGACAAGATCTTAGGTGCGTAATGAGGTATATAGTCGTGTTCAAGCATAGTATTGGGAAATATATGATCGGTACATCAGCTTTCAGAATGCGAATATCCACTTGAAGATCCTGTGGAAACTAACTACGATGGAATGAGCGAGGCAGAGGCAAAGGATGTTGAGGAGGACTTTTAGTTTTGGTGCCAATTGCAATATTAGAGTTTGCCTGAACTTGTGAGTTACATGTGGACTCATGTTAAAAAGCTGATTAAGAAAGAAGATGATGCTACAGCTAGAGGTTTGTAATGGGAATTTGTAAGTAGAAGATGTAATGGCCAAATTTGTTGTTTAAAATGAAATGAGATTTACATTTGTTTCTATAAAGATGTTGTCTATGTTTTGTTGTAGAAGTTTTTGTCGAATAAATTTTAGAGTTGGTAAATTCTGGAATGAAAGAATAACTTGTATTGTAATTGTAATGTTGACTGAAAGTTGAATTTGAGTTTTTGACGAATGTATGCCCTAGATAGAGTGGTTTGTAGATTAAATAGAAATTGGGGGAAGGATAAGAGAGTAATTAATTATGGCAAGGTGTGTTCATTTGGGTAAAATTTTGAAGTATAAAGAAAATGATGTGCAGTATCTTTGCGATAAAATAGGGTGTGCATTATCGAGTACGGATGTCCCAAAGGAAGTTCTTCGAGATATGGAAGGTTTGGAGGTATAGGATAGGGTTTTATTAGTGTTGAGAAGGCGAAGAGTCAAAGACTTTGAGAAGAGACCTGTAAGGCGTTATGATCGATTACTTGAACGGTCACGAAGTGGGATGGTGAACAGTCGCGTGGGGTCTATAAATAGTTCAGAGGTGGATGATTGTTCATATTTTACAAACTCTGAAAAAAATTATTTAGTGCGAATTCATTGTGCTCGTCACTTGGATCATTGCCAATAATTGGGAAGCAGGAGATTTCCGTGATGATTAAAAGAGCAAAGCGGGCTAAAGAAAGGGATACGAAAGCAGGAGAGGAGATTGTCGTATTGATCTGAGATGTTTATGTTGCGGTGAGGACGGCGCGACTGTAGGGGATCAGTTGACTTTGCGACGAGAATGTAGGTATTTCTTTTTTAAGTAGGTTTGATATGGCAAGAATTTGTGCCAGAAAAGGCGATATCTGTATGTTTGAATGATAATGGTTTTGGCGAGAAAATGTTAAAGTATCTTCGAGAACTTTCGCGATTCCTAAAATTGAAGCAAAGCATATATTAATGAACTACTCGATGTTTATTATTTAGCAAATTAAAGCTCATCGAAAACTGAACGTAGCATAGTAATCGATGTATATGACTTTAGGAAAGAAGTAATATAAGTTATATCGAGAACTACATGCATTAAAATGAACTGTTATAGTGATAGTAGCAGATAGTAAATTGAGAATGATGTGTTGGAGAGTAATCTTGAAAATTATACGAATATGAATATATGAACCTATGAACATATAAATGTATCAGATATGATAGATATTAACTGTGGTAAAAATATGGAATTTCATTTACAGGTTCTTTAAAATGTCTGAACCAACCAAAATTGATGATAAAGATATATACGAGAATCTCCATGACGTAGTGCCTCTGATGATTGATGAAAGGACCTGTGTATAATAGTTGAGAGGTAGATATTGGGTGGGGTCTAGTATTGCAGACATAGCTAGTGTAGACTAGTATAGGGCAGCACCTAGGGTTGTCTAACTATCTAATGAGGAAGTTACCGAGATGGATGTGGATCACGATCCTCAAGCTACTGATCGAGAAGGTAACGGGGATGGGGAGGAAGATGTAAAGGAGGGTGAGGAGGCCTGTTATGGAGTGGGTCCAGAGATGAAAGAAATATTGAGGTTCAAGAAAAAATATGGTATTCCTGGAGATATTAGGCTAGAGGAGTACTAGTATGGTATGATGGACCAGGAAATACCCTTGGGTAGGATTTTGGTTTATCGAGAACAAATTAAGAAAGGCTTGAAGCTTCCCCTTTAAGCTGACCAGAAAAGGTTGATGAACTTCTTAGATGTAGCACCTAGTCAGTTCAATCCAAATATATATGATCTATTTAGGGTATGTAGGGCAATAAATGGTCTACTCGAGGCCAGGGGGAGGAGTTGATAACAGTCGATGATTTATGTGTGTACTACACACTGAAGATGAACCCGAAAAAATTGGGTTATCGCTACTTAGCGAGGTTTCTTAAAAGACCGTTATTTTATGACATGGTGTCAACGGGAGGACGATACAGCAATGAACGTTTACTTGTCTCTGGGAACTATGAGTTCGACAAGAAGGACCCTAGGGTGCCCTTAAAGAGAAAGGCCCTTTATCTAGGCTTGTGGTTTGGTAACTAAATTATCGATATTGTAAATGATGATTGTTTGTGAGGTTATTGTAACTGCATTATTATGTATGTGCAGCTTTGAAGGAGGCCGATAGGAACTCTAAAGTTAAAGAAAAGTTGTACAAGATCAGCAAAGGATTCTTTGGTAGGATCGACAATCTTGTCATCGACTAAGATTGAGTAAGCACCCTATTCCAAGAGGCCGAGTTAAAGAGGTCGAGAGCCAAAGGTGCTGAAGTTACTATCATCGATGGTAAGATGTTGGCGAAGAACAAGAGGGCTGCAAAAGCAAGTCTGCCTCAGGAAAATTATTCCCCGGCTGGATACAATACTGATACGGAGATAGATGCCATGTTTGGAGAATCTCTGGGAAAGAATTAGAAGAAAAGGGTGGTGAGCCAAGTTGTTCCTTCGCTGCTTTCTCACAAGAGGACTACTCAACATTCGACAATGGAGGAGGTAGCTGGTACTGCTAATCTAGTTATTACGGTAGATGGGCATCCTTCATGAGGTGCGGGGAGTATGCTTCCAAAGAAGTGAGAGAGTGGTAAAATGTGGAAGAATAAATTCGTCAAAGAGTCTGATATTGAATTTCAAAGGATACTGGACTCGCATACATCTGGGACAGATGCACTGAAGGTGGAGTTGGATGACTGTTTAGTGAGGACTGAGGGTTTATTATGTTTATTGGTGAGGGCCAGCAAAATATATCGAATGTGAGAAATTTTACTGCTTTGCTTTGATTAAAGATATTGGTAAGTCATTCGAATACTCAATTTATGAATGTAATACAGATCAAGAAGCTGTTAACGGAAGCCAAAGATCGGATTGTTGGCAGCAGTTATCTGGTAAACAAAGTTCTGGCGTACAAGAATATAGAAAAAGATTTAATCGGGGAGATGGATGGACTGAATGCAAAGCAGAACACCTACAAGCTGGAAGTTAAAAAGGCGAGGAATGTTGCGCTTCGTAAAGCGAAGAAAATTTTGGAGAAAGAAAAAATGGAGTCTTTGGCGTTGCAGAAAGCAAACTTTGAGAAGGATGGAAGGGAGCAGGTTGCTGATACAAGGAAGGCAATGGAACTGGAGCAGGGTAAGGTTCTTGACGAGGTTAGGGCTCAGATGAATGCAGAGAAGTTGTAAAGATATAGGGAAGTGAGGGCCCATTTTGCAGGTTAGTATGCGGTGTTGGAGGTGAGGAAAAACTTTTACAAGGGGTTGGTGAACTCTTGTGGTGTTGTCTTTGATGATTCAAGTTCAGAAGATGAAGTGTCAGAGACTCCCGAAGTTCGTAGTGAGACGGAAGTGGTCGACGATGTGGTGATGACGGAAGCTGATGTCTCGCATCCTGTGGAGCTAGCAGATGTTCCTGTACCCAAAGATTTTCTGAATGTAGATGGCGTAGTATATTCTCCTATAGTATAAAAAATGTGTGTAAGTAGTATTATTGTATGGAAATATGTAAAAATGGTCGGTGGGACCAAAACAATTTTAATCTTGTGGTATGTTGGATGATGAATATTTCTTTTTTGAAGAAATTTTATTTTGAAAACTTGTTGAATATATTTTATAAATTATGCTAAGTTGAAGATTCGACAAAGTGATATGTCGAATGTGATTGTAGATCGTAGCAGATAAGTAAAGAATGTTTATTGGCGTGATAAGCGAACGATAGCCATAAAATGGCAAGTAAGAAGCATGAGTACCAGATGTGTATCCTTAGATGGATATCTGGATTGAGATTCGAGAAGAACAATGTTTATAGTTTGTTCGATAAGTAAGGAATGCGAAGTAGAATATCCTATTGTCGGATAGTGTTCACATAAAATTGAATGATAGTCTGGATGCGTACTTATAAAGTATGGATCGAGATCAATCGAAGCTTGTACAAATAGTTGACATTCTGATACATACGTATCAAGTATGGATCGAGGGTAAGTCAAGATAGTAAGTATGATTGATTGTCTGATGCATATTTGTCAAGTATGGATCGAGATCAAGTTAAAATAGTATGGATGATTGATTGTCTGATGCATATTTGTCAATTATGGATCGAGATCAAGTCAAAATAGGAAGGATGATTGATAGTCTTATGCATACTTGTCAAGTATAGATCGAGATCAAGTCAAAATAGTAAAGATGATTGATTGTCTGATGTACTTGTTAAGTATGGATCAAGATCAAGTCAAAATTGTAAGAATGATTGATTGTCTGATGCATACTTTTCAAGTATGGATCGAGATCAAGTCAATATAGTAAGGATGATTGATTGTCTGATGCATACTTATTAAGTATGGATCGAGATCAAGTCAAAATAGTAACGATCTAACTGACAGTAAAATTTGTTTATTTGAATCGATAAAAATGGTTACAGTATTTCATCTGCATAACAGTTTCAGTTGGGCAGTATTCCACGGATATCTGTGTTGTATTTCATCTTTAGTCATCAGCTAGTAAGTTCCACAATCTGACTTGCCGCTAACAATGTATGGCTCCTACCAATTTTCTGATAACTTTCCTGAATTCTTAGGCCGAGTACTGTCTTGGATCCGTCGAAGGACAAGGTCTCCAATACCAAATTTCATTTTTCAAACTTTTTTGTTGTAAGCTTTTTTCAATGTGTCATGGTATCGCCCCAAGTTCGTTATGGCCTTGTCTCGGGTTTCTTCAATCCATTTAAGGTTACAGCAGAGACCAAGTTCATTGTCTTCATCTAGGATTTTCCTTTGGGTACTTTGGTAGATCAAGGTCAAAAGGTATGACTGCTTCAGTACCGAAGGCCATCATGAACGGAGTACAGCCTGTTAAAACTTGAGGAGTAGTTCTGTAGGCCCAGAGAATACTGAGTAGTTCGTCGACCCACCTTCCTTTCTTGTCGTCGAGAGACTTGTATAAACCTGATTTGATACTTTTATTAATGGCTTTGGCTTGTCCGTTGCCTTAAGGATAGTATGGTATTGATGTTGATAGCTAGATTTTGTATTTATGGAGGAAAGCAAGTACTTTTGCACTGATTAATTATTTGCCGTTATCGAAGCGTATCATTTGTGGGCAGCCAAACCTGGCGATTATGTGCTCCCAAAGGAACTTGATGACCTCATTTTCATCGGTATGGCATAGAGGAATTGCTTCAACCCATTTTGTAAAGTAATCATTGGCGACTTGGATAAATTTTAAGTTTCCCGAAGCTGGATGGAAAGGTCCAATGATGTTGATCCCCCATCGTTTGAATGGCCAGTGGACATTGCTAATATGCAAGTCAAGGGCTGGACATTTGATGTCTTGAGCGTGGATTTGGCATTTATGGCATTTACGCACAAATTCTTTACAATCTTATCTCATCTTTGACCAGTATAATCCTTGCGTGAATGCGCATTGGGCTAATGTTCTTCCTGAAATGTGTGCACCACAAATACCTTTGTGAAGTTCCCTTATTTTGATCCGAGCTTGTTTTTGAGATATGCATTCGATAAGTGGACCCCCTCCTGTGAGGCGATAAAAGATGTTATCTTGAACTATGAATCAAGGGCACTTGGGAAAAAGTGATTGGGCATCTTCTTTATTACTAGGGAGGACATTGGAGTTGAGGTATGCATAGAATGGTCTTCTCCAGTCTTCAGGGTCTTTGTCTTGAGCAGTGGTGATCTGCAGTGTTGACAGTATATTAAGACTGGAATGCTCGATGATTTTAATTTCTAAAGA
The DNA here is from genome assembly GCA_014058105.1 of Kingdonia uniflora. NCBI lineage: Eukaryota > Viridiplantae > Streptophyta > Magnoliopsida > Ranunculales > Circaeasteraceae > Kingdonia > Kingdonia uniflora. Next base: position 178,213 of record JACGCM010002358.1, on the reverse strand, counting down.
TCTTTTTTTACTGTCGCCAAGCATGTTAGTGATGTAACCTAATGCATCGGCATGCCAATTTTCTTGTTGATGTAAATAAGAGAATGTTACGTGTTTGAATTTTTTCATCTTTTCTTCGACCAGGGCAGCATAATAAACCATTTTTTCTGTTGTGCGGAATGTCTTGTTGCAATGATTTGCCATGAGTAAAGAATCGACGTAGACTGCCAATTATTCTGCTCCTAGTGTGAGTGCAAGATCTAGACCGTGTAGGATTCCTTCATATTTGGTCTCATTATTGGTGGCATAGAAGTTTAGTTTGATAGCATTCTCGATACGATGATTGGAAGGTATAACGAGGATGATGTCAATCCCTGACCCCTGTGGTTCAGATGATCCGTCTGTAAATAGTTGACATCCCAAGCTTTTGGACGATGCGTCTAGTTCTGCTACTGAGTCATCTGTGAAGATTTCTTTAAGTTCTTCCCAATCGGGGTCTTCGACTAGAAAGTCTGCCAAAAGTTAACGATTGCTTATCCCTTGACTGATATCTGGGGTTCGAAGGAGATGTCGTATTCGCTAAGAAAAATAGACCATTGATGAATTCTTTGAGATTTTTCTTTTTTGAAGAGTACCAGTTTGAGGGGATATTGGTGATGATTTTGATGGGATGAGCTTGAAAGTTAGGACGAAGCCTTTGAGAGCAGAAGACCAAGGCGAGTAGTTATTTATTTTTTATTGTATATCTTTTTTTAAGTAGGCATGAGTATTTTGCAGATAAAGTAGATTAGTTTTTCTACTCCTCTATCTTCTCGAATAAGGACGAAACAAATTGAGGCTTCAGTCGTAGATAAGTACATTGTCAGTGTTTCGCCGTTAACTTGAGTACTCATGAGAGGAGGATGCCCCAAGTATCATTTAAGATCTTAGAAAGCTAAATCACAGTCAGGAGTCCAAATGATTTCCTTGTATTATTTCTTTGAAAGAGGATTGGGATTGCCACGAAGAAGGAGGTAAAGAAGTCTGGATCGATCAGATGACTTTGGGATGAATCAGTGAAGAGCGACAATCTTGCCTATAAATTTTTAGACATCTTTTTTTGTTTGCGAAGATGGCATCGCGATAAGCACTTTGATTTGTGTAGGATCGATTTCGATTCAACTTTTGCTGACTAGGTCTCCCAGGAATTTACCAGATGCTACTTCAAATTGGCACTTCTCTGGGTTGAGTTTCATCTGGTATTTGCGAAGAGTATCAAAGATGGTCAGGAAGTTGCTGGAGTGATCTTCGCATTTCAATCTTTTGCATATCATATCGTCGGTGCAAAAACTTTCATAATTGTGCCGAGATGATCTATGAACATTTCAGTCACAAGCCTTTGGTAAGTAGCTCCTGCATTCTTTAACCCAAAAGGCATTACTGAGTAACAGTAGAGACATCATTTGGAAATGAAGGTTATTTTTTCCTGATTGTCTTCGGTGAGTGGAACTTGGTTGTATCCAAAGATTGCATCTATCATAGAAAAAAGTTTATGTCCTGGGACGGAGTCGAGAAGTTGTTGAATCAGTAGTGGCGAAAAACTATCCTTGGGTATAAATTTGTTAGGTTCTGCGAAGTAAACATAGACCCTGATCTTTCTATTTTTCTTCGGTACTGCTATAATGTTTAAAACCCACTTCGGAAACTTAGCTTCCCTAATAAATCCTACCCGAAGGAGTTTATCAATTTCTTTGTTCACAGCATCGTGGAGTCGGGGAGCTAAGTTCCGTCGTTTCTAAATGATAGCTTTGTTGTCCGAAAGGAGGTTCAGTCGGTGGCACGCAATTGATGGATTAATGCCAGGCATTTCTTGGAAAGTGCAAGCAAAGATGTCAACGTTTCTCTTAATTTTCTGGATTATGGCTTCTTTTTTGTCGATGGATAGTTTGGAGCCGATAAAGGTGTGATGCCCTAAACCATCGAGTTCAATGGATTCGACCATCTTGGTATTATGCTGCTCGAATGTGGGCGGTGTCTCTTGCTGTAGTCGCTATGTTTTGAGAAGTTTTGTTGTATGAGTGTTGGTTGTGGTATTTCCGCACATAAGTGTAATTGCTTGGCTACCTTTGATTTCGTAAATTCCATGATCTGTTGGAAATCGTAATACTAGATGATAAGTGGAAGGTACTGCTTTGATTGAATGTAACCAACTACATCCCAAAATTCCCAAATATTTGGACTCAGCATCGATGACAATGAATTTTACGAATGTTGCTTCTAATCCTGCATGAACTGCCAGAGTAATTTCTCCTGTAACTGATTCTTTTGAACCGTTGAGGCCAGTAATTGTTATTGTTAAAGCTTTCACCAAGTCTGTGAGGCCTAGGACTTCAATTGCTCTTCTGAACAATACATCTGTTACGCTTCCTGTATTAACGAAAAGTGTATGTAAGTAGTCCTGTCCAACTTTGAGCATAATGATGATCTAGAGGGCAATCATGAGGGTACTTCACGTGGATGGTATCACAGTCCTCGAAGGTAATATGGTATGGACGTTTCAATTTGCTTGAGCTTGGAAGAAGTTTTGCTGATATATCTGAGGAGGTCATTTTATAACAAGATGTAATCTGATCATCTTATTTTCATTTCATCCCTTTATAAATCTCGATCATATACAGGTGGCGAGCTTGCCTTGGGCCTGATTTTGTTCAACGTCTTTGATTTTTGCTTCAGCTTTGCAAAACTGTTGGATATCGATGAGATAATTATGAAGCCTTCCAGCTAATAGGATGCAATAAAAGATTTGAATGAGTGAGTAGCAGCTATCATTTTTGTGACTATGCACATTGTGATACTGGCATAGAGGTCTGTAGGGGAGATCGGGTATTATTTGTGGTACTCGATAACACTCATCTTCCTTTATCGTAGGTAAGATAGCGGAGAGAGTTGTTTTCATTGGGGGTAGAACTGGTACAGGCCTGTCGGGCCCTCCGCCCTTTCTTTTAGGTCTTCTGTTATTGTCAATGTTTTTACCGCGTTGCTTGGGTGCTTCAGTAGTGGTCGACTTTTGAAAAGGAGAAGAAGTGTTTAGTCGAGAATGGATGGCAGAAGAATTTTTCTTTTTATCCTTCTTGGATCGCTCTAATTCGATGTAGTTATTGACTACATCAATCATTTATATTACCGATTTGGGCTTGTGTAGAGTGAGCTCTTCACGAACCTTTGAATCGATGTGCAGGGCGGAGGTGAAGGTTGGAACAACTATTTTAGGATTGGAGTTGAAACGCTTGTAAAAGCTTTCCAAGGTTTCTTTTACGTCTTGCTCGTAGAAAAACAAGGAATCCACAGTAATTTATCATTCTTTTGCGTGAGCATAATTCGACTCTAATAAACGCTGCAACTGATTAAAAGTGGTGATGGAGCCTTCTTAGATCGTATGGAACCATCTGAGAGGTTCTTCTTTCAGGCTCATATTGAATAGCCTACAAAGATTGTGGTCAAGTTTGGAGTATAATCCTACTACGGCTTTGAAATATCGTACATGGGTAAGTGGGTATGTGAGTTCTGCATATTGAATGAACTTCGGCATGTAGAAACTATCTGGGATGGCCATGACTTTGAGACGAGGGGAGATAGGGTTTGTCTCAATCCTGTCAAGTGCAGATCTTCTGCCGGGGATATCGGAGATTATGGCTTGGATTGTATTGCTTAGCTCATCCAAGGTAACGAATTATTGTGGAGGAATTGGTAAGGCAGTAACTTGCAGGACAAAATCACCCTGTCTTTCTGGTCCCAATCGATTCCTGATTGGTTTTCATTCTGAGGGTGGGGGAGTTTGATGATGGGTGCATCACCTTCTTTGAGTTGTCGATGAAGAGGATATTAAGCCAAAATGTCGAGAAGCTCTGTCTGGGTTTCCGGATCTAGATCGAAAAATTTATAACCCGTCTTCTCTTGGTTGATCCTCATGTTAAGTTGTTCTTGATCGATGATCACTTCGGGAAAGTGGAGGTAATATTTGATGACCGGCGAGTCGATCTTGTGTTCTCCTTAATCACTCCATTTCCTTTTAATATGTCTAACTCTGTTGATCTAAGGCGTTCCTTCGTTCGTCTCTTTCCACCTGAAGAGCCTGAGAATAAATGCGTTGGTCTTCTAATCTTTAGGCCTTTTCTGAATCTATTAGTTTCTGAAGCTCGATCACTAAATTGTGTAGCTCAGCAGTTCTTGGTATCGGATAAATTTCATGGTCTCTCACAGTTCTGGAATGGATTCTCAGGTTTATGTTTGTCATCAGAAGGTTTTTAGATCAGTGATGGTAAACAAAAGTGTGGTAATTCCCATAGACGGCGCTAATTATAGTGGCATATTTTCTGGAAGGAGAATCTTTGCCAATACATATTCGCAAGGAAAATGCAATAAAAGGCTAAACGAACAAGATTTTATGTGGAAAATTCAGTAAAAGCTGAGAAAAACCACTACCTCGGGGAGGATTTTAATGTAAAATCCAATATATTGCTAGTTATTACAAGTTTTTGGGAGTGATAGTAGGGATTAAGAAGTAAGGATAGTAAAGATGCGGATTTTTTTCCTTGAACAATCTATTTTTTGCATGTATTTATAGTAGATACAGGCAGCTTACAAAATGAAAGAAACAATCTTCTATTCTAAGGGGAGTGGACGAACTTCGCGGATCTCTAGCAGCTCTTTCTTGACCAGACACAATGGCTACTTTTGATAGGTCGAGGACTTGACGTATCTTCTCGAATGCTATCTACTTTCAATCATGTATGGTTGTCTTTGACTATACTTTGTTGGCCTACTCATGTCGAATCTGGGGAATATGCTACTACAAGATGATATGTCGAAGGTACGGCTTTGATTAAATGTAGCAAAATTCGACCAAAGATTCTCAGATATTTTGACTCAGCGTCTGTGACAATGAATTTGACCAAAGTGGTTTCTGATCCCGCTTGAACTGGTTAGGTGATTTCTCCTATGCAGACTCTTTGGAACCATTGAAACCTTTGATGGTGGTTGTCGAAGCTTTTACTGAATCTTTAAGGCCTAGAACGTCAATTACTCTTTTGATAAGAACGTCTGTTGCGCTTCCTGTATTAACTAAGAAGTATGTACGGGTAATCCTGACCTACCTTGAGCATAATGACCAGGGGGTCATCATAAGGGTACTTGACATGGCTGATGTCACAGTCTTCGAAAGAAATATGATAGAGACGTTTAGCTTTGGTAAAGCTGGGGAAAAGTTTTGCTGACTTGTCCGATGATGTCATCTTACAGCAAGATGTAATTTTATCATCTTGCTTTCTCTTCTTTCCTTTCTTAATTTTGATCATGTATAGATAGCGAGCTTGGCCTTGTCATTAGTCTTGTTTAACTTTTTATTTATTAGTCTCTTTTTTGAGGAACTTTTGAACGTCGACTACATAATTGTAAAGCCTTCCAGCTAGTAGAATGCGATGAAAAATCTGTATTAGAGAACAATAGTTGTCAATTTCATGGCTATGCACGTTGTGGTACTGGCATAGGGGTTTGTTAGGTATATTACGAATTGCCTATGCTTCTCGATACAATTCGCCTCCCTTTATCATGGGTAAGATAGCGGAGAGTGTGGTTATCATAGAGGCAAGACTATAACGGGTCTGTCAGGTTTCCCATCTCTTTTCCTGACATCGTTAATGCTTCTTCCCCGCTGATTGGGAGTTCCGTTACTGGCTGACTTTGGAAGAGGCGACGAAAATGCTTTATTAGAGTAGATTACTGAGGAACTTTCCATCTTATCCTTTTTGGATCATTCCAAATTGATGTAGTTATTAACAACATCGATCATTTCTGTTACTGTCTTGGGCTTGTGCAAGGTAAACACTTATCAAACTTTAGAGTCGATGTGGAGCGCGGAAGTGAATGCTGGAATAGCAATCTTGGGATCTAAATTCCCAATCTTTCGTGTTTCCTGCCAGAAACGCTTGTAAAAACTTGCCAAGGTCCCTTTCGCACCTTGCTCGAAAAGGAATAAAGAATCCACTATGATTTCACGTTCTTTAGCATAAGCATAGTTTAACTTGAAGAGGCGCTACAATTGGCTGAATGTAATGATAGAGCCTTCAAGAATAGTGTAGAACCACCTGAGAGGTTCCTCTTTAAGGCTCGTATTAAATAATATGTAGAGCATGTAATCAAGTTTGGAGTACAATTGAACTGCAGCTTTAAAGAATCGGACGTAGGTGAGAGGGTCAGTGAGGCCTGCATATTGATGGAACTTCGACATGTATAAATTTTCCGAAATGAGCATGAATTTAAGGTAAAGAGAAATAGGATTTGTCTCAATCTTAACGAGAACAGATCTTTGGCCTGGCATGTCAAAGTTTATAGCCTGGATCCTATTGTTTAAGTCATCCGAGGTAATAAATTAGTATAGAGTATTTGGGGCAGCGACAACTTAAGGATCAAAGTCAACTTGTCCTTCAGGTCCCAGCCAGTCTCTCACTAGTCGTCTCATCGGTTGTGGAGGAGATTGGTGGCGTGTACGTTGACTTTCTAGAGTTATCGATGCTGAAGATATGAGTCCAAAATGTCGAGAATACCAGTCTTGATTCCTCGATCTGGATCAAGAAGCTCGAACTCGTTTTTCTCCCGGCTGGTTTTCTCTCTGAGTAGCCATAGAGAAATGTTCACTCCAGACTTGGGGAAGTGATGTTTGTCGGCCAGTGAGTCAGTCTTGATGTCTCTGTAAATGCTCTATTTCATTTTTATGTGTCCGACTCTGTTGGTCCAAGGTTTTTCTCCTTTCGTCTCTTTCAACTTAAAGAGCTTGGGCATGGATTCACTGATCTTCAAACCTTTGGACTCGGTCAGACTCCATTTGTTTCTGAAGTTTGTTCACGACATTGTGTTGATCGACTATTTTCGGTATTGGGTTGATCTCGTGGTTTCTCAGTGTACTGGAGGCACTTCAGAGATTCATATTTGTCATCGGATTGTCTTAGATCATGGGTGGTAAAGAAATGTGTAGTATTTCCCATAGACGATGCTAATTGTAATGGCATGTTTTCTAGGAGGATAATCTTTGCCAATACTTCTAGTAAGGATTATGCAATAATAGGCTTAAACACATAGGATTTTACGTAGAAACTCAGTAAAGACTGAGAAAAACCACAACCTCGAAGAAGGTTTTGATGAAAAATCTAATATGTTGCTAGTTATTACAATTGATGTTTAGTAGGAAAGTAAAAATGAATGAATAGTAGAGTTACGGATCAGAATAACACATTCTCTGCCAATATTTATAGTAGATACAGGCAGTTTACAAAAAGAAAAATAATTTCTGATTATGGGGGTAGTGGGTGAACTTCGCGGATTTCCCAACGGCTCTATTTGACCAAACATAACGGCTACTTTTAGTTGGTCGAAAACTGTGGTCGCAGACATGACATCTTCTCAAATGATGGAAGATCTTTGACTAAATTTTGTTGGCTTCTCTTTGTCAAATCTGAGAAATATGCTACTACACTCTTTTGGATGGGCTTACTCATCCTAAGGAGTTAGGGACAGCAGAAATCTAGGTTAATACTGATTCTGCTTGTTTGGTCACCTATATAAGAGAGATTAATGAGGGAGCCTATTTTTTGGTAGGATTAACTTGTATTACTAAAATTATTTATACCCCAAGCATATTTTCCAAGTGATTTGTATAATTTAATGATAAAGATTCTTGGGGTGGACAACTCCCTAGGATTTAATTTTTCCCATATTGATATATACCAGGTCATGGGGACTGCCTAACTTTATCTTGCTTTTGCCAAATAAATGTACCATGACTACCTATGAATTACCTCTACCTCCATGGTTTCCGCCATCATTCTAACTCACTCTCAGAGATTTTCTTTACAGTAATCATCAATGGTGAGCATAACATCGAAGATGATACCCTCCTTCATATATTTACCACGAAGCAGGATATGTTTAGTACTTATGTTCTAAGATTGGGAAAATGAATCAAGGCAAAATATGTTATTTGGTTATGGCTCTAGCTTGTTCAGATTTGACACATTGATTTGAATAAGGGTTTCTTACTAAATCTATTATTCAAGCAATATAGTTGTTATTTAGTAGAGGGATTAAATCACTATAGGCAGAACAATTTGTGGGTTATAATATCGAAGATATTATTTAGCAATCATCATAAACATTATTTAACATTCATCATAAACATATATTCAGCATTATTCATTCAAGTATTAATGAGATTATATAATAAGATGAATAAGCCAAACGCAATATAATCCATGACTAAATCTATATTAATACTTCACCTTCAGAAAACTAATCTCATATTATTCTTAAGTTGCATCATCCAAAGATGGCAAGACTCAAGCTCCATTTTTTGCCAAAATAACACAAGAACAAAAACTGGATGCACTTCATTTGCAAAATAAAAAATAAAACATGATCAAACATTATTCAAAAAAGTAAAGCACACTTTCAATAGAGGTAGTCCGTAGTAATGTACTGGACCGAGAAAACTTTGGAGAATTTTCATCAAGAGTCCAGGCTTTCCAAAGTAATAGTTGCAAACATAAAATGCATATCTCAAAAGAGAAAAGGACACAGGTATAGTCTCGAGCGGTTCTAATTACATATATAAGAAAGCTAAGCTTATCCAAATTACCAGGAGCACAAAGTTTGCGATTCATCCCACTATAAATGGTGGCCCCAGAGGTTTCGTGTAGTTGATTCGAAACTAAGTTTATCACTATTAGGAATCTCTAAACCAATATGGGCGGCACTAATTAAATCATGAGATATATGAGACAATTACCTAATAATCAGTATCTAAACCTAAGGTTTCAAAGTTTGCTGAGTATTTCGAGAAGATAAAGTTTGTTCATCCGATTCTAGAGAACTACATCTTTGAAGTATTCTAGTTCCATGGACAAAATCAGCATACTTCTTTCATCTCAAACTAAAATACAAAAGTTATACCACTTAAATCAAAAAATAAAATTCCATTACTTTTAGTCCTTGAGAAAATCCTAAACAAAATAATAAATTAGCAACATATTCTATAAGAAAAGTACCCAATTAATGTTTCTTTATCCAACTTTAGAAAATAACAGTAAGGATTATGGAGTTCTTCATTCTCGTGCATACTTTGTGCTAAAATTCACTTTTGCACTCCTATATCTCTAAACCCTCATGGATATAGTGTTGAGCCACACAACAAAAACCAGATACCAATTCGATCTGATTAGCGATGATCAAACCAAAGAAATAAACACAATAAAAAAGAACACACATTTACCGTGGTTTGACAAATTACCTATGTCCACACCAAATAAAGAGAGAGTTTTATTCAATGATCCGAGGTTACAATCACTCACAAGCCAATTTGAAGCCTCTCAAGGTTTTACCCTTAAAAGATTTCTCAGCAAAAGATCTAACCAAGGGTGGCTGCCAAATACCTTAAATCTCCCTTATATATTTGAGAGACTTATTACATTAACACGAATCATGAGGTAAAACCAATGGTCTAAACGACGTCTCAAAAAAATCTTCCGCATTGTCATTCGAACCACTATGAGTTTTGTTCTAACATATTTAAGCAAACTAAACGAAGGTTGTTACTAAATCAAATTGTAAGCAAAATATTGATCCTCGTTCGAACGACTATGAGGCTCATTTGAACAACTATGAGGCTTCAACAGAAGATTGTAAATGGGCCAGTTTATAGGCAAAAATTGATTATTGTTTGAATAGTTATGAGGCCCGTTCGAACAACTATGCAGAACCATATAATTCACCACCTCGGTAAAGATTTCTTCAAATCTGAGCTAAACCTCGCCAACCAAACAAATCAAATCCTCTCTCACAAATGACCTGAAGGACCCAAACAAACAAATGTCCCAAAGGACCAAATCGACTGTACCAAATTAATGGTTGCCTACATACCGTGGATTAAGTCGCCCACAGTTCCTAATATCCCCGTTAGGGGCCAAATCAATCAGTGTGAAGGATTTGGACCAGGTCCATACAATGATTGAACTTAATCCCAAAAATAACTATTGTAAACATATCAGCTGGGTTATCATTCGTGTGACTCTTCTTTAACCGAATCTCACCTTCTTCAAGTACCTCTTAGATAAAATGGTAACACATATCAATCTTCTTTGTGCGTTGATGATGAACTTGATCTTTTTCAAAAAAATAGTACTTTAACTATCACAAAACAAATCAAGATGCTTCATCTTGATGCCCAAATCATGTAAAAGACCCTTCATCCAAATAGACTCTTTAATCGCTTCAGTAACCGCCATATACACTGCTTCAGTAGTAGATAAGGCTACCGTTGACTGTAGCGTAGATCTCCAATAAACTGGTCCTCCACCCAATGTAAAAACATACCCTGTAGTAGACCATCATTTATCGAAATCACCCATTTAATCACAATCCACATAACCCAAACAAAACTGATCAATCGAATCCTTCTTATGGAATTCCAAACCAATATCCACAATACCTTTGATATACCGGAAAATCTATTTCGCAGTTTGCCAATAATCTATTCCGGGATCATGCGTATATCAATATCAGCTAGCCATACCAACTGCCTGTGAATTATCTAGCCGAGTGCAAACCATTGGATACATAAAACTACCAACTGTACCAGCATAAGGAACTTGACTTATAAAATCACGTTCCTCATCAGTTTTTGGGGACATTGTACCTTTAAGCTTAATATAAGGAATAAGGGACGTACTTACAGGTTTTGTGTTCCCATCAATACCAAACTTCTGAAGCACCTTCCTCATATACGTCGTTTGAGAAAGACGCACTATTCCCTTCTCTTAATTTCAATAAATCTCCATACCATGAATTTTCTTTGCGTCACCCAGATCCATAATTTCACATTCTTCACCCATTTGTTTTTTAAACTTGTTTATCTCACTTTTGTGCTTACACGCAATAAGCATATCATCCACATAAGAAAGCAAGTAAATAAAAGACCTATCACGTAGCTTGCGTAAGTAGACACAGTGGCCATAATGACTTTGTTTTTACTTTTGTCCAATCATAAAATGATCAAACCATTTGTACCATTATCTTGGAGACTGGTTCTACTCGCATAACGATCTCTTCAGTTTAGACACATAATCTTCCTTTCCAATAACTTTATACCCGCTTGGCTGAGTAATATAAACCTCTTCTTTCAAATTCCCATATAAGAATACCATCTTAATATCGAGTTGTTATAACTCCAAATCAAATTGTGTTACCATGGTCAAAAGGATACAAATGGAGGAGTGTTTCTCCACTGGAAAAAAAACTTTATTACAATCAATCCCCTCCCGTTGATCATAGCCTTTGGCTACGAGTCTTACCTTGAAGTGCATATTATCACCTTGAGATCCTTGTTTCTTTATGTAGACCCACTTACAACCAATCACCTTCTTTCCCTTAGGCAAATTTGAAAGTTCCCAAGTTTCATTCCTAAGAAGAGAATAAAACTCATCCTTCATCGCCCCCTTTCATTGGTTAGCTTCAGAACCACAAATAACTTATTTATAAGTGGAAGGAACATTTTTTCCATGACCGATAGTATGTAGGCTACTATAGCCTTCGCCTTTGGAAGTACCATGTCCTTTATAAGCCATCCCAACTTACTTGCATTCCTCTTTGGTTTACTAGTTGCAATTGACTCCACCACCAGAATTTCCTCATATGTACTACTAAATGCTCTACATTTGTCTGTGTCTTCATCATTTTGAATATGATCTAATGGCATACCAGCCGCAGTCACACCGATAGATGATACCCCCTTTTGAATAAAGCTATTCGGATCATATGAAAATGCATTAATCTCCACCCGCTGCAAAATCTTACTTGTCATCTTCCCTTCGTGCTCAGAGACATATAACTTCATCTTAGAAGTCTTATCAAAAGTGACATCCCTACTAAGAATAATATTTTGGTCTTTTGTATCTCATAACTTGTAACCTTTCACCACTTTCTTGTTACCTAAAAAATTGGCCTTCCTTGCTCAAAGATCCAACTAGTATGTCTGACACCCAAAAATATGAATAGTATCATAATCTGTAACAGGTTCTCCCGACAAAGCTTCCATTAGTGTCTTACCTTTAATTCCTGCCGAAGGCAATCCATTAACGAGGTAGCATGCATATATCAAAGCCTCTGCCCAAAATGCTTTGCCCAACCCAGAATTAGACAACATACATCATACTTTCTGCAGAAAAGTAAGATTTATGCACTTTGCTACCCCATTTTGTTACGGTGTTTCCCTTTGGAGTTGCAAAGCAGTAAAACTTCCTCTTCATGAAGTCAATTCTTGATGTTCTTCACCAAATACATCTCCATAAGAATTCTCAAAATCTCTTTAGCCAAGGTTTTATTCATTACAGAGTACTTTATATCTTGAGCTAGGCATGACCAAATTCGACCACATGCCCATTTATTCATCTTCTTTCAAAGACTTTCATCTACCTCCTTGGGTTTGTCTTCCAATACCCCATACAAATCTTATTGACTAAGCACTTCAATAACTTTGCATCGCCACATACCAACGTTATTTATGCCATTGAATTTCTCAACTTTAATTTTGGCATTATTAAACATAACCTTCATGTTATTCCATTTAAGCGTCGTTAAGGAACTCGGTTCATCTTCTACCATTGTTCCCCCAATTTTCATATGTTAATTAAATAAAAAATATAGCGAAATTAAAATAAGACATTACCTTAAATTTTAAAAACCATCGAGGATATAATTTCTCTTTGATACGAATTGTTGAGCCACACAGCGGAAACCAAATACCGATTCGATACGATTAGTGATGACCAAACAAAAGGAATAGACACAATCAAACGAGAACAACATTTACCAAAGAAAATTGCCTACGTCCACACAAAATAGATAGAGAGTTTTATTAAATGATCTAAGGTTACAATCACTCATAAACCAATTTGAGGTCTCTCAAAGTTTTTCTCTCAAAAGATTCCCTGCCAAAAGATCTAACCAAGGGTAGATGCCAAATACCTTAAGTCTCCCTTATATACTTGGGAGACTTTTTACATCAACACGGATCACAAGGTAAAGCCAATGGTCTAAATAACCTCTTAAAATAAGCCTCCATATTGTCGTTCGAATGACTATGAGTCTCGTTCGAACGGATTCGAGCGAACTAAACAAAGGCTATTACTAAATTAAATTGTAGGCAAAATATAGATCCACATTCGAATGACTATGAGGCTTGTTCGAACGACTATGAACATCAAGAAAAATATTGTAACTGGGTAAATTTTTAAGCAAAAAACTTATTGTCGTTCGAACGACTATGAGGCCCGTTTGAACGGCTATGCACAAACCAACATGTAGAACATAGCCTGCACCTTTAAGTGGAAACATAGTCCAAGAGCCAATCAGAATATGAAAGAAGAAATAAATGGAACACAATAATTACCGCTATTAAATACCACCAAGAAGAAAATACTCATCCCCGCCAACCCATTCATATTGTGCAAGCAGAAAATAAACAATCCATCCAAACCCAACAAACATAGAATCTAAAATACCCAACACTAATTAATCCAGGAGGATCAAGATATTAAACCCCTTAAAAATAGATAAAAGGTGAAGTCTATTCGAATAGAACAAGTTCTAAGTCTACTATTCGAATAGACATTTTACTATTCAAATAGAGACTGTTTTGAGTAGTCTATTCGAATAGACTTTTGGAACTATTCGAATAAATATTGTTATGTGTAGTTTATTCGAATACACTCAATTTTGAGTATTATGTTTAAACAGAGAATTGTTTTGTTTCAACAGAAGCGCGACTTATCATAATTTAAAGTCATTTCAAGGGTATTTTTATCCTATGTTGAAACTAGGAAACTTATAACTTTTATTAATAGGGCAAGGCTAGGCAATGTAAAAGGGGTCCATAAATATAGAAAAAGATCAAGAGAGGAATTTATTGTAATCAAATTTTGAGCAATTAAAGCTCTTTTTGGGAAGTTTTACCCACTAATTTTGTGTTCTTTACACTAATTTCTTTGATTATGTTAATCTTAATTCGATTGTGGATTAAGTGGTATCAAATATTTAAGTAATAATTCTCAGGGGGTTATGGTTTATGGCCTATACGCATGACATACTCAAGTAAATAAAGGAGATTCTAGTAAGTTTATTAAAGATTCACTGAAAACCTGACTCATAAGAAGTCAAGATTCAAAAGATCGGCTTACGAAGTTAGAAAAAAAAACTTTTGACCTAACTACTACTCTCGGGGAGTTGGTAGAGTAATTATGTCTAGCAAACCTTAACAAAGCATCTGCTTCAGCGAAATGGTAAAAGTGCATGAAGAAGAAAAGAGTTGCGAAGGAAGAGAAAAACAGGGGTAACGAGGAGGAAAATAAATATTCTAGTAATGCCGAATATGCTAAGGAGAGATAGGTTATTGGAAAGTTTATGAATCCTATGTGTAATCTTCATATCGATTTTAAAATTAAAATTCCAGTATTCGACAGTTCAATTGATGTTGAGAAATTGGATAACTGGTTAGATAGGTTAGAGACCTATTTTTTAGTTTATAAATATTCAAATGCTCAAAAAATTTTATTTTCTACATTAAAATTTGCAAGTCATGCACTTACGTGGTGGAAATCCTATAAAAATGTCATGAAGTAGGAACTGTGACTTAGAAGGTGTTCAAGTTGTTGGTGAGGAAGCAATTTTATCCTATTTGGTATGAGTAAGAGAGATGGTCAAAATGACATCATTTGTACCAAAAGTATGGTTAATCCGTACAAGAGTTCACTATAGAGTTTTATAACCAAGCTTTAGTTTTGGACATTGATGTGGACGAGTATGAGGTGCTCATAAATTATACGGGGGGTTTATCGAAGTTCTTTAGAATGGAGTTAAAGCTCTTTACTATGGAGAATATCAAAGATACTACTATAAAGGCAATTGCGATTGAAGGCAAGTACTTGAAGAGTAGCAAGAAAGACGACAATAGCAAGTCAGGGTACAAGTCTAGTTGGAAGAATAAGTATAAAGGGGAGTCCAAAGGAGAAGGGTCGTAATCTAAGGGGAATTACTGCAGTCATTATAAGGCAAATAAGTACATTTCAGATAAATTTTGGAAACTTCACCCGGAGCTTAGGCCGAAGGAGGAGAGGAGCAAGTAAGAGAAACGTGTACTAGCCGCAATGATTATTAATCTTCCAAATTTAGATAAGCTAAATACTAAGATTACTTTTATGTTTAAGGAAACTATGGTTACCGAGGAGGTGAGTCGGGAAGAACCTTTTCATGTCAGTATTCAGGTGAAGCAGAGCTTAGTTGAGGGCATTATTGATCAGGGTATTCAGAAGAATTTAATCTCGGAGGTGATAAAGAAAATGGTTTTGGCTACTATGGCCCATCCTAAGCCGTATGGCTTGGGTTGGATTCATAAAAAGATGCAGAGTTAAAGATCATAAAGCAGTGGTAATGGCGTATTTTCTGGAAGGATAACTTCGTCAATACTTTAATAAGGAATTTTGTAATTATAAACTTAAGTACACAGGATTTTATATAGAAACTTAGTAAAATCTGAAGAAAAAAAACTACGACCTCGATGAGGATTTAGGTACAAAATCCGCTAGTTGTTAGTTATTGCAATTGCAGAAAATAGTAAAGACGTAAGAATGTCTAAATAATAGAGTTATAGATCGGATTAGCATATTCTCTACCTATATTTATAGAAGATATACGCAGTTACAAAAATAAAATAGTTTTCTATTTTGGCTGGTAGTGGGCAAACTTCGCGGATCTTCCCGCAACGGCTCTATTTGACCAAGTATAATGGCTACTTTAGTAAGTCGAGCTCTATGGTCATAGATTTGAACTTTTCTCAAATGATGGAATATCTTTGACTAAGTGTCATTGGCTTCTTCTTATCGAATCTGGGAAATTTGCTACTGCAATCGCCCCATTCTCGACACAATTACTTATTGTTGCGTCGAGATGAATATCAAAATGTAAAAGGGTTTTCGAACTCTATATGAAATTTGTGCTCTATCATTTACGAGGTAGAAAGTCAACTGAACATGGTTATTGTATGTTCCTGATGAACATTAATGGCATGGGGCTAAACTGTGGTAACTGTGAAGGTGAAGGTAATGTTATAAATAGATTAAGGAGGATAGAATGGTTGTTCGGCAGTTTGTGAAGGTAAGGTACTTAGTGATGGTGATGACGCAGTTTTAGGCCTTGCCCAACAAGTTTTTGGGGCGTGTGGATGCCAAGTACAGTGAGTTAAAGGAGTTTTACTTTGGTCGATTGTCCCTGTAATCCTATTACCCGAAGTTGGTGGAGCTGACATGAAGGAATGATAGAATTGGAGGAGGAGATCGTCGAAGTGTAGTGCTTCTTTCGATGTTAGTTTCATTTTGTGTTGCTGATGGCCTCAGAGCGCATTGAGTATCTTTGAGAATTAACCACTACCCATGTAGAGGACGAAGATGCTTTGGCGGGTAGAACCATCTGTGGTGGATTCTCTGGGTGATATTATCTCTGTAATCCTCTTGGGTTATGAGATGGTTATGGCTATAGAGGAGGAGGGTGTGGCTATTTTTCCTTTGTGAGAGAATGTGTCACACTATTAATTGTAAAGTAACTTGTAGGTTGGTCTGTAATGTAATCGAAGTAATGATCCTCGAATGTAAAATGTAACTGTTACCTTAATGAAATAAAATGTTGTTGTGGATTTTGTATCAATAAAATTTCTTGTTATCTCGAATGAAATGAAGAACTAGTATCTTGAAGAAAAATGTCGAGTTATGTTACGACAAATTGCAATAGGATCTCGAAGCGGTATGTTGACTGTGTGGGGCCCGCAAATGGTTCCCTAGGAGGTTTAGCTGACTGGGTGTTCAGAGTTCTAATAGATAGTAAATGTTGTTTTTGACTCTTGGTAGTTGTGACAGTTTGGGTTTTGGATATAAATGCCCTTATATTCTTGAGGATGTCATTTAGTTTATGAGAATATGGTTAAGACGAGGGTGTAGCTGCGTAAGGAGGAGTTTTCCAACTGGGTGTACTTCAAGTATTGGGAATTGCAGGAACGGTACTTTGGTAAACTCTGTGTAAATGGGCAGACATTTATACCGGTGGAGCCTAAATAAGAGGAGATGAATGTAGTGAAGGCAAAGGTGGCTAAAGAGGAGTTTTCACTATCAATTGCAATCTCTGAGTCCTTTGGAATGCATCGGTAGGAAAAGGACTCAAGCTAAGGCGCTAGTGTAAAAGAAAGATATCCTTGATGCTCGAAGCGGTTGAAAAGTAGACTCATTGGCTTCCGTGGTTTGTTAATAAATGAATAACCTTGTACTGTATTACTTGACATAAATAAATGAATTTATTTTTGTCAGATTTTGTTATCAATTTTTATAATTCCAAAATATTCTTAAAGTATAGCTGAGTATATTTTAACCATCTTCACGAATGTGATTTGAATTGTGATGGATAAAAATTATAGTGCAGAATGTTTGAATGTTGAGAACATCTCAATGTTTAGGAAGTTATATTGTCGAACTTAATTTAAAATTTGAATTGTTGTTACAACTGTTCCAAAAATATATGAGGGGATTGAAAAAGGAAAGTTGTGTAGAGGTTTATGTAGAAAAATGACTAGGTGTTCTCCTGTAGGTGATGTTCTGAGGTATAAGAAATTGGATATACAATCTCCTTTTGTTAGCATAAGAGTTATTTTGGCGAGAATGGATATATCAAAGGAGTTAAAGACATATATGGATGGGTGGGAGCAGCAATACATGGGCATGTTGGCGTTCAGGAGGCAAAGGTTTAAAGATTTTGAGAAGATGCAATCAAGGCATTACATTCAAGTACTCAAACGATCGTGAAGGGGTACGATAAATAGTCGTGTGGAGCCCCGTGGTTGGTGACTGATCACACACCACTGGCACTGAAATTTTTTATCTAAGTTCCAACTCTTTGAGCCCGTCTCTTGCGTCGTTGCCCACCATTCACAATGAAAAAATTAGTATGTTAATCCAAAGGGCCAAACTCACAAAACAAAGGGATTTAGAAGGAGCGCGACTTCAAGGTTAGTGATTGTGTTAAGATTTTTCTTTTGTACTTGAATATTTGTTGAATATTATGCGATTCTGGTGAAACCCAATGTAGATATGAATATGGAGGATATAATATAGGAAGGAATTTGAGTTTCAATGTGTGTGTTGGAAAAAATTGAAAAAAAAATATTTCTAGGGTTTTGTTAACATTCGGCGGTGACGTGATGATGTAGGGGTGCAGGTGAGACTGGAAAGGTGTCCAAAATGATCAAAGAGTCTTATGGAGAGAGGGGCATGAACTGATGAATGATTATGAGGGGAGAGAGTATGTGGTGGTTACTGTAGATATTATGGCGAGATGTTGAGGCTCTCTACCATTATTGTGATATTATATGATGTTTGCAGTTATGGCAGCGGATTTCCTGCTAAGTGGGCCAAATTTTACGCCGGAGAGAGCGTAAAATCAAAATTTTGGATTTGGCTCTTTTGGCGGGAAACTGTGCAATTGCTAAAGTATCTTCGAGAAGGTAGTGGTTCCTGTACACTCGAGTAGAAGATGTTAGGGACATATAGATTGTTCTCGATGTTAGGACTTAATTAAATTTGAGATAAAATTGTATCGATAACTTAACGCAATAACGTTTGAATCAGATAGTAATAACAAGAATGAGGGGTTGGAGTTTAAACTCGACAATAATATTGATACGAGTATATGAACATATAGTGTATTATATATGATATTTCACTAACTTAAATAAGGGAATCTAATTTTTAGGTTCATAAAATGGCTGAGCCCATCCAAAACGATGATAAAGAAGGAATCTTTGAAAACCTTGTGGATGTAAAACCACTCCTAATCGATGCAACAATGTGTGTCCAAAAGTTAGGTGGGAGATATAGAGTTGGGCCGAGTAGTGCAGATGTGGTGAGTATTGATCAAATTAAAGTGGCACCCATGGTGTTTGAAGTATCTGATGAGGTGTGGACCGAGACAGATGTGGATTATGAGCCGCATGCAAGCGATCGAGAAGGTAGTGATGGCAGGGATGAAGATGTCGAGTGGGAAGGAGGGGAGTGATATGGGCAGGTTCCAGAAACAAGTTAAATTTTAAACTTCAAAGCGATGTATGGTATTCCTAAGGACATTTAATTATAAGAATACTACTATGACATGACAGATCAGGATGTTCCTTTGGATGGTATTCTCGTCCATCGAGAACAAATAAATAAGGGATTAAAGTTGCCCCTTCGAGCGGACCAGAAGAGGTTTTTAAACTTTTTTGATGTTGCGCCTGGTCAGTTTAACCCGAATGTTTATGATTTCATTCGTGTGGTAGGGGTGATAAATAGTCAATTAAAGGAGAGAGGAGAAGAGCTAATCATGGGGGATGATTTATGTGTGTATTACACACTCAATCATAATCCATAGAAGCTAGGGTATAGGTACTTAGCGAGGTTATTAAAGATAACCCTCTTCTATGAAATGGTATCGATAGGGATGCAGTATTTTACTGAATATCTCCTCATTTCAGGGAATTATGAATTCGATAAGAAAAATCTGGGAGAGCCTCTAAAAAGAAAAAGCTTCTACTTAGGTCTGTGTTTAAATAATTTGAATGTCAAAGTTTTTTCTTGTTTGTATTAGTTGAAATTTGTGTCTTACATTTTGTCATTCGTCTTCATGCAGCTTTGAAGGAGATTGATAGACACTTAATGGTTTTTGAAAAGTTGTACAACATTAAGAAGGATTACTTTGGTCGAATTGACACTTTGGTTACCGACCAAGAGAAGGTTGACGGTCTTTTTCAAGAAGCGGGATTAAAGATAACTCAAACTAAAGGCTGAAATCCCGGTTATCGATGGAAAAATATCTGCTAGGAACAAGAGGGCTGCGGATTCGAGCTTGCCTCTCGAGAATCCATCTTTGAGTGGCAATACTACGGATTTTGTGACTATATAAAGAGATGTTTTGCTGAGTATAACCTTTAAGAAGGTCAAGAAAAGGAGGGCTGCCAGCCAGCCCGCTCTTCTAGTTTTTCCCCCGAAGAGGGCATCTCAAATATCTCCTATTAAGAAGGGAGAGAAGGTCGATGCTATAGGATCAGGAACTGCGGCCAATTATCTGCAAGTGAAGAATAAAGT
Source organism: Kingdonia uniflora (assembly GCA_014058105.1). NCBI lineage: Eukaryota > Viridiplantae > Streptophyta > Magnoliopsida > Ranunculales > Circaeasteraceae > Kingdonia > Kingdonia uniflora. The sequence continues at coordinate 158,000 of JACGCM010002358.1, read as the reverse complement.
ATCTTCGGGCCTGACGAAGAATCTGCCGAGCGAAGATTCTGAGGCTGAGGTCCAACGAACCATTAATTATTATACCGCTGGGATGACTTCTCTTGAAGAGGAGTTCGATGACTGCTTAGTGGGAGCAGAAAGTCTGTCATCCTTCCTTATCAAAGGCCACAAAACCATGAATAAGGTTAGAAATTACTCTGCTTTGCTTCGACTAAAGAATTTGGTCTCTTAATCAAGAACTCATATTATGACTCTATTGCAGATCAAGAAGATGTTGGTCGAGGGGAAGCCTCATATTCTTAGTATTGGGACTCTGGCAAACCAACTGCTCATTTACAAAAACATTGAGATGGAGCTGGTGAAGGAGAAAGAAGATCTTGTCAGGGAGAATGAAAACCTAGAGGCGAAGGAGGTGGCTATTCACGAGGCGAAGAAGGTTTGGGATATGGAGAAGAGAACAAAGGTCGAGCAAATAAGGGCCAACCTAGCTAAGGAGAGGGAGGAGGCATTTGCGTTGCAGAAGACCAATTTTAAGGGAGATGTTCAAGAACATATTCTTTCTGCCCGGAGGGCAATGTAGGTGGAGCATGCCAAGGTCCTTGATAAGGTTAAGGCTGAGGATGACCGAGTCAATATCGACTCCTTCAAGCATATGAAGGCAAATTTGTCTGGGCAATTTAATGTTATGGAAGAGAGAAAGGATTTCAACAAAGGGTTTGCTGCTGGTATTGGGGTATTCTTTTTGGATTCTAATGCGGAGGAGGAAGGTCCTAAGGCATCTGTTGCTACCCTTCCCAAAGATACTATTCCCGAGGGAGTATTGGATGATCTTACTCCTGGTATCCCAGTGAAGGCTAATAATCCGATCTCACCCCCAGTAGAATAAAAAGTTTGTCAAAAAGTTTTTGTTTAATGAATGATGTACAAGTGGTCGATGGGACCGAAATAATTTCTTGTCTGTTTTTTAAATGATTAATTTATGATTTTGTTGTTGTCGATTAATTGGTTAAATTCTGAAGTAGTCGATCAAAATGTATAGATTTTTTGTAAAAAAATATACTAAGTGCTTGATTCAACAAGATTAATAGTATGATATACTAATGTAGATAATATGCGAAGTGCTGCTTTTAGGCAAGTATCCGAGATGATGGAAAAAGAGCCATGTAATGGCTTTGTGAATGATGAATGATGACTAGATGTTGTTCCTAGATGGGATATCTGGGTTTTGAGAAAAAGGACAAAACATGACATGTTTTGTTCGATAAATAATGAAATGCAAAAAATGTATCTTGTAATTGGATAGATGTTTGTCAGAGAGATGAAATTAAGTTGTGGTACATACTCGGCAAGTATGCACTGGTACTGATAAATGTAAAGTGGAAAGATGTAAATGACAGTAAAGATGTCTTTAATGGAAGTATTCGAAAGAGATTACACTAATTATCACTATAACATTTTCAGATGGATTGTATTCCATGGAAATTCGAGATGTACTTCGTCTTCAGTCATTAACCAATATGTTACACTACCATTCTTGTCGCTGATAATATATGTCCCTTCCCAGTTTTTAAATAATTTTCCAGAGTTCTTGGGTCGAGTACTATCTTGGATGCGTCTCCGGACAAAATCATCGATGTCAATTGTATTTTTCCTGACCTTCTAATCATAAGCCTTCTTAAGAGTGTCACGGTATCACCCCAAGTTTACAATGGCGTGATCCTGAGTTTCCTCGATCCAATTGAGGTTGCAGAGAAATCCAAGTTCATTTTCTTTACCTATAATTCTTCCCTGGGTACTTAGGAGATCGAGATTTGAGGGTATTACTGCTTTAGTACCAAAGGCCATCATGAATGGTGTACAGCCAGTGGATGTTCAAGGAGTTGTCCGGTATGCCCACAGAGCACTAAGTAATTCATCAACCCACCTGCCTTTTTTCTCTTCAAGACATTTGCATATCCCCGACTTGATGCTCTTGTTTATGGCTTCAACTTGGCCATTACCTTGAGGATAGTATGACGTCAAAGTAGACAGTTAAATCCTGCATTTGTGAAAGAAATTAAGGACTTTGTTGCTGATGAGTTGCTTGTGATTATCTGATCGTATCATTTACAGATAGCCAAATCTGGTTATAATGTGTTCCTAAAGAAATTTGATGCCTTCATTTTCGACAGTGTGACATAGTAGTACTATTTCGACCCACTTGGTAAAGTAGTCTGTTACCAAAAGAACAACATTTCGGTTACCCGATGCTGGAGGACATTGCTTTCCTGTAAGTCAAAGGCTGGGCTTTTGATGTCTTGAGCGCGGATTTGGCACTTGTAGCATTTTCTAAAAATCCTTCGCAGTCTTATCGCATTTTTTGCCTGTATAACCCTTGAATGAATGCCCGTTGTGCCAATGACTTTCCTGATATGTGAGTTGCACAGATTCTTTCGTGAAGTTCTTTAATCTTAACTTAGGCTTGTTTTTGCGAGATGCATTCGATAAGTGGTCCTCCCCCAGTAATTCGATACAAGACCCCTTCTTAGACTTTGAATCGTAGACATTTGGCTAAGAGCGGATCGAGCTTTTTCTTTGTTTTTTGGGAGGATGTTAGAATTGAGGTATGCATAGAATGGTATTCTCCAATCGTCAAGATCTTCATCTTCGACAACATTGATTTACATGGTGTCACTGACATCGAGACTTGAGTGTCCAAGAACTTCGATGTCTAGAGGTTTTTTTACTGTCTTCAAGCATTACAGCGATGTATGCGAGTGCGTCGGTGTGGCAATTCTCAGCTTGAAGTAGATAGGAGATTGTTGTTGTTTTGAATTTTTTTTTCATTTTTTCTTTAACCAGAACTGCGTAGTCAACCATTTTGCCTAATATTTTGAACGTCTTGTTGTAATGGTTGGCTACGAGTTAGGAATCAATGTAAATAGCTATTTCTTTTGCTCCCAGTGCAATGGCGAGATCCAGTCTATGTAGGATAGCTTCGTATTCTATCTCATTATTGGTGGCATAGAACTTGAGTTTTATAGCTTTCCTAATTCGATGATTGGATGGTGTGACGAGGGCGATATCGATGCCTGACCCTCGTGGTCCAGCAGAGCTATCTGTAAAGAGCATCTATCCTATACTTCATGACCATATATCTAGTTCTGTTATTGAATCATCAGCCAGTACTTCATCGAGTTCCTCCCATTCGGGGTCTTCGACTGGAAAATCTGCCAAAATGTCAGCTACTGCCTATCCTTTTATCGATATCTGAGGCTCGAAGGTGATATCATATTCGGCTAGGAATACAGACCATTGTTGAACCCTTCGAGACTTTTCTTTTGTAGAGAGTACGAGCTTAAGGGGAAATTTGGTAATGACTTTGATGGGATAAACTAGGAAATAAGGTCAAAGTTTCTGAGAACTGTACACCAAGGCGAGTAGCTACATCTCAGTTGTTGTACATCTATTTTCAACAGGCAAGAAAGTTTTACTGATAAAGTAGATTAGGTTTACCACACCATCGTCTTCCTGAATAAGGACGGAACTAATGGAGTCATATGTGGTTAATAAGTACATTATTAGTATTTTTTATCAATAGGAGTACACATTATGGGAGACCACCCTAAGTATATTTTGAGATCTTAGAAAGCCAATTCACAGTCAAGGATCCAAATGATCTCTTTGGGCTATCTTTCGGACAGTGGAGTGGGATTTCCATGAAGAAGGAGCTAAACAAGTTTTCATCGATCAGATGACATGAAAATAAATCTATAAAGAGCGGCAATCTTGCCAGCAAGCTTCTGTACATCTTTCTTGGTTCGAGGAGAAGGCATTGCCATGAGTACTTTGATTTGTGCCAGATCGATTTTTATTCTTCTCTTACTAACCAAGTATCCCAGAAACTTACCCGATGCGACTCCAAATTGGCATTTTTTGGGGTTGAGTTTCATTTGGTAAGTACGAAGGACGTCGAAGATGGTATGTAGATTATTGTAATGATCTTCTCGCTTTAAGCTTTTGCAGATCATATCATCGATGTATACCTCCATGATTTTGCCCAAATGATCTTTAAATATTTAAGTGACAAGTCATTGATAGCAGCTCCTGCATTCTTTAATCCAAAAGGCATAACTGTATAATAGTAGAGACCTCTTTCTGTAATGAAAGTTATCATCTCTTGGTCGTCTTCGACAAGAGGAACCTGATTGTAACCAGAAGCTACATCCCTCATGGAAAAAAATTTGTGTCTTACAACAGAGTCAAAGAGTTAAGGGATTAGAGGAAGGGAAAAGTTATCTTTTAGGGTGAATATGCTTGGCTCAGTAAAATCGACACAGACTCTGATCTTCCTGTTCTTCTTTGGGACAGCCACGATATTTAAGACCTATTTCGAATATTTGGCTTCTCGAATGAATCCTACACGAAGGATTTTATATATCTCTTCATTAACTGCTTCGCGAAGGTGAGGGGTTAAATTGCGACGCTTCTGCACAACTACTTTACTATATGGAAGGAGGTTGAGCTTGTGGCACGCTATCAAAGGATCGATGTCGAGGATTTCTTGAAAAAACCATGCGAAGATATTGACATTTTTCTTTGAAAGATGTACCAAGGTCACCTTTTCATCAGAAGACAATTTTGAGCAAATAAAGGTAGCTCTTCCCGGTCCATCAAGTTCGATGGATTCCACCACCTCAGTGGCATGCTGCATGAATGTTTGAGATATCTCTTTCAGTAATTGTTAAATTTCAAGAGTTATGTTGTGTGAGAGTTAGTGGTTGCATTTTCACGCATACGTACTACAGCTTGACTCCCCTTGATTTTATAGACTCCGTGATCTGCTAGAAATCGCAAGACCAAATAATATGTCGATGGTACGGCCTTAATAGAATAAAGACAGCCTCGACCTAAGATCCCCAAATATTTTGATTTTTCATCTATAACAATGAATTTAACAAAAGTGGTTTCCGGTCCCGCTTGAACTGGCAGTGTGATTTCTCCCAAAGCAGATTCTTTAGAATCGTTAAACCCCATGATGGTTGTTATCGAAGCTTTGACCGAATCCTTGAGGCCTAGAATATTGATGGCTCATTTAAATAAAGCGTCAGCCACACTTCCTGTATCAACAAGAAGTATGTGTAAATAGTCTTGACCGACTTTGAGCATTATGACCAGTGGATCGTCATGAGGATACTTGACATGGCTGGTGTCACAGTCTTTGAAGGAGATGTGATATGGATGTTTAGCTTTGCTGAAGCTGGGTAGAAGTTTTGCTGATTTGTCTAATGACGTCATCTTACGGAAAGATGTAATTTTATCCTCTTTCTCTTCTTTTCTTTCTCAATTTCAATTATGTAAAAAAGACGAGCTTGGCCTTGTCCTTGTTCGTGTTCAACTTCTATCATCTTTATCTCCACTTTAAGAAACATCTGGACGTGTATGACATATTAGTGAAGTCTCCCTGCGAATAGAATGCAATGAAAAATCCGCATCAGAGAGTAACAGTTGTCAATCTTGTGGCTATGCACGTTGTGATAGTAACTGAAAATATGCAAGTGATTAAGGTTTACCTCTTTACTGGTCCATGCATCTTCAGGAAGTCCAAAATCCAAAGTCATTGAAGGTCCTCTGTTAATCAAGTACGTCGTCGTACTAACCGCATCTGCCTAAAAACACTTTGGCAATCCAGCATTGTGTCTCAAACTCCTTGCCCTTTTACTTATTGTTCGGCTCATGCGTTCTGTAACACCATTTTATTGCGGTGTTCCGGGAATAGTCCTATGTCTCCTAATCCCATTTGATGTGCAAAAGTCTTCAAACTTGTCACTATAGTATTTGCCCCCGTTATCCGACCTGAGACACTTTAGTTTTAAGTCGGTTTCATTTTCAACTAGAGCCCTCCACCTCTTAAATTTATCAAACACATCTGACTTGTTCTTTACAAAGTAGACCCCTAGTTTATGAGTAGCATCATCGATAAAAGTAACGTAGTAATGAGAACCACCAAGAGAAGACACCTTGGTTGGCCCCCAAATATCTGTGTGTACAAGATCCAGCTTTCCAAGTTTTCTTGATCTTTCAGATAATTTAAAACTAACCTTCCTCTGCTTTGCAAGGACACACTCTTCACAAAACTTGAGATCAACTTCTGCAAGACCCTCTAGCTATCTCATTGTTACCGTTATCTACGTCCCCATCTCACTCATGTGACGGAGCCATATGTGCCATGAACTTGTATCAATCCCCGGAGTGGCTGTACAAATAGTGAAAATTGCGTTCTGCGTTGTATATAACATTCCTTGTCACAAGCCTCAAACTACCAACATAGCTCCCTTTGTAACCTTCTATAAGGTCGCACCAAAGGTACGCACATAACCGCCATCATCCGCCAATTTGCTAACTGATATAAGGTTATGCCACAATTTAGGTGCAAGTCGCACATTCTGTAAAACCAACGTTCCCCATTTCCCTCTCCAGTAATATTACGTGCACTCATATCTATAATAAAGACCGTACCGAAGTCGCCTTTAACAATATTAATCAGAAAACCTACGTTTGCAGTAGCATGGAATTAAGCACCAGAATCAGTAATCCAAGATTCATTCACATCATCACATGATAGTAGTAGAGCCTCGTCAGAACTAACCTCCTCAGTAAGGTTTATTATATCTTTCTCTTCATCATCAATCTTCTTAGAAGAAGAAGAGTTACAATATCGCCTGAAGTGACCCTTCTTTCTGCAAGTCCAACACGCACCGAGCGGCTTAGACTTTCCACTTGACTGTGATCGACCCCTTCCAAATTTCGGCCCTTTTCTGCAAGACCTCCCTCTTTCCTCGACATTCAACGTACTACCATTTGAACTAGAAGAGGGTTCAGATGTTTTACGCCTATTATCTACACTAATAATCAACGAGACTATAGTGTCAAATTTGATGTTTTCCTTCCTCGTTGAGTTGTTCACAGCTGTAATGAATCCTTCCTAGCTTTTTGGCATCTGCCCTAGAAGAGCCCACACTCTCACCTCCTCAGTCAAAGTGATTTTAACGGATTCTAGTTTAGCATGTATGGTATTGAACTCACTGATGTGAGCTTACACACTACCATTATCCTTCATCTTCAAAGTAAACACTTGCTATAAAAGGTGTACCTTATTTGCCTCAGACAGTTCTGAGTGCATAGCGGATAACGTCTCCATCAAACCCTTCATTGTCGTAACTTTGGAGATCATGTGTAGAATCTGATATGATAGCGCGAACCTAATGGTTCCAAGCATTTTACGATCTAATCATGCCCACTTAATAGCATCGTATTCTGCTGGCATTATCTCAACTCCACCCAGTGCTAAATCAAGATCCTTCTGATAGAAGTAATATTTTATCTACATCTTCCACACTCCAAAATTTGATCAATTAAATTTTGTGATCTTCAACTTCTCCTGATCAGCCATCGTTCTTCACCACACAAGCCCTAACACTCGCTTTGACACCAATTGCTGGGAATCGAGGTAACTACTCACTACTCTCTAATAAGAACGATAAGCAAAAATTGCCAACTCAAGTAGTAAATCAACAAAGAATAATATAAAAGATACAAAGATTATCCTGGAGGAGAGAAGTGGATTCGAATGAAAAATCACTCCCCGCGAATAATTAACTATGATATCAAATAGGTTGCAATAATCTCTCAAGCTTCTCACGCTTTAATAGAATTTCTTCAAACCCTAGCCTCTCTAAGATTAAACTCACACAAGATGGCTAATAAAATAACCTAAGTCATCTTTATATATTAGAGGACTAAATACAAGTAGAACGGATTTTGAGACAGAACTCAACGACTTAGAAAAAACATCTAAACCAAACTACGACCAAGCTCATTTGAAAGACTTTTACGCCAATTGGCCTCTAGCCCTAGAAGCATAACAACTCGTTTAGACGACATCCAAGCTCATTCGAATGAGATTGACTCCTAGGCTAAAGTTCCAGGGAGTAGGAAAAAGTTTGTTCGAACGAGTTTGAAGCTCGTTCGAATGACTCGTTCGAACGATTTTCTTCTTTATTCGAACGACTTTGACAATTTCCTGATTCTTCGATAATCCTTAGTTCGAGTTTGCACCTAACAAGTGTTGTATATTTTTGCAATGTCTCCTAAGCAACAAACTAAAATGGGGAAGTTACAAGAGGAGTATAATGACTTGTTTCTAGGCATAGAAGGGATGTCGCGCAATAAGGATGTAGAGTATGATATCACATTGGTAAATGGTGAACCACTACCCAATATTGGGTTGAATCAGACTTCAATAACCGAGTCTGATGGGATCAAAAAATGGGTATAAGGGCTTCTCGGGCAAGGGGCTATTAATCCGAGTTGCTCACCTTGAGGTTTACCGGTGTTATTGGTGCCAAAGAAGGATAGGTCTAATTACACCAATTTTACTAAATTACCATGGTACTTACTAGTAGTAATAGCCATTTTTCCACGGATATAGTCTGTAGCGGAGGTCTGTAGTAAAAGATGTGTGGCAATATTTTTGTCATGAAGTTTTTCTGTCGTTATCCCATTTATGTTGATGCGGAGTAAATCCATGGCAATTTTTTCACCACAGATATAATTAGTGGTATAATATAATATGTACAACTATTTTAGTTTGTAGGTAATATTATTGCCACTGAGCTTTTTTGTCGTTACCTTATTTAGGCTGATGCAGTGTAAATCTGTGGCAAACTTTATACCATGGATATAATCAGCAGTATAATAGAATATGTACCACTATTTTAGTCCGTAGTTAATATTATTGCCACGCCTTAAGCTTATGGTGATTTAATTTATGATTGCTTTTTAAATAAATCAAAATAATAGCAAAAACCTATATCACACAATTTAGAAGAACAAGTTGCATCTGTTGTATACATCATATCGCATATAAACAAAAATACACAATTCAATAACTTGTTTCATTTATAAATATTGGCCCAAAAAATCCAGGTACACTGGTTACATATATATATATAATATATATCAATTCAAAAAGAAGTTATATACATGTTCCCTATAATAAATCCAAAAAAACCATAAATTGATAACCAAAAAAAGGAAGCATAGTGGCTTCAAAAGAAAATGGATTAATATAACAGTGTTCAAACTATAACCTCAAAAGTAGTAACAGATCCAAGAATTGGGAGCACCATCAATCCATTATAAGAGTTCAAAAAGTATGGAATCCAAAGATGGGAAGCACCCTGCAAGAAAATTAACATAACAAATAAATTATAAAGGTCAAACCATTTGTACTTTTAGTTATTAAATGGATAATGGGAGAAATTTCAAAAAAAATGTACAAGAGTTTATAAAAGCATTCACCTAATAGGCAAAACACAGAAAAATCCTCGGGTACTTGATCATCGTGTCAATTAAACATTCTTCAAAAAAAACCCACGTTGACCAAAGACCAGAGAATTTTTCTCGAAAATTATATCAATAATAACCTTATATTCTGCCTCCTCTCTTTCCTGGAGACCGGGAAGTACTTACGCCCTCCTAGTGGCAGCAATATGCTCGTAAAAGTTTAGGAAATGAGCAACTGCCTCTTCTCGTAAAAGAGGCATAGACATCTACAATATAAAGCACGTGATACTAATATTAGTATTATATGTACATAATGAAAAACATCAAATTAGAGACTTGTTTTGTTAAAAACATTAAGTGTTATAGGTTTGTGGAATTATCAGTAATTTTTGTAACTTTATAAAAAAAAATCAGATTTCATTATTGATGAATGGATTTATTCTTCAAAAAAAAAAAAAAAAAATAGGGGAAAACTTAATAATTAATCCATACCCGTGATCTTTCAAAATTAACAGTAGGTGTTGTAACACATCCAGATGATCTAATAGAAGCTACCATGTCCTTCAAACTCTCAAACCTAGCATCATTTTTAGCCTTGTATTGGGAAAAGCGGTTCTCCAAATCAATATAAGATTCCTTATCCTCCAAACAGTAAGTCATTAGTCATATAACTTCATCATCCAAGTTAAAAATAAAGAGTAATATTCTAATAACCATAATTAGGTTATATCAACATAAAAAGGTCTTTATCCTTCATCAGTTTCTTCATCTGAAATCTAGGCAAGTTTGCAAGGACTGGGAGCTTATCAGGGTGCATAATTGGGCCAATCTCCTTCTAAGGTTCTAATTTAGGGACATATCCATCATATCTATGAGCATTTAGGTCACCCATTTACTTGTACTGATAAGCTTGTTAAAGTAAGCTTCCTTTCTAACTTGTACTGATTAATGTCGTACTGATAAGCTTGTTAAAGTAAGATTTTTACTCGTGTAATAAACTATTATTAGGATAGCTACATTTATATAATATACCACATTTGCACAAAACCAAAAAGCAAGCTAAAATTTAATAAACAATTATGTGAGAGAATAAATAGTGGGGACAATAGATATCATATTTGTTCATTTGATGATACAGTTAAAAAAAATGCATACAACTGGTATCTATTTCTTGCACTAACTAAAAAATGTGATACGGGTTTAAGTGTCACTTAGTACAATAAGTTGGTCAACCACGCTTGATTATGCAAGAGTACTTGTGTCTCCAAGTTCATCCAGTTGCCTTAAAATAATTTTCCTCTGGATTCTTCTCATTATCTTCTCGCTCCTTGTTTTTCGTAGGCCAGGTGCCCAATGGATTATGTTCAGAGCAGCAAATGCTCCAATCTATTCAGAGCAATAAATGCCCAAGGGCTCCAATTCTCTAGAACATTTTGATTTGTCATCCATCCCTCTCCAAATACGCATCAGCCTAAGTTACTACCAAAGGTACAACTAAATCTAATAATGCAACAGATGCACAAACAACTATGTCTAAGGTGATCTGTGAGAAAGCATTGGGTAATATTCATCATTGCCTTTAAAATGAATTCCCCCCCCCCCCAGTCCATTGTATCCTACTTAGGGTCTGCTTATTTATTATTTTCGTTTATGTGAACTTATTACTCGATCTGTACGCTTCAGTCTCCAGAATTAACACTCAGAATAAGCGGCCGTTTGTTTTTTTGTTAAATGGGAATATTATTTAGAATGTCGAATTCTAAGAGCTGGATCTGCACTGTAAAATTCATGCCTTTTTTCTGCATTCTTTTTTCTTCCTCAAAAGGTCTTAGCATTGCAAATTAAGTATCATTTCAAATTAAGTAAAAAGAAAAACACTTTCTTGTTTTTGTTTTTTCTTCTTTTTACTGAAAGGGTTTTGAAATTGCAAACTTATGTAGTATTTCAAGTTCAGTTAATCGTTGGAGGTACTGCTTTGCATTTTATCAATAGTTTTACTAGGATACTTATTAGTTTCAATTAGAAATAAATCTAGACATAAGAAACACATCCACATGTAATCCCCGGAGGTGCAAATATATATTCAATGAAAATCATTTTTTTTAAGTCCAAGTGCAATGTAACACCATTCTACAATTGAGGAACCCTAAAAAATCTTCCGTTATTCCGGATTAAGTTGGTGGGGATGTACAACCCTAAATTTGTGTTTAAGATATCCAGTTATATACTGATTATTTTATAGTTTGATTTAACTATTGATGATAGTGCTAGCATTATGTAGACGAATGATTAGTAAAGATGAGTTATGGATGGAAGAAGCTGCAAGATACAACTATAACACACACAAGGAAGCATAGGATACATATTCGAAACCTAATCAAATATGGGGCAGATAGCCACAATAAACAAGCTGAATATAGGCAGAACCAGCTGGTTCTGAAAATGGATGGAAGGAACACTGCTCTCCTTAGGTCAATCCAGCCTTACTCAATTCAAAAAGTGGAAGGAAGAGCCTTTAAAGCTCAAAAGCTAACAGCAATAACAACAGCTCACAAATGGGTATATAGAAAAAAGATTTAGAATCTCTTCCAGCCTGTCCAGAAAATATATAGAAAAGATATCCTCGAAGATTCTCCTAAACCCAGGTCATCTTTTGAGGAAAAATCTCATGTTTATGTTTTAAACATTTGCTCTTTCTTCAGAAGATGCAAGATACATCAAAACCTTATCAATTATGGGGTAGATGTCTATAACAGACGAACTGCCTACAGGCAAATCCAGATGCTTCAGATAATGGATGGAAGAAACACTATTTTCCAGATCTGGTCAATACAGCCTAACACAATTCAGAAAGTGAAAGGAGGAGATTTTAAAGCTACAGGCCATCTGATATATGACTCGTATAGGGGGCAGAACAGCTATATAAGGGTATACAAAAACTAAATTCAGAACCTCTTTCAGACTATCTAGAAAATGGATAGAAATCAAAAATACTTAAAGATTGGGAAGAAGATGGGGGAGATCAGAAGTTCAAAGTTGTAACAATCGACCACATAAGGATGTTCAGAACATACCAAAATTGGAGCAAAATGAAGCAACACAGACTGCCCATAAAATGGATGAAAAAGACTTTTTCAGTTCATAAAATGGATTAAAAAGACATTTTTAGTTCCGAAAATGGATGGGGATGAATATAATCCATCTGATGCATATAGCTCTTATAGATGATAGAAGCTCAAAGCTACAACACTAATCACAAAAAGATGCTTCAATCCTTTCCAAAATCGGGGTTGAAGGAAGCAACAAAACAGCTGCATACCAGCAGATTCTGTTTTTGTTCAGAAAATGGATGTGAAAGTCATTTTAATTGTAATGGAATTTCTATTGACTAAAGCTACAACTAAAAACCTGTTGTGTTACAAGTCAGAAACCCTTGGGAAATCTATTAAGGAATGGTCTCTTGCTTGTACTTAAACCTTTGTTTTAATTCTTGTCATGTCTTGGTAGTTTCTTTTGCAATTTTGGCAGTTTCGAATCTTACCAATTTGTTATGCAAGGAACAAACGTAATATTTAAGTCCTGTAAGACTTTCTATTATTTTGTCAATTGGAGCTTCAGGTATATTTTGATCTTATATTCCTTCACATAGTTGCATCTTTCCTATTTATATTTACCGCTTTCAGTAGGTTGACATGCTGTGAGAAAATCAAGTATAGTTTGATCTTATATTCCTTCACATAGCTACATTTTAATCTTGAAAAGATACAGACCCATTTTGAAACCAAGTATAGATGACAGGCTGCGATAAAATCAAATCCAATCACATTTAAGAAATAAATACGGAGAATGGTATGGTTCGCAACCTAACAAAGTGTCGTGAAACTACTCTCTATTTTTATATTCTTGATGGCAGATGCATATCTATCAAGCATCTGCTAGTTTTCATAATAAAAAAAACATGACTACAAGGGTGGGTAGCACCAAAGTATGCTGCCAAACTAGCACATTAAACTACCAATCATGAAACCCCTACAAGATATGGCCCTAGACAATGATATTTAAAAAAGGATAAACTAGTGGCAAAGATGGTATAACTTATTAAGAGATCATTGCTACTACTTTGGGGGATAATTAACAGCAAGATAAAATGTTATGTACATTAATGCAAAAAAAAAACGAATATCAACAATAATCATATGCGCACCATAAAATTTGCAAAAACGGGGATAATCGAAGAAACAGTAATTCAATTTTGTTGCATACTTTGGGGGTTTGAAAGAGTCTTCAACTTGACGTCACAACTTACACGTTATCATCCACACACAAAAAAACATACAGCTTCAAAAACCAATGCGACGACTTCCATTTTGGTGCGCATAATAGGAAAATAAAAGGTCTCCATAAGTAGTATGTTTAATAGTGATGAAGAAAAAGAAACAAACAACAAGTTTGAATATGAAGATCAAGTTAATTAGCAAAGATGAACAACATCAATTTAATTGCATTAAACTCCTAAGGATTGTTTAATTTCTGAATTACAAGTGCATATCATACCAAATACAGGAACTCTATTTATTTGTAGAAGATATCCTTTCTTCTTAAACAGAATTTTGAACACAAATGCAAAATTCATCATAAAAACTAAAAAAAAAACTCAAGTAGAACAAGAAACAAACTCAATTTACAAAACCAACTATTAAAAAACAAACCAGTTGCCCAAAACCAACTCTATTTAAAAGGATTTTGGAAGGATTTTGTTGCTTCATCCCTAAACTATTAAGAAAAAACCATTCACCAAAAGCACCTAGTTTAAACTTCAACTCCAACTTTTTCCCCTAATTCCTTCAAACCCATTATCATTTTTAGAATCATCTCCAACACTCATCCATTATATATAGTTCAATCGCATCAGACACTAACAAATCTATAATAAAATTAGAGTTTGAAATTGAAAGTTACTGGAAGATTAAAGAATAAGCAAATCAACAAATTTGAGAGCGGTAAGTGAGTAGATACATTGAGGAATTTAAGAATTTGAGAATTTAAAGAATAAGTAATTTGCTAACCTATCGTTAAGATCAGGAAATTAGAGTTTCAGTTTCAGGTTTAGGGTTTGAGAGGATTTTGATAATTTGATTTTTAACGCAAAAAAGTTTGTATTCCCTCTTACCGACTCTAACAAAGAGAAAATGAGAGGAAACCAAAATTAGATAAGGGAAAACAAAAAAATATAGAGGGAAAATTGGAAAACTAAAAAACCGCAGACTCCAATTCTATTTGCCACGGATAAAATCTATCTCTAATAAACTACACATAATATTTGTGGCAAATTGACTATTTTGGTGTATTGTCTTGGAGAATGTGTACGGATTATCGGGCGCTGAACAAGAGTACTATGAAGAATCATTATTCGCTTTCGCAGATTGATGAACTTTTAGATGAGTTACAGAAGGCTCAGTTTTTTACCAAGCTGGATCTTAAGTCGGGTTACCATCAAGTTAGAATCTGTGAATAAGATACATAGAAGACGACTTTCAAGACCAAACAAGGCCTTTTCAAGTGGTTGGTGATGCTTATTAGGTTATATAACGCCCCATGGAGTTTTATGTGGTTGATGAATGAGGTACTTTATGCTTTTATTAATTATTTTGTGATTGTGTATTTAGATGATATCTTGATATATAGTCAAACATGGGAGGAGCATCTCGTGCATATACGCAAAATGTTGGAAGCATTATGATCATAATAACTCTTTCAAAATAAGAAGTATGAGTTTGGAAAGAAGTAGCTAGTGTATTAGGGGTTCATTGTTAGTGGAGGTGAACTTAAGGCAGATCCAGACAACAGGGGCAAAGCTAGGGGGACGAGTTGGGTCAATTGACCACACTCAACATCTAAGTTTGCATTAAATAGATGTAAGATTTCTCTTGTTTAATCTCTACCCCACTGAGAGTACAAAGTTCTTCCTTCTGCCACTGTTTACTACACTGGTGATGTCATCCAAAAAGAATCATATGTTTTATCCTTACAAAACATAGAATTTTTTTAATTAGGACTCTAACTGTTTTACAAATTATTTAGAGGTCAAGATTTTAACAAAATTTTAGAGAGCTTCTTAGGTTGTTGAATTTTTTTTACTCTTATTGGAGTACATGGGGAACACAAAATACAATTACTATAATATATTAGGATGGAAAAAAAATCTTTGGGTGTTCCCGCTCCTGAACCCCCAAATATTGACCCCACTGAATGAATCTCCTGGCTTTGCCCTTGCCAGAGAAGGTCTCGATTATTACTAATTAGCCTGGACCACGTACAGTGACAGAAGTGAGAAGCTTAATGGGTTCTTGTCAGTATTTACAAAAGTTTATTCAGCATTTTTCACATATTACTGCACCGTTGCCTTCTTTGACAAAGGCCAGTGTAAAGTTTATGAGGGAAAATCACCATGAGAAGACATTTCAGTTACTGAAGCGCAAGATTATAGATGTACTAGTATTAGCGTTACCAAATTTGTAGTGGCCTTTTGAGGTTGAAATAGATGCATTATACTATGCATTGGGGGAAATTTTATTGCAGGATGGGAAGCTGGTTGCCTACCATTATGAGATGTTTACAGGAGTAGTACGCAACTATCCTACCTACGATAAGGAGTTCTATGAAGTATATCAATCAATGAAGCATTGGCGGAGTTACTTATTGAGGAAGGAGGTTGTGGTACACTCCAATCACAAACCATTACACTTCTTATATACGCAACCCAAGCTACAACAAGCTCACCATATGAAGTGGATGTCATACCTACAACAATTCACCTTTATTATCAAGTATATGAAAGGAGTGGACAACAAAATGGTTGATATATTATCTCGGTCCCTATTACCAACTATATTTGCTTTGTTGGTAGCTATGCATATACAACCTATTGTTCCGTCTGAATATGTTACAGGGTACAACATTGACAAGAAGCTCAGTGTGATTCACTAGAAGTTGCTGCAAGCCAAGACATGTAAGTATGAATTGAAAAATGGTTTAATTTATAGGGGTAGTCTATTATATATTCCTAAGGGTAGAGACCATTTCAATTGGATTAGAAAGCCACATTGTTCCCAAGTGGTAAGTCATTTCGGGGTTGAGAAGACTCTTTTGAATTTGTGGCGCTATGTCTATTGGTTGATGGTATAGGTAGATGTTACTCGGGTGGTTCCGTTCTATGCAACACATTAAAGCCTTTCAATCATAAGTTAAGACTGTACTTCCCATTACCAGTTCCTAGCCGACCTTGGAAGAGCATTTCAATAGATTTTATAGGTAGTTTTCCCATGACCAAGTGTAAGAATGACTATTTGTTTCTGGTGGTAGATCGCTTCAGCAAAATGATAATTCTTATTCCATGCCAGAAGACTGTCACCAGGGAAGGAGCAGTGTGATTACTTTTCAGAGATGTCTGGAGGTATTTTAGGCTCCCTTCATCTATTATTTTTGAAGGGATAACCACTTTTTGGAGCATTTCTACATATCGTTATAGGGGACGATGGATACTAAGCTGAAGAGAAGTACCACCTTTCATCCGTAGACTGACGGGCAAATAGAGGTAGTTAATCATACTTTGGTTTACTTATTACAGGAATTCCATTCTAAACATCCTAAGACTTAGAATGAGAGTCTACCTTATCTTCAATTTGCTTTTAACTGGGCGATTCATGGTTTCACTTTGAAGTCTCAATTTAAAGTTTATCTTGGGTACTTGCCTCAAAGCCCTTTTGATATGGCTTATAGTCTTGGTGCCAAGATGGTGTCTGGGAAGGAGGAAGAGGAACAAGTTAAAGCTCAGCGTCTCATTAAGAGGATAAGCGAGGTTTATGAGATGGTTGAAGTGCAATTGAAGAAGACTCAAACGAAGTATAAGGCTCGACACGACAAGCATCGAGCTGAGTGTACTTGTCAAGAAGGTAACCCAGTTTGGTTATATTTGGGTAAGAAACGACTAAAAGGGAAAAGGTAAGAAACTCAAGCCTATCTATTATGGTCCATTTACGATACTCAAGAAAATTGGTGACAATGTATTCCAATTGGATTTTCCACCATTTATGAAGATGCATTCGGCGATTAATGCCGATCATATGAAGTTGCTAGAGCTGTCTCTTTTAAATAAAGACTCTACAATCGACACTCACCTACCGCCAGTTAATGATTTATGGATAGAAAGAGAAGATCCGTTACAGAAGGATGGCATTCTAGAGAGGAAGGTTCATGCTACAAGAAGAGGAAGTATCGAGTCGTTCAGAGTTGGGAAGAAAGGTCAACTACCGAGAAAGTCGAAATGATACAGTATGGAAATGGGCACGACCATTTTCCCTCATCTCCAGTTCTAGCCTTAGCAAGAGCTCAAGGCTTCTAAAGGGGGGAGCCATGATCTTGGAAGATCTAGACATTAAACCCCTTAGAAATAGAGAAAATGTGAAGTCTGTTTGAATAGACATTTATTCTATTCGAACAAAACAAGTTCTGAGTTTTCTGTTCTAATAGACATTTGTTCTATTCGAATAGAGATTGTTCTGAGTAGTCTATTTGAATAGACTTTTGGGTCTATTCAAACAAACACTATTTTGAGTACTCTATTCGAATAGACTTTTGGGTCCATTCAAATATACTCAGTTATGAGTGTTCTATTCAAATAGAGAATGATTCTGTTCGAACAGAGGCGCGACTTATCATAGTTTTAAGTTGTTTCAAGGGTATTTTTGTCTTATGTTAAAACTAGAAAACTTATAACCTTTAAGATGGCAAGGCTAGGCAATGCAAAAGGGATTCAGAGATCCAAAGAAAAATCAAGAGAGGAATTCATTGTAATCAAATTTTGAGCAATTGAAGCTCTTTTTGGGAAGTTTTACCCACCAATTTTGTGTTATTCGCATTAATTTCTTCGATTAGGTTAATCTCAATTCGATTGTGGATTACTAATACCCAAATTTCACCAAATACCTTTCTTTTTTTGTAAACTAATTTAATATTTAGCTGGACTTGCAATTGAGCTCAAAGGAAAGTTTTGCTGCCCCCATTAAGTATAAGCAGCCGCTATTCAACATTACCCTCAAACTCCGATCATAAATCATATGGTCTTGATGGCTCATATATGTGTCATATTCTAATTATACAACTCTAGCAAATTATTAACAAAAAGAATTCATTATTGTGGTAAGAGAACTTACAATGAATCTGAAAACTGAAGCACTTAAATCGATGGTAGCAATAATCGCAACGAGATGATTAATAACGACACTAACAAAGAGTAATTAAATCGATAAACTCTATTAGTAGAGTTGCATTATAAAAAAATTTAAGAATACTTTGTAGAGAGAGTAAGAGAAAATAAAACCTAGAGAGAAGACAAAATTGAAGTTTCGAATATTCTAAGAGAGAGAATGCTAGAAACGCTACTACCAGATGATGAAATCGCAGTTGGTGTTCTGTAGCGAAGAGAAGTGATAAGGAAAGTAAAATGTGAGAAGGGAATCCAAATTTTGAATTAGGGTCTTGTTTAGAGGATGATGTGATTTAGATGGAAGATGGATACAAAACTACACTAATACTATTTGAGTTCCATGTTTAACTTGGTATTTTAGAGGGATAATAATGGGGATCAAGTTCTACCCTCTAGGAATCGAAATTTGACATGTGTAAAGCTATTTTAATCTAGAATTTGGTGTTTGACAAGGGATATATTAGACAGACAAAAAAATGGTCTTTTTGGTCAATTTTGGTCAAAAATATCCAGTGGCCTACAACACATCTCATATTAAGGTTATAACTAATAGCCTTTGGTGACTCCTAAACACGTGTAGGGAAATCTGATCAACGGGCGAGATGTATTCTCATACTATGGCTTTTCCTTTAGATTGCTCTGGAGATTGTCACAGAAGGTGAGCTAGTTAATAAGACTAGAGAGTTGAGACTATCATTTGATAATATTTTGCATTGCTGTCTGATGATTTTCATTCCATCATTAGACCAATTTGGTTCTTGTTGCACCCTTATCTTTCGGCTTTTACTACATTGTATGGCTAGATTCAACTAGGTTGTAGTAACTGAGGTTGGTCTAACGGTCTGGTTCCATTCCTCAAGACTCCGTTGGGCGTAAACTCGAGCTAAGAATTTTTGAAGAAATCAAGATATTGTCGAAGTAGTTCGAACGAAGAAGGAAGTCGTTCGAACGAGCTTCAAAGTCATTCGAACAAGATCTCTGTTTTTCACAGTTTTTGGACTGTGTTCGCCGAAGTCGTTTGAACGAGCTTGGATGTCGTTCGAACGAGTTGTTATGTTTCTAGGGCTGGAGACCAACTATCGCAAAATCGTTCAAACGAGCTTGGAGTCGTTCGAATGAGTTTAGCGTAGGCTTGCTTTAGATATTATTCTGAGATGTTGGGTTTGCCTTGAGATCCATTCTATTTGTATTTTAAGTTTCCTACTATATAAAGGGGACTTAGGTTATTTTGTTAGCCTATCTTATGTGAGTTTAATCTTAGAGAGGCTAGGGTTTGAAGAGACTCCATTAAAAGCTTAAGAAGCTTAATAGATCATTGTAACCTATTTGATATCATAGTAAATTTTTCGTGGGGAATGGTTTTTTATCCGCAAGGGTTTTCTACTTTCCTCCTCCTGGAAAATTTTTGTATCCTTTAAATTGTTCTTTGCTGATTTACTACTTGAGTTGGCAATTTTTGCGTATCTTTCTTATCAGAGAGAAGAGAGTAGCTACCTTAGTTCTCAATAATTGGTATCAGAGAAAGTGTTTAGGGCTTTTATGGTGAAGAACGATGGCCGATCAGGAGAATTTAAAGATCATAAAATTCAATGGATTAAATTTTAGAGCGTGGAAGATGCAGATAGAAGGTTACCTCTATCAGAAGGATCTTAATTTACCACTGGGTGGAGTTGAGGTGATGCCAGCATAATATGGTGTTGCTAAGTGGGAACGATTGGATCGCAAGGCGCTTGGAACTGTTAGGTTAACAATGTCATCTCATATTCTACACATGATCTCCAAAGTTACGATAACGAAGGGTTTAATGGAGACGTTATCTGCTATGTACTCGGAACCGTCCGGGGAAAACAAGGTACATCTTTTACAGTGCTTGTTTACTTTGAAGATGAAGGAAAATGGTAGTGTGCAAGCTTAAATTAGTGAGTTCAATACCATACATGCCCAACTGGAATCCATTAAAGTTACTTTTATCGAGGAGGTGAGAGTGTAGGCTCTTCTAGGGAAGTTGCCAAAGAGCTGAGAAGGGTTCATTATAGTTGTGAGTAACTTATCGGGGAAGGAAGGCATCAAATTTAATACTATAGTCTCGTTGATTATGAATGAAGATAATAGACGTAAAGCATCTTAACCCTCTTCGAGTTCAGACGGCAGTATGTTGAACATCGAGGAAAGTGGGAGGTCTTAAAGAAAAGGGCCAAAATTTGGAAGGGGTCAATCACAGTCAAGAGGAAAGTCTAAGCCGCCCAGTGCGTGTTGGACTTGTGGAAAGAAGGATCACTTCAAGCGAAATTGTAAGTCATCTTTTTCTAAGAAGATTGATGATAGAAAGAAAGATACAATGAACCTTACTAAGGAGGTTAGTTCTGACGAGGTTCTACAACTATCGTGTGACGATGTTAACGAATCTTGGATTGATTATTCGGGCGTCTCTTTCCGTGCTACTGCGAACGTAGGTTTTCTAACTAATATTGTTAAAGGTGACTTTGGTATGGTCTTTCTTGCAGATAAGAGTGTACGCAATATTACTGGAAAGGGAAACGCAAGGTTGTTATTGCCTTCAGGGTGAACGTTAGTTTTACAGAATGTGCGACTTGTACCTAAATGGGGGCGTAACCTTATATCGGTTAGCAAATTGGCGGATGATGGCGGATATCTGATTATCTTTGGTACAACCTTTAGGAATATTACAAAGGGAACTATGTTGGTAGCTCAAGGCTTGCGACAAGAAACATTGTATATAATGCAAAGTACAATTTCCACTATTTGTGTGGCCACTCCGGGGATTTATACAAGTACGTGGCACAAACGGCTCTGTCATATGAGTGAAAAAGGGATGAAGATAATGGTAACAAAGGGAAAACTAGAGGGTCTTGCTGAGGTTGATCTCAAGTTTTGTGAAGAGTGTGTTCTTGCGAAATAGAAGAAGGTCAGTTTCAAATTATCTGGAAGATCTAGGAAACCTGGAAAACTGAATCTAGTATACACAAATATTTGGGGGCCAACTAAGGTATTTTTTATTGGTGGCTCTCATTATTATATTACTTTTATCGATGATGCTACTCATAAGCTGTGGGTCTACTTCGTGAAAAACAAGTCAGATGTGTTCGATAAATTCAAGAGGTGGAGGGCTCTAGTTGAAAATAAAACCAGCTTGAAAATGAAGTGTCTCAAGTCGGATAACGGGAGCAAATACTGTAGTGACAAGTTTGAAGACTTTTGCGCATCAAATAGGATTAGGAGACAAAAGACTATTCCTAGAACACCGCAATAAAATGGTGTTACAGAACGCATAAACCGAACAATAAACAAAAGAGCGAGGAGTATGAGACTCAACGCTAAATTGCCAAAGTGTTCTTGGGCGGTTGCGGTTATTACGGTGACGTACTTAATTAACAGAGGGTCTTCAGCGACTTTGGATTTTAGACTTCCTGAAGAAGCATGGACCAGTAAAGAGGTAAACCTTAATCACTTGCGTATTTCCAGTTGTACCTCATATGTGTTTGATAATTCAAAAACAAGGACCAAGTTAGATGCAAAGTCAACTAAGTGTATTTTTATTGGATACGGTGGTGATGAGTTTGGCTACCAGTTTTGGGATGCGAAGAATCAGAAAGTTATTCGGAGCCGTAATGTTACATTTAATGAGGAAGTCTTGTATAAAGACTTCAAAGTACCTGTGGAAAGGATTTGAGGTGAAGTAGCAGAAAGTGTCGATATTGAAGATGATGAACCCTCTAGAGAGGATGATGAAGAAGTCTTTGTTGAGTCTGATGCACCGGATCAAAATGAGGAACCTAATGATCTAGACATTCCAATAGCACTTCGAAAGGATCCGAGAGTTACAAGAATTCTAGCAAGGTACGTTAACTCTCTAAATCATTTGTTACTTACGGATGGTGGTGAATCGGAAAGTTACAAATAGGCTTTAGATGTAGAAGCCAAAAGCAAGTGGGAGCTTGCTATGAATGATGAGATGCAGTCATTATCAGTTAATCGAACTTAAGATTTAGTTTGGTTACCGAAAGGGAAGAGAGTATTGCACAACAAGTGGGTATACATACTAAAGCAAGAATCTGACGGTTCAAGGAGATTTAAGGCTAGACTTATGGTGAAGGGCTTTCAGCAGAAAGAAGGCGTTGATTTCGATGAGATTTTTTCTCCTGTTGTGAAGATGTCTACTATTCGAGTTGTGATGAATATAATTGCAGTTGATGATTTGCATCTTGAGCAACTAGATATCAAGACAGCATTTCGTCACGGTAACCTTGATAAATAAATTTATATGAAGCAGCTAGAAGGGTATTCGGTTAAAGGGAAAAAAGATCTTGTGCGTAGGCTCACGAAGAGTTTATATGGTTTGAAACAAGCACCGAGGCAGTGGTATTTCAAGTTTGAGCAGTTCATGTCCAAAAATGGTCATTCGAAGAGCAATGCAAATCATTGTTGTTTTATCAAGAATACGAGAAACTCGTATATTATTCTACTTCTATATGTAGATGATATGTTGGTAACAAGTGCTAACATGGGAGAAATTATCAAGTTGAAGGAACAGTTATCCCAGGAGTTTTCTATGAAGGACTTGGGTGTGGCGAAACAAGTTATTGGTATGGGTATTACAAGGGACAGAAAACGGCGAGAATTGAAGTTATCTCAAGCTGAGTACATCGGAAAAGTACTTAAGCGGTTCAATATGGATGGTTCTAAGGTTATTAGTACACCAATGGGAGGTCACTTCAAATTATCAAATGATTGTTGTCCGAAGACATAGAAGGATCACGATAAGATGCAGAAGGTTCCTTATCAATCCGCGGTTGGTAGCCTAATGTACGCTATGATTTGTTTAAGACCAGACATTGCCCAAGCAGTGGGAGTTGTTAGTAGGTATATGAGTAATCCAGGCAAGGAGCATTGGAGAGCTGTAAAATGGATACTGGGGTATCTAAATGGGACTCAAGATATAACATTATGTTATGGGGATTCTCAAATATCCTTACAGGGTTTTGTTGATTCTGATATGGCGGGTGACATGGATAGGCGGAAGAGCACTAGTGGTTTCGTTTTTACATTATGAAGTGGTGCAGTTACATGGGTTTCTAGGTTACAGAAGATTGTAGTTTTGTCTACGACGGAGGCAAAATATGTTGCAGCTATAGAAACGTGCAAAGATATGGTTTGGCTCAAAGGGTTGATGAAAGAGCTTGGTAAAGAACAATTTTCTCCTAAGTTGTATAGTGATAGTCAAAGCGCTATACATTTAGCGAAGAATTCAGCTTTTCACTTTATGACCAAACACAATGATATTCAATATCACTATATTTGCCCGCTCCTCGAGGACGGCGTGTTGAAGCTTGTAAAGATTTACACTGGTGTGAATCCGGCCGATATGTTTACGAAGGTGGTGACTTTTCAGAAGTTAACGACATGTACAACTTTTGTGGGTCTTCAAGATTGAAGGTCCGGGTAGTGCGAACAATTCATTTGGAGATCTGGAGATGGGTTACGGGATTCGATTTCAACTGGGAAATTGTTGGGTGTGAACTCAAACTAAGGATTGTCGAAGAAATCAGGATATTGTCGAAGTCATTCGAACGAAGAAGAAAGTCGTTCGAATGAGATCTCTGTTTTTCGCAGTTTTTAGACTATGTTTGTCAAAGTCGTTTGAACGAGCTTGGATGTCGTTCGAACGAGTTGTTATGTTTCTAGGGCTGGAGACCAACTATCGCAAAGTCGTTCGAATGAGCTTTGAGTCGTTCGAACGAGCTTGGAGTCGTTCGAACGAGTTTGGCGTAGGTTTGTTTTAGATGTTATTCTGAGATGTTGGGTTTGCCTCGAGATTCGTTCTACTTGTATTTTAAGTTTCCTACTATTTAAATGAGACTTAGTTTATTTTGTTAGCCTATCTTGTGTGAGTTTAATCTTAGAGAGGCTAAGGTTTGACGAGACTCCATTAAAAACTTGAGAAGCATGAGAGATCATTGTAACCTATTTGATATCATAGTGAATTGTTCGTGGGGAGTGGTTTTTTATCCGTAGGGGTTTGCCACTTCCCACCTCTGGGAAATTTTTCTTGTCCTTTAAATTGTTCTTTGTTGATTTACTACTTGAGTTGGTGATTTCCGCATATCGTTCTTGTCAGAGGGGAGAGAGTAGCTACCTCAATTCTCAACAGACTCGAGAGTCAAAAAGCAAAGTTCATGTGATCGACTCAACACCAACGAGGGCCACTAGCCAAGTTTTTATCTCGACTTACTCGACATGTCACATGTGTGTCTAGGGGGATATCATCTGCCCCAAGCAATAGTCCGGCAAATGATGATAAATTATGGACACGGATCACCCTGCAGCTAAAAAACAGAAGCTAGCTTGTGGCGTGTATGTATGGTGCGTAAAATTCCCTTCAGTCATTGGAGGAAGAAACTTTGCAAGAATAAGAACATAAGTAAACAAATCGCTGCCACTAACAAAAAGATAGAATCCTATTCCGTAACACTTTCTTATCAACAAAGAAAGCAAATTAATAGCCATCTCTAGTTCTTAAGCCATCTCATTATCAACCAATGCACCATAGAACTAAATCGAACACAACAATGGCAAGTCGAAAAGCAAGATGCAAAGGGTGCGGTACAAAACTACTCGTGCCACCAGAGACCCAAACCATAAGGTGTGCTATATGTCAATCAGTCACCAAAGTTCGGCCCCAGGACACATATGATCGTGTGCAAGACCCGGTTCGACAGGCGACTGGTTGGCTCAAATCATTCATGAGCGATGTTTCTGGTAAAATAGACTCCATTTCTTCTTCGGGGAATAATTACCCGACGGCACCTTCTTCTGGCTATGGTTATGGATATTATCCTACTCCTGCTGTACCATGGCCGCTCATTTACCCTTCGGTACATGGGAATAAAAGAGCAGTCTTATGCGGGATTTCTTATAGATCGCAGAGGTACGAGCTCAAGGGGACTATAAACGACGTTAACTGCATGAGATTTTTTTTAGTTGAGAAATTGGGTTTTCCAAATGAATCCATACTTGTACTCACAGGTATGATTACGGTTTCTCCCAAGTCCTAAAAATATTTAACTTTTTTTAAAACTATGAACTTGCTAATTTTGTGGAACTGAAAGCAATCTGCAGAGGATGAAAGAAGCCCATATTGTATCCCAACGAAACAAAACATTCGAGCGGCATTGCAGTGGCTCGTTCAAGGCTGCAAGTCAGGGGACTTATTGGTGTTTCATTACTCTGGCCATGGTGCTCAGCAACGCAATTTTAATGGCGACGAAGTTGATGGTTATGACGAGACCTTGTGTCCACTTGATTACAAGTCGCAAGGAGTGATCCTTGACGATGAAATCAATGCCACGATCGTTAGGCCTTTACCTAAAGGGACTACTCTCCACGCAATAATCGATGCTTGCCATAGTGGAACTATTCTTGACCTTCCACTACTATGCAGGATGACATAGTACACGTTATAACACACTTTTAACTGCTATTATTTCAGAGAGAACGACAATCTTTCTTTCCGATTTTAAGGTGTTAACTTAGGTTTCTTTCATGCAGTAATGGGCAGTACGTGTGGGAAAATCATAGCCCTCGATCGGGTGCTTATAACGGTACAAGTGGTGGGCTTGCGGTGTCTTTGAGTGGCTGTGATGATAATCAAACATCTGCAGATACATCGGTAGTACTAAGTTGTCACCTCTTGTACATTTACATAGAAATGTTTATTGGAATTGTTTGGAGAAATTACTTCCGATATTTCCTGTTTTTCTTCTTGTGGTAAATGCAGGCTCTCTCGGGGAATACTATGACAGGCGCAATGACCTATAGTTTCATTCAAGCAGCACAAAGTGCACCAGGATTGACGTATGGTTGTCTTATAAACGCCATGCGAAATGCAATTCGTCAGGCCAACACTGGAGTTCGTATCAATGGTCCAATTACATCTTTCTTAAGGAAAGTGCTTTTCACTGGCCTTTCTCAGGTACATCTTTCTCGGTTTCACATATATAGTTGCATTTTACGATATCAAAAATACGTCGTAGCATATAGAACATTTATATCTTTACTTGAATCATATTTTCCTAGTTTTAAGAAATGGGTTTCTATGGTGTATGTGTGCAGGAACCTCAGTTGTCATCTTCAGAGATGTTTGACATTTACAGGAAGCCATTCTTAATGTAATATTATCAATAATAATGCTGTAGTTATGCGCAACTATTGTAATTGATATTGTGTCAACCACGACAATTCTATCTCTCCTTTCTATTGTCCGTTTGTTTTGTGCAATGTTGGATGGATGAAGGAAAAACCTATTAAGGTGACCCTCATTATTGGGCTGATAGTGTACCTGCTAAAAAACAATAGTCTCACATTGGAGAACAAGAAGAAACTAAAGAGAGTCAAATGATATAAAATCCACCTGTATGATAGGTTTGTAATTCATTCAGCCATGCAATGAGCACAGATTGAACTATTCGATCGCCTTACTAAAGAATACCGTGTGCTCGCTCCCTCTCTAAAACCAGAGTCCCATCAACTCAATGTTTGATGCAACAGCAGAAGTGAGTCTCATTCAGACATATTTGACAAACACCTCACCGTTTGTCATATATTATTTATTTCCTCCGGGCTACAAACCATAAACACTTAACTAGATGTGCAATACCTTTTAGATTTTATTTTTAAAATTAGGCAATATTTTAGATTTTAGATTTTACAATAAATTCAAAAAAGGAAAGTTGTCTTGAAATAATATACTTGGGTTTTATGTTAAGTCACGCATATGAAAAAAAAACAGTCAAACTGTGTGTTTGTCAAATATGGCTATGAATACTAGGATATTTGTCTAAAAAACTCAATTTTAAACCAGGCTCCTGTAATATGTATATACGACCTTGAAACGATGCACTGTAACATTAACAAACTCTTTGAACCCCGAGGAAAATTTGAACACCACATTTAGTTTTTTATTTTTTCAAATTAGACACAAAATTAAGATCAATTTCGCAGTAAAAAAAAAAAGGCAGTTTCCATTACAGTCCCAGTTATTTGCGTGAAAAGCGCGAAGCAAGCAGATAGATATGTATACAACTAGTTACAAGGTGGAACCCGCTCTTTTAATTGAGACATTCTAACATCTCCAATCCTCCTCGACTGCAGAGTTCCATGTATTTCAACGGTTCAGATTTTTAATCAGAAGAGATACTCCCCCCTCTCTCTCTGGTACAAACACAGGCAGGTACAACTTCTTCTTCTCCTCTCTAGATCTCTTGTTTGTTTGGATTATTTACCTCTGAATCATCTCCAGCAGTGTTCAATTCAGCACTGTAAGGTCAGTTCTGAGCTTAGTGTGACGAGTAATTACTGTTTGATTCCTAATTTTACGAGATGCAAGACTTCTTGTAGAGAGTAGAGAGTAGAGATCCCTTTTGTATATTTTAGAGTTTACTGATTATAAGGACCTGCTTAGAACACTCATTCAGTGGGAGTATTGGTATTGCTAGATGTTTTAGCTTACTCGGAACAATTTTGGTGCACTGAAGATGACGATGAATGCGTCTAATTTTGTTTCTTTTGCGGTTAAATATGTGTCAGAGTTTTTTTGCTAAAGAGTTGCTAATTAGGTAGGTGAGGTATAGGTATTTCTTCCTTAATAAGACATCGCCGGACTTGTTTACTAAGGATTTTTTTACCATGATAGTATTTGCAGAGAGGGAGTCATTGAAGTATGCATGAGATTCTCCTGCCCACCAAGAATAATGTCACCAATGATGAAATTTGCTAATGCAGTTCTGATCTTAGCTTCAATTTTTTCTTTTGTTGCAGCTGATTTTCAAGGTACTTTTTTTTTTTTCAGATTCTTAATAGTTGGGGAAAGGGGTCTTAGGACAATTTCACGCTGAAAACTTGATGACAAAATTTCTGCTATGGATAAAGAATATATAATATATTTGACAAACAACTCCATCTTGATTGAGGATATGGAAATTACAGAGTTTTCGATATATGTAGACATGAACATCTACAAACAATAGAGACAACGGCAAAAATGGAATTATCACCAAATGGCATTACACAAGTTTTTTGTACGTGATTCACCTTAAACGATTTGCCTGTGGATTAGAATATCTAGGGACCTAAGATTACTGAACCCCTCTTGTTTACTATTCCTCCTTGTCTCTGAATTTCGACCATTATCAGAACCTGTCCATTTTTAAAGGTGTCATTGCAGTTTACCATATTTGTATGGAACTGCCACTGGGTTGTTCAACCATGGTTCCCGGTGGCCTAAGAATTAAGACATTTCGAACAATATACTTAGAAGGTGACCAAGTGTCCCTCATTGGTTGATAATTTTGAATGATACAAGGGATGGCATGTTTTTTGTGGACGAGAACTTTTAACTTAGCAGGAGTTGTTTTGTATTGCATGATGGTGTGTATATAGGGGGGGCAGATAAAATGCTCAAGGATAGCCGACATGGGCCAATGGTTCAAGTATATAGAATTGTTGTTGATAACTAAATCACTAGCTGCACAGAGTTAGTAAAATTCTTTAGTGGCCATGCTAGGCTTTTGTTGTTATGAGCCCCACGTCCATCACACATCAAAAAAAAGAAAATAAACTGCACTAATTTGGCCTTAAAAAAGAGCGAAAAATTTAGCACCTTTGACTGAGTTGCCTTTCGGGAGCCAAACACTTCTTTCAAACCAAAAAAAAAAAACCACGAGGTCTAGCTAAAATGGCTAACGAAATAAATTGGTGGTGTTCAGAAGTTCCTTTCCTTTTCCCCAAGAAAACAGTATCTACTGAAAAAATACATCAATTTGAGTTTCTCTTTCCTCCTAAAAATGTAACAAAAAAAAAAACATGGGTAACTAATCTAAAGTTTTGTTTTAGGGGATGCCTTATTTGCATTGAGGACCTCACTGAATGCTTCTCCTACTCAGCTTCCTGATTGGAACCAAAATCAAGTTAATCCGTGCACTTGGTCAAATGTTAATTGTGATCCCGACTATAATGTTGTCATGCTGTAAGTTATTGATTGGCATAATTTGATAATCTCCATGTTTTGTTGATACCCATTTAACTTACATACTTTACCAGGGTTCAACGTGGTTTGTGCTTATAAACTTTGTTTTTACTTTTGTAAAGGACTTTGTCATCCATTGGATTTTCTGGATATCTGTCGCCTAAAATTGGAGTTTTGAAAACTCTTACTACCCTGTAAGTATACTTGAACACACCCTGACACCCACAAAACTCACAAGGTTGTTTGACCCATATTTAATTTTTGTCTTCATAAGCATCTTCTAAGCTATTAACTCATTATCCATGCATATAATTGAATTACTCTCCCTATGATTGCCCTCGTTGTCTTATATAAATTAATTAGGCGGAAACAACTACTTATAATTTTAATCAAAATAAAGATCTAAAAGATCTAAGGTTTGCAGTTTCCCCTCAAACTTTGCATAACTACTAGCAAAATAGCTTTCTACTCAAACTAACCTAAAACTAAAACTAGAGGAGCTCTCTTTTTATAACGAAATGAGGCTCATCACAAAATAAATCCTAGTCCTAATTGGCAACAAATAATAAATCCTATCACTAATTGATAAAGAAATCTATTTTTTTTTTTTACGAATTTAAAGAAAGCTACTAAATTAAACCTAATAGAATATTCTAGATAGAGAGAGAGAAAAGCTTACCCCCTAACCCTACCTACAATTTTTTTTTAAGGAGTAAGATGGGGTTAAGGCAAACCCCACCAACAATTTTATTGCAATACTCCAGATTACGACCTAGGATATCTTTT
The DNA here is from genome assembly GCA_014058105.1 of Kingdonia uniflora. Lineage (NCBI taxonomy): Eukaryota > Viridiplantae > Streptophyta > Magnoliopsida > Ranunculales > Circaeasteraceae > Kingdonia > Kingdonia uniflora. The sequence continues at coordinate 127,590 of JACGCM010002358.1, read as the reverse complement.
AGAATTGATATCAGCTATACAAAGATTACAATCTAGGAATTTTTTTTAAGGAGGAAGCTGGGGTTAAGGCAACCCCCACCCCCCCCCCCCCCCCCTCCTCTCGGCCCGGCCTAGCCCTGGCTATAGACGCAAGAGACGGCCGCCTAGGGCCCCCTAATTTTAACCCAAAATAGAGCCCCCAAAATTTGTAAGTAGTGTATACAAAAGGCCCCTATTTTGATACTAATATAAGATAGTTCATTGGTTAAAGTACATAAATGATTCTCTAAAAATAATCCCGGGGAATCCGCCCCCGAACCCCCGTATCCGAACATATCTCATTAGCACAACCCTCCCTACTTGAAAGCGATAGCTCCGCCCCTGCCAGCCAACCAAAGCCTTAGGGGCCCATCCAAGCCATGTTACAGTGGTGCACAATCCTAGTTCGTAACATATCATTATCATTTAAAGGTTGTTCGACAGTCATGATAGCCATTTAAATGTCAACAATCCCCAGCCCAGCCCTAGCTATAGACGCAAGAGGCGGCCGCCTAGGCCCCATAATTTTAACCCAAAATAGAGCCCCCAAAATCTGTAAGTAATGTATACAAAACGCTCTTATTTTGATACTAATATAAGATAGTTCATTGGTTAGAGTACTTAAATGATTCTCTATTTTTTTTTTCCCGGGGAATCCTCCCCCAAACCCCCGTATCCGAGCATATCTCTTTAGCACAACCCTCCCTACTTGAAAGCGATAACTCCGCTCCTGCCTAAAACCGGCCAAAGCCTTAGGGACCTATCCAAGCCATGCTACAGTGGGGCACAATCCTAGTTCGTAATATATCATTATCATGTAATGGTTGTTCGACAATCATGATAGCCATTTAAATGTCAACAATCCCAACATTCTTATAGTAAATCTCGAGTTAAATTTCTTTTTGCTTTTTCTCAAAAAAGAACTCTTTGAGCCTAGGTAACAACGACACGGATACGGGTGTCGGAAACGACATAAAATTGTTAAGTACCATGTAAATAGTGTTAGACGCGTGTGTCCGAGTGTCGGACATGTTTTTTTTTTTAAAGTGAAGTGTCATTGCTACCTAGCTTTGAGCTTAAAAAAGGAAGAAGCTGGAGATAGAGAAAATTCGGAAGAGAAAAAGCTGAAGACATTGAGAGAAAGAACTTAGGGTCCCCTCGAGACACTGGAAATGTGTGTGATTGGATTTTATTTTGGTGATTTAGACATATGCTAACCATTAGATTCATGTATGAGAGGAAAGCATAGCTAATCCAATCGTCAGCAATTGTCTAAATCATCGGAAATCTTACCGATCACAAACATTTCCAATGCACCAAACAAAGCTTTAAAGAAAGAAAAGATTTTGTGAGACTAAATTTGGAGACATTATGAACTGAGCAAAACTTGTGGGCAAAATCCTGATAGAAAAGTTTGATAAACCTAATTATAATTTAGTATAACTTAAATGGGATTTTCCATGTAAATCCTCATGTTACAGTTCGGGAAATTTCATTCGCTTTTAATTTTCTCTTTAGTCCACATCTTTTAATATGTTCATTGTTTGATTGGTCCTTGTGGACTACTCCGCAACTCTTGTTAACTTATTCCCAGCTCAATTTGTTTCTACAAATGAATGAAAAGGATATATGTAGACTTAATTGCCTTATTTATTGATTTATATTTGTTTTGAATAATGTGAATCTCCTTCCAATATCATTTGCCATAGTATGACAGCAATTTATTTTCTTCTTAAATCGTTTAGTGTTCTTGTAACTTCTAAGGTTGATCAAACTATCCTTTCATTGTGCAGCACACTGCGAGGTAACAACATTACTGGTGAGATACCAAAGGAGATTGGTGACTTGTCAAGTTTGGTACGTTTGGATCTGGAGAACAACCTTTTGACTGGAGATATACCATCTTCTCTAGGAAATCTTAAAAAGCTCCAGTTCCTGTAAGTAGTTCAATCTGCATTTGTCGTTTTAAAATTAGAACCACCTAGCTTTGCTTGGATAATTTATCATAATGCATAACACGGTGGAACAATGTTGTCACGGCCCAGCCCGGGTCTGCCTCTACAGTGCCCAGAGCACAGCGGAATAAGGGACCGTGCGGCATACACGCACGTGCCGTCGGCGCGTACCAGCCATCTTCACGGGCGCGGCGCGCCAGTGGAATATAACCCACGGATGCTAGAGCGACATCCGGATAATCCTAGATACTCGTGAGGGGTCATCGAATATGTATTCGAAATAGGCAACAACGCTGAAGGTTCCCTCAATAATCCCTACAGCGTAATCCCTCGTGATGCGCACGAGGTACAGAAAGCACACCTGTCCTGTAGTGGATCAGGGTAGCTCAATATGCCGGGTTCCAGATAAGGGACTCATATATGAAGGGGCGACGAGCCTGGACTATTTATATTGTCCATCTGTAAGGGGCGGTGCGTCTCGAGTAGCCCGTGGGGCATAGCGGCGCCATATAAAGCCCTCTTTGGAAAAGCGGCCCGCATTGCGAGGCAATGTCCCCTAGCCTTCCCTAGGCCTAGGAGAACTCATGACTATCCCTTGTAGATAGCCCATGAACCGGGGTCCTTGATAACCAAGCTTTGAAGCTCATTTAGTCATGGGGAGGATTGGACCAAGGTTCCTCCTTAATATAGCTACTAAGTAAATAGTTAAATTCCAAAAGGAAACGTTAAAATTGGAGACGAAGCATACTGGCCTTTTTCGCCCCCTTAACCGAATCCATTTTCGATGAAACTTGGCGTGCAGCTATATTAGGATATAGAGAACATATATCCAAGGTTAGAACTCAAAACGCTCGGGTGGATTTGGCCGGCGTTCGGTAGGCCGTCACACCCTCCCGCACTTAAAATAATCTCGACGTCCTCGTCGAGAACCTTCTTCAACACGGCTCTGTAAGGATTCAATCTTTTGCATCTTCAAGAAACTAACAACTCTCCCGCACTTAGTTCAAAGTAGTATATCTTATTCTGTACTAGCGGATATTGAGCCCAACTACTAGTCTCGATGCTGACAACTGGTCTTTACGACTGAACCTTAACTTCTGCCTTTCCAACTGGAGTGCGTGGTGACTGAACCTTCATTCGAACTCTGGAGTCTGCCTTCTGTTCTGGATATTGTCCCATGGTCTCAAGCCTTCTGATAAATGTATGGGCGGTGCTCACTGGCATCGCGCCCTCTGAAATGTGCTGCATCCTACTGCAAAGCGCCTTCTCCCCTAACACAAACTGAATGTCGCTCTACTCGACAAACCTAGGGCGTCTCCTCCGGACAGCCCGACGAGGATATCTGCAATCCCGTATAAAAGTGCGCTCACTTCCGAATCACACAATGCCTTCGCTGCTTGAGAGTTCAATCTTCTGTGAATCTCGGCTTCACTCTTCATCTGCGAGTGGTAAGGAGCAAGTCATCTAAAACCAATGGGTAAACTCTCCCCAACTGCAACGGAACACCTGTCGCGCTCTCTGAAACTGCCTGACTGCCCTTCAATTAACTCTGTAAAGGTCTTCAAGCCATGTCCGCCCTTCTTACGGAACATCGGGGACACAACATCAAGATGCGGCACTCTAGCCTCACCAGTATAGAACTGAACTGGTACTCATTGTTCACTTGGGCGAGGGAGGGTAGCTCCTAGAAGGTAGCATACTCTCAACAAGGCGTGTACCACTCTGTCCTACTGCCAAGAAAACCATCGAGGCAGCCTATCAAGGCGCGGGTACTCTGATCCCTACCGCTAGCTAACCATCGAGGTCCGCCATAAAGGCGTCCTGTGTGAACTTGTAAAACCCATGAGACATCTATTTGTGCAGCCACGTTCTGCTCTACCACTTCGTAGTAGGCCATCATCTAACCAATATAACGATAGATGACATCTGCACCTAACTTGGTTGCAGGAAGGGTGATCACTACTCCGGCGTCACCAAGGTCTCTCAACTTCGGAGGACTCTTATCTGCCTCAATCTCTAAGGAGGACTTCTCAATGCCTCTTCTCAAACAAGGACTTAACACTGGCATCTGTACTTGCCAAACTTCGGTGGTAACGACCCTTGCTGGAACCTGCATACATCTGCGTCACAACTTAAAGCTCTTCCCACACTCAATAAGCTCGACGTCCACGTCGAGAACGAAGTTGTGACATATAACTGTGACTGCTGAAACGTTTATCCATCTCTTCATCCCTACTCGAACATGAGTACTTGGAGAATTTGGGAACAAGATACTGTCACTGCACCTGCCGCCCTGAGCTCATTGGCTTGCCATGGCCAACTGCTATCAAACTCGCGGAGACCAACCTTCACATTGTCGCAATCATCTTTAAACTGAAGCGTAGCCATTCTCTGTCTCTGTACTACCTTCAACAAACGCAGCCAACTCTAAACGGTTATTGGGATGTGGTCTTCTAAAGACACTCCTTCAATACAAACAAAGAACGAGGCGCGGGAACTCTATCCCTACCACCAACCACCAAGTGATAAGGAATTGGGAAACTAACATCCAATTCCGCTCAGGATCTTTCATCCTAGAGCATTCTTCCATCTGAGATCATGTCTGAGGTAACCCGCACAACTAACTGTAGCTCAACTCTGTTCTGCGACAACCACGTAACTTACTAACCTTCGAAAACGTGAGTCGTCACCCATCTGTGAGCTTAAAATGACCCATAACCATCTTGTGGATCAACATGGATCAACTCGGCTAGAGCACTCAAACGCTGACAAACCTGAAAGTCAACTACGGAGCCAGAGAACAAGCATCACTCGAGAACTTGCCTTCTTTGAGTGAGCAAAGCAGTGTCCTGTGTAACTAGGGACCAACTGCGGACAAGCGACAACCCAACTTTGGGATCGCAGTTCATGTCGCGTAACCAGGAGAAATTTTGCCCTCGACGTCTACCTGACGATATCACTGTGTGCAAACTCGGGACCAAAACCATGTCTTCATCTATTACTTCACGCCATTTCAACTTCGGCTCATGACGTTCACCTTCGGAACGTCTCTGTGTCCAACTCAGGACAATCACAACGAGTATCAACCAGGATTCTTCAATCTTCTGTAGACACTAAGGAATTCCAACCAAACCAAACTTCGCGGGTTCCACACGAAAGTACTCGGCAACTGACACTGACCATATCGATCTATGCTGATGGGCATCGTCCTTGATCACCACTGTTACTAAACTTCGCAGTGTGTATGCGGACCGAATGCAAACAACCTGCTAGATCGCTCTACTACTATTCTTCATAGAGAATCTGCTATACTGACCAGCCTTCTAGAGATAACCAACGATATAGGCCATCACGTCCAATTCAAATCTCAATCCTCCTCTTAGCGTCATTGTCCAAAGCACACTTAACTTGAGCAATCTCGCGCTCAGATATGAAGCCTTCATCTCGCTTCCAATATCAACCAACATGTAGGCAACCCGCTCTACAAGCGTTCGCAATGGTGCTTGGATCATCTGTACGGAGCAACTACGGCTCTGAAGATCACAACTGATAAGTAGGTATCTCGCATTTCCAACTCGGGAACCATCACAAAGATCTGCTCTAACAAGATCTGATAACTCGGCTCAACTCTCGACCGACTCTGATAAAGGTAGGCACAATCCATCTACGCACTAACAAGCAAAGGCCCAACAAGCCTTGCTCTGATACCATCTGTCACGGCCCAGCCCGGGTCTATCTCTACAGTGCCCGGAGCACAGCGGAATAAGGGACCATGCGGCGTACATGCACGTGCCGTCGGCGCGTACCAGCCATCTTCACGGGCGCGGCGCGCCAGTGGAATATAACCCACAGGTGCTAGAGCGACATCCGGATAATCCTGGATACTCGTGAGGGGTCATCGAATATGTATTCGGAATAGGCAACAACGCTGAAGGTTCCCTCAATAATCCCTACAGCGTAATCCCTCATGACGCGCACGAGGTACGTAAAACACACCTGTCCTGTAGCGAATCAGGGTAGCTCAATATGTCGGGTTCCAGATAAGGGACTCATATATGAAGGGGCGACGAGCCTGGACTATTTACATTGTCCATCTATAAGGGGCGGTGCATCTCGGGTAGCCCGTGGGGCATAGCGGCGCCATATAAGCCCTCTCTGGAAAAGCAGCCCGCATTGCGAGGCAATGTCCCCTAGCCTTCCCTAGGCCTAGGAGAACTCATGACTATCCCTTGTAGATAGCCCATGAGCCGGGGTCCTTGATGACCAAGCTTTGAAGCTCATTTAGTCATGGGGAGGATTGGACCAAGGTTCCTCCTTAATATAGCTACTGAGTAAATAGTTAAATTCCAAAAGGAAACGTTAAAATTGGAGACGAAGCGTACTGGCCCTTTTCGCCCCCTTAACCAAATCCGTTTTCGACGAAACTTGGCATGCAACTATATTAGGATATAGAGAACATATATCCAAGGTCAGAACTCAAAACGCTCGGGTGGATTTGGCCGGCGTTCGGTAGGCCGTCACAAATGTGATTTGTTTAATCATGTGTATAGGGATCTGAGCCAAAACCATCTTAAGTAGTTCAATCTGCATTTGTCGTTTTAAAATTAGAACCATCTAGCTTTGCTTGGATAATTTATCATTATGCATAACACGGTGGAACAATATGATTTGTTTGATCATGTGTATAGGGATCTGAGCCAAAACCATCTTAGTGGGAGTATTCCCGAGTCAATCGCAAATCTTCCGAGTTTGATCAACCTGTACGTGATCACATTCTTTATGGCACATTAAAGATTGAGGAATATGCTTATATTTATATACTTGACACTCCTAATAATGCTGTCTTTACAGACAGCTGTCTTCCAATGATCTCAGTGGTCAATTACCTGATCCTTTGTTTCGAGTTTCACAGTACAAGTATGAACCATATCTTTTATACCATCATTACTTGTTAAATAGTCGTGTACTTTTTAAAGTTTTCTCAGTTGACCAATTTGGAATACTTATGTAGTTTTACAGGAAACAAGTTTGACTGTGGCAGAAGTTTTCCACGTTCATGCGCGTCTAATAATAATGATGCAGGTAATGTGACGATTTCTTTTATATTACGAATAGAATATTTTTCTTTAAGGCTATGTCAACCCTCGCTAGTTCAATTAGTACATACCCATCTTTATTTGTCGTCTTCGGACCTAGCCACCTCTCCCCCCTTGGTATGTGTAGCTGGGTAGACCGAGGTAGGTGTGATGTTAACAAATAAGAGTTTTATGTCTTCTTTGAAATAATTAGTGGGGACCCCTTTCTTTATCTTGAAGTTGAAAATTGGTTTTACTTGTGGATTTTCAGATTTTCCTCTCTAGACAAGTGTTAAAATACATCTTTCATTTTCTTTACAGGCACTTCCAATAAATCAAAGCTCGGTACTGTAATTGGAGTTGTTGGAGGAGTACTAGGGTTTTTCCTCTTAGGAGGTGTGATCTTTCTTTTGTGGAAAGGCAGACGTAAAAAGTACAGGCAGGAGGTTTTTGTAGATGTTGCAGGTTTGTATGAATTGTTTATACTGAGCTAATTAAATCACCATTTTTTTTATGGATTTTAGAGTTCAAATCATAATGTTCTGATGAAGATATACTTTCTAATTTCCATCAAAGAACATTTATTCCATAGGAAGAAACATCTGTTACAGAATTTTTTGTTTAAAAGAGGCGGGGTGAAACTTACTGGAATTCAAGTTGGAATGAACTTTTTTCCAGTTCAGTCAAAATAAGCTGGAAATTGATTTTCTTACTAAGGGTACGTTTTCAATGCTCTAGTTTTCAGATGAGATTGTATAGGTTAATGTATGGGGAAACCACTAAGACCACCTAAAGAAGCTTAGAAACGACATAATCTTAAGAGAGTGAGGTCGCAGACACACCCCAGATGTACGACTAGAGTAGGAAAAAGAAGTAAATCCTAGGCAGGGTTTTAAAGTCCATTAAGTTCTTTTAATGGTTTAAAGGTGTACAAGTTCAAGGAAGCTCTAAGTTGAGGAATGTAGTGAAACCACCACCTAAGACTAACAATACTTGGCTTGAGCAAGAGGAAGGTGAAGGAGGATCCATGGAGAAAAGAAAGGCCATGTATTTGCATCAGGTGCTCAAACGGATGGTACTGATTTCTTTGTCAAGGCTAATGTCTTCAAGCTAGAATGAATTTGAGGTCCCCAGCTTATACACTATAGATCAATTGGTTACATGAAGGAATAAACTGATCATTGATATTCCTTCTAATTCATCCTGCTATTTGTCTACCATTTGATCACTATTCCACAATTTGGTGATTCAAGATAACATAGTCGACAATTATTTCTCATATGATTTACTTTATTTTTAGATATCTGAAGAATTTTGTTATATACTTGTATCTATCTTACCCGTGGTGAAGTTCATGAAAAGCTTGCTAATTTTAAAGTGTTTACATGTAATGTTCAGGCGAAGATGACCGTAGAATTGCATTTGGTCAACTGAAAAGATTTGCATGGAGAGAGCTGCAATTAGCCACAGATAGTTTCAGCGAGAAGAATGTTCTTGGGCAAGGTGGATTCGGAAAAGTTTATAAAGGAGTGCTTGGAGATAATACAAAAATTGCAGTAAAACGACTTACTGATTATGAAAGTCCAGGCGGAGAGCAAGCTTTTCTTCGTGAAGTTGAAATGATAAGCGTAGCAGTTCACAAGAACCTATTAAGGTTGATTGGGTTCTGTACGACACCGTCTGAACGACTTTTGGTCTATCCATTTATGCAGAATTTAAGCGTTGCCTACTGTATACGAGGTACTTGTTGCTTCTACCATTTACATTCCTGTTTCATTTTACTTTTGGTCTAATCAAATCCCGACTGTTTTCCGGTTCTTCGCCTTAATATTTTGTTATAGATATTTGACTTCATACCCCTATTATACGATCAAAATTAGGCCCATGCCTTCAATTTCTGGCAGTTGTAGTCTTAATATTTTGAGGTGCAAGTCAATTGTCCATCATATAATGGGGATAGATATGCTTAAAAAGTTATTCTACATGAAACATGTAGAAAATCATTTCATTTACAAAAGCTTCTCTTTTCTGATATAATTTGTGGTTTTTTATTAACTTATGCAGAAGTCAAACCCGGGCAACCAGTACTAGGCTGGCCAACTAGAAAGCGGGTTGCCGTAGGCACGGCTCGTGGACTTGAGTACCTTCATGAACATTGCAATCCCAAAATCATTCACCGTGATGTCAAGGCTGCAAACGTTTTACTTGATGAAAACTTTGAAGCTGTTGTTGGGGACTTTGGCTTGGCGAAATTGGTGGACGTGAGAACGACTAATGTAACAACTCAAGTTCGTGGGACTATGGGCCACATTGCACCTGAGTATTTATCCACTGGAAAATCATCCGAAAGAACCGATGTTTTCGGCTACGGTGTTATGCTCTTGGAACTTGTTACAGGACAACGTGCAATAGACTTCTCACGACTGGAGGAAGAAGATGACGTATTATTGCTTGACCATGTAAGCTCACTGAACTTTAGTAATTTATGCGTTCTTCCTTTTTGAATATAATTTTTTTTTGATATAATCATAAACCTAACTCTGTTCTTGAAACAAATAGTATTTTTTTTCTTCTATTTACAAAGAAGGAACATGAGTGGCTTCGAAAAGTTTTTTCCCCCTTGAACTTTTCATTATGTCGAGGAGAAACAAAAATCCCTATCAAAATTCTGGGTTTTTTTCAATTATATTTTGTCACCGGAAACTGCCTTTATATTAGAGAAAGAGTTTAAATGTTAACTAAATAAAATTAATAAAGAGATGCGAAAGGAAACCATAATAACAACCACTAGGGAATAGGGATAAAAGATGATTAATCTCTCAGACAACTAAGCCTATATAATTCTTTCATTCCGGATTCCAAAATAATAGAAATTCTTTCATTTAATTGTAAGTTCTGCAAGGTATGTTTGCTCTGCGATATCTGAAGTCCGAACCCTTGAAATTTGGGATACTATGTAAGGAAAGTATACCAACTCCCATGCTAATTTAGGAAATTGTCCACTATCTTTCAAAGGTAGATAAGCATCAACCCCGTCATCTTGCGAAGATAGATCAGTATTGGCTCTTTATAGATATCAGCTTCCCTCTCCTCTGCCATCTAACAATACGGGATTTCCGCTTCTTCTCATACTCCAAGAGTCATCTCCTTTGTCTTCAGGTTCTTTTACATTCCAGCAACTTTCTTATCCTTGTTTTCATCAAACGCAGATGCATCAGCTTGATCCACCTGCTGCTTAGCTGGAAGTGAGGATGTCTCATCTTTGTTAGAAACTTCTATACGTTCCCATGTAAACACCTCAGGTCCTCTCTTATTTTTTCTTGGCCCCCAATTGTCACGAAATGCTCCCTCACGTACCCAGTAACAGTTCCACTATAGTCTCAGCCATCTCCATTTCCATAACCACCTCGTCCTCCACCATAGTATAGCCAACGCTGGGTGTCATATAGTCTGCATTCCCTTTCAAAGGTCCTATCAATTACTCTATCTTCTGCAATCGTATCATAACCTCCTGAGAAACCATTGCCATCATCATTGTCACGAGTATGCCCAACAGTTCCCCATTTCCATGACCACCAATAACTGCACCTTACCCTCTGTTACGCCCAGCTCCATTGCTGCCAGTGTTCACTGCTTGTGATGGATAAATCAGCTTTGAATGAAACTTGCCAGTTGCAACTAGAAGAGGAACAAAAAAATTCCTGGGAACCTTTGCTCTTGTAAAGCTATATTCAGAGATACAATCATAGTCGGCTCTCCAAGGAGATCCAAAGAATTTGTGGACACCATGTTGAAAAGATACACATGGGAAGCAAACTATATGCTCTTCATTTCCATGAGAGTAAACCCTAGACCTAGAATTTTTGTATTGCCACTGGTATTTTGCAGAGCAGGGGAGGTGAAGAAGAGAAAAAACTAAGAAAACTGCATTTCAATTGACATTTAAATAAAAAGGCATTTGAATGCTTGTGTTAAGATTCATGTTGCCAAACTATATTACACATAAAGTTCAATATTGATGTATCACGGTGCTCACGACCTCGTACTATACCTTGAGAGAAGGCGTCTCTCTCTTGGTCGTTTAGTCGACGCCACTCTCTCCGCGTCTTTAATTTAATTTATCTTATTTGGTATAAAGGGTTAACTTCTAGAGAGTATCTTTATGCCAGTAACCCTAATGTTAGTAGGATTAAGTTTAGAGGCTTCCTACGTCTATAAAAGCCTCCATAGGTTAGTATTTTATCTTCAGTTGTTATTGGGTTATTAGGTTATTTGGGAGTTTTAGGGTTATTTCAGTTATGAATAAGAGAGAGTTTAGAGTTCATCAGTTTGTCTTTCAATCTCTTAGTTACATGATACCAGAGCCTAGGTTTTAATCGACCATTACGAAGAATTTTGGGAGGAGGATGAGTATTGTGAAGGAGAAGAAGATTGGGGAGAGGAAGAAGATGAAAGTTGGCTCGAACGAGAGGTCAATCGTTGTCTAGGAACAACGAGAGCGATGAAGAGGGTTCGGATGATGATGAATCTATAGGCGAAGAAGAAGAGGATGAGGAAGTCGTAATCGTCCTAACAACTCAAATTGGGGATCTCACTTCTGCTTGTCTCAACATGCAGGGGTTAATGGAGGGTATGCGAGTTACGTTGGAGGAAAACCAACGCGTAACAATTGGGAACGAGATCAGAAACCCTAAATTTATCGGCGATGAAAATCACCGATTATGCGACGTATGGGCACGGAGTAACCGCCGATTCTTTGAAAGGTGTGTTAGACGCGCCGGCTCCGATGCACGGATTGGGAAGGGGCCGTGACGAGGTCCGGTAGTTTCCATCAATGGCACCTCCAAGTTCTAGACAAATTGGAGTAGCCCACGACGACTCCGATCGATTCAGTGACCTAATGGAGTCATCGTCGGTGAGAGAAGGTCACAAACAGAGAGCAGTGGTGGTGACGACACGAGCAGGAACGAAAAACTCGAAAGAAATCATGTTGAGTTTGACAGGGGTGAGAAAGAAGGGTCTACGGGAGTCCCACATAGTCTTCGGTGCAGCATATCCCATACCCTCCCAAGCAAATCTCGAGGTACTGAGCGATGGTTCAATACAGGGACCACAGGTCCATAAGGTGAATACGGGTGTACTGTATCAGATGTTAGTTGAAGAGCACGGAGGGGATCTCGAGTCAAGATGGTTGGGGAGGCAGGACCACAGCATGGGTTCGTGGACCCGTTCTTTTATATCACAAGAGATGATTTATCTCTCCCAAATGCGAATCCAAAGAGGGATAACGGTGTGGTGAATGTGGAGATACATGGAACACTAAGGTTGACTCCACTCCGACCTATCCTGGGTTCGGGGACTACCTCAGGACCGGAACGACAACGTTTCCAAGCCGATAACACTCGGGTCTTGAACCCTGTATCAACAAACACACCGGATTGCGAGATTCCACCAGGATCAACCTATTATCGTTAACACGACTCCAACCAGCAATGGGAATGCAACGAACACGCATGGACCGCCCACGCCTCGTTTAAGCGATGAACATAATCCACCACGACAACCGCCAAGAGAGAAAACATGCTTCAATCGAGAGTGGGATTCCAATGGCAAATATGTATCGTGGGGTCGCGTGTACGAAGGCACGGTGGGATACGGTCAAAATGGAGAATATTATCAAGCCCACGCAGAGAGAAATCCTAATTTGTTGATCCATTTTGGATGTATTTTCAGCTCTTTATAATAGGCAGATAGTTTTGTTTTCTGGCGTAATTCGACGTAGGGATGTTGTTGATAACATCGTACCCCTGTGCAAGGGTAAAAACATGGGCTACGGCAAGTGCCATGGTCAGGTTTGGAATTTCAAGACTGTGGCTACAGTTGAGGATGTTTTTCCAGATGCTCTTGGCTTCTTACTCCAACTTTAAAATTCAGGACGAATTTTTGTAAAGTCGGAGTGAGTTGTGTATCACGGTGCTCACGACCGCGTACTATACCTTGAGAGAGGGCGTCTCTCTCTCTCTTGGTCGTTTAGTCGATGCCACTCTTTCCGGATTTTTAATTTATTTAATTTATGTTATTTGGTGTAAAGGGTTAAATGCTAGAGAGTCTATTTATGTCAGTAACCCTAATGTTAGTAGGATTAGGTTTAGAGGCTTCCTACTACTATAAAAGCCTCCATACGTTAGTATTTTCTCTTCAGTTATTGGGTTATTAGGTTATTTGGGAGTATTAGGGTTATTTTAGTTATAAGTTATTGAAGTTATGAATGAGAGAGTTTAGAGTACATCAATTTGTCTTTCAATCTCTTAGTTATGTCAAATATTTTTGTTCGGAGTTGTTTGATCAAGTGATTTTCCTAATGATGTAGGTGAAGAAACTTGAGCGGGAAAAACGACTAAGTTCTATTGTAGACCGCAACTTAACTAATAACTACAACACCCAAGAACTTGAGATGATGATCCAAGTGGCATTGCTATGCACTCAAGCATCACCTGAGGACCGACCAACTATGTCAGAAGTGGTAAGGATGTTGGAAGGAGAGGGTTTGGCCGAGAGATGGGAAGAATGGCAACAGGTGGAGGTAACTCGTAGACAAGAGTATGATAGACTCCAAAGAAGATTTGATTGGGGAGAGGATTCTGTTTATAACCAAAGCGCCATCGAACTATCGGGTGGAAGATGATTGGACGACCGAGAAAACTGGAACCTGTTTGTCCTGCTTGTTTCCAGTTTTTTTGCCTGTATTTCTGATTCTTTGGGATGTATACATTTTGCGCATGAATGTAAAGTTTTGATTATTTGTTGTGGTGAAGAACAAAACATATATATCATCTGATCCAGATTAAATCTCGGTAAGAAAAGAAAAGAAGCGGAAACTGTGCTTCGTATTTACTTTGCTATTGATTCCAGGGATTCATTAGTCATTACCAAAACCCTGGATTCAAAAGCTGTAGCAGCCTCTGGGGTTTCACTTTCAGAAAACGAAACATGGAAAGCACTTGAGGACATATTACCATTACTCATATAAATGTCTATGCATAAATTTAACTGTTTGAATTGATAACAACATTGCGAGAATGATATTTCGCCCATTGTTTTATCATTGCCTTGATCAGTTCCTTATCTGCAACTAACTTGTTGTCATCTTTCCTCTTTTCCGTCTCGTCTGATGTTTTTGCAACAAGATATAGAAGTGGTACACCAACGTATGTGCGCTCCAAGTCTTCAAGGTCAATGTCCACCTCGTTATAGTCGACACCCGCCATTGCTAGAGCTTCAATCGACATGTATGAAACTCAAGAAAAATGTAACTATTTAGTTTAGAAAAGTTGTAGGAAAAAATGGACTCCGCAGTACGTTATTTATAGTGATCAGTAGTGATTATCAATTAGTTGAAGCTGTCGGGATGAAAATCCTTGATGCTTTTTTGATGTTTTTCTTGGGGATAAGTGGTCCAAGCGATTTTGCATGATTCTATCGACAGGTTAAGTTGTCGTGGAGACAAAGCGAGCAAATTCCGTGAACTTTACACGTGTACAAGGGAGGAGACATGAAGTTTGGTGGTTACCAAACTGAAGCCATGGAATACCCAAGATCTCTCTTTTAACTCAATGCAAACCAAAGCACAAAAATACTTCATTTTGGATCCACAAACTCCACATGAAACTCAAGGTTATTTGAGTTGTTATGTGGTGATCGATCTCCATCAATCAAGCATTAGGCTGAAGGTTCAAGCGGCCACTATGATGGAAGGGTGTTATCTGGTTATACTCTATGAATATTGTGAGATATATGAATACAATGCAATACATGAGCCATCCTTTTTTTTCTTGTTCCGTTGATTATATATTTTCAACTTTTTTTTTTTCCACTGAAATAATTTTAGCTTGACATACCTAAACGTGTTAAAGCGTCCGCAATAACCTCTTTAGATCTACAATTGGTAATATGAGTCAAAATTTAAAATGTTTGTTGTGTGTCTTTGTAATAAAGCTAACGCAAATATCTATTGTTGAGAGGGGTGGGTATTTTTAAGATCAAAGTTAGGCTTAAGTTGTTTTTAATGATCCGACAAGGGATGTTTTGAGATCGTTCAGTGGAGAATTCAATATTGTCTTGATGAATGCTAGGTGTTGTCATACGGCCTGAGTTTCATTTAGCGCTTTCCCACTGGTAGACTGGTAGTGTGCATGATGTCATGCGTCCCAACCATCTGCGATGCCGCGCCGCCCAACCTTTGTTGTGAAAGTCAATTTTTTTTTTCTTTTGGTCGATGTCATTAATTTGTAAAGATAGTCCCACATTGGAGACAACAGGAAACTATAGACAGCCAAATGATATAAAAACCACTTGTATGAGCTACTGTAAAACACTTAATCAGCTACGCACTGAGCACTTAGCACTTAGCACAGAGCGAACTATTCTTTCGCCTTTTACTAAAGAATACCGTGTGCTCGCTGCAATCAGTGGCAACCATATTTTTGGTGGGTTTCCCTCTTTGAAACGGAGAGAGCCCTAACAATTGATGTTCAAATTAATAATTCTATCTGGTGCAATGAGTTTTATTTTTGCTTAGTTACATAGTTTGTAGAATTTTTTTCAATAAAGGTAGGAATGCATTGCAAGTGCAACTAATTGATGTTTATGTTTAGTTAGGGTGCACGCTAATTTACCTATTTCAAGGAGAAAGAGATGTTTTTGCATGGAAATACAATGTAAGTTGTTTGTTTGCAAAAATGAACCAAACACATTGATAGACGTAGAAATACGTAGGATTAATGCGCCTAAAAGTATCGTTTTGTTAATCCTGATTTATTAATTTCTAATGTTAGTATCATTTTCTTATTTTCAGGCACTTATCACTGTTGGAGCTAATAAGTAGGAAAAAACATCTAATAGAAGGTATAAAGAGTTGAAGCATCTCCAGCAGTCTCTCAGGCACAAGTAATATGCCTACATTCAATATACTTGTAGATTTTCTCCATGGAATAAAGATGATGAAGGATTAACATGAGATAGGATTTATAAATAGTTTTAGAATTATAAATAAGTTTCTCCTATCTCATATAAATATGAGAGCAATTCTATGTATTTTACACATCTCAATCTCAAGAATGAATAAAGCTTGCGTTTTTCAGTATTTTTTTTTTTATCTCTATTTTATTTTATGCGTTTAATTTAAGCTGTGATCAACACCATTAAGGGAGAACTAATCTCATTAGCTTAGGCTAAAGATTGAACCTCCGGTGAAGTGAGCTAAATTGATGTTAATAGAAGTTTAGATCTATAATTAATCTTCAATTCTCTTATTTGAAGTTTCGAAGAGTTGATCTAGCCATGACAACTCTAAGTTACTAAGATATGAGGAAGATGTCGAATTAGCCATATTCTAGATCACTAGAGTTAATACTCTCCACCTAGCCATGAAAATGAGTTTATAAACCCTAGATCCGATTGTCCATGAACAACGAAGTTCTTACTTAGGGTTTTAGCCACAAATTCTAGATCTTATACCCGAATAGACCTAGTCATGGCTATTACGTGCGGATAGAAGTTACCGTTTTCATATCGATTAGTAAACTAAGTCGGAGGTGATCCAAAGCCCAGGCTTTTTTTTATAATCGTACCGAAAGTTAGTAATTTAGATTTATATTTTAGATCAAAACCCTTTTATCAAAACTAGTTTAGATTCGTTTATTAGTTAATTAAGAAATTATATTTTTAATACGTTTACTCCCCGTGGATTCGACCCCCGCTTACCCTTATTATATTACGGCACCCATAGTTTTGAGCGGGGTATTTAAAAACCGAGTTTTTCTCGCATCAAAATTTACGCCGCTGCCGGGGAGGCAACGGTCTATTAAATCATAGTTTTTTATTTTAGCTAATTTATTTTCTTCTTTTTAGATGTTAAGTTGGTCAATTTATTTATTTTAAGTTTAGATCTCTGAGATTTCTTTCCGAATAAATTAGTCTCAAAATTTTCTTATAAGCGGTTTCGGAGATATTAATTTTGGAAGAAACATACTCAGATTTCATCGAAAGATGTGTTCCTGAATGTTTTACAGTTTTTGACCATCTATACTTCACAATTTAGGAATTTTTTTGTGACATAAGTTCTAGATAATTTAAAACCCTTTCCGAATTGCTATAGATCATATTTTTCTGCTTAGCCCTTAGAGAGTTACAACTTTTTGAAACAACAGTAAAAGCAGTCTCAGTAAAAGACGCCGATGTTCATTAATTGGTTGTTTTGAGCGGTAGGGAAGCAAAATTACAAAAAACTTTCTTCTTCAATGTTTTTCCTTTCTGAATTATCTTTCCAAATTGGTATTATTTAATATTCTCTCTCAAATGAGCTGAACGATATACGCATTTGAAAATCATGACGTCATAGACTGCAATAAACTTGGAAATTGAATTTATATTTTTGTTGTCGTAAGTTCACTAATTATTATTATTTTCTCTTGTTTTTTAGGATAATCACAAAGTTGGTACTCAGAGATCGTGAGGAATTTACAACATCCATTGACAAGCTTTTCTCTAAATCTTTCTTGTGCCCTCTAAGTGAATTGACATTTCCTTCTTTCACCCCCTAAGTGAAGGGGCGGCCACAGCTTCACCGGGAAGCACTTCCCGTAGGTTGGTCATCTCTTAAAACTTGACATATAAAAGGGGTTCATCACCGCTCTGCCCCGGCATTAGGAAAGTAAGTCGTGTGGACTGTTCAAATACACGTTGCTCTTAAATTAAAAAAAATGTTGTGTTTGGATTGACCTGTTATCGTGTTTCAATTTTTGCTTCATGTTTAAAATAGTAAAGGTTTTTAGCCGTTAGGGCTCTTCCGCGGGATTTCATCACCCAAAGGAATCTCCAGCGAGTAGGACCTCCCACCTAGGGATACGGAGAAATTCGTATCACACGTTCCTAACTGTCCCGACCTTTAAATTTAATTAAAACTTAAAAAGATATTAGTAAGATTTCCAAAGGTTTCATCACCTGAGGAATTATTGATTTTTTAAGTTTAGTCTAATTAGCGCTTTTGCCCTAGCATTTGTTGTCACTGCATGAAACAAATTTATCACTCATAATTGGAGGATTAAGTGGATTATCTGTGTTTTTACATGTAAAGGGAGCTAATTATGATTTTGTTAAGCTCCCGTTTATGATCTTCATTAAAACAAAAAAGGAAAAAAAATGTGAAATTGATTTAAAGGAGCAAAGTCAAAGAAAATACCCCATTCAGTCAGGTTGAACAACATGATTGTAATAGCCTATTTTCGTAGGGACCGAAGACAGTGTTTTACATCTTCGAAATGTAGAACTATGGTTGGGAACTAAAAGCAATAGACACGAGTTTTAGCATGGAAAACCCTTGAATGGGTAAAAAACCACGACCTCCCCTAAGGATTTCTGAAAGTATGGTCTATATATAGATGCTAACTATTACAAAGAGAAAGAGACTGGGTATTTGAGTTCTGGTTGGGATGACTTTCTCTCAGAGTTCTTTTGGTGACAAATAGCCGTCCTGGATTTTGATCTCCAGGTCTCTTTTTATAGGTCTTATATAATATGGCTGTTGGTTACATTGATGAGGGACGTTACAATATCAGGCTTTGATGGGTTTTCATAATGGTCTTCTGTAATATTTTGATATTTGTTGATCTGTAACGGTTCTATTAATATTCTTTAGCTGTAACTTCAGACCGTTGGGAAGATACGATCTCTTATGATGTTCGCGTGTTTACGACCTGTTGATAACTAGGGGAGTATCTTCTGTAGCACGAAGTCACAGGAACCTTCGATATCTTCGAACTGTAGGTGAGTACACGATCTCTAATAGTGTTTGCATGTATTCAAACTGTTTGATAGACATCTGAGTATTTTCTGCAGTATGATGTTATTGGACGCTTCGATATCCCCAAACTGTAGATGAGGAAGTCTGTATTGTGAACTGCTTGCCTTCAACCCTTGGTTACTTACCCGTGTGCTAACTTTGAACTATATGAGCTCGAATATCGGACTTAGTATGAGGATTATAAATAAGCCCTCACAACTGCCCCCTCTAAGCCAATAGCAGGAGAAACGTGTGTAGCGAGTAGTGTTGGTTGAGAAGTCCAGTCATTTTTAATGCTGCATTGATGGCTTCCTAGGTATCTGGAGGAATAATTGTTTTGACTGTCGGGTCTCCCAAAAATACTGCTTAAAATGTGTGCTTGTGATAAAGACTGTATTGGAGGTGGTGGCATGGAATTATATGCTGTGACTATAAAAAATGATGGATAGTTGCTATCACTGTTCATCCTGGTTGAACCTGTCAGCCGTCTGGATTTGTATAAGTAGTAGCGATGGTGACTACTCGTCGCCAGGTGTACGAGGACAGAGTTCAAAAGAAGATGATGATTCTGCAAACCCGCTACTTTGGGAACTAAAGTCTTTCTCTGCCAACTCCAATCCCTGTTCCACCAACGTTTCATGAGATGTCGTGGGAAGAGGTAGAGGAGGTAGAGGATGATTATCATCAAATGTGGCGCTTCCATTATATGGTTTTGTTTGTTGCTCACCATCGGTCCTGTCTTCGGATGCTTACAGAAGATGCGGTGGCGGCAGAGGATGAGAAGGCCGGGGTATCTTCTGCTAAATACTGTTAATACCCTGCTAAAGATTGGGTATTGTAATGGTAGAGGAGTTCCTTCGTCGGCAGTGGAGGTAGGGGTTTTGGAGGAGGGGTGGGATTAACTTTATCCTCTACCTCCCTCCAGTTCCTCTTCTTGGGCTTTGAGTTCTTTTGCTGGGCTCACCATTGTTTCTTCTCAAGTGTTGCATTGTCATCTGCAAGGTGGGCTATTCTTTGTAAAAGAAAAAAAAATTGTCTGTAGAACTTGTAATCTTGATTTTCGAACTGGTTGAAGTATTCGTCCTTGTAAATTGTTTTTCTTGAATAATAAAGTCAAACTTTATTATCTTGTCTTGTAAGTGTTTGAAGCTGCTTGAAGAACTGTTGTAAGATACCATAGAACAATTATCAAACTAGTCACCGATGACATAGATCGAAAATATGTAAATCGAATTGTTGTTGAGTTGAATGAAGCATATCTGAACTGTATAGGTCGTTCTTATATATTTATGGCCTTGTTGAGATATAGTGTTGTTATGTCTGCGGAGATGACGAGGGCATAATATCTTTCGTGTTATATATAAGTTCTTGGTGTTAGGGCATGGTCATTGTTAATTTGAACACTTGTTATCATCGGTGGAACTTGGTCAGAGCCTCTAATTAGCCATAAATCACGCTGGATAAACTTGCTAAAGAAGATGTTAGAGCTGCTGATAGAGAAATCATTCTCTGTGGTGAAGAAAATTATCCATTTTTTCATTATATGTAAGGTCGGATGATTGATCATAATAAAATAATTTGTTTGTGTTGAGGTCATCTTGTCATTGTTTTCTGTATCTATGATAATTTTTTACTGGAATATAAGTGAAGCAGGATTTGTTGCTGCCGTCAGACCAAAATTGAGGTAAGCAACAGCTGTAATAGTTGTACTTAGGCTTTTAAACTGGAACCATGCTATAAAAAGCATAGCAGAATCGTGCAGTCGTAGAAGGTTGTTGCTGTAAGTAATCGTGCTGTAAGATTTGTACAAATCTTATTGGGTAGTGAGTCCTTAATAATGGCAGAGGAGAGA
Source organism: Kingdonia uniflora (assembly GCA_014058105.1). Lineage (NCBI taxonomy): Eukaryota > Viridiplantae > Streptophyta > Magnoliopsida > Ranunculales > Circaeasteraceae > Kingdonia > Kingdonia uniflora. The sequence goes on along the minus strand of JACGCM010002358.1, from coordinate 106,851 downwards.
GACAGACGTGATAACAGAACACATTACTCCAAAAATTATTATGAGGGTAAACGAAAAGACGTGTCTACTAAGAGAGATGATGTGGACACGTATCCCGAGGAGCCATCGTTTCAGAAACTGAGGGATAATATAAAAGCTTTTCTTCAGCCTTCTCTTAAACCACTATCAGTTGTAAATAGAGGAATAAACATTTCTAGAGAGAGAAAATATTCAAATTTTGAACGCAGTCCTCCAGTGTTGTGTGATCTTGCTAAGAAGAACAAAGTTTTGTCGTCCGAGGTGCGAGCGGTGACCAGAGTCGACGACTGTTGCTCTTCTAGTACAGGTTAGTATCTCTGCTTCCATCTTTTCTCCTGTTGTATTAGTTTCTTGGAACTGGTAGTTACATTTTTGAACTTCTGGGTAGATTAATAAAGTGTTGGATACGGCTGAGGGAGGAGGCATGTTTGATTAAAAAACTCTAAACAGATTTTTCCTGTATGTGGTAGATGCGCTCAAAAAATTTGAAACTGAGTAGTATATTTGTTGTATCTACTAGTAGTGAGGAATCATCATCGTTTGATAGGACTATGGATGATTCAGAGGTAATTGGTACTATAACTGTTGATAAACTGGTTGTTCCTTCTAGGAGGGATGTGGGACTGCATGCTGGGATTGAAGCAGGGCAATTTTTTAGGTATCCCAAGAATGTAGACGTAGGGAAGAAATTTTTCCATTATAAAAGAAGTTTAGATGGAAAATGGGGGCATTATGTGATGAATGCGGGGTTGTGGTTTAGAACTCTGGTGAGACCAGGTGGTAATATAGAGCATTATCAGGTGTCTTCCCTGGATCAGTGGAAGAGAAGTATGGATATAGGAGACGATATAGATATCGTTTATTATAATGAAACTGGCGCAGAGGTCATAGAGGAAGGATTCATTTATTATTTGAACCAGGTCGTATATGGGTTGAGTATTCCCCTAACCTTTTTCCAAAAAGGGGTAATGAATACTTTAAAGAGTTGTCCTGGTCAATTAAATGGTAATGTTTTTGAGATGATGAGGGTCTGTGAAGCCCTTAATCAGAAGTGGAGAGATGATGGTATTGCAAGATAATTCGCTGCAGACGATGTCTTGAAATACTATAAGTTTAAATATGTGAAAGATCGAAAGAGTGGATACCTATTTAGTGATTCGGCGAGGCCGAAACTCTTTGATTTTAAATCTGCTGGGAGACCCTGGCGCGACCATCTTGTGATGGTAAGGGGTAATTGTATGCAAGTGCCTGAGGATCCGGCGCTCGAGTTGATATATAAGAATTTTAACGATAGTAAGTGTCTTCAATCTTTGTGTAGATCGTCTTTTAACTTATTTTGAGCTGCTAACATAGTTTGTTGCTGTTTTGGCAAAGCCTAATCCAAAAGCTGCTGCTGATACTTCGAGTCTGTTCTAGGTTGTTAGTCGAGAAGGAAACGAACTTAACAAAGTTCTTGGAGAACTAGGTATCCGTAGAGAGAAGAGGTTGAACTCTGTGGTTGAAAAAGTGCAGTGAGCTCATCAAAATTGAGTTATGGCTACTTCTGGCTCTGCTTATGCTGATGTTATGGAGATTCCTGCCTGTGATGCAGGTACTTCGAGTTCCTTAGTTTGGTGACCTAGAGTAAAAAGGACGGTGCCACCTTTTAAACAAACAACTTTTGTGCAGACACCGCAGGTGGGGACTGAGGGGGTGAATGCTGATGTAAATATGGCTCCTCCTCTGAAGAACTAGAAACAAGAGTCCAGGAAAGATATCTGAGCTTCTTCAAAGGGGGTCGACCTCAAAGCGGTGGAGCAGGAGGTGCTGGACTTGGCTAAGCGTGATCCCATCCGCCTAGATACTCAAATTCGATCCAGTATCTCCCAGGTATGCATGATGTTATCTGATTAAATCTTTTTAAGTAATGATCCGATCTTGTAATACTGCTTTGTTGTATTCGTGGTGCAGCTTTCTGTTGCTTGGAAGTCAGCCGCGGAGGTGTTGAAGGTAGCTGCTGCGGATCGTGCCGAGTATGAGGCTGAGAAAGCATCTTTGGCTGAACAGTTGAAGGAGCGAACTGCGCTTTGCGAGCAATTGCAGAAGGAGAAGGTTCTGCAGAAGGAGCAATTCGAGAAGGAGGAGGCTCTGCAGAAGGATCAGTTTAAGAAGAAAGATGTCGTTACAAAGAAAGGGGTTGAAGATGAGGCCAAGAAGACTGTTGACATTCTTGTGGCTTCCCGAAATAAACTGATTCAACCCTTATACTTCTGGGGTTTGAGCAGAGAGGACGTCGATCTTGCTCTTGCAAGGAAGTATAGTGAGATCATCTTCCCAGGAGATGATGCCTCTCCAGTCGCTGAGCAGAGCTCGGCTCCTCCGGTTGCTGATGATACTACCAAGGAAGTAGCATGAGCTAAATCTTGATTCTGTAGTTGTAACATAGCTTTGAGACTTGGTCGAAATTTGATCTTTGTACTGGTGATAGAGCTATTTTTACTGTGACTTAAAATTTTTGTGGCTGTTGTTGATTTATGTTGTTTTGATGTGAATGTATAATTTGTATGTAGGAGGTAGTTTGTTTGAGGGGGAAAGTGATCGAGTTGGAGAAGGCTTTGAGTCGAGCAAGGGATTACATCAATCAAACACAACAGGTACATAATAAACTTGAATATGAAATACGTTTTCATAAGTCAAACTTTGATAAGACCTTTAAGGAGTTATTCGAGCTTCAATGTAGATATGGAAAGATTAAAATTGAGAGGGATGAGGTTTTGCGAAAAGAAAGTGATAGGTTCGCTTTATTCCAAAACTCCCTTAAGAATAAGCAGCTTGCAGATGAGAGTGACAAGTTAGAGTGTCATAGGTCGTTATTGCCTTTGACGCTTCATTTTAAGGCCGAAGTTGATAGTGAGTGGGGCTTGAAGGAGGCCTATTTAGAACTGTTAACTGAGAGAGGCATAGTGTCGGACCCAGCTCGGGTGAAATTCTTAGCGCAAGAAGTGCGTAATCGTCATAATATAGAGGCGCAAAGATGCTCAGCTCGGGCTGGAGTATCCATCATATGGGGAAGTATAGGTCAATTGCCTGATGAGCTTAACTTTTGTAGGGGCAAAGAGCAATGAGGATCCTTTTCTTTAACATAAAAAAGGATGATAGAAAGATCCAGGCACAATTAGAAACTGATTTGAGGCATGCTTATGATGAACTGGAGCGATGCAAGGGTCATAATGCATGTCTGGAGAGGGAAAAGGTGGAGTGTACTAGGTTGTTGTAGAGCTCGGAGAAGAGAGTGACATTGTTAGAAGCGCGTTTACTAGATAGGCAAAAACGTCTACAAGTATCCCAATCGCGTTTGAAGAAGAAAATTACTCCAAAGTGGAGAAAACGTGCTATCAACACGGACCATAAACGTTAGATAGCCGATGTGATCGCGTTTATGAGGGCGAGCTCGAGAGAGTAGAAAATAAATTTAGACACTATATCTCGAGCTGTGGTAAGGATATAGATGTAGAGAATGATAATGTTGAAAATTTGTGGTTTGCAAAAGGGAATGAAGGTGGGGGAGCTTCAACCTCAAAACCATGAGCTGAAGAGTCTGAGGAGGAAGAGATCGAAGATCTGCTACCTCACACACGACATAAGTCCCGTCCGCAAGAGGTCGTAATCTTCAATGAACCTTTGCAAGTAGATGCGAGCAATAGTAGGGTTCAATCATAAGCCTACTAAATTATGGCATATGATTGTGCTCTGCATAATGTAGTTGATTCGTTTATCATAGCTTGATGTTATAATAAATGTTGTTGAATGATATGTTTTGTTCGCATGAATATCTGTTGATAGATGTATTGTCGTTTGTAATCTGTTCTTCTAGGCTGAAGACGATGAACAGGACGAACTAGTTATCTTATTCGCATCAAATAAGGAACTGTCTGCCAGGTTGCAACAATGTTTGTTGGTGGCTAAAAATATGACTTTGTCGAATTCGAACCAGGAATCTGATATGTTGGAACTGCAGAGTCGGTTAAATGCGGTGACTATAGAGTTGTCATGTAAGGATGCAGAGATATTGACTGCTAATAATGAGGCCGAACTGTGGAAAGAATCTCTGAAGAAGAAAAAGTTGGAGACCATGGCTGCGAATCAACAAGTTTTGGATCTGTTAAGTACGATTGAAAAGTAGAAGAACAATCTATTGTACCATCAGTCGGTGGTAACAAATAATGTTGATCTCTTAAAGAAGCAAGGTGCTGAAATCCGTCATATGCGAGAGCGTCTAAAAAAGCTGAGCTGGGATTTGCGTGAGGCTCGAGACTCATGCCAGAGAAAAAGTGACCATGCCAAAACTCACGAGGAAGCATGTTCCAAGAGAGATCAAAAGTTGAATGAAACCATCAATAAGTGTAACACATGTATCGCCGATCTTGATCGGGAAACACAAGCTTTGATACTGTATGCAAGGTAATGAAGTTTTCGAGGAGCTCCATGTGAAGTATAAAGAGTCACAGAGGTTGATGGACGCAGCAGAAGATGAGATCAATTATTCGAAGGAGGCAAATAAGAAGTTGCAACGTCTAAAGTAGGAGATGGAGTATAGTGTGTAGATAACGAAGCAATATAGAGATTCGTTGCTGCAGGAGAAAAAATCTCTGGCAGATCGATGTAAAGATCTTGAAGATGAACTAAACAAGGTGAAGGCCAAATTTTCCTAAGCTACATTGTTGACTGTAGATAATGTTACGTTGCACGCTATGGCTATGTTGCATGCTGATGTAGAGAAATTTCAAATAGAGCGTGAGTCGATCTTGGCTGCTTCAACTGAATACGTCATGAAATATGATTTGCAGCTAGCGCGGTTATCTTATATAGATAATTTGATGCCGAGAGTTATGGAATTGTTGAATGCACCTTCTACTGTAGTTGATGCGGCTATTCCTTTCCCTGCTTTACTTTCATCTTGGCCTGGGGAAAGTTCGAATGTTGTACGCCCAAAGCGTGAAAAGTAGTTTCATTGATTATATTGTAATGAGACAAAGTGTAAATATGTCTTTGCTGTAGAAAAATGTCAAAAGTAGAAAATGTTTTTGTTCGGTAATCTCTTTGTATGGTCGAATTGGTTGAATCAATAAGCGACAATGTAGAGATATGATTGTAACGGTGTTGTATGGTCGAATTTATTTGAACAACTATGATGTAGGTCTCAGTCACAGGACGAATTGAGCGTATCAATAAGCGACCGTACTGAGACATCTTTGAATATTGAATAGGTGTATGGCGCATCTCTGCCAGATCAAATTGATTATCTCAATAAGTGACCTTCGGAGAAAGAATTTATTTAAATGGCTATGATGTAGGTCTCGGTCACAAGTCGAATTGAGCGTATCAATAAGCGACCGTACCGGGACATCTTTGAATATTGAAATAGTTGTATGGCACATCTCTGCCAGATTGAATTGATTATCTCAATAAGAGATCTTCGGAGAGCGAATTTATTTGACCAGCTATGATGTAGGTCTCGGTCACAGGTCGAATTGAGCGTATCAATAAGCGACTGTACTAGGACATCTTTGAATATTGAATAGCTGTATGGCGCATCTCTGCCAGATCGAATTGATTATCTCAATAAGCGACCTTCGGAGAGCGAATTTATTTGAACAACTATGATGTAGGTCTCAGTCACAGGTCGAATTGTGCGTGTCAATAAGCGACCGTACTGAGACATCTTTGAATATTAAATAGTTGTATGGCACATCCCTGCTAGATCGAATTGATTATCTCAATAAGCGACCTTCGGAGAGCAAATTTATTTGAACAACTATAATGCAGTCTCAGTCACAGGTCGAATTGAGCGTATCAATAAGCGACCATACTGAGACATCTTTGAATATTGAATAGCTGTATGGCACATCCCTGCCAGATCGAATTGATTATCTCTATAAGAAACCTTCGAAGAGAAAATTTATTTGAACAGCTATGATGTATGTAATACTCCAGGATGGATGGAGATAACAGAAATGCTTGAATTGAGTAGACTTGCAAAATAAAGCTGAAAAGTACTTTATTGCATAATATCGGATGTTACAGCATATTTATCTTCGATACAACTTTAATCTGCGAGTATTCCATGAATTAGGTATAGGAACTCCATCATACGTACTGAGATCGCAGGATCCTAAACCACTCATTCCAGTTATGATAAAAGGACCTTCCCAATTCTCTGCCAGCTTCACAGTACTAGGTGTTTTGCGATGTGGTGGGATTTCTCCGAGAATGAGGTCTTTAACTTTGAATTTTCTATGTCGGGCACGTTTGTTATATGACTGGGATAAAGCGAGATGATATCTTCCCAGATTAACAAGGGCTCTTTCACGTGTTTCTTCGATCAAATTTAGATTGCATGCGATCTGAAATTCGTTTTCTTTATCTGTCATCTCGTGATCATGTATCGGGTGATGATACTGAGTGGGAATGATGGCTTCAGTCCTATAAGCCAATAAGAACGGAGTACAACCTGTTACAGTTCTAGGAGTTATTCGGTATGCCCAAAGTACGTGTGGTAACTCATTCACCCAATTCCCCTTTTTGTCATCTAAACGCTTCTTGATACCATCCACAATAGTTTGATTAGTAATCTCAGCCTGTCCGTTTCCTTGTGGGTAATAAGGGTTGGATGGGGAATGAATGATGTTGTGCTCATTGAGGAATACGACGATCTTGGAGCCAATGAGCTGTGGTCCGTTATCATTTTGGATGAGATGTGGTCTGCCGAATCAGATAATAATGTTCTCCCAGATAAATCTGATGACTTCGTCGTCTTGGGTTCGGCACAACGGAACTACTTCTACCCATTTAGTAAAGTAATCTGTAACGACCAATAAATGTTTGCGTTTCCCTGGTGCTGTAGGAAACTCACCTACAAGGTCGAGAGCCCATTGTCTGAATGGCCAAGTGACTTGGCTCGAGTGTAGTTCAAGTGCCGGAGCTCGAATTTTAGGTCCGCGCCGCCGACAAGCGTCACACTTACGGGCATATTTGATTACCTGCGCTTTCATTTTAGGCCAAAACATTCCTTGAGTTAAAGCTCTGTTTGCAAGAGAATGTCCTGCTGTATGGGATCCGCACGTGCCTTCGTGTAGATCGTGCAAGAATTGTTGTGCTTCTTTGTCAGATAGACAAAGGAGGTAGGGACCAGTGACCAAAATTTTGTATAGGAGATTGTCATGAACAGTGTATCTTCGAGCGTTATCAATTAATCTTCGTAGCTCCGTAGGATCCTCAAGAAGTGGCCCATCGAATTTATTGTGAGGTCTGATGTAAGTAATGAAAGGTTTTCTCCAATCATCTTCGATCTCTTCGTTGCCCCCAATATTAATGGTGTTGGCTTCGATGGTATTGATACTAGCGTTAGAAATGACGTCAATCTTTAAGTAACGAGCTTCTGATCCGAGGACACCAGCATTTTCTCCCCTTAGAAAATGCTCCATAGAAATTGTCTTGAATTTGTTCATTCGTTCGACCACTGCAGCAGCATAGTCGACCATTCTCCTATAAGCTTAATAAACGCCTGTGTAATGGTTGACGATCAGTAGTAAATCGGTGTAGACTGAGAGTTTTGCTACTCCCAGTATAATTGCCATGTCGAAGCCATGAATTAAAGACTCATATTCTGCTTCGTTATTGGTTACCTCAAAACTGAGGTGAGCGGATTTTTTGAACCGATCATTGGAGGGAGTAACAAGAACGATTCCAATCCCTGACCATGATGAACCGACGAAACCATCAGTCAAAAGTTGCCAACCTTTCTTTGTTACCCAATCTGACTTATCTTCGGATTGATCTGCGAGTGGCTCATCTTTCTGATCAATAAATTTTTCTTCCCAGTCAGGATCTTGTACTGGAAAGTCCGCTAGGAAATCTGCTACAGCTTGACCCTTTTCAGAATGGCATGATTTGAATTGTATATCGTGCTCTCCGAGTGTTACGGACCATTGTTGAGTACGTCAAGATTTTTTGCGCTTGGATAAGATTTTGCGGAGTGGATAGTTCGTCAAAACGCGAATAGTATGAGTTTGGAAATACTGCTTTAATTTCTGAGATGTATAGACGAGAGTAAGAAGAAGCTTCTCGATCTTGGTGTATCTCGTTTCTGCGGGAGTCAAAGTCTTGCTGATAAAATAGGCTGGTTTCTCGGTCTATTCTTCGAGCCGGAGGAGAATAGAGCTGAGAGATGAATCAGTGATGGCTAGGTATACTGTTAGTTCTTCTCCTTCTGCTGCTGCGCTCATAACTGGTGGTTTGCCCAAATAACTCTTGAGTTTGAAGAAGGCTGCTTCACATTCATCTGTCCATTCAATCTTTGGGTCTTTCTTTGATTTTCCTTGAGATGTACCTTATCTTAACAGATTGAACAGAGGTCGACATCTGTCTGATGATTTGGATACAAATCTGTTGAGCGCTGCAATCTTCCCGGCTAGTTTCTGAACGTCCTTCTTCATTTTTGGCGAAGGCATAGCTAAAAGAGCTCGTATGTTGGATGGATCAGCTTCAATGCCTCTTCTGCTTATTAGGTGGCCTAAAAAATTCCCAGATTGTACCCCGAACTGGCATTTCTTAGGATTTAAACGCATATTGTAGGATCGCAAGATCTCAAAAGTTGTTCGCAAATCTAGAAGATGGTCCTCTTTCTTGAGACTTTTGCAGAGCATATCGTCAATGTAGACCTCCATTGCTTTATCGAGATGGTCTTTGAACATTTGTGTCATCAATCTTTGATAGGTAGCGCTGACATTTTTCAGGCCGAAAGGCATGACTCTATAACAATATAGACCTTGTTCAGTAATGAACGCAGTTTTGTCTTGATCTTCAGGAAGAAGTGGTATCTGATTATATCTTGATGCAGCGTCCATCATTGAGAGGAGTTCGTGCCCTGCTGCAGAATCGAGCAGGTGATTAATGATTGGAAGTGGAAAGTTATCTTCCAGAGTGTGTTTATTGAGATCTGTGAAATCAACACAGATTCTAATTTTGCCATTCTTTTTAGGTACTGCGACAATGTTCGAGATCCAGTCTGGGGAAATAGTTTTGCGAATGAAACCGACCTCGATCAATTTGTCGATCTCTTTATTCACTTTGTCTCGCAGTTTTGGTGCTAGAGTCTGTTGCTTTTGTTTGACCGGTTCTGCTTTATCTTTTAGCCCTAGCTTGTGGCATGCTATAGCTGGATCGATCTCTAACATTTCATGAAACGTCCATGCAAAGACGTTGATGTTCTCTGTGAGGAATTGTATGAGACTCGAGCGCTCCTCCGTGCTTAAGAGAGTTCCAATGTGAGTTCCTCTGTGCGTGTCACTGATCACTATGTACTCTGTTGGTTTGAGGTCTGGCAACTGAGGTTCTATTGGAGTTGACTGTTGTAATTGCTATGTAGGAGTTGTTGCAGCTGGTTTAGTTTTAATAGTATTATTACAGGCTCGGGCAAATTTTTGACTTCCTTTGATTTTATAGATCTCTCCTTTCCAATCGAATCGTAATGCCTGATGATATGTGGAGGGAATAGCTTTTATGTCATGTAACCATGGTCGCCCCATGATGCCCAGGTAACGGGATTTGGCTTTGATGATGTAAAAAACTACGTCAAGTGTGACTGGCCCGACTGTGATGGGAAGTGTGATTTTCCCCACACACTTTTCCATAGAGCCGTTGAATCCGAAGACATTGATGTCACTTGGTTTAACCTTGTCTGCTAAACCCATTTGATCGATCGTACTCTGAAAAATTAGTTCGATGCTGCTGCCGGTATCTATCATCATCGTATGTTGAACTATGTTCCTCATTTTTAACATGATGGCGAGAGCATCATGGTACAGAAAGTTGACGTGACGAACGTTACAGTCTTCGAAAGAAATCTCGGCTCTCCGATTGCTGGATTATGGCAACAAATGGGATTCTTTGTCTCCCATTGTCAGATCATGGCATTGTCCGACCCGCCTGTGCTTGGCTCTGTTGGAGTTGCTGATTGTCTGAGTCTCAATGGAATACAAATGCTTTTCTTCATTTGTTTCATCAACTTGGACGATCTTGGCGTCAGTCTTGTAGCTGCCATCCTTATAACTTTCGATGTCGACAATATACTCTAGCATTCGTCCTTGTGCAAATATAGTCTGGAGAAAATATATCAGTGCAAAATACCACTCTGTGTCATGATGTTGTATCTGGTGGTGAATGCAGTAAGGTTTTCCTAGTATGGGCGGAAGAGTATTGGCAGTTCTGAAGCACTCATCTTTTTGTATCAGCAGATATAGGTCTGTCAGAGTAGTTGTTAACTGCGGTATACATGGTATCGGCTTCTTCCGCCTGTGGCGTCCTTGATTGTCATTGGATTTGAATCGCTTCTTATCACCCCCATAGTCTTTATTGCTGTTATGAGCACGTTCATCGGGATGGCCTATTGTTGGTAGGATGGTACGTTGAGGTCTTGGCTTCTCAGTCGTCAGCCGTTCAAGGTCGATGAAGTTGTTGACCTTCTCGATCATGTCCTCCAACGTCAGTGGTTTGTTGAGAACAAGGTGCTCCTTGACTCGTCCATCCGCGAGTAGAGCGTTGGTGAAAGCGGAGATTGTAACTTTCTTGTCGAGGTTGTCAATTTTTCGAGCTAGCCCAAAAAATTTCCTGGTGAATGTTTCTAATTTTTTATCTGGTGCCTGCTTGAGGCTGAACAAAGAGTAAAGACTCTCCTCCTTATCTTTATTGTGCGAATAGTTTTTGACAAACAGTTCGCGAAGTTGTTCGAAAGTGAAGATAGATCCTTCATTGAGTGTATGGAACCATCGTAGAGGTTCTCCTTTCAAACTGGTTGGAAAGAGGCGGCAGATAATGTAGTTAGATGATGAATGTAGTCCCAAAGAATCCTGGAATTCTTGGACGTGTTCCACAGGATCTCCCCCCCCCCCTTTGTATTTATGGATCTTTGGAGTATGAAAACTGGCGGGCACTTCCTCATCTAGCAACTCTTGTGCGAGTGGGCTCTTCGGTAGTTTAGGATAGCTATTTTTGTAGTGTGTATCAAGGTTTTAAATAACCGTTATAACAACTGTTATAACGGCGTTATAACGGTAACGCCCTGAGCCCGTTCCGTTATACCCCATGTTCCATTCTAAAAAATAACACCCGTTATTTGTTGTTACAGACCGTTATTTTATGCTATAACGGCTGTTGTTACCGTTATAACGCTACGTTATTTTTAATATTTTTCTTCACTTATAACGAACGTTATATATTGTTATACACCGTTATATACCGTTATATGCCGTTATATAACTATTTAAGTAGTAGGCAAACCATTGGTATAAAAAAACTAATAAAAGCAACCGAAAGTGGTAGGCTTAACTATGCTTGTATAATTATTTCTTGTGATATGATGAAATCACTATTTAAGTGGTAGGCCACCCATTATGATCTGAAATAAAAAATAATCCAGCAAACCATGGCATAAAAAAAACTAATAAATATTAGAAATCGATTACTTTCAAAGAAACTCAATGATCTTGTCTTTGTTCAATACAATATTTGAATTGAAAGATAGACGTCGACGTTATCGTGTAGACCCCATAAGTGTGTCTGCTATTTTATTGGAAGATTCATTATGTGAATGAATTCCTGGAGATGACGATGAGCCTTTGTTGCCAACACATGAAGAATAACCAGAAGAGTTTGAAAGAGAATTATTAGGTGAAGACCCGGAGGTCAATGAGCAAAGGAGGTACTCTATTTCTGTTATTGACATAAATTTCTCATAAAATTGGTCACAAGCACCTATGTATCAAACACCAATGGAGTCGTTGGCTGAGGCGTATTTTGATTTCGATTTCAACCAAATCAATCAGGAGCATGGCCAACCTTCAAACTACTCTGAATTTGATACCAATCAGGCCAACCTTCAAACATCGCATTCCAAAATAATTATTTTCTATTTGATGTTTATGTGATTTCTAATGCTCTGGTGTGATGTTTAATGCTTTGATGTGATGTTTTATTTTGTCAGTGTGGTGTAGTATGTTATTTCAATGTTGTAATAAGTAATAACTTCAATAATAATTACTTTGGTTTTTCCTTTTTTTAAAAATAATGTCTATAACACCGTTATAACGTCGTTATTTGTAAAATAACGTCTATAACGGTTGTTATAATTGAAAATTAATATTTATATATAAAAAAACAAAAACACAACCGTTATTTTAATATAACACCGTTACAGGATAAATAACGGTTGTTATAACATTTTTTCTTGTCATCTAGCGAAAAATAACGTACCACCGTTATAACGGTAACAGCTTTGGCCCGTTACACCGTTATAGCGTACCCTTTTAAACTTTGGTGTGTATTTGAGCGTCTAACAGCTCCTTGATGCGCCTGTCCACCTGTTCCGGAGTGAGATGTAGGCGAGACGTGACAGCTCATCTTGTTGTTGGTCCTTCCGCAGGATTATGCTCTCCTGTTGCTTCTCCCATGCGGTCATAGACCGAAACTCAAGGTTTTTCTCTGTTTTGATCTTGTTCTTACTACAGATCTATTATCGCTCCAGCAGGTAACAGTGGATTGACGTGACTCCGTGGTAAGACTGGTTCTTGCTGAATTTGAGGAAGTGTTGGATTCTTGCCTCGGATTCCCAAGCGATCATGGACCGATATCCTCGAGGTTACAAGCAGAGCAATCTGTGGTCTCGAATTTGCTGTTATCTGATCTTGAAGTGCTCTGAGTGCGTCCTGCATGCTGGCGAGCTGTTTCTCTAGCTCTATTCGTCGTTCGGCTTTTGCTTGCACAGTTGTTCGCAAATCTGTCACTCCTTCATAGCGTCAGGCATGGCGTGGTGTGATTTGTCTTGATTTGCCATCTTTCAAAAGTGAATGCGGTAAAAAATAAATTGGAGAACGTTGAGTGTATGCTTCGTTTCCCACAGACGACGCCAAATGTAATAGCCTATTTTCGTAGGGACCGAATACAGTGCTTTACACCTTCAAAATGTAGAACTATGGTTGGGAAGTAAAAGCAATAGACACGAGTTTTAGCGTGGAAAACCCTTGAATGGGTAAAAAACCACGACCTCTCTTGAGGATTTCTGAAAGTATGGTCTTTATATAAATGCTAGCTATTACAAAGATAAAAAAGACTGAGTATCTGAGTTCTGGTAGGGATGACTTTCTCTCAGAGTTCTTTGGGTGTCAAATAGCCGTTCTAGATTCTGATCTCCAGGTCTCTTTTTATAGGTCTTATAATATGACTGTTGGTTACATTGATGAGAGATGTTACAATATCAAGTTTTGATGAGTCTTCATAATGGTCTTCTGTAACGTTTTGATATTTGTTGATCTGTAACGGATCTATTAATATTCTTTAGCTGTAACTTCAGACCGTTGGGAAGATACGATCTCTTATGATGTTTGCGTGCATACGACTTGTTGATAAGTGGGGGAGTATCTTCTGTAGCACGAAGTCACAGGAACCTTCGATATCTCCGAACTGTAGGTGAGTACACGATCTCTAATAGTGTTTGCATGTATTCAAACTGTTTGATAGACATCTGAGTATTTTATGTAGTGCGATGTTATTGGACACTTCGACATCCCCGAACTGTAGATGAGGAAGTTTGTATTGTGAACTGCTTGCCTTCAGCCCTTGGTTAGTTACCCGTATGCTAACTTCAAACTATATGAGCTCGTATATCGGACTTAGTATGAGGATTTGAAATAAGCCCTCACAATGATAATTCAAAGCGCAAAAAAATTCGTAAAATTTATCCTGTGATCTTGAATTTGAAAAGTCACTTAAATGGAAGCTATAAATATATAATGCACGTAAACGTTCGGTACCATCAACTAGTTATAGTTTTGCAATGTCGATTGAAGCTCTAGCGATGGCAGGTTTGGACTACATGCAATGTCATACCTCACGGTGGTCTTCTGTATTTCAGGGTATGTATATGAACTATATAATATGCATAAATTTGCACATCAATTTCTGACCTGTGCTCTTTCAGACAGACACATAACATTTTCTATGACTATAGTATAAACGATCTCATTAAACAATAATCTCCTAACATTATAGAAACTCGTTATTCGGTAAGCTTGTTTTCTTTCATGGGAGCAGCAACACTTTTTGCCCATCTTACCAGTTGCTTCTTCATTTCCTTATCATTAAGCTTAGTATCCATGCCAATGATGCCACAAGCATGAAAGTGTTTTGCAGATTCTTCGTTGGCCCATAGATGCTTTGGTATGTGATCAAATTTAAAGATAGTACCACATTGGAGACGAGAGGAAAATATAGAGAGCCAAATGATATAAAACCTAAATCAGCCATGCAGTGAACACAGAGCAAACTATTCTTTTGCCTTTTACTAAAGAATACTGTGTGCTTGCTTCAACCAGTGGCATAACCCCAATTTTGGAGGGTCTCCTTCTCTAAACCTGAGAGAGCCCTAACAAATCTAATGTCAAAATATTTAGTTCTTTTAGTAAGATGTGCCTTCTGATTAGTAAGTGACATGAGACTGCAACCAGAATTTACACATCCTGGTTCATCTTTGAAAGATATTGCCTAAACATTTACCAATGGAGAACTATTCCTTCCAATTTGTTAGTACAACGTAGTGTTGCCCAAGGAACCTGAAGTTGGAAATCCCCTATGTCCTCCTAATTCTCTCTAAGTTCACACCACTGGTTGCTCAACATTTTCCTTCCAGGTCTCATGCACCGCAAAGTCCCATAGAGTTTGGCTACTATTTTTGTTTTGCTGCTTATTTGTAATGTTAGTCCCAGGTTGAAGAAATCAAGACTATTATCATAACAAAGGAGAAACATAGTTCGGGTACACACTTGCATTGGTTATGTGAGAAAAATTTATAAACAGATCCTCAAATTTAAAGATCAAAAACAAATGTAACTTGTTCCAGACAATCTCTTTTGCACAATCACACTTCAAGATTCAATAATCTCCCCAAGGTAATTTTCTCAAAAGCCTCTGCGAATGGTAGCCTGCAATTAGAGAGCTCCTGACATACATGTTGCATAGTTGGACGAGAACTTGAATTAGTTCTAATGCATTCAAATACGACCTTCACAATAGAGACCAGTTCCTCCTGTATATGAGGTGGAGGATCCAGTAGACACGGGTCCAATATATCCTTCAACAAAATATTTTGGCCAATAGGTGCTGACAGGGACGGTGATGAATAAGCTAGATTTGAGATGATCTGGCCTGGATGTTTTCCAGTTATCACTTCTAGAGTAACCACTCCAAAACTATACACATCACATTTTTCAGTCACCTCCATCGTGTAAGCAAGTTCTGAATGTAAAAAAGAATTCCAAGTAAATTCATAGTTTAGCTACAAAAATGCGTAGAAAGAAGGATATAATGAAATAACGGAAAGGCGAAAGGAGTAAGCTTTACCTGGAGCAATATATCCGAACGTGCCTGCAAGTCCAGTCCAGTTGGACGAATCAGGCTTTAGAAGTCGAGCTGTACCAAAATCCGAGACACAAGCCCCATATTCTGAATCCAACAAAATATTATTGCTCGATATGTCTCGATGAACTATTGAAGGTAAGCAATCATGATGCATATAAGCTACAGCGCTGGCCACAGACTTTATAATGTTAATTCTATTAATCCAATCCAACTCTGCAGCTTCTTCAACATTGATTAGGATCTTGGCCAAGCTTCCCCTCTCTAAATACTCGTATATCAAAAACGAGTGTTGCACATGTGAACAAAAGCCCAAAAGCTTCACAATATTTCGGTGTCGTAGATCTGCCAACACTTGAATCTCATTTATTAACGCTTTTGTATCAGCAATTTCATCATCTTGTGAAGAGTGAATTTTTTTTACAGCCACCACTTGACCTGTTGGTAGCTCAGCTTTAAAAACACTGCCGTAACCTCCAGTTCCAACACAATGTTTAGTGTCAAAGTTCTCTGTTGCTTCGATGATGTCTTCATAAACAACTTTCCCGTCAAAATCCCATATGCGGAATAAATTTTTATTATTCGTTTCCTTTGCTTCTTCATCAATGTTTTTTTTTCTTTGGCACCTTTGAGTAAAAACAACAAAAGTTCCAATTAATGCGAGTAGAAGAAACAAAGTTCCTAAAACAGAAGGTATTATGGTAGTCAGAAGTTTTGAGTCCATTTTCTTGATAGATTTCGTTATGGTAGAAGAATCACCACAAGGTTGCAAACCTGTGAAAAGACCGCATAATCCTTTGTTGTTTTGGAAATCAATTAAAGATGAATCTTTGAAGGCCTTACTATTTGGAAGAGGACCCTCCAACTCATTATAAGAAACATCAATTGCCACCAAACTAGTCATATCCTTGAAAGAAGATGGTATTAGGCCAGAGAGCAAATTGTGTGAAAGATTAAGATTTTGCAAGTTTCTCAAACTTCCGAGTTCTGAGGGTATCTCTCCCATGAAATTGTTATGACTAAGATCAAGTAATATTTGGAGGGAAATGATATTACCAATTTGAGAAGGGATAGTACCGTTGAACGCATTTCTGCTCAAATTCATGGATAGTAGTTTTGAAAAGCTCCCTACTATTTTGGGTATTGGACCACTCAGATTATTGGATGATATATCAAGATCAGCTAGTTCGGATAGACTTCCTACTTCTAAAGGTAACAAACCAGAAAGTGTGTTTTGACTAAGGTTGAGGTACATCAATAAATTCAGTTTCGCCAATTCCTTTGGAATATTTCCAACTAGATGATTCAATGAAAGATCAAGTCTTCTTAGTTGGCTTGATTCTCCAAAATCAGATGGTATCGGACCACTAAGGTTATTGCCAGATATGCTTAGGCTGGTCAGGTTTTTGCACCCACCCCAATTCAGTGATAGCTCTCCATACAAATGGTTATCGCTCAAATCCATGTAATCCAGTGCTGGATATACGCCCAAAGCTTCTGATATATTATCAGTGAATTTGTTTCCGTCCATTCGTACTCTAACTAAAGTGTAGCAGTTCCTCAAGCCTTTTGGGATGGGACCTGTGAAATAATTATCATACACCGAGAGTTTCACGAGTGATCCTCCGACACATAGATTTTGTGGCAAATGGCCAGAAAACATATTCTCGGCTAACTGTAGTCCATACAACTTTGTCAGGTTTCCTATTCCTAGGGGAATTGAGCCAGAAAGTTTGTTACTAAGGACGTGCAACCATATTAGGTTGCTCAAGTTACCTAATGAAGTTGGGATGGTACCGGTGAGATTATTAGTGTAAAGCCCTAGATGGGCAAGAGATTTCATGTTGCCAATTTCGGAAGGGATAGAACAGTTGAGCTGATTGTCCCATAAATACAACACGCTCACCTTGGTTAAGTTACCTAAACTCGACGGGATGCAACCTGTTAAGAGATTCATCGATAGAACTAGACTTTGCAGATTTAACAAGTTACCGATGTTAGAAGGTATTGATCCAGAGAAGCGGTTGATATTGAGGTTCAAAATGGTTAGACTTGTCAAATTGCTTACAGATGTAGGAATTGAACCCGAGAAACTGTTAGTGCTTAGGTCAAGCACATCAAGAGATTTTAAGTTCCCTATTTCAGGAGGAAGGGAACCACTGAGCTTATTATTCCATAAATACAACTCACGCAACTTGGTTAAATTACCCATAATTGAAGGGATTACACCATAGAAATGATTAGAAGCAAGATTGAGGTATGTAAGTCGAGAAAGGTTGCCAATATACGCAGGGATGGTTCCAAAGAGTGCATTGTACATAAGATCCAGACTAGTGAGGTTAGGAAAGGATGAGAAGTTGAAGTTGAGAAGTGTACCTTGTAAACCCAAATCTGAGACATCTAGTTCGACAACACCTCCCATAATGTCACAAGTAATTCCAGACCAACTGCAAGGACTACTACGGAAAGAAGAATTGGAAATAGTCCACGAAGGAAGGAAAGATTGAGTATGATTGAGGAGGCTGGATTTCCATTTAAGTAGAGCCTCTGCTTCCATTTCTCCAAACCAATAAGTGTTAGTAGTGGTACAGAATAATATAAGGAAGAGGAGGTAAGAGTAAGAGAACAACTTCAAGTTCAACACAAATAATCCCATAGCTTTGGTTTCGTGAAACACAATGATTCTTCTCTAAAGCTTTAAAGACACAATCTTAAGGTGTGAAAACATATATTCAGTCCAGCTTTTAGGGAATTTTATTATACACTACGTATTATTTTCATGTATGTATATACGGATCTTTAGTGGTTCGTTGAGTGTGAGGCACGGTCTTTCTCTTGTTTATTATTTTCTAGGACCAAGGTGAAAGCTCCATTCAGCTTTTGAGAACGGAAAACGTCTTCTACGTATGTATTCTTTATATATTGTTCACTTTCGAGTGATACTTTGATGAAAATTATGGATTATAATACAACTTCCGTATAATATCTACAAATTAGTGCTAATAAAAATATTCATAATACAACTGTAATGCATCAAAGGCGCCATTGAGACATTTATGCAAACAAAAAGTTAAGCTAAAAAACGATTAATCAAATCATTCAAAGATATGGAAGGATACACTCATAGTTGTTGACGACCTCTTTTTTGGATGGCGCCGATGAAGTGTCTAAAACCGTTAGCTATTGACCTTGCTTATTGTGAAAAAGGGTCATTCGGTTCGCTTGACTATGTTGGATAAGATTTGGTAGGAGCTAATTTCTCATGTGATAGGTTGTGGGGTCGTCTCCACACATGCATGTCTAGTTGTTTTCGCGCATTTCATCGGACCACTCCCTATTTTAGTAATTATATTTTATTCTATTTAGTAATTTATATTAGGAGTCTGATAAGAGTATTATATTCTAAATTATGTTTCCTGATTGATTTATAATTATGACGAGTCTCTTTATACCCTATCAAAGGAGAGCTCCTCTAGTTTTATTTTGTTAATGCTAGTTTTAATGAGAGAAAGATTTAGCCTTGGGTAGAGAGATCTAGTTTATTTTCAATTTTAAATCAATCACAAGTAGTTTGTATTTTGTTAAACGCTTCTGCATTAGTAGTTTTCAATCAATTAGTATTAGAGCGAGGTTCGTTTCATGAAGATTTTTTTGCTACAGTGATTCTGTGCTGCTACAGTAATTTCAGTATCTGCTACATTGATTTTTGGGTTGCTACAATGCATCAGAGCTATGTTTAATACTAGGTTTGAGATGTATGTAGAAGCAATCATAAAGATTGTGAAGCTTGAGACGGGTACTGTAACAGAGGATTCGATGGAGTAGGATTAGGCCAAAAAGAGTAAATATTGAAACTTTTGGATATGTATTTACGACCGGGCATGTGTGTTGGAAACTTTTGACATCTTTTAACAGTCGTAATCTTATTACCACCGCCGATTTTTCTTTTTTTCCTCTTATTTGCGTCATAAAAAATGCGACTGTGTATTTCGTTGGAAAACAAATTCAATTTAGACAGTTTATATAGTCGTTTTGATTAATTAACCTAAAACAACTTTAATCATTCTTTGTAAAAAACAAAATAGAATAGCCCCGCCCAAATTCCTCAAATCCCAAAAAGAAAACCATAATCCTGCCAACTCCCTCTCTCGAGTTTGAAATTTGGAAATCTTTGAGCTATGTTCAAATCCAGCAACTAAAAACCCTAATTCCACACAATTTTGTCTCTCCAACAACTACGCCACAATCCAATTTCAGTTTTCAGCTCCCCAAATCTCAGATTTCTAATTGAATTTTAATTCTCCAAACACTCTAAACACCAATCTCATCCCCCTACCCCAAATATTATCTGGATCAGCAATTTCCCCCTTTGTTTGTTGGGATATCTTTCAATGACAACAATTTTATTTGTGGTTCTCGCGCCCCTCTTCTGCAATCAAGGTATCTCTCTCTATTTTTCATTCTTTTTTTCTAATAAGCCATTTCAGTTGATAATTGTTTGTGGTATTATTGTGTTTTAGTTGATAATTAGCCTATATACAGTTTCCTCTAATTATTGTGTTATTATTTTTGTACCTGTAACTCAAGTTATAGCTATGACTATTTTTGTCTCAATGCTTTGCCCTAGTTGTAGAATTTAGATTTATTCTGAAACCAAAATGACTAACTGGGTGCAATGTGGATTTGAAGTAATCTATATTTTTTTATTGTAAATTTCAATAATCTAATCAATGGGTTTTTAATTAAAATGAAAACCCAAGTTTAATTTTTCTGTTAATTTATCTCAATTGAGTTGATTCAATTGGATTTGGGTATGAATGTTTAAGTTTAGTTTGTTTCTTAACATATCTCAATTGAGTTGATTCAATTGGATTTGGTAAATCTAATCAATTCTCTTTAAGTTTAAGCATTTTGGGAGAAACTGCATAAGGGCCGAGTTTCTCGCCTGATAACAGAAGTAATGAGCAACTTTATTAGTAAAATTTACAACTCACTTCTAATATCCGTGAAAATTTACTAGTTTTTTAATCGAGCAGCTGTAGTCTGGAAAGAAGGGAGTAGGAAAAAAATGTTATTTAATACACATACAAAGTCTTGGTTTTCGGATGCTGAACATATTATACATATCTAAGAGTTAATATATTATAGTATTACATCTTTGAGTAACCTGGCTAGTCCGACCAGATTGACCCAGCCGTGTTCCTTTGTTGAGTCGAGTCAAAATACAATGATAACAGTAAATAAATGTGTATTGAGTTGTAAAATAGTTATCTTGAAATATCGTAACCTTTGTTTCCTTTTGGTGTTCAGACCAAACTTCAAAAGTTACGCAATAGTTGATTTTTTATCTCGTCATCCTTTTCTAACTGTTGATATTGTTCAGGTTAAGGTAGACAAAAGAGGATGGCAGATGTTAAGGAAAATAATTCTAAATCCAATGCAAAGAGCGGTGAGTTTCATTTCACTTAATTTGTCAAATATGATAGATGTAATTATGTGGTAAATCTGAGATTGACGAATGTTTAAGGAGGTCAAAAAGGAGACTAGAGTTGGTTTATCCAATAAGAAGGATGAGAATTTCGGGGAATGGTATACCGAGGTATCTATTAGTAATTCTTTCAGCACTTGTAAATTTTGTACTATTTTTTGTGGTGGCTTTTTTCTGCAATATTAGGGAGGATACAGAAAATGTCTCATATGTTTCATCTGAAAAAGAAGATTTTCTTTGCTTGTTTAGGTTTTTTTTTTTTTGGGCAAATTCTGGTTTTATTAATTAGAGCAATAAGATTACAGGAAGGAGGACTAAAGCCTTTCCTTTGGAGTACATCAATATCGGATAGAAGCAATACCTAATTTTTCTGAAAAGAATGTAGCTCTAATATTCCTGGATATAGCTGCAACAAACCAAAATAAAAAAGAGACTTGAGCACTGCCAATTTCGGAGAAGCCATCAGATGACCCATTTCCTTCTCGTAGAGTATGAAGCATTATGACGTAAAGCTGAGATCCAATCTCCTTGATAAAATTCCATATCTGCATAAATTTAGAGGGACAAGCACCAGTATGATTGATCCAGTTTACAATAACTTGTAAATCCATCTCAACAATTACTGGATACCATTGATTCTGCTTGCAAAGTATCAAACCATGTAATAGCCCATACAACTCACCAGTTGTATTTGTTCCTGGCCCAAAAGCTACCGAGTACCCTAGCATGAGATCACCTCTAGAGTTTCTAATGATGCCACCAGCCCCACACATACCATTTGCAAGAGTAGAGCGGTCTGTATTTAGTTTGTAATATCCTGAAGGAGGGTATAACCATCTGACAACCTTTGGTCTTCTTACTTGTATATGCTTCCGTTTGACTCTCAGAATTTGTAAAGATAGAATATCCCCAAAATTACAATCCTTAACTTTAAGCTTAATCATCACTTCCTGAATCCACCTACATATTTTGAGTATAATTGAGCTAGCATTCATAGAAATTCCATCATATCTTGTGTTGCATCTACCCCCCATAGTTCCCAAGCAATTAAGGAAGGTAAAATACCTTTTATGATCCCCATTTGAGTGGATTTATTTGCATAATGTAACCATGTTCTTTGCTGAATCCAGTAGTTTTTGATTAGGAGCATACATAATTTCACAAGCTGAGAAAAGAATCTCCAAACAGTTTTAGCAATCTCTCCATTAACCAGCAAATGAACTAGAGTTTCAGAATTACCTTGGCTACAACACTGGCATCGGGATGGAAGAGGAATGTATTTTTGGAGTAAGCTATCAACTGGAACAATCTTGGACCAAATCTTCCAACCAAATACTTGAATTTTGGTAGGTATGGCTTTATACCATATCCAATCCATTATATGGCCATATGGGAGTATCTGGATCGCTTGTAAGAAAGAATCTTTTAGTAAGCCAGTTTTCCAAATCTGCTGGTATGTTATGATGTAGCATCCTGTGTCCTTCTTCGACCTTTCCCTAAAAAAAGTAAGGTAAGACGCTCCAACTATTTGGTGCTAGCCTCACAACTCTTCCTAGCTCTTTTCTTCATACGCAAGTTAAGCCCTTTTAAACGTACGCAAGTTCTAAACTACAAAAAATAGCCTTTAGGTAAACTACCTTTGCCCAGAATCAGCTTAGGATCCTTGACTCGAGTTCTTTGATGTAATGAATTGAGTCTCGCTTGAGAGTGATTTCGCATCACTAAAGGCTTTAGTAGTTTAGGAGTTAAAAAGAGAAGGAAGGATCCTAGCGACTAAGACCAGTAGCATAGCAGGCTCTTAAAACAGTACAACTATGATCTTCCTTTCACTAGGATCCTTGCTATTACTTTTCTTCTACTAGACTCCAACACACCCAAGGCTTCTCAAAGCAACCCTCACTCATCGCGCAGTCTCGTGTTGGCTGCACACCTAGGCTACTTTGAGAATGACTTAAAGAGCCCAATTAAAGATAAATACATCGCATAATCCTTCTTTTCTTGCTGCTTAAACGTGGATCAACGTATGGGACAAAAAAAAGGAGTCAGAGTCACAAAAATAAAGACGTATTTGTTGGAATTTTTCAAAACTTATACCTCTTTTGAGCCTTGAACCCATGACCTCTTGGTCATCTATTTTATGTGACTCCTATACTATAGCCTAAAGTTTAGTCCCACATTGTTTATAAATAATAGAGGAACTAAACATATAAGGTAGTACCCATGTGACATGTGTGTAACATGTGACATAGAGAGAGTGTATAGTTGTGTGAGTGTGTGAGAGGATTTTATACTCTATACACACTTGGACCTCTCTCAGGCGGCCCGGTAGGCCGGGCCGGCTCGGGCTCAGACTTGGAATTGGAATTGGGATTGGGATGGGATTGGGCAATTGGCTCTTCTGGCTCTGGAGGCCTTGGGTCCTTTGGGCTTGGGTATCCATAATCTTTTTAACAAAAAATTCATTGGGCTTGGGCTTGGTTTATTCCTTAGTCTTGGTCTTTACTTTGTTCTCTCCACCTCTTGAGGAGACCTAATCCTCAGGGACACGTCCCACACGTTTGAATAAAGAGAGAGCCGTTGGACAAACTCTCTCTATAAAAACAACTCCTCACCACCTTCTAAAATATAACACAGAACACAACTCTTCTCTCTCTCTTGTACGGTTACCTGTGGTGCATACTTCATTCTTACGTAGACTTCCGGATTAACTGAAGTCTACTGTATACGTTACGCTGCTCGTTGTATCCTGGAAAGAGATCAGACCTTCGTTACCTTACCCGAGGTAGGTCGAAATACTCTTTAAAGAGAGTGCGACCCACGCCTCGAGCAATCACAACCTCTCTCTCTTGTTGCAGGCGCTGTACCGGTATTAGTTCTTTCTTGCTACTGCCTGAAACTACAATCCGTTCTTCCTACTACTGCTTGCCTAAAATATAAACTGCGGTGTTACCGGAGTTCACTATCTGTTGCTGTCGTAATAACTAAGTTCTTGTGCTACTGAAACTGCCGTTTGCACTACTGAAACTGCCGTTTGCACTACTGTAGTGACTGCTTCCTGCAAATTAGACTGCCTGTAATACTTGCTATTTACCGGAGCCGGAATCTGCCTGTTTGTTGCTGCTGTTACAACCAGTTCTGATAACTGCTTGTTGTTTGCCGGAATCTGCCTGTTCGAGGTTATTGTTTATCGCTGCTGTTACAACAAGTTACTATTGCCTGTTTAACATTTGAGTTGCTGTTGTCCCTGCCGTTGTTTAACATCTGAGTTGATGTTGTTCATTGCCGAAGTACTTGTTTTACTGCTGCTGAAATACCTTACTTCTATAACATCTTGCTGTTACAACTTCAAGAAGGGAAAGCTATACTTACAGGTTCATAAGACTTAAATTATTTCAAACAATTTTAAAGAGTATTTATTTCCTATAATATGGCTCTTTCCTCAGAAGTGCTGAAGTTTGATTCCAACAAACCCTCTAAGTTTGATGGTCTCAACTTCAAGAGGTGGAAGAACAAAATGTTCTTCTATCTCACACTTAAGGAAGTGGCGTATGTTCTGGAACAAGAATGCTCTGTTGAACCTCCTGTTCCCGTACCTGCGATAGACCCTGACCTGATTACAAACGAATATGACAAATCCTTATAATCAATTTCGAACTAGACTGAGGCTGACTTCAAATGCCGTAATTATATTTTGAACGGTCTAGTAGACGAACTGTACGATTACTATCTACAGTCCGAATCTGCAAAAACCGTTTAGGATGCATTACAGAGGAAGTATGATACGGAAGAGGCAGGCTCTAAAAAGTTTGCCGTAAGCCGATATCTTAAGTTCATTATGGTCGACGATAAGCCAGTAATTTCCCAATCACATGAGTTGCAACGAATTGCACATGAGATCGTGTCCGAAGGGATACCTCTTAATGAACAATTTCAAGTTACCGTGATGATTGACAAATTACCGCCTAATTGGAAAGACTATAAAAATATCCTGCGACACAAGTCAAAGGAACTTACCATAGAGAACTTGATTACTCGTCTTAGGGTTGAAGAAGAATCTAGAAAACAAGACCTGAAAGAGGAAATCCTTTTGGTTCAAGCCAAAGGGAAGTTCCATCTGAAACCTAAAGGGAAACCTTTCAAGGCTAAGAATGGCGGTAATCGGAACAACCGTCTTAACGGTGGTAATCCGAATAACCGTCAGAAAAATGGACACCAGAATCCTAATAAGGGAACGAACCAAAAAGCCCCACCATATAACGAAACAGTTTCTATTGTGTGCTTCAACTGTAACAAGCCTGGACACATATCTAGAAACTGCCGGAACCGAAAACCTGTTGCTCAGGCCAACGTTACCGAAGAGCCCTTAGTGGCTATGATCACAGAGATCAACATGGTCGGTGAAACCGACGGGTGGTGGGCTGATTCGGGCGCTTCTAGGCATGTATGCTATGAACACAATTGGTTCAAGACCTATAAGGAAACTGAAGACCAGAAGGTGCTACTTGGGGATTCCCATTGCACCAAAGTGCTAGGCACTGGAGATGTTGAACTGGTATTTACCTCTGGAAGGACAGTGACTCTGAAGGATGTGATGCACACTCCTGAAATGAGGAAGAATCTTGTTTCTGGCAATCTTCTCAACAAGGCAGGATTTCAGCAAACTATTGGATCAGATCAGTACATTTTGACTAAGGGTGGGATTTTTGTGGGAAAGGGTTTTGCTTGTAATGGAATGTTCAAAATGAGTATTGAAATGAATAAATCTGCTTCTGCTTACTTAATGTCTTCTTTTAATATTTGGCACTCTAGACTGTGTCATGTTAATAAGAAATTAGTACACAATATGAGTAAACTTGGAATGATCCCTAAAGTAGATTTAAATGATTTTAATAAATGTCAATCTTGTAGTCAAGCTAAGATTACTAAAACCTCACATAAAAGTGTTGTAAGGGAATCACAACTTTTGGATTTAGTACACTCGGACATATGCGAAATGGACGGTACATTAACTCAAAATGGTAAAAGATATTTTATAACTTTTATAGATGATCACTCAAACTATACTCAAGTTTATCAGATGCGTCACAAAAGTGATGCTATAGATATGTTTAGGACATATGTAACCGAAGTGAAAAATCAGTTTGATAGACACATTAAAAGATTTCGTAGTGAAAGAGGCACAGAATATGATTCACATGAATTTTAAAACTTGTTTGAATCCTTAGGGATTATACATGAAACAACTGCTCCTTATTCTCCAGAATCTAACGGTAAAGCTGAACGTAAAAATAGAACGTATACTGAGCTAATAGTTGCTATTTTACTTAGTTCTGGATCACCCAAATCTTTATGGGGTGAAGCATTATTATCTGTATCCCATGTTTTAAACCGTATTCCTCATATCACATCTGAATTATCACCTTATGAAATTTGGAGAAAAAGAAAACCTAATGTTAGCTATTTTAAGGTTTGGGGTTGTTTAGCCTATGTTCGTAAACCTGATCCTAAACGGACCAAACTAGCCAGTAGAGCTTTAGAATGCATTTTCATTGGTTATGCTATAAACAGTAAAGCCTATAGGTTTCTTGATATTAAGGATAATATAATAATTGAATCACTAGATGTTGATTTCTATAAGGACAAGTTTCCCTACTTACTGAGGGACAGTGAGAGTAGTAGTGGGGGTTCTCAACCTTCTACGTCTTCGACCCCTAATGTACCTCAAGTAAATGTTCCTAGAGCTGTTGACTTTCATGATACAGACCCAGAACTTCGTAGAGGTAAACGTTTAAAGATTGCAAAAGATTTTGGTAACGATTTTGTTGTAAATACCTTAGAATCGGACCCCAATGCTATTAGAGAAGCGTTAACCTCAGGTGATGCTGATTTGTGGCAAGAGGCCATTGATGATGAAATGGATTCTCTTACTATAAATGAAACTTGGGATTTAGTTAACTTACCTCCTGGTAGTCGTTCTATTTGGTGTAAATGGATATTAAAGAGAAAACTTAAACCAGATGGTACTATAGATAAATATAAGGCAAGACTTGTAGCAAAGGGATATGTGCAAAAAGAAAACATTGATTTCTTCGACACATATTCCCCAGTTACTCGTGTGACTACCATTAGAGTATTATTAGCCGTTGCTGCCGTGCACAATTTGTTAATTCACCAAATGGATGTAAAAACCGCATTTTTAAATGGAGAGCTTGAAGAGGAATTATATATGGATCAGCC
Source organism: Kingdonia uniflora (assembly GCA_014058105.1). NCBI lineage: Eukaryota > Viridiplantae > Streptophyta > Magnoliopsida > Ranunculales > Circaeasteraceae > Kingdonia > Kingdonia uniflora. Next base: position 79,664 of record JACGCM010002358.1, on the reverse strand, counting down.
TGAAGGCTTTGTGGTACCTGGTGAGGAACACAAAGTCTGCAAGCTGAACAAGACCTTATACGGTCTAAAGCAAGCTCCAAAACAGTGGCATGATAAAATCGACCAATTACTTCTTTTAAATGGTTTTAAGATTAACGTTGTTGATAAATGTCTATATTATAAAGTATCTGGTGAAAGTTGTATTATGATATGTCTTTACGTTGACGATCTACTTATTTTTGGTTCTACACTTGACATTATTTTAGAGACCAAAAACATGCTTAACAATAATTTTGATATGAAGGACCTAGGCAAGGCTAGTGTAATTTTAGGCATGAAGATCACACGCACAGACACTGGTATTACTCTTGATCAATCTCATTATATTGAGAAGATCTTAAAGAAGTACAAATATTTTGACCGTAGACATGCGTGTACTCCTTGTGATCCACAAGTTAAACTTTTAAAGAACTTGGGAGAGGCAGTTAGACAGAAAGAATACGTAAGTATTATTGGAAGCCTTCGCTACGCTACGGACTGTACTAGACCCGATATAGCTTATGCTGTAGGGGTTCTATGTAGATTTACGAGTAAACCAAGTTTGGCGCACTGGGGTGCCATTGATAGAGTTATGCGATACCTGAAAAAAAAACCATGAACTTGGGTTTACACTATCAGAAGTTTCCCGCGGTCCTTGATGGATTTAGCGATGCAGATTGGAACTCATTTTTGGATGATTCCAAAGCCACCAGCGGATACGTGTTTAGTATAGCTGGAGGGGCAATTTCTTGGAGATCCAAGAAACAAACGATTTTAGCTCAGTCGATTATAGAGTCTGAGTTAGTAGCACTAGCTGCAGCTAGTGAGGAGGGAAGTTGGTTGAAAGACCTCTTGTCTTATATTCCTTTATGGAGTAGGCCTATACCACCGATACTGATCCACTCAGATAGTACTACTGCGATAGCCAGAGTACAAAACAATTATTATAATGGTAATAAGTTAACGATACGTCGCAAACACAGTACGATGAGAGGTTACCTCACATCTAGTACTGTTACAGTGGATTTTGTAAGATCGGAAAACAACTAGGCAGATCCTTTGACGAAAGGATTGTCTCGTGACAAAGTGTGGAGCACATCCTTAGGGATGGGGCTAAAGCCTGTTATTGAATCACAAGTGGTGGGAACCCATCCTAAATGACTAGAAATCCCAAGAAATAGGTTCAATGGGGAAAACAAATCACTGTGATATAGAATCATGCAAATAAGGAGCTTGTCACTCCAGAGTTCAACTCGCAGTACATAAATGTAAATATGCATGATATCTTGAAGCGAATGTTAGGCTGAGTTCTATATCTCATTTCTTTGAGTGGGGTGTCTAGCTACAAGAACACTATTCATAGATTCACCAAGGTGATTGTGGAAGTGCGGCCGCTTCCTATGAGAAATTAGGCTAACTTCTCTAAAGCCTTCACCTATACTGGGATTAAGAACATGGCCGAAAAGTGCTGGCATTTAGATATTGCACATGGTAGGGTTGTATGTAGTTTTCCTCACTGTATAAAAACGAATAATGAGTTCAAGACTCTGTTCACTTATTATTCTTATACGTTGAAGATTGTCTACTACGTAAAGGTTCAAGTCTAAGGACACCTTCACTTAAGTACAACTCTATAATCGAAACCGTACTCTCGTTTCTCTTTTCATTCATCTATCCTTTTTTGGAAGTTTTTTAAAAGTGGGGGATTGTTGGAATTTTTCAAAACTTATACCTCTTTTGAGCCTTGAACCCATGACCTCTTGGTCATCTATTTTATGTGACTCCTATACTATAGCCTAAAGTTTAGTCCCACATTGTTTATAAATAATAGAGGAACTAAACATATAAGGTAGTACCCATGTGACATGTGTGTAACATGTGACATAGAGAGAGTGTATAGTTGTGTGAGTGTGTGAGAGGATTTTATACTCTATACACACTTGGACCTCTCTCAGGCGGCCCGGTAGGCCGGGCCGGCTCGGGCTCGGACTTGGAATTGGAATTGGGATTGGGATTGGGATTGGGCAATTGGCTCTTCTGGCTCTGGAGGCCTTGGGTCCTTTGGGCTTGGGTATCCATAATCTTTTTAACAAAAAATTCATTGGGCTTGGGCTTGGTTTATTCCTTAGTCTTGGTCACGTCCCACACGTTTGAATAAAGAGAGAGCCGTTAGACAAACTCTCTCTATAAAAACAACTCCTCACCACCTTCTAAAATATAACACAGAACACAACTCTTCTTTCTCTCTTGTACGGTTACCTGTGGTGAATACTTCATTCTTACGTAGACTTCCGGGTTAACTGAAGTCTACTGTATACGTTACGCTGCTCGTTGTATCCTGGAAAGAGATCAGACCTTCGTTACCTTACCCGAGGTAGGTCGAAATACTCTTTAAAGAGAGTGCGACCCACGCCTCGAGCAATCACAACCTCTCTCTCTTGTTGTAGGCGCTGTACCGGTATTAGTTCTTTCTTGCTACTGCCTGAAACTACAATCCGTTCTTCCTACTACTGCTTGCCTGAAATATAAACTGCGGTGTTACCGGAGTTTACTATCTGTTGCTGTCGTAATAACTAAGTTCTTGTGCTACTGAAACTGCCGTCTGCACTACTGTAGTGACTGCTTCCTGCAAATTAGACTGCCTGTAATACTTGCTATTTATCGGAGCCGGAATCTGCCTGTTTGTTGCTGCTGTTACAACCAGTTCTGATACTGTTTGTTGTTTGCCGGAATCTGCCTGTTCGAGGTTGTTGTTTATCGCTGTTGTTACAACAAGTTACTATTGCATGTTTAACATCTGAGTTACTGTTGTTCATTGCCGAAGTACTTGTTTTACTGCTGCTGAAATACCTTACTTCTATAACATCTTGCTGTTACAACTTCAAGAAGGGAAAGCTATACTTACAGGTTTATAAGACTTAAATTATTTCAAACACTTATACCTCTTTTGAGCCTTGAACCCATGACCTCTTGGTCATCTATTTTATGTGACTCCTATACTATAGCCTAAAGTTTAGTCCCACATTGTTTATAAACAATAGAGGAACTAAACATATAAGGTAGTACCCATGTGACATGTGTGTAACATGTGACATAGAGAGAGTGTATAGTTGTGTGAGTGTGTGGGAGGATTTTATACTCTATACACACTTGGACCTCTCTCAGGCGGCCCGGTAGGCCGGGCCGGCTCGGGCTCGGACTTGGAATTGGGATTGGGATTGGGATTGGGATTGGGCAATTGGCTCTTCTGGCTCTGGAGGCCTTGGGTCCTTGGGTCCTTTGGGCTTGGGTATCCATAATCTTTTTAACAAAAAATTCATTGGGCTTGGGCTTGGTTTATTCCTTAGTCTTGGTCTTCACTTTGTTCTTTCCACCTCTTGAGGAGACCTAATCCTCAGGGACACGTCCCACACGTTTGAATAAAGAGAGAGCCGTTGGACAAACTCTCTCTATAAAAACAACTCCTCACCACCTTCTAAAATATAACACAGAACACAACTCTTCTCTCTCTCTTGTACGGTTACCTGTGGTGCATACTTCATTCTTACGTAGACCTCCGGGTTAACTGAAGTCTACTGTATACGTTACGCTGCTCGTTGTATCCTGGAAAGATATCAGACCTTCGTTACCTTACCCGAGGTAGGTCGAAATACTCTTTAAAGAGAGTGCGACCCACGCCTCGAACAATCACAACCTCTCTCTCTTGTTGTAGGCGCTGTACCGGTATTAGTTCTTTCTTGCTACTGCCTGAATCTACAATCCGTTCTTCCTACTACTACTTGCCTGAAATATAAACTGCGGTGTTACCGGAGTTCACTATCTGTTGCTGTCGTAATAACTAAGTTCTTGTGCTACTGAAACTGCCGTCTGCACTACTGTAATGACTGCTTCCTGCAAATTAGACTGCCTGTAATACTTGCTATTTACCGGAGCCGGAATCTGCCTGTTTGTTGCTGCTGTTACAACCAGTTCTGATAACTGCTTGTTGTTTGCCGGAATCTGCCTGTTCGAGGTTGTTGTTTATCGCTGCTGTTACAACAAGTTACTATTGCCTGTTTAACATCTGAGTTGCTGCTGTCCCTGCCGTTGTTTAACATCTGAGTTGCTGTTGTTCATTGCTGAAGTACTTGTTTACTGCTGCTGAAATACCTTACTTCTATAACATCTTGCTGTTACAACTTCAAGAAGGGAAAGCTATACTTACAGGTTCATAAGAGTTAAAAAAAAAGGAGTCAGAGTCACAAAAATAAAGACGTATTTCTTGCTGGAGCTCGGATGGGATGCATCAATCTTTCTTCCTGGATTTTAAAACTATCTTTACTTGTTGTTCCATCGTATTTTCTTCTAACCCCCATAACTCCACACCTCCGGCTACCTCCAAACTACTCCTACTACTATTTAAAGCCCTGCTTTCTAAAAAAACACCCCCACTGTGAAGATAGAGGACACAAAAGCGATACTGGAGACAAAAGCGACCTACATGTGTATATGGATAATCCCCTATTGAAGTATAGAAACTATGAGAAGAAGCGAGAACCAGACCAAGCGTAAGGGCCTAGGCACCGGTTGGTCCATCTTATCCGTAAGTTCTCCCTTCCATCATCCTCGGTAGGAAAAAAGTATAGAAGGTTCGGTTACGCAAGTCCGTCATCTCCTTACGCACAAATAGCAGCCCCAAAGTACACCCAACCATGACTGGGCTTTCACTCGTACGCAAGTCAGCAGAGAGACGCAGTATCTTCTCCAGAGTCAAAGCAAGGGCTTCCTTTCCTAACTACTGTTGGTTGGCGAAGGTTAGCAAAGGTGGAATTAAAAACGGTGAGTGCCCAATGTGAGGATATGTTAGTGTATCCTTCAATGCATGCATCTAGATACAGTTTTCGATGTTTTAGCCTATATACATAACAATATCTATGTACCCCAAATTTTGGGTGCGTGAATCTTTCACAAGGCCGATACTGAGTGCCAACCCATCATTTTTGATGCACCCACTACAACCAATTGATCAGCTTATTATATTTGCATCTGATGGGCTTTGGGAGCATCTTAGCAACCAAGAAGCTGTTGATATTATACAGAATAATCCTCACAATGGAAGTGCGAGGAGGCTTGTAAAAGCTGTACTTGAAGAAGATTGACCGCAGAGTCTGCCGGCATTTTCATGATGACATTACTGTCATCGTTGTATTTCTTGATATAAATCTTGTGAGCAGGGCAAGTTCAGTAAAGGGTCCAACAATATCCGTGAGAGGGGGTGGAGTCAATATACCTGCAAACTCTCTTGCACCTTGTACTATGCCCACAGAACTTGGTAGTACCCGATGAACCCCAAATGTGTTCTATTTGTTGTACTAATATGGACCACTTTGGATATACCTAGTTGGTATCAAATGAAAGGAGATAGAACCTGGGCTTAGATTTTAAGCTAAATGAGAAGGAAAAGATAGCTACCGAAAGAGAAGAGCAGGTTTTTCGAGTTTAGTTCCTAAGCAAAAAGGAGAGGGAAATATAGCTTAGCTTCAAGGTGACAGTTCAGTTATATTTGCTTTTGTTTTTCTTCCTTCTGGGGGTGTATGCTATTGTAAATTATTTGAAACATTTCCCCTGGCAATCAAGAAGTCCTTTTTCTTGTGATAGCTAGATTTTAACATAATAGGGAAAAAAGCAATTCAATTCAGCTCTTGAACGATGAGACTTTAGTACGCCTAGCACGAAGGGCGAGGTCAATGACCAATTCAGATGCTTAGGTGCAGTGCAAAGAGTTCCTCGGATAAAGTAAGTGTACTTGTTCCATTTTTATTTTCTTTTCATATTTTAGCCATATATGGTCTAACTACAGTAACTGTTAGTATTTCATGACATTCTTATCTACGTACCCCAAATTTCTAAAATATTAGCTACCTGTGATTCTGTACATCAAAGCACTGAAAGGCATAAGTTTGAAATGTGCGATGCTTTTCTCATTATAGAAATTGGCACCTGCCAGTAAATATTGTCATGATGTCATAGTGTGTACCAAGCAGCGCCTTCCATGAGATTATCTTAGCAAAACTCTTTGCAGCTTTTCCAGGTCTACCACAATGTTTATCAACCGCTTGCTTATCTCGCAGACTTCTACAGATATTGCATGGTTGGCCTCGACTCTAGGCCTCTTGATCCTTGCAATTGCAGTGAACTTGAAGTCAGGTACATCAATATTTATAATACCAGTAAAAAAACAATATTCAAGGACTTCACACTCGTGTCACGCCTTATTTTATTTCATGCAGATTTTCTATACTGCATAGTAGAGTTCTATTATTGCGCAGAAGCAGCTGCCAAATCTGGTACACTTCGAATACCATCACCATGTACATATTCTGCTATCTTATTGCTCAAATAGATGGCCAACCCAATATCACTAACAGTAGTACTTCATGCTTTAACTGATTATAATTTTAACGCTCTTATCAAGCGACCCATATGGTCCTCTTCACTAGATTACTTGGTAGAATTAAATGTAGAAGCAGTAGCATCTAAACCAATGAGATCCGTAAGCCAGGGGAATACAAATTTCCCCGGCGTGTTAATGGCGAGGGATTGGATTGACCAACTATTGGTTCATTTGAGAGTGACGATATAGCAGAAACTTGTTTTTAGAGATCCCATGGTAATGATGATGGAGCCAAGGGAGCTGAGGCAATTTGCTTCGACCAAAGATACCTTGGCACAATTGAGGGATCATAACATGATTCATCGTCCCCTACATAGAATAGGGTAAATGAGTAATTGGTGGTACCCCTAAAACATTAACTTGAGCATCATTGTTTTGATGCATTGGTACCTTTGGAAGTTGTTCCTCGCACGATTTTTTTCCTTGTGGAAACTCTCACGTAACTGGGGCCGCTAATTTGGTGTTTATTTGTTGGCGTGCTATTCGAAGGTGTGCTTATCTATTAATTTATCTTTCTTTTTTCATCTTGTGTTTGCAAGTTTTCTGCTTTAGGATGTCAAATTTCATTTTTTTTGGGTACTTCTATATTTAGTCCCTTTATTGTTTGCAGTGAACCTCTAACTGATTGTTGCAAGAAGCTAGAAAGCCAAAACTACGACAAAAACAAATTGGCTTGCAATTATGGTATGACTTCTACACACACACATATATATATTAGAAAGTCAACTATATGGGTTCAATGATTTAGTATACTGTCATTTGAGGTGTTGGTGCAAGTTATATTTAGCTAATTTGTTGGGTCTATTTTTCAATTTTATAGTTTCTTGTAGGATTTTATGACTTGCATGGTATATGATATATCTGGAGATAATTATGAGAAAACAAAATCGAAAAGAGAAAACACTGGGTCCAATGAAATTGGTATGTGATGAGGACTATGTACAAGGTGTGTAATGGTCTTATCTGGGTTATAACTGGTCCAACCATACTAATTTAAATAACCCTTTTTGTTATGTAAGCCCTAGGCACAATTATTTGATCCAAAAGAACATCTACTGTATATATATAAGCCTAAGAAGATGTCCAATATAGTTATATAGTGTGTTACTCGTCTGATATAAGTGATTTATATTTTCTTTGTATGTGGGGTTGAAATGTATGAATAAAGCATGGTATAAATGTGAATGGCTTTAAGTACTTAGTTGTGTGGCAGGTATTATTATGTCACTTGTATGTCAAATTTATTGTGGTCTGTTGAGACCTACTGTTCCTCAAATATAAATAATGTAAAGTTTTCGGTGAAGGAAAAAAGGTTGCAAGCATCAAACACTATCAATTAAGAATGCTCAATTAATGTAGATGGGGAAAGAAGCTTAAACTTCTTGTAGTAAATAAATTATGGTTCTTAATACATAAATATTCAATCAAGCTTTATGAGTTCCAATGTTGTTGGGACAACTTGTTATTTGTTTAAAACGTTCTTCTACTATGTACTTACGATCACTTTTTATTCTTTTATAGGCAACAAGAGATTCATCGCTACCTGATGGAGCGAGGGCTAGAAACTATATTATGAAAGATATGTATGGCAGAACAGTTGCTTACAGAAGTATTCAGTTATCTGGGATGGCTCCTGAAAGGTTTTATCGTGTCATAGTAGATGAGGCTATTCGCGATGATGTGCAATTATTTATGGAAGGCCTGTAAGTGACATTTCTTTCGGTGAAATTGTTGTATGTTATAAGAGTCTTACCTGTTTTGAGTAAATGTCATCTTTTTATTTCATTGTTTTTTGAAATAAAGTTTGACATTGATATTAGGCAATAACCATTTAATTTATAATAAAACTTGTTCTTGTTATTAAAATATATTATTTTTTATATTAATTGCTTTTAGTTAATGAAATTTATAACGACTATTGTGGTTATAATCCGATTGATATGATTGTTGTATATTGAAACAAAATGACTGTTAATGTGACAAAAATTGGGACATTTATATTTGAGACATAAAATGACTAATTGCCATTTTTTTAATTGTAATTATTATGACTGATGTTGTGACTGTTATTTGTTATTTATTTTTTATGACCTATAAAACAATTTATAAATGTGTCACTAAATATTTCAAAAATTAGCTATTACGATTATTATTTCTGACGTTTAAGCTAGCGACACATAGAGCAACATATTTTATAGTCGTAAAGAATATGAAATGCGTCGGTTTCTGTGACTAAGAATTGTGTCGTTCTATTGCAGCAAAAAAATGATTGTTAAAGGGGTCATAAATATTAGTAAATACGATGGATACTTCGACCCGCCCCTCAGTCGTTAATTTACGACGCTTTTAAAGTCGATAACATAAAACTACTGCAAAAAGAACGACGCATTTTCCGACTAAAATGAATGTCGCTTTAGTAAAATAACGACTGACCTGCCCCGTCATTTTTTACTCAATTCGGCCTACATGGAAACGACGAAAAGGGATGGTCACTGTGCGATTGATATTGTAGGCGGGGAAGACGAAGACGTTTTGAAAAGTTCTCGATCAAAGTCCCCCGATAGGGTCGCAACCTTGATGAGAGAAATTCACCTGTTTGACGATTTCGATTATCATAAAGTCCAACTAAAGAAAGCCAACACCACCCCAAAACCAATACCCCGAGTTGAACAAATTCACTTTTACGATTGACCGAGTGGAACAAGTCGAGGAGCAGAGTTTTGCCGATTTGTTCGGCAGCGACGACAAACCCACTTCTACGATTGAGAAACTTATAGGTTTTCGGTACAAAGAAGAAGATCGGAGGAGAACGAAAGTAGCGAATCATGGGTTAGTTTCTTTTCATCGCGAGGAACCTTGTAATGACGGGTTTTCCAGAAGGATAACTTCATCAATACTTTTATAAGGAATGTGCAACTGTAAACTTAAGCACACAAGATTTTACGTGGAAACTTAGTAAAACCTGAAGAAAAAAAACCACGACCTCGAGGAGGATTTAGGTACAAAATCTAATAGTTGCTAATTATTACAATTGTTGAACAATAAGAACGTGATAATGTATCTGAATAGTAGAGTTGCGGATCAGATTAACATATTTTATGCTTATATTTATAGTAGATACAGGCAGTTGGAAAAACAAAACAGTTTTGGCGGGTAGTGGGCGAACTTCGCGAATCTCCCTGTACGGCTCTATTTGACCAAACATAATGACTACTTTAGTGGGTCAAGCACTGTGGTCGCAGTTGTGACATCTTCTCGAATGATGGAATATGTTTAACTAAATTCCATTAGCTTCTTCTTATCAAATTTGGAAAATATGCTACTACAATCGCTCCATTCTCGACACAATTACTTATTATTACTTCGAAAAGAATATCAGAATGTGAAATGGTTGTCGAACTCTGTATGTAATCTCCGCTTTGTCATTTCCAAAGTTAAAAATCAAATGAACCTGGTCATTTTATGTTCCCGATGGGAATTAATGGCAGGACGTTCGACTGTGGTATCTGTGAAGGTGAGAGTGATACTATAAATAGATTAGGGAAGGATGGGAAGGTGTTGTTCGGCAGTCTGTGAATGTTAAGGTACTCAGCGATGGTAATGGCGCAGTTTTAGGCTTTGTACAATGGGTTTTTGGGGCGTGTGGATGCCAAGTACTGTGAGTTGAAGGAGTTGTACTTTGGCCCGTTGTCGCTGATGTCTTATTATCTGAAGCCGGTGGAGCCGAGATATGAAGAAATGATAGAATTGGATGCGAAGATTGCTGAAGCTGAGTTCTTCTTCTGGTGCCAGATTCATTTTGTGTTACTGACGGCCTCGGAGCGTATCGATTGTTTTCGTAAATTAGCCGTTGCCATAGTGGAAAATGAAGATGCTTTGGCGGGCAGGGCTACATGTGGTGGCTTTTCTGGGAGCTGTCGTCTCTGTAATCCCCTTGGGTTGTGAGTTGGTGGTGGTTATAGAGGAGGAGGGTGTGGCTATTTTTCCTTTATGGGAGAGTGCGTCACACTATTGATGTAAAGTAACTTGTAGGTCGACTTGCTATGTAATCGAAGTAATGAGTGGCAAATGTAAAATGTAATATTTACCTGTAATCGAAGTAATGACGGCCAGTGAAACGGTCTTGATGTCTTTGCAAATTTTCTATTTCATTCTCATGTGTCTGGCTCTGTAGTTCTAGGGCTCTCCTCCTCTCGTCTCTTTCGACTTGAAGAGCTTGGGCATGGATTCACTGATCTTCAAGCCTCTGGACTCGGTCAAGCTCCATTGGCTTTTGAAGTTTGATCACGACATTTTGTAAATCAACTGCTTTTGGTATAGGGCTGATCTCATGGTTCCTCTGAGTACTGGAGGCACTTTGGATATTCATATTTGTCATTGGCCTGTCTAGGATCACAGGTGGTAAAGAAAAGTATGGTTTTCCCACAGACGACGCCAATTATAATGGTGGGTTTTCCAGAAAGATAACTTCGCCAATACTTTTATAAGGAATGTGCGACTATAAACTTAAGCACACATGATTTTACGTGGAAACTCAATAAAACCTGAGAAAAATCAAGACCTCGAGGATGATTTAGGTATAAAATCTAATAGTTGTTAATTATTACAATTATTGAATAGTAAGGACGTGATAATGTATCTGAATAGTAGAGTTGCGGATCGGATTAACATATTCTCTGCCTATATTTATTGTAAATACAGACAGTTGCAAAAACAAAGCAATTTCCTATTTTAGCGGGAAGTAGGCAAACTTCACAGATCTCCCTGCAACAGCTCTATTTGACCAAGCATAACGGTTACTTTAGTGGGTCGAGCACTGTGGTCGCAGATGTGACATCTTCTCGAATGATTGAATATTTTTTACTAAGTTCCGTTAGCTTCTCCTTATCAAATCTGAGAAATATGCTACTACAAATCTATCACTGGAGAATGAGACTTGCAGAGTTGTGAGGGAAGCATTAGAGGGTATAATTTCGTACAATTGGGTATTTTCCACCCAACACAACAAGCAAGTCCAGCAATTGGGTTGGGCAAACATACCTCAAAAGATCTACTTTTTTATGCCGATCCAAATACAAAATCCAAGAGGGATAAATTTTGTGCAATATGTTAACCCATTTTTGAGCGAGTTCGATAAGTAATCACAGACGGCGATGCATAGTTTTTTTGGGGGATTTTGGATAAGCATGGAAATTTTGGCACAAAATAGTTTAATCTTTTTGTAGGCAGAATCATCGGGTACGGAAATTATCGTGGACAGATTCAGACTCGTATTGTTCTCGGAGCCAAACACGATATTTTTGGCAAAATAATAACTTCTTTATTTACCGGCAAATCAAATGGGTACGGAAAGTATCGTGGAGGGATTGACAATCGTCCCTTTCTCGGAGGTACCTCTTTCGAGTTCAAGTTGTTGTTTTGTTATGTAGCCAGAGTTAATGGGTACATAAAATATCGTGGAAGAATTTGTAGTTGTTGTATGCTCAAGGTTACTATTACTGTCTTCAAAATTCGTGGAAGAATTTTTTCAAAGACGGGGAGAGTTGATAGGTTATTGGGTCGTCTTCACACACGCACATCGATTTGTTTCCACACATTTCACCCGACCACTCTCTATCTTAGTAATTATACTTTATTTTATTTAGTAATTCCTATTAGGAGTCTGATTAGGGTTGTAAATTTTAAATTGTGTATCCTAATTGCTTTCTAATTGTGATGAGCCTCTTTATGCCTATAAAAGGAGAGCTCCTCTAGCTTTATTTTGCTAATGTTAGTTTCAATGAGAGAAAATCTTAGCCTTAGGTAGAGAGATCTAGTTTATTTTCAGTTTTAAATCAATCAAAGTAGTTTGTCTTTTGTTAATCGCTTTCACGTTAGTAGTTTTCAATCACTATAGAAGTTACCTAAAAATGAATTGGACAAAAGAATAACATAAATTAGTTGACAGTGGCTGCTGAAAGAGTTCATTGGAAGATATCAAGACTAAAGATGTTTGGAAAGTTGAAGTTATCGAGTGTACCTCCTAAATGTGATACTGCACAGTTATATGAGCATATCATCTTTCTAACTCAGTACCTTCCTAATATAAGTGAGGTTGCTCGATGTACTTGCAAACATATTTGCAATTGATGTTTATATGTGAATTTGTATGTACTCCTCAACCCCGACTCTCTTATTCTCTATAAAGGAAACATTTCCTCATAGACAATGAAATCGAAAAGTCTAGTGGGTGACGACGGTAAGAACACAATATTTTTCATGGTTTATGTAGCTCTGGATATCACCATATATACCATCAGTATAAAGTAGGATGAAACACTATCATATTGTCATATATATCCGAAAGAAAATTTGCCATCAGAATCTGACAGTGATCCTTGCCCCAACATAAATATATACAACCTTTGATTATGCAAAACTCTTTCATTTATTCCCAAAGCACTTATAAATCTATATACTATCCAAGAAGGGTGTTTTTCAAATAGACAAGTCTGCCATTGTCTCAAAGATAAAAGAGGGGCTGAGATTTGCTGGAAAGAACGAGATCGACGGACAATATTTGTTCAAGTCTTTGGAGTAGGGGTAGTTTCGACAAAACACAAAAAAGGTAGCTAAGTCTCCCAACTAAGCCCGACTCTTCATCTCTCCCAATTCATCTTTCCCAAAGTCGACTCTTTCTTTTGCTCTCTCTCTCTCTAATTGTACCCTACAATTTCATCCCTAATTTTGCTTATAATTCCCCAAATTGGTATTCCCTTTTCAGGCTTTGAAGGTTAGTAAATATCTTCATATTTGATTTCTTTCTCTTGCAATTAAAGGTTTTGTTTATATGATTGAACGAATCTTCGTCAGGAAAAGGGTGCTTAATCAAATGGCTTCATCAGAAAAAGGGATCACACTGTTACTTGAGACTGTAAGAAATTTTGCGCTTCTAATCGTTATATTGCTCATAAACACTAACTTCTTTCAATGTCTAATTGTTAATTATCAATATCATACCCTAGATTATTCATGTATGCGATTCTTTGAATAGTTGTTTCGATAATATCTTAAATTTTTATCTTAATATCTAATTATGAAGTTGAAGGTCATATTAGATTGAGATTTGAGAGAGGTAAGGATTTTTTTCTCTCACTTCTCACATTCGAAGTTTGTGAAACCCTTATTTTTAGGCTGCAAAAAGCTCACAACAATAGTTTGATTATACACAGTTTCTGCTTTAGGCACTTATACACCCTCACCGTCTGAATTAGGCCCATACATAATGATGTCTCTCTATTAGCATTTAGCATTTAGCATTTAGTTGAGTGGGTCTTAAAAATGCATACCAACTCAAGGGAATGTGTAAGTTGTTTCCTTTTCAGGCTTTGAAATTTAATAGTTTAGGGACATTATTTAGACTTCATATTAAGGTGGACCTCAGCTAGAAAGTTAAGATGGACATTATTTAGACTTCATTTGTATTAGCAATGTGTTATGAAGTATTTTCCCCAAATCGATCTCATTTTTTTTAGCATTTTGAAACCCTATATTTCAATTTTGCATTTATTTATGCTTAATTATGCTTTCAATTTGATCGATTTGGTTTAGTTTAAATTGGAATTGTTATTGATTTATTGAATTTCGTGGTGTTTGATTGGCTAGTGAGGTGATCTAGAGAAAAGGTGTTGGGGATTGTAAGGCAGAGAATCGGCTTTGTTTCATTGGTAAAACTAGCTTTCGCTTTGTTTCATTACATTTTGATTTGATGTTTACAGTTAATGTTAAGAATTTAGTTAGGTTTGATTGCGTTGATTGTATTTGTATTGTGTTTAGATTAGTCTGGTAGTGTTCGGAGCGAGAAGTTATGCGCCGTCCGCGAAATAGGTAATCATTAGTTGTTTTAGATTGTGCGGTTTCATTTGTATTAGATTGCACATTCGAAACAAAAGAGGTAATCATGAGTTGTTTTAGATTACACGGCTTCATTTGTATTGGCAATATGTTCTGTTATGAATCACGCTCGAAACATAAAAAAATGTAACGTAACATGTTTTTATAGGTCTGATTAGTATTTAAGTGATTTTACCTAAATGTTCTCCAAATGTTTATGTGAACTTTTGTTTCAGTCAAATGGCTTAAAACGTTATTGTGGGCGGTAGTTGAGATAAAATTCATGATCGTGAAATTTAATAGTTTAGGGACATTATTTAGACTTCATATTAAGGTGGACCTTAACTAGAAAGTTGAGGTAGACATTATTTAGATTTCATTTATATTAGCAATGTGTTATAAAATCACGTTCGAATTTAACATTTTAGATGGATATAAGTTGATAAAAATTAAACCTCAGCAAATCTGCTTTTGCAATGCATGTCTTGAGTGACTCGGTTTTGAAATGAAAATTTACGTAGTAGGCAGAGTGAAATCCAAGTAATCTATAATCCATGTGTATAATAATAGCTTGCATCTACGTGAAGTACTTAATGTCTAATCCATGTGTATAATAATTGCTTATATCTATGTTTTACTTTAACCATCATATATTATATGATCTCAGTACTTCATCGTAGTAGTACTTACTCATTAATCTTAGACATTCAGCACATAGGTGTTTTACTTATGTTTAGTTTTTTTACTCATTAATCTTATACAGTACTCATTCATCTTAGACAGTAAGTTCATAGATGATAAAGTCTTGGTACTTGGTCTTAATAGTACTTACTCATTAATCTTAGACATTAAGTGCAAAGGTGTTTTACTTATGTTTAGTCTATTTACTAATCAATTAGGAGTCACCTAATACCATATCTGCTAATCACACCAATTCCGGCCTCTCTCGACCATCAATTGTACAACGTGTTAGGAGAGAACGCGATAGACAACTAAGGGAACATGCATTGTTTAACCAAGATATACCAAACCATTCATTCGAATCTATTGCCCATAATTTAAATAATGAATTAAATAGAGAAGCTACACAGACTGAAGCGGCCAATCCTCATACTCTTAATAACGTCACAGAAACAGAAATCCCACCACCTTTAGCCCTTAACGATATCACGATCCTAACCTAATGAATCTCGTAAGGAATAATAATTCAGAACTCTCTAATCGATCGATTGCACAACGTGCTAGAAGAAAACGTGAAAGGCAACTAAGGGAAACCGAGGTGTCTACCTTACCGAATCCATTGATCCGCACCAATTCAAGACTCTCTACGCCATCTATTACACAACGTACCATAAGAGAACGCGAAAGGCAATAAAGAGAATATGCGTCTATCGAAGCCCCCATATCTGAGGACGCTGAGAACTTTATAGAAAATGAAGTACCTATCCCAATTAATCCTGCAATTCAGATAGCCTCAAATTTTCCATCCAGTATATTTGAAATTGGCGAGTCGTCATTAGCTATCGCAAACTTGTAAGTAAACATTACTAGTTATTTCTAAAAATTGTAAAACTAATATCGATACCTTTCTAATTACTTTCAATTCTTATTTTTAAATACAACAAAATTCATCATTACGTGGAGGACCATTATAATTTAAGTGATAATGATGAAGCAAAATACGTTAATGTCAATCGAGTTGAAGTCCAATTGGATGATGAAGCAGAATACGTTAATGTCAATCAAGTTGAAGTTCAATTGGGATGTCATATCTTGGGACAAATGGACGTTGTATATATACATTGTTCTGCATTTCATTGGAGGGATGAGCAACTAACATATTCTTCCAACAGCATCCCGCGATTTGGTCAATGTTTTTTACAAGGAAAAATTAAACTCCCAGAACTTGATCCGTTGCCCACTGAATTAAAGGAATTATACGATGGTACTGGTACACATTCAAGGTTATTTCACAAGTACATGCGATAATATAATGCATCTAACGCATTTACGAGTCTTGGGGTTCATATGGGTGATCGAGTTGTTCGCGGAAGATGACCATCTTCTTTTGTAATCCACGGAGAGTTACACCATAGAATAGGTGCATTGACTCCAAATCATCAACAAGATGTATCTTATGCCCAATTATATATCTACAACCCCGGCGCAGCTCTTAATACCCGTCATAAGAGAAACCCACGTTTGAATTGATATGTCCTACAAGTTATTCAAGACACATTGGTCTGAAGAAACCCCTTTTGTGAATTATATCGTCATGCATATGAGGTTTTAGAAGACGCGGCCGGCGAAGATGAGGAATTCAATGTTCCAGCGTACTTACATTACAGTATTTCGACAGATCATCGTAGATACAATATGCCAACAACAGATAAGATTGCATTTATACTGTTAGGAGATGGGTCACAAATAAGTGGAGTGCGATATATTATTGTGTATCGTAAGGAAAATTAGGGGTTGATGCACATAAGTGAGTGCCATCCTGCTTACCTTCCGTTGCATTATGCTATTTTCTTACCAACTGGACAACTTGGTTGGTCAGTCTACCTAAAGCAATGGAATGTTACACGAAATGCATTGTACTCTACTAAAAAACTTACACAATGGGAATACTATTGTTATCGTCTATTCAAACGTACAACGGAATATTCACCAATCTTGCGAGGTTCAAAATTATTCCAACAATTTATTGTAGGCGCATGGGCCTCGACTGAGTAAAGTCGATTGGCATATGTCAGGTTTAACCAAAATGATCTCCGTTCTGACCTATATGGTGGTTTAACTGATATTATGACAGCTGATGTAGATCCTAATCAAGTTGGACAACATGTTGTTTTACCATTTTCACATACAGGTAGTGCAAGGAGTATGCATGAAATTTATCAGGATTCATTGGCAATCACCCATTTCAATAATCATCTGGATATCTTTCTAACAATGACAGCTAATCCAAATTGGCCTGAGATCACAAACACACTCTTACCTAACCAATTAGTATATGATCGATCGGATTTGGTTGCCTGCATTTTTGAGTTAAAGAAAAAAACTTTTCTTAAGGAAGTAAAGAATAATCGTGTTTTTGGAACGTGCGTTGGACACATTTGGATAATTGAGTTTCAAAAGCGTGGATTACCACATATGCGTACATTGTTCATCCTGAGTCGTGAGGATAAAATTCGAACAATATCACAGATTCTCATATCCTAAGCGCTAAAATTCCTGATAAAAATGAACATCCCACTCTCTTTAGAACCGTAATGAAATGTATGATTCATGGACCGTGTGGGCCTGCTAACAAGAACGCTCCGTGTATGAATAGTGGCAAGTGTACAAAGAAATATCCTAGACAATATGTCAAAGAAACAACTATGGGTCCAGATAGTTATCCTGCTTATAGACGACGACCAACACCAAATAAAACGTACATCGTTAAAGGCCAATTAGTTGATAATAGAAATGTTGTACCATATAACCCGTACCTGTCGGAGTTATTTGATTGTCATATCAATGTTGAAATATGTGCGGGCCTTCAATGTGTAAAATACATTCACAAGTATATTTACAAGGGTCATGATCGAGCAACTATGGTCATCGTTTGGAATGAAATATAACAGTATCTCGATTCTTGATATATTGGACCTCCGGAAGGAGCTTGGCGTCTCTTTAGTTTTAAGCTATACCATGAAAAACCTAATGTTTTACGAATGGCTCTGCACTTGCCTGGAATGCACCACGTTGTTTTTAACACGAACGAGACCATGACATCTATTCGTGCACGAGCCGCTAATTAAAAGACATCTCTAACAACCTTCTTTGAATATTGTGCTGAAAATGAAGATGCACGAGCCTTTACATACCAACAATTTCCATAACTTAATGTTTGGCATGCTAATGATGGTAGAAAAATTTGGACAAGAAGAACACAACAAAAATTTGTAATAGGTCGAATATATTATGCAAGCTTAAACTTTGGAGAGAGGTACTACTTACATTTACTCCTAACTGTAGTTAAAGGTCTAACATCTTTCTAATGTCTACAGATGCACAATGGTATTTTGTATGAAACATTCAAAGCAACATGTGCTGTGATGGGACTTTTTGAAGATGATAAAGAATGGGTTGATTGCTTAGAAGAAGCAGCTGTAATGAAAATCGGGTATCAGTTGAGAAGATTGTTTAGTATTATTCTATCGGAATGTAATCCTATACAACCGGAAGAGTTATGGAACAAGTTCTGGGTAAACATATGTGATGACCTAGCTTACAAACTTTGAACCCAGTTTAACATTCAAAATCCGACCGAGGATCATGTTAAAGATTATGGTTTGTATCTATTGGATGAATTGTTATTTGAATCGGGTAAAACTCTACAAGATTTTCCTCCAATGCCACGATCAAAAGAAAATTGGAGTACCATAAATGGGAATTGACTCATTATGGAACAACAACAATTTCAATATGACATACATTTTATAGATGTTGTTGCTAATGTGAGTTACTTAAATTATGCTCAAATGTAAGCTTATAATGTCGTCATCGATTCCATGGCTAATAATAGGGGCCAACTTTTCTTTTTGAATGGAGCAGCCGGTACTGGTAAGACATTTGCTTATAATACTATTGTTGCTACTTTCCGAAGAGAAGGGGATATTGTTATTATGGTGGCCAGCTCAAGGATTGTATCATTACTTCTTGACGGAGGTAGAACTGCACACATTCAAGATTCAAGATTCCAATAAATGTGCTAGATAATACACGGTGTGGATTTACTAAGCAGTCAATTCATGCAGAATTGTTTAGAGAAACCAAACTTATTATATCGGATGAGGTTCTGATGCAACATAAGCATTGCGTTGAGGCAGTGGAGTGCATATTGTGTGACATGCGGGATGATCCTAGACCATTTGGTAGAATTGCAGTTGTTTTAGGAGGAGATTTTCCTCAGATACTACCAGTTCTATCCAAAGGTGCTCGTGAGAAAATTGTTGCCGCATCGTTAAGGCGATCATCATTGTGGAGACATGTACATGTTTTATCGTTATTTGAAAGCATGAGTTTGGATTATGCAAACTCAGATAACATACGATTCGCAGATTATTTGATGGAGGTAATAATCTTGGTAATTTTTCCCAAATATTTATCACGTATTTAATCCAAAATATAAAATCTTAACTTAACTTTTTTAATTCCAAAATGTAACAGATCGGAAGCAACCCCGAACGAACTATTCAATTACCTTCAACAATTAATAATTGCGCAAGTGTTCATGACTTAATATTTGTTTGCTCAAACTTGAACATTTCTTGCGATAGAGACCAAGGTTTTCTAACTGAGAGGACCATTATATCTGCAAGAAACGACGATGTTAGCTCTATTAATGATGACGATTTAAATATGATTCCGGGAGAAACAATTGTTTATTTAGCAGCAGATTAAATTGCAGAAGATGAGTCTGCAGATCGTACATACAATGACTGTTACCCAAGTGAGTACTTGAATTGTCTCGACCCTCCTAGTTTGCCACCGTTCAGGCTATAACTCAAAGTAGGCTGTCAGATAATGTTACTTCGAAATCTTGCTCCAAAAGATGGATTCTGCAGCGGAACTCACTTAATGGTAGTCAAATGTGGAATACACATTATTGAGGCTAAGATCTTGACGGGTGAACATTCTGGGAATTTGGTATTTATTCCAAGGATTTCTTTAACACCATCAACAACCGAAATGCCTTTTGAAATGACACGGAGACAGTTCCCTTTACGATTAACATATGCAATGACGATTAACAAATCGCAAGGATAGTCGATAAAATATGTGGGGATAGATCTGCGAACAGAGGTATTCTCTCATAGACAACTGAATGTTGCATTGTCGAGATGCACTTCTGCAAACAGAATCACAACACTATTACCTCCAAATGCTTCACGTTGCATGCATGGTGAGTAATTCATCTTACTATGTTTTCTAATTTACATTCGGGCCAATTGCAAATATATCCCAATGACTTGACTCTTATCCTTTACTATCTTCTTTGTTTTTCTTCTTGATATCGACATTTTTTTCTATTAATTTATGATCCACTTGACTTCATATATTTTGCTTAACTCTGCCAGATTAAGTTGAGTTTTCTAGATCTTTTCTTGAATTTTAGAGTTAAGGATAAATGTTTTGTTCACTTATTACCTTTGGATAAACTTTATTCTGAACCACCTGACAATTGTGCATTTGTATTGGGATAGGACAAACGAACTCCCAAGTTTTTTCGGGAGCCCTTGCAGTATGTATTTTTTGTCTCATCATTTCTAGGCCCTTCTACTATTTTCATGCATGACTGAAATTTACTGATGAAAATCATTCTCCTTTTTCATAACAAACTTATTTCTCTTAAGTTTATCAAAACAAGGTCTGATGTTCAGAACTATATATGCTAAACTCTTTGGTGTGAGAATCTATAGTGATAAGTATTGCATGTTCAATTAAGGTCTTTGGTATGAAGATCCATGACTTTATGCTCTACACGACCGAAGATGGGAATACTTCTATGAGTTCCGCTATAGTCGGTGTAGTTTTTTTGAATGTTGTGGTCAATGGCCATCTGCAGACCATGATAGATACCCTGGAATTCATGTATCAAGACTGTGATACTCTGGACGCAGCCTGCACAAACGAAAAGAGCCTTTGTGTGCATGTCCCTTAGAACTGCACTATAGCTTCCCTTATCAGTTACAGATCATATTGTGTTCATTACATACACATTGACACACATTGACATGGGGACACTTCTAAGTACAAGGTATAGGAGTTTTATTTATCCAACTAAGAAGCACAGTGATATATATTATAAATTTACAAGATATCGATATTATATCTTACAGTATATTGGTTGAGATATACATAGTATCAATCTGATTTGGAAATAATTGGCAAATATATTGTTTTGGAGATATCTACTATTGATAACAAAGTTTAGTTATTTGAGTAGTTTGGTAGTAACGTGTGTAACAGGCTTTTTTTTTTATCCAGGGCGGTGAAGCGGATTTAAAGACTGGATCAAAGATGGTCCTTCATACTTTCACAAACAGCGATACCAGTAATGGTGGACTTAAAAGAAGTAAAAGAGAGGAGACTTGGTTCTTTAAATGTTTCTTTAAAAAATAAGCATCAAGCGTTCATTACCAAAGTGGTTTTATGTTTGTTAAGGCAGTAATTAAATGGGTTTTTTTTGTAGACAAATATTTGAAGTATAATAAACAGTCTTAAAATATCCTACTATATATATCATCATACAAGCATACAACGTGTGGTGGATGATTCTTTATAGTGGTTTTTTCTAGCATGACAATCTACAACTGTAGCTTTAAATTGGCATTTGAGCATCAATTATCTTTATTAATTACTGTACACTTTGTTTCTTTTCCATACTCTATAATTCATTTGACTAATGGGCATTCTCAAATGGTACTTGGGGTTTTAATTTATGTCATTAAAAAGTGGTGATGTTGGTGATCCATTATAGAACACAATAATTTATTTCTTCAAATTGTAGTGTCGATGGCATGCGTTTGATAATATGGATAGCGTCGAAGGCGCATCGGTGTATTCGGCCTGTGGTATAGTTCTTCGGCCTTTTGCATCATGATTTTGTGACGTCATTGGGGTACTTGATTTAATTTTTATACTTTATAGATCCTTTTCCATGTGGCTTGCATTGCGACGTATCAACACGTGGGATGAGGGGAGTGTCAAAGGCACGTTGATGAGCAATTATATAGCACCGAAGGCGCGTCGATGTTGTTCATTGTGGCTTGAATCAAAATAGCATTAATGTAAATAAACCATAGACGATGATGATAAACGACCATGTGAGGACGATTCGCATCAAATTCATAGTTTAACTGCAAAAATTCTGAGGGAGGGATAAAATGCAATAACGGAAAAAGAAAAAAGAGTAACCATTACCTGGAGCAATATATCCAAACGTGCCTGCAAGGCCAATCAAATTTGAAGAATCAGCCTTTAGAGCAAACGCAGCAGGGCGTGGGTTTAAGTTGGATTTGCAAACCGACACTCAAACTCGCACTTTGAGTCTCAGAACAGCGTTTTTTCGAGTGCGAGTTTGCTCACGTGGCGCTACAGTAACTCAGCCGAGTGTGAGGAGCTTACACTCAAAAAAATTGAGTTTGGCGGTGTTTAGATTACCGCGTAGTATTCCTTTTACTACCCGGATTTTCCGCGCGGTAAAAGGAATACCACGCGGTAATCTAAATTCCTCTAATCTTAATTATTTTGATCAACACTCTCTGGCTACTTCTTCCCCAAAACCAATTATAGAGTAGAGACCTCTACGCTCTCCCCAAATGGAAAACTCTGACACCAGTAGTAATAACTCTACACCGTCGACCTCATCCTCCTATAACCCACCTTCAACACCATTTGCTCAATACCCATCATCACAATTCACTCCATACCTCTACCAAAACCCATCACAATTTCAACCTCAATTCCAATCACAGACCCCACCTCCGTTTACCATGCCGCATAGGGATCCCAGTTATAGACAATATCAAAGTCTATTTGCACTCTCTCAACTGTAACCTCAGGCGTTTAGCCCGTACTATCAATCCTATTAACTCATTCAACCTTAAGGTTTTCAACCTCCAAATTACTTTCAGAACTACCTATTTCATGGTGAATCTACTAATCACAGTCAAAGTGACGCAAATGCGTCAATACCTGTTGAAGCGGCGGCGCCCCAAAAATAAAAAAAAGGAAGAAAGAAAATAGCACCCACAAAATTAAGACAAGGCGTGCAAGTGCCAGAAGATGCTGAGTTTTTGGACGAGATGGATGATGTTGGAATGCAGTGGACGGAAGAAGACTTTACGTGTCTCGCAAGGGCGTGGGTAACCTCATCTGTCCAGTCATCGGGCCACACAAAGGGTTTCACTTTCTATCAAAATGTCAATATTGCCTTTAACAGAAACCCCAAGTGCTCCACACAGAGATCATGTGGGTCGACCAAATCTTAGTGGTATGCCCTTAATGCGCAATTTGTGGCGTGCAAGGGGATAGTTGCTCAAGAACAATTTAGAAATAACAGCGGGAAAATAGATGAAGATCGGGTACGTTCTAAAATCCTTTTAACTCCATTTAATTTATTTCTCGCGGATATATACGTTATTTATTTGTATTGGGTAATTTTGTGAATTATAGGAAAATGGTGCACACAAAATCTATCAAGGCTTGAATGGTGGCAATGACTTCAAACACCGTGAAGCGTATTAGATTTTGGCTCGAGAACCGCGATGGGCTAACCTAAGGGATGATGGGTTGAACCATGCGGTGAATATACCAAGAAATATAGCCAGGAAAACATCAAACAATTCTTCTCCGGGAAACTCAATCGGATCAAACAATCTATCAGAGGACCTCGACAGCCCACTTATACCTCAATCCGTGGGCCGAAATTCTGACTTAGATGGTTCGTTGTATGAGGGTCGAAGCAGGCCCATCAGCTAAAAACTCTATAGAAAAAACCTTGCAGCACAAAAGGCAATAAATGATGCTGCTGCATCTGGTAGCGGTATCCAAACAATGTTGGATAAACTGCGGTTGGAAAAGAGATAAGCAAAAGAAGAAAAGGAAAGAAGAAGAGCATAAGCAATGCAACACTGGCAAGCCAAAATAGATTTTGAGCAAGCAAAGGAAGATTGCAAAATCATGAAGAAAGACCTCAGTACTCTTTCTGGACATCAATTGCAATACTATCTCCAAAGACAAGCTGAGGTCATGGAACGCCTTGCCAAGAGAGGCGAACCAGGTACTTGAAGTGGTGATGAAATGTAATTTAACTTTATTGCATATAGAAGTTTTTTATCCGAGAATCTAGTTTAATAACCAATAATGTAAACGTTTGAATTATGTACTGCTCGAAATTCTACAGTGTGTTTTTGAAATGTTTATTTATGATAATATTGTGTTAAAACAAATACAAGATCAATATTGCATATCAAAAATATGTTTAATAAACTTGTATGACTAAGAGAAGCATTAAATTACATCAGGAATACGCAGATAATACAAGAAATGGAGTATTAAGTTTGAAGATTTCCCTTTACGGCCCACAAATGCTCGATTAGATCATCCTTTAGATCAAAGTGAAGTTCTCGACTTCGAATCCGGTTCATTTTCAATATAAAAGATTCTATTGTTTTGCGTTCGCGTACAATTGCAACACTGGCAAGCAAAATAGATTTCGAGCAAGCAAAGGAAGATCGCAAAATCATGAAGAAAGACCTGAGTACTTTTTCTGGACATCAATTGCAATACTATCTCCAAAGGAAAGATGAGGTCATGGAACGTCTGGCCAAGAGGAGCGGACCAGGTACTTGAAGTGGTGATGAAATATAATTTAACTTTATTGTATATAAAAGTTTTTTATCCAAGAATGTAGTTTAATAACCAATAATGTAAATGTTTAAATTATGTATTGCTCAAAATTCTATAGTGTGTTTTTGAAATGTTTATTTATGATAATATTACCTTAAAACAAATACAAGATCAATATTGCGTATCAAAAGCATGTTTAATAAACTTGTATGACTAAGAGAAGCATTAAATTACATCAAGAATACGCAGATAATACAAGAAATGGAGTACTAAGTTTGAAGATTTCCTTTTACGGCCCACAAATGCTCGATTAGATCATCCTTTAGATCAAAGTGAAGTTCTCGACTTCGAATCCGGTTCATTTTTAATATAAAAGATTCTATTATTCCGTGTTCGCGTACAATATCGAACCGTTCGCCTTTGATAGTTAAGCGCTCGATCGAATTATAGTCTAAGTATGATGGGAATGCACCTCGTTCCTCTTCTGCAATTATATTGTGCATTATCACGTATGCCTTCATTACATTGCTCAAAACTCAGGGGTCTCACAATTTAACCGGATTTATTACAACATTGAACCGAGATTGTAAAACCCCAAACGCCCGTTCTACATCTTTTTGGCAACTTTCTTGCTGTTGAGCAAAGAATTTTTGTTTCGCTGTAACCGTATTGGATATGGTTTGGACAAGTGTTCCCCATTTAGGGTATATACCATCCGCTAGGTAATACCCCATATCATAAGCCTTTCTGACAATTGTATAATTGCAAGGCGGGGCGATACCATCGGCCAGGTCGGTGAAAAGATATAATTATTTCAGGGCATTGATATCATTGTTAGACCCTGGCAACATAAAAAAGCATGCCAAATCCAAAGGTCCTGTAAATCTACCGCTTTAAGAATCAGTGTCGCCTTGGGGTAATGACCAGTAAATTGACCGTGCCATGCTTTGGGATAATTTTTTTATATCCAATACATGCAATCAAGACTTCCTAACATGCCGGGAAATCTTCAAGACTCTCCAATCGCTTTTAACTTTTCAACGTCGGCCGCGTTTGGTGCTCGAAGATATTCCTCGCCAAAAATTTGTATAACCGCAATACAAAATCTTTTCACACATAACAAGGTTGTGCTTTCTCCTATTCAAATATACTGGTCAAAAAGATCTGCCGCAACACCGTAGCTTAGGAAATGTAGTGTTGAGAGTACCTTTTGGTACGGTAATAATCCCATAGTACCAGCGTTGCTGGGTTTCTAGACAAAGTAATGATCATGTGCAACGACTGCATTAAATAGACGTATAAACATGTCTCTACTCATACGAAAACATCGCCAAAATTCCCATGGCTTATATGTGCAATTCAACTTGAAGTAGTCTCGTATAATGTTGTAATACCCCAATTGATGATCTCGCTTCTTTTTCTTATCCTTACGGCCCATTACACTCCCGTCGTAACTTAAAGTTGCATCCTGTACTACTATGTTCATTGTAGCTTAGTGCAGAATGCAAATTGTCATCGCACAATCAAAGATAAGATCGTCAGAGGAGGACGACGACGATAAACCTGGAGGATCGGGTATGGATGAATCGGATGATGAAGAAGACATTTGAGGTTGTGGAGTTGAGAGAATGGTGTAATATCAGATGGTAAATAAGTTTCGAGAGAGAAGTGTAAAAGGGAGAAATGTAAAAGGGGAAGAAGATGTGGGTCTTGAAACAGAGATTTGGCGGTGAAATGAACGCCGCGCGGTGTTTCTTTTACTGCGCGATAAAAGGAACACCGCGTGGTGTTCATTTCACCGCCAAATCTATGTTTCTATTCGACCTCAGTGACAATTTTGTTCGAATAAAATTTGGTTCTATTCGAATAAAACTACTCAGTGCCAAATTGTGCAAAATTGTGGAAATTTATTCAAACAGACAAATAGTCTATTTGAATAGACATTAAAAAAACTCTACCCAAAACCTAAAAACTTCAATTAATTTTAAGATTAAATAGTCATGGCTAATGAACATCACACAAACTCTCCCAAAAACCATTATAACTAAACTACAGCTTGGATTATAAAAAATTAATAAAGGGAAACAGAACAGAAATACGAAAGAATAAATACTAGTAGTTATAGCTGAGCTTCTATATCGTCTACAAAAACATCAAAAACACATATATCTACTCAGAATCATCTCCAGTACCCCGCCCCCTGCGGCTAGTACCGCCTCTTCTGGTTCGCGGACCAGATCCACACTGCCTCGTCCTCGTGTTACCTCTAGGTGGCAGCTGCACCACCCGTACGTCACGCCCCCACCTCAGCTGTAGGTCCTGAACAAGACAAATAAAATTTATAAATATTTTGACAAAATAAATATGACATTAATAAAAAAATAATTAAATTTTTTTTACTTACATGCGCATATAACTGCTCGTCTACACTGTCCAAGTGCCTCCTTAAAGTATCGCTTTTATTAGTCAACTCCTGGAGCCTCTGGGCGTCCCTTACAGAATCTATAAGGACGAGTCGTCGCATACCATAAGTCAGGTGCCACAGCTCCTCTGCACCGTAGGAGGAAGACATGGGTGGTGGGCCTCTCAGCCGGGTGATGGGGAGTATCTCACGTCGCCCTGTCCACTCCATGTGCCACCCCAGGTCTGGCCCCTCCGCTTCGCTAGGCAAACTGAAGTCCTGGGATAATCTATGAACCGACGCTGACGTAACCACCATGGGTGTAATACCAGCTCTGAGTGCAATCGGTCCGAACAGATCTTTATTCCCTATCTTCTGGGAATCTGTCAACATGTGGCCTACCTTCGAAGTTTGTTCAGCCCAGTATGAGGCGTAAGCCTCTCGCTCCTCCCCTACCGCAAACTGCTCACAGTCAAGAAACCTGGCTTGTCTCATCTTCTGTAAAGCAACTGGACTAATATGTGGCGACATGCTAAGCGAAGGATCCAAAGGAATACACGCATCGTCAGCCAACTAACTTCAACATCTATCCCTCAAGTAATATTTACAGTTTCCATTTGGTACTTGAAGTGGCATCCTCTTACGGGATATGAGTTTTGCAGTCAGTACGTCCTCTATCTCAGACACCGCAGATTCTAACCAAGGTTCTCAGGTGATCGTGTCAATAGTGTGGTAGTCAATGTGGTATCTGCATAGAATAAATAGATTGTTTGCCTGGTCATTTGTTTTCCTCTTATTCCCCCTCTCTCATGCTCTGAGATGCGGATAGGCCGAGTACTTAACATCTTCCTTGACAATAAGGTGATCAACCCCACAATATTTGTAGAACCAATACTGCATTTCAGAAATAACATAAAAAATAATAAGAATTTATATTTAAGACGTTTATTGGAACATATTTGATTTGTAAAAGGAAAAAGTGTTAGTGTACCGTAAGAAGTTGGACAAATCTAGTGATGGCACCCCCGGTCATGACTGCAGTATCCAAACCATGGTACAGGGAAGCAAGAATAGCAGAACCCCAGTCATATTGGGCAGCCGAGTCCAAATCGGCCACGACCGCGAGATATCCAAGCAGGACGGTATTGTTGGCCATTTGGAACCACAAATGTCCCATCATGAAGAGGATAAAAGTATGAGCAATAGTAATATCATCCTCCTGATCATCTGCGACGGTCAAGTACATCTTCAAATATGAAATGTTGATGTTCCTACTCTTTATATGGCTGAAATCAATGTTGGGGAGCAATTGCCTCGCATTGGATAAAATAGACCATGTGTCGTCATACGACACTTGTGTCGAATATCGGCCGATTGACAATGATATCAGCATAGTGAAATTGAGAGGAGTGACCCCTATCTCTGCACACAGGAAAAGAAATATGCGTATGGTCGGCCACTAACGCTCTGTAAGTGCCTGAATTAGCCGATTATCTGAATTGCCCAAGCGTATATCCATAAACTGTCCAAAAATATTCACCACGGCATCCCTTACAGGTTGAATTGTGGAAATCTCCTTCCACACTTTGATCACCGTAGTGAATGTGTTGTGTACACGCATCAAATCCTGATTCTGTTCATTGAGGCATTTTGTCAAATACTTGATTTATGGAAAAAACAAATTCACAATTACACTAAAACTTATCGTGAGTTCATTTCCCGTGTAATAGATGTGATTGACTCCGTATGGGAGTTGGGTAATACACCTCCGCGAGATCTTTTCTTGGGTTGGGTTTGGTATAGATTGGTGTTGGACATCTTCAAAATCCACTCGTTTTTTCTTCCTTCCAGACCTCGAGTGAGTTACAAAACAATTTGGATCTCTTGTTCCTCTAAACCCAGACATAGTACTGGGGTGTGGGTTTCCCTCTGGCATATGCATTTTGATTTTGTTGGAATCATAATTTTTTTATCAGGGATTTTAAGAGAGAGCAAGAAGTAAAAGTGTGAGAATAGTCGAGTTGGGAGAGAGTTTTACAAATAGTTGAAGCGGCGGTGTTTGGAACCCCGCGCGGTGTTCCTTTTACCGCGCAGTAAAAGGAACACCGCGCGGTGTTTTAATCTCTTTAAAATAAATAAAAATAAAAATCTACGTCGACGACTCACACTGGCTGCTGGGAGAGGTCGGGTGCGAGTTGTGAGTTTGGTGGGCCGGGGTGTCAGAATTCACACCCGAGCTCACATTCGCTGCTAGAGATGCTCTTAGAAGCCGAGCTTGCCAAAATCTGAAATGCAGGCTCCATAATCTGAACCCAGCAAAATATTATTGCTCGAAATGTCTCGATGAACAACTGGAGGTGAGCAATCATGATGCATATATGTTATAGCACTTGCTACACCCTTGATAATGTTACTTCTCTTAATCCAATCCAACTTTCCAGCTTCTTCAACATTGCTCAAAATCTTATCCAAGCTCCTGTAGCCACCCGAATTTTAAAGGTGTTATTAGAGTAAATTTTATGTATCAAATAGTTGGGATTTTTTGTGTGCTAAGTTGCACTATATTTGTTATATTGAGATGTTTGGATAAGCCTAACTAGTGGTTTATTTCATAATGTTTCTTTAGGTATACAACTGTTGATCTTTATGAGTTAGGCTTTAGTTCTTAATAGGTTAATATTCTAATATTCTTATAGTCTGATGGTAATTTTGGTGAGAGGATCACTTGGGCATTGAAAGTATAAAGAAAATACTTCAGATTGTATTTTAGGTATACAAACTAGATATTATGGGAAGTTGGTATTTGTGATAATCTTGATTAGTTCTGTTTTAGGTCCTTCTATGGACATCGTTTATTCTTGATTCATTTATATTCAACCTGATTAGGCTTACCATTAGGTTAACTCATGAAGACGTAAATGCTTAGAAAGATGTATGTATATGGTGCTCATGTCAGGTGTTTATATCGAGGGTTGGTTATCTTATAGAAATTCATAAAGTAATCTACCCTTAGAGTGATCTGGACTCATTTTGGTATGGCTGATATTATTCTTAAATTATATGAGACAGATTGTTTAGACTAAACTTTACTTTAAGATTGTATAGTTCAGTAAGTAGCTTATCGATACTTGTTTGGTTTGAGGCGATTTCCATATATATATTGATGACATGATATGGCGAATGACATGGGTTGTGAAGCATATAAGTACCTTATATGGTCTACGGGAGAAGTAGTTCTCTAGGTATTTTCCTTGCTAGATATTACATTAGTAATAATAAGAATTCTTGAGACATCGATTATGTCCATTTTGGACAAGACGGCCTAGTGTTGTACATAATACTCATTGTAAGATTTGTATTCTAAGGCGCGAGTGGAGTAAGAGAGTTATTTATCTCAATTGGGCATTAGGAGTGAGTCTTTTATTCTAGAGCAAACTTAGATGATTCTTCGGTATGTCTTTTGTGACAGTTGATCCTAACTTAGATTTACATGATTTAGTAGTCGCGACTTTGATTCGCTTTCATGTTTAAGACCTTCTTTCGATAAAGTCATATTTGTTAGGCGACAGATAGACCATTGGATGTTGGAGCTTTACTTCATTTGATAGAGTCCCCACTTGTTATTAAAGTGAGGGTAGATAGATCACCTGGTTGTAATAGCGGTAGGTCTTTTGATATAGTCTCAGATACTGATTAGGCAGGGGTAGACATATTATTTGATTCTTCTAGGATTCAAACTTCTTCCTTTCCATTCTGTTGGGAAACTTTGAGTTAATGTACACAGTAGGGCTATGTTGTTACGGTCCTTGGGTTCGAATCCCTAAACAAAAGATTTGGTTGTTACTAGTCAGTGTTCCAGGGTTGCAAGCCCCCAAAATTATACCTTAGTTACCTATCGACTTTGATATTCTTTGTGAATACTCTTCGTGGGCATAAATCCCTAAAAGTTGAAAATAAATTAGGCTTTAGACCTGTAGCTTGAAACTCCTTTAACACCCTGATCAGGTACATTACCCGCTAATTTCTGGCTCAATAAAAAAGAATCCGCCAATCCCTGGCTCGACAATAAGGGATACGTTTCTGTTAATTACAGAAGAGTGTAAGAGTGTGGTCCCACTGAATTAAAAGTGACCCTGTGTACTTGACTTCCTAATTCTTTTTCCACATCTACCGTACCTCTTAGGTCGTAGTAGTTAGATCGTAAGGTTAGGCTATCATTGTCATCATATTGGGATTTATAGTTTTACTTAGACCGTCTTCCTTAGAACTCGTAGCTTGGTTGAAATTCTCCTCTACTTTCGTTGGATTCTTCATGTCTTTTTTCTGTGTTTATCATGGTCTATCATGTCTTATGACCTTGGATATTTGTATTTGCTAGGCGTTGCTTGCTGACGCCTTACGCATATATTTTTTCAAGTGAATCGTTGCGGTAGCGATACTAGTAGTTGGAGCAAGCTGGACTTGCATCTTTTGAAGTTCTTGCTATCCTTGTGGTATTATTTATGATTTCTCTTTTTAGATTATTCTTCCGTTGCGTTGTAGATGTATTTACGATTTGTTTTAAATTGTAGTACGTCTTTTGGGGGTTCATCTTCTGGATTCCCGACATTACACCTCAGAATTCACGTTCTTAATAGTTTCTTAAGAAACCAATTTTAGGGGCGTGACAGCTCCCCCTCTCCAAATTCTAAATACTCGTATATTAAAAATGAGTGTCGCGCATGTGAACAAAAGCCAAAGAGCTTTAGAATTGCCCAGTGACGTATTTCAGCCAATACTTGAATCTCATTTATAAATGTTTTTGGATCAACAATTTCATCATATTCTGAAGAATGAAGTTTTTTACGGCCACTACTTGACCTGTTGATAGCTCAGCTTTATAAACATTGCTGTATCCTCCAGTTCCAATACAATGTTTAATGTCAAAGTTCTCTGTTGCTTCAATGATGTCCTCATAAACTAATCTGCCATCAAAATCCCATATGCAGAATGAATTTGTATTGTTTGTCTCTCTTGCTTCTTCATCGATGCTACTTTTTCTTTGGCCTCTTTGAGTGAAAACAACAAAAATAAATGCAAGTAGAAAAAACAAAGTTCCAAAAACAGAAGGTATAACGATAATCAGAAGTTCGAGTCCGCTTTCTTGTTTGATCTTTTCATGGTAGAAGAATCATCACAAGGTTGAAAACCTCTCACAAGACCACATAATCCTTTGTTGTTTTGAAAAGCAGTTACAAACGAGTCTTTGAAGGCCTTACTATTTGGAAGAGGACCCTCATTATAAGAAACATCAACTGCCGTCAAACTAGTCATATTCTTGAAAGAAGATGGAATTAGGCCAGAAAGCATATTGTGTGAAAGATTTAGATTTTGCAAGTTTCTCAAACTTCCGAGTTCTGATGGTATCTCTCCCGTGAGATTGTTATGACTAAGATCAAGCGATATTTGGAGGGAAATGATATTACCAATTTGAGAGGGAATGGAACCGTTAAATGCATTTCTGTTCAAATTCATGGATAGTAGTAGTTCCGAAAAGTTTTCTACCATTTTCGGTATAGGTCCACTCAGATTATTGAATGATATATCAAGATAAGCTAGTTCGGATTGACTTCCTACTTCTGAAGGTGTACACCAGAAAGTTCATTCTGACTCAGGTTGAGGTCTATCAAGAAAATTACTTTCGCAAATTCTTTTGGAATTTCTCCAACTAAACGATTCGAAGAAAGATCAAGTCTTCTTAGTTGGTTTAATTCTCCAAACTCAGATGGATGTGGACCACTAAGGTTATTACCAGATATTCTTAGGCTGGTCAGGTTTTGGCACCTACCCTAATTTGGTGACAGCTCTCCAAACAACTTGTTGTCATTCAAATACACGAGTTTAAGCTCTGGATAAATGCCGAAAGCTTCTGTTATGATCCCAGTGAGTTCATTTCTGTCCATTCGAACTTTTACTAAGCGAGAGCAGTTCCTCAGGCCTTTTGGGATGAAACCTATAAAATGGTTGTTATTCACCGCGAATTGTTCAAGTGATCCTTGGATGCGTAGATTTTGTGGCCAATGGTCAGATAACATGTTGGTATTCCAGTAAGGTCAAGTTTTTCAAGCTCCGGATCATATTCTCAGATAACTGTAGTCCATACAATTTTGTCAGGTTCCCTATTTCTTGAGGAATTGGACCAGACAGTTTGTTACTAAAGAGGTGCAACCATATTAAATTTGACGTGAATACTACGAACGCGGAAGCAAGATTCGTAAGAAAATCACGTTGTATTTGAGAGTTATGAAAATTAAGGTTTCAATTAAACAAGTCAACTTACTTTGAATCAAAATCAACTTAACTTAACTATTAAACAAATAACCTAACTCTCCTTTTATATAACACAATGGGGTCAGAATTAGGAACATTAATTCTAATTGAAATAAAATTCTACTTAAACTGGGAAACTGCTAATAACCTAGGCTGGGCCTCTCCAACAGGCTTTAAGCTAAAACATAAAATATATAAAACATTAAATAACATAGGTCACACGGAGGTAGACGACCTTATGAGTGATGATTCACATCAAACTCTCCGTCTGAGAAGATTTCGTCCACGAAATCAAGGGGGTGGTGCTCCTGATGACTTACGCACGTATGTAGTACATATCCCAATATCTTCTTCTTCTTCCTGCAAAACACACTGAACTTCTTGAAGTCTTCCGCAAAATTTCTCATACCCCGAGACTGTAGCCGAGAGCGGGGGTGCGATGGTGCCACCAACATTCTTACATCGATTGCTATCCAATATTGAAGAAGACATTGAGATCCGCTTCCTGAAATTTGCCAAAAAACCCTCCCAAAACGGATCGACAAACGGGTGATTTTCAGTCGTGCTTTGGCACATTACTGGGCATGTGCACTGCTGGAATACATTTGGTATTTGGTGAAGCATATGCATATCACGTGTTGCTGGAGTTGCCTCCCTTAATTTGCAAGTTGCAACTGCTTGTATGGGATTATTCTTCATCCTTTCTCTTCCGTAATCACAACTCTGTAAATCAATTTCAATCGGGTTTTTGGTAGGAAACCCTAATCCCAATTCTTCCAACCCTAAAACTTATTTCGCCACAAACCGTTCATGGATTGGACCGACACTAACCTTTGTTCTCTCTGGATTGGTGCGACCTCCATTGTCAGAGTTACGAAGACCTCCTGATTGAGTTCCTTCCTGATTGCTTTGACATTGGCTACCACGCCGTGCGGTGTTCCTGTTAATTTGGGGGCTGCCTGGATTGGCTTGCGAGGCGGCTCATACACGTATTTCTTACGTGAAAACCAAGCCGGTTCTGGTGGTCTTGGACTTTGGTTTAAAACCCATACGTGCTGACCACGTGATGTATTCTCTTCTTCTCTCTTGATCCTGAGTTCTTCATCTCTGCCGATCGAAAAATCGCTGACTGTAGTTTTGACCCCGATCCCAATTATAATGAAAACACTAATCGGAGGGTTCCACTGTAATCCGTGGTGAACTCTGGTAATTCCTTTATCGTTAATCCTCGCGATTTCACGAATCGTAACGGAGCCTTTTATCGCGGATTCGATGAAAATTGTGACACCGTTCGGCGTTGGTCTTCGGGTGTGTCGGTGAAGATGGTCGGCGTCTCTTTGCTCGCCGTATCAAACATTGGAGTTTCCGATCTCACGTCGTTATCGACGGAAAGACATACAAATGGATTTTCCGTTTCACCGGTCTGTGCGGTGGTGCTCCAATCTTCGGGATAATCGTCGTAAATAGGCGGTAAAATCGCCGTTGATTGGGGGGTGGGAAAAATGCTCCCATACCCAAAGCCTCGACAAACCCTTCAAGCTTGTCAACTATACCCGTTAGGGTTGCTACACCTTGAGCTAGAGTAGGTTTCTTCGTCGCAGTTCTTCCACGAGACATCTTTGTTTTTGAATACTACGAACGCGGAAGCAAGATTCGTAAGAAAATCACGTTGTATTTGAGAGTTAGGGAAACTAGGGTTTCAACTAAACAAATCAACTTACTTTGAATCAAAATCAACTTAACTTAACTATTAAACATTGTATTTGAGAGTTAGGGAAACTAGGGTTTCAACTAAACAAAAACTTACTTTGAATCAAAATCAACTTAACTTAAGTATTAAACAAATAAAGGGGGTTAGAATTAGGAACTCTAATTCTAATTGAAATAGAATTCTACTTAAACTGGAAAACTGCTAATAAGCTGGCCTCCAACAGGCTTTAAGCTAAAACATAAAATATATCAAACATTAAATAACATAGATCAAAATTGCTCAACTTACCTAATGAAGTGGGGATGGTACCAAAAAGATTATTTGTGTAAAGTCCAAGATGAGCAAGCGACTTCATGTTGCCTATTTTGGGAGGGATATAACAGTTGAGCTGATTGTCCCATAAATACAACACGCTCACCTTGGTTAAGTTACCTATGCTCGAAGGGATGCAACTTGTTAAGAGATTCATCGATAGAACTTGACTTTGCAAAATTAACAAGTTGCAGATATTTGAAGGTATTGATCCAGAAAACTGATTGATATTGAGATACAAAATGGTTAAACTAGTCAAATTGCATAAACTAGGAATTGAATCCGAGAGACTGTTAGTGCTTAGGTCAAGCAGGTCAGGAGATTTCAAGTTTCCTATTTCAGGAGGAAGGGAGCCACTTAGCTGATTATTCCATAATTGCAAATTATCTAGAGTGTAAGGCACAGAACGTGTTAAAAGATTTCCAGACAGAGCTATCTCTTGGAGATTCAACAAGTTACCGATCTTTGAAGGTATGGAACCATTTAGGCGATTCTGGTCAATAAATAGATTTACGAGATTTATTAGTAGGCCAATTTCTGAAGGGATAACACCGGCGAAATTATTGGACAAAAGACTTAAGTATGTAAGCCGAGAAAGGTTGCCAATGTATGTAGGAATGGTTCCAAAGAGTGCATTGAAACTAAGATCTATACTACTGAGGTAAGGAAAGGATGAGAAGTTGAAGTCAAGAAGTGTACCTTGTAAACCCAAACTCGAAGAATCTAATTTGACAACATTTCCCGCACTGTAGCAAGTGATTCCAGACCAACTGCAAGGACTATTTCTTGATGTATTGAAGTGGAAAGAAGAATTGGAAAATGTCAACGAAGGAAGGAAAGATTGAGTATGTTTAAGGGGCCTCTGCTTCCATTTCTCCAAAGCAATAAATGTTAGTATTGGTACACAATAAAACAAGGAAGAGGAGGTAAGTTATTGGAAAGAGAACAACTTCAAATTCAACAGAAATGATCCCATAACTTGGTTTTGGTGAAACTCAATGATTCTTTAACAAAGCTTTAAAGACATCGTAAGGAGTTATTGCTTACTATGAAGTGTGAATACATAATTTCATTCGAGCTTTTAGGGAACATATGTTCATAGTCGACACTGAAACAAAACATTTCAACTATGACACTACATATTATTTTCATGTGAAGGTTTAATCATATGCGGATCTTTAGTGGTTAACATTAATTTTTCGTTGATTGTGAGGCATGGTCTTTCTTGTTTATTATTTCCTAGGACCAAGGTGAAAGCTTCATTCAGCTTTTGAGAACGAAGAAAAAAAAAAAAAATTGTCTGCGTCTACGTATATATTCTTTATATATAGTTGACTATGGCGTTCACTAACTTTTAACAAAAAAAGGTCATTAAGAGTGATACTTTAATGAAAATGATGGATTATAATACAACTTCCGTATAATATGTACAAATTAGAGCTAATAAGAATATTCATAATACGACTGTATAGCATCAAAGGCACCATTGAGACATTTATGCAAACAATAAAGTGAAAAGTGACTATACACAAAGTTAAGGAAAAAAAGACTAATAAAATTATTCAAAGATATGGAAGGATACACTCGTAGTTATCGACCTCATTTCTGAATGGCACCAGCAAAAGAGCCGTTCGATTGTTTTACTATGATGGACAAGATTTGGTAGGAGCAGATTTCCCATGGAAGTCCCCTGAATATGAGTTGGACAAAAGAATTACGTGAGTGAGTTGACATAAAGATCAAGACTAAAGAGGTTTTGAAAGTTGAAGTTATGGAGTGTACCTTCTAAATGAGAATGCTGTACATTTAATATGAAGATACCATCCTCCTAACTCAGTACCTTCCTGATATAAACAAGTAACCAGTACTAGTCAGTTTTTTATTCATCTCTGCTATCGTTTGATATATTCGTCTGTGTGCTTCAAATTACAAAGGGATAAAAAGTGCCTTCAAAATACAAAGGGATTTACAACTAATGGTATTGCCAGATTTTAAACGCAGTTCTGCGATAAGTCGATAATAACTCCCCCACGATTTAGCGACTGAGCTATATGGGCCTTCCTATGGTGGTTACTGTGGAAATATTCTGAATGCGGGTGCACAGTAGCTCTAGGTTTATATTGAATTGCATAATCGTGGTACAAATACGAACTGAGCAAACTTACGGACAACAATATAATTGCAGAATATAACTGAACAGACTCTACATAAGGAAACCTGGCAGAGGTGCAGAGCTACCACAATATCAACTTGTCTTCCAGGTTCCAGCTGTATTGACTTTTAATAATTCCTGAGATACATGTAGCATCATTGGCCGAGAACCAATGCTCACACTTAAAACATGTACTTGCTAGTTTTACAACAGAGACTAGTTCCTCAGAGATATGGACACTAAGAGGCGGAAGACGTTCGTCAAGAATATCTTGAGATTGAACTTCTTGGCCAATTGGCAATGACGAATAGGATAATCCTAAAGATTCCGTTAAAAAGAAGATGAAGTCGCCTGGATGCCTTCCCAATGAAACAAAATTTCTTTTGCCTCTAGAAAAATGTGGCAAATCATATTCAACATCATGAAAACTCGCATGTTCCTCTCAGTCCATATGGTCCAGATAATAACATACGGGAAGAACCTCCAATACCTTCTTCCTCTCCAAAATAAACTCTTCTCAGGCAACACCAAAGAGGGCTCAGCAGGATTCTCGGCATTACCCAGACACGATGACATGTGAGAAGAAAGTACTACCAAACCTGTCTAGCCCATGAACTATGAATACAAGATTTCACTGTAAGTATCTTGTCAAGGGACGCGGTCTAAGTGAAAAAAGTGATTTTCATGTTAATATCATGTTCCCAAACCACATCAACATAAAAAAGACGGCCGTATGAGGCTGCTCCATTTTTCCATCCATCCTTACAGGTGTATTTGCTTAATTCCTCAACCCACACGTGACCACGTCATAACTAGGCGTGTCCGTCAAATGAAGTTGCTCGACTCGATGCACTTGCAAACATATTTGCAATTGATGCTTACATGTGATATTTGCTTGTACTCATCAACCCTGACTCTTCTATTCTCTAGAAAGTAAACATTTCCATTTTCATGGTTTATGCAGCCCTTGATATTACCATATATACCATCTGGTATGAAACACTATCATATTGCTTAAGCCATAGTACTGGGTCTGAAAGAGGATTCACCATCAGATTCAGACTAGGGCTGTACAGAGAAAACGGCGAAACTGCAAAACCGAACCGAACCGACAGTTTTTTGCGGTTTTTAACAGGGCCGGTTCGGTTTACGGTCTGAAAAGTCAGGAACCGAACTACCCCAGTTCGGTTACTAGTTACCCACCCCGGTTAACCGACCAAACCGAACCGGGGGTAAACTAGTAATTAATGATAATAGGTATAAGGTATTTAATGCTTGAGACCTTGAGTCTCTACTCTTCCACTACAACCGAGCCGCTTACCTTCTCTATTCTCTCTCTCAGTCTCTCTCTAGTCTCTACTCTTCCACCACCACAGCTCTTAGTCCTTCTTTCTCCTTCTTCAACTCTTCACTCAACTCGGTTGGCATACTCTCAACAATCCCATCATCAACACTAGAATCAATCCCTTGAAACCCATCTCCTAAATCAAAAACCTCATCTTTCTCTTCATCCCCAAAATTCCATGGCTTAAACCCATCAAATCCATCACCATTCACTTCTGATCGAACAAAAAACTGGGTACTTTCTTCGTCGTCTCGGTGATGTCCGGTACTCTTCAATCAGTCCTCCACCATCACCCTCCACAATCAGTCTCTCTCTAAGAAACCAATCAATCATTGTTAAAGAAGAACTGGAGACGATCTGGTTGCCGTGAAGAGTGGTTGGGATGAGTACGGTTGATATTTATACTTTATAGTTGGTGTAATGAAAAACTGGGGTTGATTTTGTTGATGAGTACGGTTGATATCTTTATAGTGGTTAAGGATGAGTACGATTGAATTTGTTGGTGTAAATACATTCAATAGGTCTTGGGGTTTTGATATTTATACTTTATAGTTTAGGTTTCATGGGCTTGGGTACAAATGTCGGTCGGGCTTGTAATGAAGAACTGTAGGTCTGTTGTAGATGATCGAGGGCTTTTACGTTTAAAATGTGAGGACATTGTTATTTACATGAATTTGTTAGTAAGGATGTGACAATAAGGGATGTGTTGAATGTTCAACAACCAGGATCAATTCAAGGGCTGAAGAACTCACCATTTACATGAATTTGTCTTTCCAACATCAACCTTCATGGTGTTGCAGGACCGGGAAGCCCTCTGTGGAAGTGCTCTGATGTGAGTGGCTGTGCATTTCAGGTCGAGCCGTCGCCATGCTCACTTGCTCAGAATTGACAACCACTGATGAGACTAGCTCGTGTTCTATTCCATATTTTTAACTTTGATTTTGTATTATCCAAATCTGTTTATAGTTGTACTTGTTTTTTTTTAAACCGAATAGAAAACCGAACCAAAACCGGACTAACCGGTTCGGTTTTGGTCCGGTTATTTTTGGGTCCGGTTCGGTTTCGGTTCCTTATTATCAAAAACCGAGGTACACCGGTTCGGTTTGCGGTTTAGGGCCAAAACCGGACGGAACCGGACCGTGTACAGCCCTAATTCAGACAGTGGTCCTCGCCTCAGTATAAATATATATAGCCTTTGATCAAGCAAATCTAAACGCTACAAAGGGGAAATCCCCAAATAGAGCATAACTTTAAAATGCTAAGTGAATAAGACCTGTTTGATAACGAACAAGCACGACATCGTAATATAGTTAGGTAGCTCTTTATGTAAGAAAAGATAGTCCCACATTGGAGACAACAGGAAACTACAGAAAGCCAAATGATATAAAAACCCTTTGTATGAGCTATTGTAAACCTCAATCAGCCACGCAGCTAGCATAGAGCGAACCATTCTTTCGCCTTTTACTAAAGAATACCGTGTGCACGCTGCAATAAGTGGCATAATCCCATTTTTTGAGGGTCGCCCTCTCTATAACAGTGAGAGCCCAAACAATTTGATGTTCTAACATTTGATTCCCTGTAATTGTATATGAGTGGAAATGTGGTGATGATCACAACTTCAAGCTCTAGCACGATAGTAACAAAGAGAGCTCGTATTATTGATATTAAACCATGAGGTTATTGTAAATATCTATGATATTATTGTAGGTTATGAGCACTAAGGCACGCATGCTAGACTGTTATGCTTAAAAAATATTTAGGTATTAAGTGCAGTAGCGGAGCCAGGGAATTAGGTGAGTGGGGGGCAAAGTGATATAAGTAAACAAAGATGGTATAAAGATAAATAGAAACTTCATTTTCAATTCTAATCATACTCTAAGCAACTAGATATGGAGTTATAGTGTGCTTACTTGTATCTTATAGCATCCATTACAAAATTCAATTTTTTTTTAGAGGAATTACAAGTTCATAGCAAACAAATAAGGAGAAGATTTCGGAAATAAACAACAAAATTGAAAAGGAGAGGGAATTAAGGAGAATATTTTGGTAATAAAAAGCCTAAGTTGCAAAGGAGATAAAATAAAGGAGAAAATATTGGATATA
Organism: Kingdonia uniflora; assembly: GCA_014058105.1. Taxonomy (NCBI): domain Eukaryota; kingdom Viridiplantae; phylum Streptophyta; class Magnoliopsida; order Ranunculales; family Circaeasteraceae; genus Kingdonia; species Kingdonia uniflora. Next base: position 38,601 of record JACGCM010002358.1, on the reverse strand, counting down.
ACTTTAGGAAAGATATATTAGGAGAATAAAAAAGAAATAACGTATCAAGTGTTGAAAAATTGGTTTTGGTTATTAATTTTTTATCTAAACAAAATATAAATGATTGTATAATATTGAAAGTATATCTATAATAAAAAAAAAAAAACTCATCCTTTTGCTTTGGTTTCAAACGTCCATTCTACCGACGCGTATGAAGAGGCGTGCTTTGGAAGACCTAAATTATTTCCATGGTACTTTTGTACCATGGAAATGATTTGGGCCGTCCAACCCTAAATTGCCCAATTGGATGGTAGTTTTGAATGGTTTCTATCTCCCTCTCCCTCTGCAAATCAAGCTTCCTTCCGTATCTACCTCTACAAATCAAATCAAACTTCAATTCATTAAACAAAAATGTATTATTAAGTGATTATCAATGTTTTGCAATTTTTATATTTAATTTATAGTTCATTTCTCTCTCTACAGTTGTAGGAATTGAATTGAACTCGGTTGTGTAAATCTCCAATTCATCATAATTATGGCAACATTGGTTAATAATGAGTTGATTCGGGTGATGAAAGCGCTGCTCTAAATTGGTTGATTTGCGAAAATCGTATTGATGTTACTAAAATTTATATGACTGATTTCGATGGTTTTGACATTGGTCTAATTTTCTCAAGAATCTCTCTCTAGGTTGTATTGCTAAAATCTTTTGGGTCACTTGGTTTTGATCGATTAGCTAGCTCTCTCTCTCTCTCTTTACAAAATTATGATGATACAAATCTTGAGGTGCATTGTAGGGAAAATTTTATCTCATAATTTGATGGCAGAGCCAATACTAAATATTAAAATAGTTTCAGTAATGGGCATGGGTAAGCATTGAAAACACTTCCCTTTTTTTGGTTTTCACGGGCCAAACACAACGATAAGTTCAATTGTTTGGTAAATGTGATTTGTGTTGTCATTTGCAGGAATTATTTGATTTAGGTAGCGACGCATTGGAACTTACATTGTACTCCAAATACAAATCATGTTTTGTTCAAGCAGAAAAGATCACGAGGTGACAATAACACTCACATATAACTGTTAGTTTCACATTAGCCTTAATTCTTATGGATGGTTGTCACATGCTACCGCTTTGACCAGTACATATATGATTCTCAGTTCTTAATACATCTCCATAACAACATTTTCACTCAATAAACTAGTACATGTGATATGTTTTAAGCTGTTGCCATTGTTGAACTTATAGCTCACATAGACATTGTACCATGCAGTATGCTTTTTATGAATAAAAAGAAATACCAATAGTTGTGATATATAATGATATGAAATTTGAATAACTTTTAGATCAATTATCGTGATTGAAAGATGATATAAAAGATGGAGGAAATGTGAGTTGGATTATATTACCAAGCAAACTGATATTTATTTATTTTTTGAAAGTCATAGGTCATATATGCCAAATGGATATCATATAGGAATGGAGAAACACATTAAATGTAACAGCATCCCCCACACATGCAGTGGAAAAAATGGTTTGGCATTAACAAGGTAAGCTCCTGATACTACTTCAACTCTTTTATCTCCTTTAAACCATTGAAGATATATTGCTTAACTATTATTGCATCTTGAGAAAGTTCACTATGTTATTTCTAAGTAGAGTACAAGATAATTTTGGTCAAGTCATTTTCTAAATATTATACTCCATTAGTGTTTGTGTTGTGCAATTTTGGGATTTTTAAAACTTAGAAGATGATGGAATATTTGTTTGGTAAAGAGGACAATAAGGTTCCTGTATTTAGTATAGCTTATCTAACATCCTTGCCTTGTTAAATTTTACGCCACACAAAAAGTCGCACTGACAAATTTTTCAACCAATTATATCCATTATAAATTGTTTATTGTATACTACCATTAAAGAAAATTAGGACAGTTTAAGACCGTCACAAAGCAAGGACAGTTAAGGATCGTCACAAATAAACTCAAATGTAACAGACTTTTTCTGTCAAAATTGAATTATAACGGCTCATTTGTGACGGAAATTATAACGGACGAAAACCGTCGTAAATGCCCAGTTATGATGGTTTTTGAGCGTCAAAAATTTGTCTTTTTTATATAGTGTTGATTAGGGTTTAAAAGTTTACATATTGTTATTGCAGAAGTATTAAAGTTGATTTTATTATAATAGTCAATTTGATTAGGGGTTTAAGTCAGAATTAGTTATAATGAATGAACCACAACCTGCAGATCTTTTTTTTCTTCCAGATATACTTCATCATAACAAATTATAACCTCATACCATTGGGCTCTTGGCCCAGCGGTGGTAGTACCTCTCCACCTAGTGAGAGGTCGCGGGTTCGAAGCCTCATGGGGTTGGAACTCAGGGTTGTGATCCCTATAAAAAAACCAGCTTTAAAAAATAAAATAAAAAATAAAAAATAAAATAAAAAATTCTAACCTCATCAGGGGCTTTAGGGATCCAAATACAAGAGAGGATTTGTGGGGTTTTGTAAAAACATGGGAGCTTTAGAGAGACAAGTATTCTTCTGGACATTAAAAATAATTTTTGTTTAGATTTGATTCATATTAGCCTATAAATTTTTGAATATGATAACATTTTTTGTATGCCAGAAATGATACTAGGAGATAATAATAAAAACAATGCAGAAACCCTTAACCATGGGGCTAGGGTTATGCACCAGATCACTAAGTGTTCAATGTTCCCAATGTGATTCCCATTAAGATTGAACAAGTGGTCAGGTGTGCTATGTTACAACTTTTAAATGCCAATGCCAATTATTATTAACTATGATAGATTGAGTACAATTGAGGCTTCGAACATTGAAACCTGATATGTCTTTCAATTTAAAATATTTTATTTCTTTAATGTATCAAAATTAATAATAATGATATGGCAGTATTTAATGATTTATGCAGCCAACCTATTGCCGTGAATTTCTCCGATACAACCAAAATATTAAAAGTTGTGTCAAATGCCCAATAACTTCATAAGCAAAATCTATTTTTGAGGTAGTGATTTCAACCAATTAGTTTTTTTTTTGCCTTTTACTTAGTAAGAAAATGGTGATGATAATAGTACACATTAAACAAATAACGATAAAGTTCCTTCTATATATGCAAATAACACTATCTAAGTGATTAAAAAATTATATACACAACAATTTTTAAACCAGTTCAGTGAGATACATTAGAATATTACAAAACACATACAGAAAATCAAAATACAATCCTTGAGCAAAGTCCACAAAGATAAATACTTGCAAAGTTCGTCAAAACTTCTTCCCATTAATTTCTTTTTATACAAACTGAAACACCAAACTAAAAAATGTCTATCTTCAGGTTCTTCAAAAGAAAGGTAATAGATTTTTGTGTTCTGCATCAACAAATGAGTAAGCATTGTCAAAAATAACAAATACCATTCCCCCAAAATAATTCATGAAAATCAAAATGCATCAACCATTAGGAGATAAACTGGTTTATTCTGTCATTGCCAAAGAGATCTATTTTTTGTTTATAATATAAAATATTACAAGAATGGAGATAATCATTACAAAACTCGATAATACTCAAACACAAAACCATCAGCATATTTTTACATTCAAAATTAAGTAATATATCAAATAATTACACTCAACCCCAACTTTAATCTCAAAAATAATACGTTTGCACGCACTAGCGGGTGCGTAAGTGCTCGTATATTATAAAATTAATCAATAGAAGGGAGTTCAATCAGTGAAGAAAAAATATTTTACATGAGAAACATTAATATCAAATAAGAATTGTTGAAATATAAAACATGAGAGAAATATAGTCAACCTTTTATTGGAAAAATATAGATTATCTGAAATTACTGACTCATAATTAAATCATAAATAGCTTAATTGGCTTAACTTATTTCTAAATATTGAATAATAGTAAAAATAATATTTAGTTTGTGTCCTCATCTTCGCTTATGTTTTATTCCTTATCAATCCTTTTTAATATATGTTTTTTTTGAATTCGTACGAGAGTTGAAGCATGGGGAAACTTAGAATGACACAAATTGGGTACACATATTAATTGGATTCTTGCAGAACACCCCTCATCATAAACATTGATTATTGGAGAACAACATTGTATGGGGTTCACATTTGAAGGGATTGACCACTGTGTAAGTTATTGTTATAATTTAATTAAATTAAATAGCATGTTGTGGTGATCATTTGAGAGAGTTTCAAAATTATATCATTGTAAAGGCACACCAATAAATTGTAACTCGTGTGTTAAGGGAAATGATGACTTTTAATATATTTGGTTTGATCTATAAAATCTTAAAATTTAAAGAATGGATACTATGCTATAAGATTTGATATTATAATTTGATAAACAAAGTTTGATTTGTAAGGTATTGTTTGATTTGTAAGGGTATTGAGTAGAGAGCCAAATAATTTGTCGTACCTTAATTATTTTAATAGAGCCATTAAAACCTACATATTATTCGGTAAAATTGTGTCCACTGTCTTAATCGAAGATAATGGCTTCTAAAAATTCTTCTTGTTCGCTGATCACATATCAAAGGAGGAAGAAATCAATCAAAAACCCTAATAGTTTGATGTTTCACCTCTCTAATGGTCCATCAAATGATGAAGTTCCTGAAATTCAAATCCCCTTGCTTACTTGTATGAGAGTGGTCAATCCCAATCGATAGCGAAATTTATTACATTTTGCCAGCAAGAAAGCCAGCTTGAGCTTAGGTCATTGGGTCTGGTCGATGGGGTGCCTAACTATATTTGTTTTTTTCCTAAGTAAGAGCTTTAAGTCGAGCGCCTATTCCCCGATCGTCTTACGATTCCCTATGCCCCAATTCCATCACTGTCGCGAGATTTAGTGGTGGGTCAATTGGTCACTTTCTTTCCTTTCTGCTAATGACTTAGGGTCAGGCCTACAGGGTACCTAATTAGATTGGCTTGTTGCTAAGCAAGATCCCATCTTTCCTTCTTCCCACTTCTGGCGCTAACTTCACCTCTAACTACCTTTGCTTGATGCCTTTCTTTCCTTTCTGCCAATGACTTAAGGTCAGGCCGACGGGGTGCCTAAATTTTGTTGAAGGCACCTAAATTTTGTTGAAGGTATATTTGAAGTTAGTTTTGGCTATTAATTTTTTATCTAAACAAAATATAAAGTATTGTATAATTCAAGAAGTATATATAGAAACTTAAATGATAATTACATGGGTAATAACACACTAATAAAATTAATCAATAGGGGAGAGTGCATTTTGCAGGTCTTTTTTAAGTGAAACCACCACGATAGTTTCTTCAAGACTTCAACTCAACTCTATATAAACCTTACGGTAGAATACTTTTAGGCTAGATCTTCAAAAACTCTTCCATTGATATCATTCTAAACTCTTGTCTACACTGCTTACAAAATAATTGTCATGTTACCAAGATTTGAAGAGAAGAAATCTCACGTGTAAAAATTGTGATGACTACTACCTGGCAATGCAATGGGTAGATTTCACTAATATTTATAGATTGGAAACCAAAAATTGAGCACTGCAAAGAGCATCATCTTCAGAGAAACAAAGGCTAATGGCCTAATACAATGTGCTTATTAAAATAATCAATAAAATAGGTAGTTATTGACGTCATTAGCATTTTAGCATGCATACAAATATCAAAGAGGAAGTCCTAAGAAGCTACAAACACAACATAGACAATCTCTGATATACATCAAAAGCATACTATTTGAGTCGAGAAAAGCTAATATATGACATGAAAGACGAGTAATCATCTAAACCATATTAAGCCTATCATTTTACATGCGTATAAAAAGATAGATATGAGCCTTATTGGCCTAAACATGGAAGAATAAAATCATTCATCCATCACAGTGAAAACCCAGTACCAAAAGAGATATACTTCTCTATTTAGCGTAAGCAGCAGCATCAATCTCCGCTTCTGCACTCCTGTACAACTCCAGCCTCTTTGAAGGAGCAAATCTACGCTCCATGACTGTAGGATCCTCATTCAACAGTGAAGGCAATTGTTTCGCCTGAAAATGCAATTACGTAACAGTCAGTCAATTTACACATCTTCTGTCAATTCAAAGAGGAAGAAAAATGAAAGAGTGGTAATAGTTACCTCCTTTTTACCCATCCCAGAAAGGAAATGGTCGAGTAGGGAGCGTTAGGCTTCACGGACTTGACAGTAAATAATGGAGTTTGAAATGGAATTTTGGAGGCTCCTGTAGACCATATTGACATAAGCCAAGGCAGCCGATCCTATTGTTTCCGAAAACGAAAGAAGAGAAGCGCCAGAATGGTTAGTACTGAATCAATGGGAACAATGGAAACCTGCCAAGCTAAATGTGATACTAATAATTCAAATCTTATTAGATAAAACCATTTAAGGGAAGTAAAAGTAAGGCGATTCAGCCAAGAAGTGATAGAACAAGACCACAATTCAAATGAAAGTGAGATATCAGTGATACAGTAAACTTTAAGTTATGGCACTATATATTGGTAAAAATGTCCATCAACATAACTATTGAGTAAACAATATTTTTTGGCATAAGTTGTGATATTACAGCCTACTGGTTGATACAATATAAAGGTTAGACACATTAAAGTCATTATGCCAAATAAGAAGAGTCAAGGGTTCATGGGTGAGGAGATTAATGATTAAGTAATCCCACATATGGTTTGAGCATAAAGACTACATGAATAACCCTGATGGGCCTGATCAAGTTACATTATTCAAAAATATTTAACTACTCTCCTGAGATGAGTCGCTGTATCTATCAAAAATTAAATGTGTTAGATTTCCACCTTTCTCAACATCTCGAGGAAGCTTCTTGAAGAAATCGACAGTCAAATAACTACTCCCTACGTCAACCAATTTGAGAGTTGTTTTCTTGCTTTCATCCCTCATTCTACTAGTGCAACTGTAGTGCATATCTAAGCTTTAATTTTTATTTATTTACGCTTTTGCTAGTTTCTTGTTTTGGAGCCTTTGAATACTGAGGAACTTACCACAATTTCACTTATAGCCTTGTTAGATAGAGAGAAAGAGAGGGAGGAAGGGATGAGAGAGAGAGAAAGAGAATGGTTTAACTTGATAAGTAAGATGTATACACTAACCCCTAACAATGATAAAACTTACCTTACTAATAATGTTAAGTTAGCGCTTACATATGGTCACTCAAACCGTACTCTCGAACAAGCCATATATCTTCAAATTGAAACAAACTTGCTTCTAATAGAGCAACCGTATTGCATAAGCTTCAATTTTTATTTATTTATGCTTGACTAGTTTCTTGTTTTGGAGCCTTTAAATACTGAGGAACTTACTGCAGTATCACTTATAGCCTTGCGCACCAACTCCTTCAATATGGCATGAACCTGAAATCATGAAAAGCAAAAAAGACGGGTAAGAGTAATTCCAGGAAAAGTAACAATTCTATGTATACTAACAGTTTGATCCAACACGATTAAATTGAAGGAGTGGAACCTTTGAACTACTACTAAAAGAGATGACATTTTACTAGTAACACGTACCATATTAATAGCTGCCTTCGTAGGACCTCTGATAGTAATTAAAAAAGATTTGATGAGACGATGATATCCTTGTTCAGAAGCTATCAGATGTGGCTAGTAACCATCAGCTTCTGTAATCAACTTCCGTACGTTTTCCATTAAAAGTTGCTTGTCGAATTGTAACTTTTTTAAAGCTGTGGGTAGTTGCTAATCGAATACGCTGTAAATTTTGTCACCACCTGAGCGTCTGTGGACATTGATGGAAGAGGAAATGTGAGATTTTTACTATATAGCATCATCTGCCTAAATTACAAGAAAAAAGGAAGTAAATACTCATCGGAAAAAGCCAGTACTTACATGCCATCAAGATGCTCCTTGTGGCTTGTATATTTGTTCAAAAATATGACTAATCTCCATGACCATGTATAGCTTTCCCTGCATTAGGAAATACCAACTTTTGACATAAGGTCTAAAGAGTAAATATAGGTCAATCCGAAGATAAATTTCAAAATAGTAATGAAAAGAAAAGGCCTCAAATAGGTCTCGGTGTTAGACTCATATTCACGAGAATGTGTGATCATTATAAGACCCCTTCAGGTCTTAAAATATGTCATAAGGAAATAAATTTATAAAAATAAGGCTTACCCAGCATCAGTAACAATAACCTTTCCAAGGCGGCTCAACTCTGATACAAGTTCGACAATGCTTTTATTAATAAGAGATTGGATTCCTGGGATTCGAGACATGATTACAGTTTCCAAGTGCTGCAAAATATATCAAAATAATTAAACCAAAATGAACGTAGGAAATGGAAATGATTGTAAGTGATCTAAAGCAAAGGTAAGGAATCTAATGAACAAATTTTTTAACCTTTTGCATTTTATCAAATCAAAGACCAATAAGAATAAAAAAAAATCTAAACCCCCAAATCCTATAAGCATTCATGCAACAACACCTACAATAAACTCTTAATTAAAACCCTAATAGAAATCTATCAAACTACGCCCAATCAAGATATCCAACCCAAATCAGAGATCAGAGAAAGTCGAGCACAATTACCTGGAGATCACGGAGATGTCATCGCTGGAGACGATCGTTGTTAAAACTCCCAAATCAAACGCCCTAATTATGAAATAGAAAATCGCAGCCGATCTAGAATCAGATCGTTGAGAAAGTGTAGATAAAGATGAAAAGACCAAAGTTCGCCATATGATTTGGTTTTAAAGTTTAAAAGAAATGTTGGTTAACTGAAAGTATACGCTAAATCGGCAGATAATTTGGCAATTTTGAAGTTTGAACTAATTCTAAAATTTCTTGTAGGATCCGACGACTGGGACTTAATTTTAAAGCATAAGAGAGATTCGAGCGGCCTAAATAATCTTTGACTCACGGGAGATGGGTAACGAATGGCTGAGATCGAGAAATGGCTGATGAGTTATTCCTTTAGGTGTATAGATAATTTCTTCTTTATAAAGTTTAGTTTTTAATATTAAAAAAAAACATTTTTTTTATCTTAGTTTTGAGAAATAAGTTGGTTTTCCTCAATGAATTTTTTTTCTTGACTTTCTCACAGACTAAGCACGCAAAACTTGGTTTTGATGGAATAATATCTATTTTCCACAAACCAATACAGATTGCAAGTCAGTAACTTCTACGGTCAGCGATCCGTGAATTATGGTTCACTAGAGGCAGGGAGTAGACTGGAAAGGAGCGAAGGAGGCAGGCAGAGTGTAATAAAGTGAAAAAGGCACAAATAGTGGTAGAGAAATATTCTTGTTACTATAAATAAAATTGAAATTGATACCCTCAATGATGCATCTGAGGGGAAAAAAATTGAAAATATGCATCTGAGGAAATTTAATAAGCAAAGATAATAATACATAAAATGTACAAGGCTATTTATCAAAATAACGTTGATAAACATTACACATTTTTCTATGTGATAGGACTTCCTGGTTCAACAGGGATAAATATAACCGCCCAAACTTTGCTAATTAAATATCCAGGAACATATTTTTCAATCAATCAAAAAAAGAAAGAATACAACATCAATAATAATAATAAAAGTTATTACTGCAGTAACAAAAGGGAAAATAAAAAAAACAAGGATGTCTTTCAATGTTGAAAATTACCTTGCCAATACAAGATCCTTGGAAAATGCAAATATGAAAAGAAAGAATTAAACATAAGCTAGAGAATATTCCGCTAGCTAGATAGAACCAATGATACTATATTTATGAAGCATTACTAACCTTGAAGATGAAGCTTTTTTTGAAACAAGGCTTCACCCCCAGTAGAAAATGGGCGCCCACCAACAATGCTTAACTTTAGCATAGGAAGGTCCAAACGACGATAACCCACATGCTCTTCCCTAAGACTGATCATTTAAAAAGCAGCACAAAGAACTTCCTAAGATGCCAAATGGTAGGAATCCTCTCATGGGATACAATGGACTAACATCATGTACATAAGCTTACCATTCCAGCTGAAGTTGGACAACATCCTTCTTCTTACCATCAAGATAAAAGAAGTTACTCCCTTAGATATACATCAGATAAAGGCTAACAGACATTTTGGCAACTACAGTTGTACATCCATTCATGAAAACTCTCTTAGAATTTAGAAGGAAATATTTTTGCAACTTTAGATCATTTTCTAGCCTTTGTTAGAATAATCATCAAATTCTAAGAATAGAAGCTATATAGTGAAAAAAACTAATGTCAGATGGCAGAGCTATTAATTGGCAATCCAACCATTAGTCTAATTGACTTAGGAGTCAAGTGTTTAAGAATTCCCAAGATATTACATGTTAGTTGCCAAGATATTACATGTTTCCAGGACTTCCTAATATGCTCCCACGACTGTTTTGTTAGCCTTCAAAGATGTGTATAATTGCCAATCAGACTCACAATAATATGACTTTATTAAAATGGAAAAAAAAACTTTATCTTAGGGATACCACATAATCGCCCCTCCTCCAACCTTCACGTAAGCCCTAAGTCCCACTAAATCTATCACATTTTACACGCTCGGTTTTACTTTCTCTATTGCCGCCTCAAAAGCCCTTTCCACCTCTGCCCATTTCCAAGAACGACTAAACAAGGACCCTCTCTCCCTCTCTCATGTTTATAAGTGCCTCAGAGCAGGTGCTACGATTTTCTATACGGCTTTTCTCACTGCGATTTGTTGTTACCTACTGGTGTTCATGATAACTAGTTTCTCCTTATATATCACTACCTAATGGGCTGTTAACATTTAATTCTACTTTTTAGGTCTCTGTATTAGCTTTTTAACTTCTATGTTTGATATGGAAGTGTGATCCGTCTTTGTTTTTTAATTACTATTATTTCGTTGATTTCCAATAGAAGTTTTGAGTATAGCTTAATGTAGATTTTAACCTCTTTTGGATCGCATATCCTTAAGATGGGGCAATATTTTATGATCATTCTTTTTGAGATGGGATCTGGTTGGATATACTCTAATTCTGTCGGTAAAGGAAAGACTACTATGATAGATTTGTTAAGACATTTTTAGTGAGTAGGCTTACAATAAGAATGCAATCCGCATTATTGACGCGAGTTAGATGTTATTACTAGTTGATATGGAAAATGGAACCAACTTGCGTACGGAAAGAAGAGCAGTTTAGAGCTAGAGTCAGAAGAAGGTAGCCTAGGTGGAGTTAAAACCTTTAAAGAGAGGAAGCCGGATTAAAGAAGCCATTAAAAATTCGTTTCACTAGGGACACGACAGAGGTAGCTTTCTAAACCACGTAGTTTAAAAGGATCCTAATCATTGGGGCCGTTTGAGTTGCTAGAGCTCCGGCAAACCTAGGGGTGTGTTTTGGATGGAGTGCTTTTGAAGACTGAAGTTGCTTCCCAAAAAAGGAAGCAACAAGAAAGAATAGCCTACTGAATAGCCTACTCGAGGCAAGCAAGACCAGCAATAAAAATGTACCATATTTTTATTTATTTGTGTGTGTGTGTGTGTGGGAGGGGGGGGGGGGTGTTCCTTAGCTGCCGCTAAAGGCTCAACATTTTTGCACGCTTTACGGGCAGTTGAAATATGTAGCTCCAACACACGGCACGAACGCGATTTGTTCAAAGGTATTACCAGTGTCGCACAGGTTTTTCAAAAGGCATCACTAGCAATAGCTTACGTTTCCTTAATCAAACAACAACTTACGTTTCCACTGACGACCCACTACCTCTCTGTAATCATTCCAAAACCCTAATCTCAACAAAACACACAAAACCTATTAAATCTCTAATAAAAATCAAATCTTTACAAAACCCAAACTTCTCCAACATCTATAACCCACTCTCCGTAATCATTCGAAAACCATAATCTCAACAAAACACACAAAACTTACTAAATATCTAATAAAAATAAAATCTTTACAAAACCCAAACTTAAATCAAAATCATTAATCATACCTTTAATCTCCAATCATGCGAAATCCCTCCAAATCAATCTGCAACCACCAAATACTTCAAATTAGTCATCAAAACCAATACAAAAATCCAAAGTTAAATCAATCAAAATGGGTATTCGAATTCGTTAGTTATGAATCATACATACTTTTAATCGATCACGAAGACCATCGAGTTTATAGAAATCCTCTACGCTTCCTGTGGCATCATCAATTTGTTCACGAGTTGAAGAAGAGAACTAATTCGGTAGATTGACTTTAGAAGATAGAGAGGAACGATTTGAACTGAGGGGAGGGAGTAGTATTGCTTGAGATGAGGGATTGAGAGGAGGGATTCAAACTGAGGGGAGGGAGTAATGTTGATTGAGAGGAGATATTTGAATTGAGGGGAGGGAGTTTAGTTGATTGAGAAAGACTAAAGTTTGCCATATGATTTGGCTTTAAAGCTTAAAACTAATGTTGGTTGACTGAAAATATAGGCTAAATCGGCAGATAATTTAACAGTTTTGAAGTTTGAACTAAGTATGAAATTTCTTGTTGGATTCGACGGCTGTGACTTAATTTTAAAGAATAGTGGAGATCCGAGCGGCCTAAATAATCCTCGACTCACGAGAGATGGGTAACAAATGGCTGAGATCGAGAAATGGCTGATGAGTTATTCTCTTAGGTGTCAAACATTAGATGTTTGACTTTAAACATCCTATTAGAGTAGCAAAGGACTTTTGAAAGTGAACCCTCATTCATTTTTGCGATTTAGTTTGTTAATTACGAGTTCTTAAAACGAAATTAGGTTTTATTAAAACTGCAATTAATTGCTTAACTTAATTTAAGAAATACTCGAGTAAACCTCTATCCTACCATAGCTCCAGGAACACAACATTAACTCCTTTTGTGCGGGTGATAATGGCTTGTATATAGTCATGATCAGCGGTGCATCGGAATCTACGACCAAGTATGCCCGGTTAGACTATGTCGTCGGTAAAGAAATATTGTCACCAGTCACCCTCCTTGGATCCCTCTCGTCTAGGACCATCAGTAAGCAGCCTCAGGCAAAATGCTAGGATTACGCTCCCCATTCACAATGTCGCCTTGCGTAAGTGCTGGGACGATGTAGCCATATACCAAAGGTCACTCGCTCGAGTAGCTAGAACACATAGTGGTAATGTCTATAAAAAACATTGTATTGGTGGTCCTGAAGTTTTCGCCGCATTCATTTTGCTTATTCCAATGCCTTTTCATCGTGAAAGAGAGTGATTTGGGAGTTATTGCTAGCGAGAAGTCTGTGCTAGCATTCTTTTTCGAAGGTGTTCGTTTGACGGCAGCTACTAGGCGTCCTTACCAACTACCCGTAGTCCCCTACTGTTATTGAATCTATTTTTGTTGTCTATAGAATGATAAAGCTAGGAAGTGACATGAGCGGCAAAAGCAACCATCGGCGATAAGCAGAAAACATTTTGGAAAAATCTTTCTATGTCAAAATCCGTGCTCGGAAGTCTAAAGCCTTCATCGTCAAAAGCTAGGACTCGATAACTAGGACCCTGCATCAAAAAGGAAGGTTTAAGCCGATGTTGCAATTCTTTCAATGACAGCTATAGCTTCTGATTGGCCAGAACCTAGTAGCGTCGCAGGTGCATGGGAAAGGGTCGCCTGAAAACTTTTTAGGTAGGCCTACTAACCAAATTCTATGACGGAAATTTTAATAATCCTATTCATTTGTTCTCCTTATGGTTATCTAAGGTGTACGTTCTCCATAGGCTAGGGCCTATGTTGACTTGACTATCTTGTCAAAATAGGTACACTAGTGAAAAAATTAGAATTGATAACATATAACGATTACAGTTGTCACAGAATTATACTCGAGTTGTGCTAGAGATTTATTTACACTTTTGTTCTCCTTAATGCATTGCCTACTTGCATCATCCACTTTATTTCCTTCCATTCCACCAGCAAGATCAACCAAGGTGATTCTGTTAGTTTTTGAGCTACTAAAACAATTTGATAAGGTACCCTGTGACATTTTCAGACAAAAAGATAAAGAAAAAAACATCTTAGTACATATAAAAGTGAGCTACATCACATAATTTGATATCCCTATTTATATAATTAACAATACATATTTCTCAAGCATGTCCATATTTACTGTAGGTTGCAAATTGTAAAAACATTTATAGTACGCATACATGTATTATATATGTTCTTAGAATGAATTTTACTAATAGGCTTCAGTCTCCGTGCTTACAACAAAATCTTACGGTGTATTCCAAAACTTTAAAGTTAAAGTGGAACAAAAATAAAGCTTCACTGATGAATGGTATACCTTGCACCAGGATTCTATAACGCAAGTAAAAATGATATGTGGTCGGGAGCTCTTGGAGTTTATACTTGATGCGCCAACCTTTATATTTGAAAGTCCCAGCATCGCGAACATACATTCATTGGATTGTGTAACATTAACAATTCTAAATGTAAGCATAATATTTGTTCATACCTTAATTAATATTTGTGTTACATCATCATAATTTGTCACATGTTCTTCAGTTAGATTCTCAACATAAGAGTTGTTTTTTGCATCATATCTTATTTGTGAAAACGAAACATAGTCATTTACACATATTTGAACATGACCAACAAAAAAAGCGAAATAGTATCGCAATTCATAATATACCTGAAGGTTTCGTCGAGTGGGGTCAAGTAAATCACCAAATTGTTCATTATATACCTGTAATAAGAAGGTAACAAAGTAGCTCATTATGTAGCTGCAGATATGAATATTGTAGAGGATCATATAGTATTTCCACAGGAGTTTCCTAGAGAGATAGTTTTTATTTGTAAAGAAGTTGCTAGTGCATGTAGATATCCTAGTTTGTAATAGATTGCTTGCACATAAATGAATTCTGGTGGGCGTCTCGCCTAACCCCAACTTCTCATTCAAAATAAATAAATAATAATAACAAAAAAAAAAAAAAACTTTCTAGCAACCACCCAAAATAATTAGAAGAAAAGCTTACTTCTAAAAAAGAGTATCGACATTGGTAATTTATATGTGTTTCTTCTGATTTCTCCTGCTACTGCTCAAGAAAAAGCACAATTGAGTAAAACTAAATCATTAACAAAACCACTCACTCAAAATCTTATATGTATAGCACATTTAACTAAAAGTAAACTAACAAAAAAATTCACTCGCTGAAACTCCAAAAATATCATCTAGAAGATGCGAGGAACAATGCCGTGATTGCTACTCGGAGAATGATCTTCAAGCATTGCGTTAGGTAGACCCCACATTGTATAAGTTTTCCCACTTCCCGTCTAGTGACAATTCAAGAAAATAATAATCAACAAGTAATGATACGTTGGAACTCACACTAAAAACATTAGAATTTTTTTTACATGATTTATGCTCATTTCATTTGTATGCAGAATTTCGGTATGGACTAGTAATGATACGTTGTTTATCTGCGCATTACATGTAGAAAGAGTTGGTATGTTAGTATATGCAGTTTAAGCCTTCTAGGCAATTGTTCAATCGCTTAAAATATCTTACTGTTGAACTTATTTGTGCATAACAAGTCTGGAACAACGATAGTAAAGATCTGATGAAAGTTTAAGAAGAATATATATATGTAGAATTACAACATAAAACGGAAGTGAAGTACCTGATAAGAGGGCCCAAAAGCATGATCCTCTTTTGATTTATTTTTCATCAACTCGTCCTGCTTCACCTCAACTATGTCATCCGGAATCACATCCTTCCTCCTCTTCCCAATCCCCGGCATGTCTACTACATTTTCAACCACTGCACTTCTCTCTCGCAGATACATCATCATGGGATGCGACATCGCAACCATTGATCCATCATAGCTGCCATAATTACTACAACTACTACTCTAAGATGCATGATTCTCATAATGCTCATTGCCCTATACAACTGGTTCAACTATACTCGTCGACATCATAGTTAACCCATCGTAATTACCACTATAACTCTCGCAGTTTACATAAGAGCCAAAGTTCTTACCTTTATAACTTCCCAAACCCCCAGTATCAACATGGCCTTGTTTCACTGAATCGACCCCAATCGAACTCAATATGGGTACATCAGCTTCGACAATCGATCTCCCATCTGACCCCCAATGCAGAAGGAGCAACCCCAAATACTGGAAAAGAAAGAACTGCCAAATGAAATTTCACTCGAAGTCTTCAATTTCTTAAGAGATTTCCTTAAATTAGGGCTGATTGGGAGTATGAATTGAACAAACCTTTTAGGTTTAGGATCAAAGAGGCGATGTTTGTATATTAGATTTCAACAAATTAGGGCTGATTGGGAGTATGAATTGAACAAACCTTTTAGGTTTGGGATAAAAAGGGCGATGTTTGTAGATTGGGGAGATTTGAGAAGAAAGAAGATGAAGATGTAGGGTGATTTGGTAGTCGAAGATTGAGAGCAGGGATTCCAACTCTTGCAAACTCAAGGTTTGGAGAAGAGAGAAGTGATGAACTAGAATTTTGCCTTATGATTTAAATTTAAATCTTAAAACTAACGTTGGTTGACTGAAAATATAGGCTAAATCGGCAGATAATTTGGCAGTTTTGAAGTTTGAAGGAATTCTAAAATTTCTTGTAGGATCCGACGGCCAGGACTTAATTTTAAAGAATAGAATAGATCCGAGCGGCCTAAATAATCCTCGACTCACGAGAGATGGGTAACGAAGGGCTGAGATCGAGAAATGGCTGATGAGCTATTCCTTTAGGTGTATAGATATATTAATCTCTCCACCCCAACCTAGTTGGGTTCCCACCATGGGCCGGACCCAACTCCCAACATTCACTCTTGGGGTATTTCATACCAGAACGACTTGCCACGTTAAAACCTCTGCCTAGCAAAAACCCCGTGGGCAAAAAATTGTGCAATAAAATAGTACGATCCGATGCCCTGTATGGGTTGTGGACACGTATACGTTGCCTCATCAAAACCTTTAATCAGTAAAACCCTCTGGGATAAAATTGCACTATCAGGAAAAAGAGAATAACACGCATGTGTCCA
Source organism: Kingdonia uniflora (assembly GCA_014058105.1). NCBI lineage: Eukaryota > Viridiplantae > Streptophyta > Magnoliopsida > Ranunculales > Circaeasteraceae > Kingdonia > Kingdonia uniflora. Next base: position 21,612 of record JACGCM010002358.1, on the reverse strand, counting down.
TATCACGATGGAACTGCTCCCCCTAATGTCGATCTTCCTGAGATAATAAATCATGTAAACTTCACATGCCGATTTCGTGTACCAATCTCTTGAACGTAGGATGTGGAAGATCCTTCGTGAATAGGTCATCTAAGTTGTCTTCTGAACGGAGTCATCTCATTCAACTTTTGTAACTCGTGTGTGGAAGAATTTAGGTGAAATGTATTTCGTTTTATCGCATTTAATTAATCTGTCTTTGACTTGAATGATGCAAGTTGCGTTGTCTTCAAATAAAGTCGTCGATTTATCTTAAATAGAACTTAAACCGCAACTTCCATTGATGTGATTAATCATGTATCGCAACTAAAATCATTCTCACCCATATTTATGAAGTACAAAAATATCTGCGTAGTTCGAGGATGAAGCAGCCATCGTCTACTTCACCAATCTCCATGGAATTGTCATTTTTATGTACAAAACACATAACCCGACTATGACGGCCTTTATGTGGATCTGACAAGTATCCAGCATCGGCGTATCTTATAATTTCACGTTTGCCATTTTTTGGATATTACAGACCCTAATCTTTCGTACTGATCAAATACCTCAGAATGTGCTTGATCCCATTCCAGTGTCTTTGGGTAGGAACAGAATTATGACGAGCCAAACAGTTTAATGCGAATAAGATATTGGGTTAAGTATACCCTGCTAAGTATAGTTCATTGTGTGTTGTATCCATACTAAAATGTTAGATGATCCTTTCAGGATACGTCGCCTGATCTATGTGTATGCAGCTTACAAGATGTTTGATCTGCAAACTGAGGTAAAACTTGGTCTTCTCAAAATTTTTCATTTTGAATTCATTCCCAAGGTATTTGGCGGCTTTCACAATCTCCCCCGGAGTTCCGATGATATTTAAATCATCTACATACACAACAATGATGGCGAAACAAGTATCTGTTTTCTTAATAAAAGTGCATGGGCAAACATGACTATTTGCAAAATCCCTATTTTTCCAATATTCAGTCAGCCTATTGTACCACATGAGCCCTATCTATTTTAGACTGTACAGTAACTTATCTAATTTTATTATGCAGGCACCCTGTATGTCGGGCTTGGTCACTTTCGGAACCTTAAACCCATTTGGTAGCTTCATGTAGATCTCCACATCTGATTTCCCATATAGATAGGCAGTAACTACATCTATAAGGTACATGTCAAGCTTGTTCTAAACGACTGACTGACCAATCAAGTACCGGAACGTTAAAACGTCTATGACTGGAAAGTAGGTTTTATCGTAATTGATGCCAAGTCTTTGAAAAAATCCCTGAGTAACTAGTTTTGCCTTGTACCTAACAATCTTTTCTAGTTCATTATGTTTATGTATAAATAACCATTTATTACTGACAGGCTTGATAGCATCTTTCCTAGGGACCATTGGTCCAAACACCTTGCATTTAGCTAGCGAGCTAAACTTCGCATTGATCGCAACCTCCCACTCTGGCCAATTTGTACGGCGTCTACATTTGTATATTGTAAGTGGTTCTGGATCATCATCCTTAATAGTGAGCGCATCAACGAAAGTGTTTCGTCGAATTCTAATTCAGAACGATCTCACATGGTGCCATTAGAAACAAAGTTAATTGAGATCTCTCAATTATCATGTACTTGTGCCGCGTCAGGCTTGCTTTCTGATGATTCATGTGGACATGCAGCTACTATAGTCCTGTCAGTGGGAGGTTCCATCTTCGATGAGCCGACAAAACCATTAGTCTTTTCTTTTCATGTACGGTATTTCTTAGTCCTCGGCTCAGCGTCCTTTCTTTTTAGCGGGGTGTCCTCTTGTGACGCGTGGCTTGGATTCATTTATGGGTTACACACCAGTTCCCTGAACATCCAATCGTATATGTGCATTACCTGTAGGTACATGCGCTTTGGTTACCTTTGCAGCATCGTTGAATGCATCCGACAATTTATTAGCGATTTGCTGTAAGTATAGAATCCGCTGTACTTCTTTGTCACCATGGTTGGTTAGGGGATCTAGATGAGACAGAGATGGTATTTTCCAACTAATCATGAAAACTTCCTCAGCATAGACTGTCATATCTCCCTACAATACTGGGAATATGATCTCATCAAAGTTAGAATCCACTACAAGAAAATAGGGCATTGGCCACGGAGGTGCTTTTGCCACTGTTTTGTCAGTGGCAAACTACCACAAATAATTCCGTGGCTATTAGAGTAAAATAGTGGCCAAATAGTAGCTTGCGAAAATAAACTAATGACAAAAGTAGTACTTTAGCAAAACCGTGGGAAAAGAAATTAAAACTGTGGCAAAAAATGTATGCGAATTATTTGAACTCCCGCGGTCCTGCTTTGTTTTCACACTGAAATCTGTTTATACTCTCCACACTCTCTGCTCGAGAAATTTCCAAAACTTTGTTCACCTCTTTCATCGATCTTACTTACACCAATTCTCTTTATCGATTCAAGATTCAGTTCTCCCTCCTTCGCTCTCTCCCCAATCAAAATAAGGTAACGTTTGATCTATCTTACTCTAGATTTCAGAATCGATTTAAGTCCCTATTGAAATATTGATATCTGATTTTGATTGTTTTGTTATATGTAGTAGTTATAGATTCGGTGAAAGTTGGGATAAGGTTGAAGAAGAAGGAATAAATTATCTTAGCGATTTCAAGTTTTTGGGTTCATGGTGATGATTCCTTTCCTCTTCTCTATGTAGGTTTTGATTTGAACCTCTAATTTGCTTGATTTGATCTTTCCTTGAAGTTTTTTTGCAGTTATTTCAACTTTGGTTTTAATCTCTAATTTCTACTTAATTTGTTCTATAGAGGTTATGTGAAAGATTGAGTAATGTCTTGATTCTCTCCCTCTCTCTTTCGGAGAAAAACCCTTTGCTGTACTTCAATCTGATTTCTAACGATAGTGGTTGTTGACTCGGAGGATAATATGCACAATGCTAACGATATGGACTCACTCGATGATGATGAACATAATAGTAGGAATGATTATGACGTTGAAGATGATATTGTGGAGATTTCTTCAAAGCAATAAGTAAATTTTGTCTTTGAGGAATAAAAATCTCGCCTTTAGTTGTTTATTGGTAGTTTTAGCCAAGTGACTTGGGTATTTTTTGTGTTTTTTGCTGAATTATTTGAATTGCAATTAGCAGTACAATGAAGATGATTGTATTTGGGTTTTGGTCTGACAAGTTTTATAGAAATAATTCCAACACTGCTCGAAATATTCCCTATGAAATTTTCGAGTGAGTCACAATCATAGCGAAATATGGGGTTGGATTAAATAGACAAATTCATGACAATGATTTGAACATATCACTCCTGTTTTTACAAATGGCTTTTCCGCTGCCCCAAGCATCACCATTCAATCACCTTTATCGCCTTATTTATATGTAGATTCGGGGGCGTTCTATAAACATTTCTTGGGTGCAAAATTGATAGGGACTAGGCTTATAAAGATCGGAATTGGATAAATATTTGGAATCTTAGTTAAATATACATTTGCAAAGAGGTGTTGTAACTAACCAAGGTTTTTGGAAACTTAGAAAATGCACTACAAGAAAAATGGGCAGTTGCCACTGATGGCTTTTAGTTTTTACCACTGTTTTTTCAGTGACAGACAAGCCACAACTTTTATCGTGGCTAATAATCCTTAGTAGTGGCCAAAAGTGTTGGGGAAAACTAAAATGACGAATATTTTTACTCCCACCTCTGTTTTCCGCTAATCAAATACAAAAATTCAATTTTTCTCTCCTCTTTCTACTCGATCCGTCTTCCTTCACCGATTTTATAAAACAAAAGTTAACCCCCTTCACCTCTTCTCTCCTTCACCGATTTTCTAAATCCATGGTTTCAATTGGGTTTCAAGCATCCAATCTCGGTGACGCAATCAAAGTCATCAATCAAATGGTACAATTTCAAAACCCTATCTTTGTTTCATCTCATAAAGTTGTAATTTGATGTAAAGTATGGTTTTTTATATTTTGTTTGATTTTTTTTTATTGTGTTAAAGTTAGATTGGAGATTATCGCATGAAGTTGTGATGGAAGATTGTAGTGAGGAGGAGAGGTTGTTGGATTTTTGAGAATCTGTGAGGTGCAAAGTGTTTTTGGGATTTACTTCGAATCTCATCTCGTCGGGTGTTCGAGAGACGGTGCGGTATCTCGTGGAGCATAGAATGGTGAGCTATTCAAGCTTTGGTTTATGCTAAAACTAGTAAAACTGAAATGTTATGATGATATCTTGTGCTTTAAATGAAGTCTGATGCAACCAAACCATTACCCAGTATCCGTTTTGTTTGAATTGTGACTTTTCGATGAAAAAATAGAAGAATTTGTCTTAACAGTTGAATTTAACATTGCCCCTTTTATTTAGACTGTATATGATGAAACTACAATACCCATTTTGAGTTAGTTGGAGAAACTCAACTACTATTATTAGGGTTGATATATCTAGAAAGTAGGCTGTAGTTTTATTGTTACTCTATTACAAGTTTTAGATTTTCTTTTTGGTGTACTTCATAGGATATTATTACTAGATAATTGTCGGGCACGGGTAAGCTTTGATAATATTAGAAAAAATTGAGAAGCTTTGGTTCGGATAGAGGCATACTGACTAGAAGTTTCATTTGGTAAACATGAATTCCTGCAAAATGGGTAAGCTTTGTTCGTTCTTTCTTGACTGCAAATTTGGTAAACATGAATTCCAACGTGATTCATTTTGAGAATAAAACTTACAAAAGAAATTATTTAGAATTATTTTGAAAAAACAAAAAACAAAGTTAGGATGTAGTTATTTCCGCAAATAAAACAACACTCCTTGGCTCCTTCGCCAAAAAATTATGAGTGAGCTGCAATAGCTAGCCATTGGATTTGTCAAAGCTCATTCAATACATGAATTTTTATGGCTCAAATTGTTTCTGTACGGCATGAATTCTGGCTGTTTAAGCGTAATTATCTTCATGGAAAATGGGGTCTGTGTAAAACTTTTTTTAACAGGCAAGAGAGGTCCCTCCTCAACAACTGCTTTCGCCACAAGCAATTACAATATGGATATGCGTCACATTCAATTACACTATGGATATGCGTCACACTTCAGTTTATGTATGGGTGGATTATGATGATCAAACGCCTAAAGATCTCATACGGTTAAGGTGCTGAAATTCATGATATTAAACGTTCATAAGTTGGGCAATCATATATTAAAAATATAACTAATGTCTATCATGGAAACATTTATAGAAGTTAGTTGTATGAAGTGACATTTTTTTCTCCTATCATTCTTATAATAATATCAGCAAGTTGTATTATTTTTTTCTCCATACAAACTTAACATTATCTTTAGAGAGTAATTTGTACTCAGATCACACTATCAGAAACCAATCAACTATGGCGGATGCACTTATTTTCGTTTTGGTGGAACAATTGTCCCCCTTCCTCCTTGACAAGCTTAAGAAGGAGACATGTAAAGATGTTCCTAAAGATATGGTATTGAGTGCTCCTAAAGATGTTCAAGAGCTCCATGATATATTTGAAAACATCCGTGATGTTCTCGACGATGCAGAAAAGAGACATGTGAAGAATGTTCTCCTTAATTTGGAGAAAAATGAAATTAAGAAGGTTCCTGAAAGTGCATGGTTAGAGAAGCTGAAGGACGTATCTTATGAAATGAAGGACGTGTTGGACGAATGGAGCACAAAGATCCTGAAATCAGAAATTGCTGCGGATGAAAGTAATGCTCCAGATGGCGTTGATGGTGCTCGCACTGGCAAGAAAAAGGTATGGTCATGTTTTTTTATCTCCTTGCTCTTGTTTCAAAATCATATGATTAAAACACTTTCCAGATATGCCTGTAAATGGCCCATTAAAACTCCTCTTATACAAAAAGGGATAACAGAAAAACATCATTTATACAGTAACACACAATACGCGAACTCTGCGCACTCTATATCAAATATCCATCTCCAACATCACGTTTTCGTGACAAAAACTGAAACCAAAAATAAGTAAACAATTGGATCAGCAAATGCGCTGTCAAAAGCAGCAATTTCCATAAAATTTAATGGCTATTCTAATTAGCTAAACTTGCTATATGTACCCCAAATTGGATAAGTACTACTCTACAACAACAACAAAAAAAAACCCTAAAAGCCTGGCTAAATATAGTAAGTAGTCACCTAATTATTATCTAATTTACTAAATTACATAAAAGTGCACGACCTTATTTTCTTAAGACATTTATTCAGATACAGATTTGAATATTCTCTCATCTAATTTGTGGTTTTAAAATACACGCCCTTTTTTTCATCATTCAAAATTTTCATCCCCCAATTGTTTGGTCAAAGAGGGATCTGATAACATTACACATCTTTATAACATAAGAAAGCATACATGATATGTTAATACTACTATGATAATAGGAGAGCAAGAGATAAACCCAAACCAAATTATTCACTAACATTTTCACCAAAGAACTTACATAGATGCGTTGAGTCAGTTCTTGTTCAAGTTGAGTGAAGTTAACTGGCGCGACAAATGCTTCACAGGCCTATATTTTTGGATATTCATTGTTGCAACTGCATCTGGATCGATTTCCTAACTCATAGGAACTTCTACTTCCCTGAGAATGTGAAAGCAAAAATACCAAGGGGATGATATACACATGAGAGTTAAAAAAATACTAATTGTGTATTGTGAGGACGAAGGATGTCACAAGGACAAAGTCCTTTCATTGTATATTTTTCGTGTCTAGAGGTATTACTTACCCCTCACGTTGTCTGAATTTGCAGCAGTTTATAGTATCAACCGTATAATTTCCGAAGAAAATGTCTAGTCCCTTAATTTGATTTGAAATATCTCGAAAAGGTAATATACCCCAAAACTTCAACACTTGGATACGTGTTGAATTATCTATGAGAATATCTACGCTCCAAAGAAGGTTAAGTGTCGACGTGCCATGAACACTGTACGTTTCTAACAGCTGAGAAGAAGCCCCCTCCAAGATGTTAATCTTTTAAGAAGGAAGACGCCAACGACTTGACAGCTTCATCAAGAGAAAAATCACTTCCTTCCGGGTCTCCATGTTTCTCATATTTGATATTGATTTCCAAAACCCATCTCCAAAGATAACCTGTAAACATCAAACAAAGAAATGAAAACTTTTGTTACAAGAAATGAAAACTATATAAACAAATTTGAATAATAATATGTGGAAACTATTCTCTCAAGGGATGCCAATTAGATCAACATAAGCATACCTTCCACCTTGCTCCTCTAAAAAGAATGGAGTTTGTATTAAGTAAATAATCAAACTGCCCAAGCTCAATTGCAATGTCTATGATTGCATTACATAATCTTTGGTCTTCTTCGGCGTTATAAAAACATCCTCGATTTTTTGCATCAAGAACTAACTTTTTCCACACCGAGCCACTGTTAGTTAATGTCGAACCACTTCCTACAATCCATAGAGAGTACCTGAAATGTTAAAAAAATAAAAATAATAAAGGCTTTATCATATTCACCAGATTGAAGATTGAATATAATTCTACATTTCCGCCCTTGTCAGAGCCACATTAGTTCGTTGGCAATTAGAAAGAAATCCCACTGATCCTCTCCCATTACACCTCACAGTAGAAATAATTATCACATCCTCCTCACCACCTTGGAAACCATCAACAGATCAAACACTCACGAAGAAGTTAGTGTATGCCCCATATTTGTTTCCTATTTTCTCTTTAAGAGCAAAAACCTGAGTTTTATAGGGGGATATGACATCAACACTGATTTTTTGTTTGGTAGCCACAAATGTTGTAAACATTAAGTAAACAACATCTCATTTCAACAGATTAATGGAATACTAGGAACAAATTTCTACAGAGGTGGGATTCGTTTAAACACATATTTTCCCTAGAAAAAACAAACTAATCTTTATGAGACAAATATACCTTCATAGAGGCTAGCAACTATTTCGGATACTACGACGACCTCCACCATATTTTTCAGACTGTGACCATCACCAAATTTTTCCTTCGGTTCGTAGCCCAACTTCTTGATTCAAATAATTAATATCTTTGTCTATGACTTATTTTTTTTGTTATTAATTTGCATATGATATTATCTTTTGAGCTCCCATTTGCTTTCATGCCACTTCTCAAGTTCAGCAGTAGCCAGACAAAATTGGGACCTCACAAGAGCTCAATCTATGTATGTTGGCCTTCTCTCCATTATTTTATCAGATTTTGATAATTTCAAACGAACGTATAAATATGCATTAGTAGAATAGATACCTTTACCATAGTGAAAACTTTTTTCTACAAGTTTTCCCAAAAAAAAGAAAAACACCTGAAAACATTGCTGTCGTTTTCATCACTTTCACTACAAGAAAATTGGGCAGATGCCACGGTAGAAGTTGAGTGTTCTTAATGTTGTAGCCTAGGCTATTTTTTTTGTTCCAAGGCACGAGTCAGGGTGAAATTGGGTTGGTAAGCCATACCTTTCATGTTGCGCACTTATTCATATCCTGGTGATCCTATCTTCTTTGGGTCAGACAAACTTGCAAATTCTTTGGAAGTTTAGATTAATTCTTTGAATATTTCATGTATAAAAGAGGCAATCGTTCTTTGGAAGAGTTTTGTGAGCCTCACTTATCCTTCTCGACTCTAAGAGTGAAAATGGTTTCTAAACTCATGTTGACGTTTTTCTTCTTTCATTTGATCTCCACAGTTGTTTTAGCACTGAATCTTAATAGGCTTCATGGCAATATAAGCATTAATCCCTCCGATATCAAAAGAACATCTCTAGATTTCGGTAACATGAGACATGTTGAGTCGTTGGTTGTATTGTACCCCAATTCAGCACATGACATTGTTGAGTTGGTAAAGATGTCTTATCAGTCTGAGAAGGCGTTCCCGGTTTCCCCTAAAGGGAGTGAACACTCACTTTATGGTCAGTCTCAAGTGGCTGATGGGGTTGTGATAGATATGACTGGGACAAAGGTGAGCCTGCAGAAGAGGAAGGAACCCGTTCAGGGTCCGATGGGTAGTTACATGGACGTATGGGGTGGAGATCTGTGGGTAAATGTGTTGAACTGGACAACGACATACGGGCTGGCACCAAAATCATGGACAAATTACTTGTATGTCATAGTAGGTGGAACCCTCTCTAACGCTGGAGTTGGCGGTCAAAGTTTTATTCATGGCCTTCAAATTAGCAATGTTTATGAACTCGATGTCGTAACAGGTAAGGGTGAGCTCAAAACATGTTCAAAGGAGGAAAACTCTGAGCTGTTTTATGGAGTTCTTGGTGGTTTAGGCCAGTTTGGGATAATAACCAGGGATCGGATAGCCCTTGAGCCAGCTCCAGAAAGTGTGGTTTTGATTCATCTAATATACATAGACTTCTCAAAATTTACTAAGGACATAGAGCATCTCATCTCTTTGCATGAAAAGCCCACGAGTGAGAGGTTCGACTGTGTCCTCAGTTCAGTTTGTTGGAAAATATAATATGATTTGTTTTTTCTTTAAGTTTGAATGGTGCAACTAAGTGGCTTTAGTCCCACATTAGATATGAGGGAATCACAACTCTCCTATATAAGTAAATCAAACACTTACTTTGTTGTAATGTGTGTGAGAGTTGGTGGGTCACACGCGCATGTGCGACATGTGTGGCCCATGTGTGCAAGCTAGCTTGGGTGCATGGGCAACCCATGGGCTTGCTCGACCTAGGAAACCCGCTTATTATTATAAGTCTATGATTGGGTTTGGGGTGTCTCCAACAGACGCACCTTAAGGTGTGACTCTTGGTGAAGAGGCACTAGCTTGAGGTGGCTTGCTCGACCTAGAAAACCCGCTTATTATTATAAGTCTATGATTGGGTTTGGGGTGTCTCCAACAGACACACCTTAAGGTGTGACTCTTGGTGAAGAGGCACTAGCTTGAGGTGGCTTGCTCGACCTAGGAAACCCGCTTATTATTATAAGTCTATGATTGGGTTTGGGGTGTCTCCAACAGACGCACCTTAAGGTGTGACTCTTGGTGAAGAGGCACTAGCTTGAGGTGGCTTGCTCGACCTAGGAAACCCGCTTATTATTATAAGTCTATGATTGGGTTTGGGGTGTCTCCAACAGACGCACCTTAAGGTGTTACTCTTGGTGAAGAGGCACTAGCTTGAGGTGTGACTCTTGGTGAAGAGTCACCTATGCTCTATATAACCCAATTTCGTTTTCATTTATTATAATCAGTTTTTCAGAGTTTCTTGAGTCATTTTCAAGAGATAAAATAGACGCAATCAAGATTCGTTTGGCAGAGAGATAAAAGTGTTTTCTTCTTTCTGCGACTGATCGTTGTATCCCTGCAAAGCTCTGTGGCAGGGGCGAATTTGTCTTAAGGAGATAGTGTGCATGCACTAGACTGGATCATATCCCCATAAGTGTTTTGATCTCTTTCTAATCTCCTTAACTTATTTTTGATTATGCCAATTTTTGAACACAGGCTAACAACACTGTTTTCTTAGATGAAGGAGGTGTAACATATGTTTTGGAAGTCGTAAAATATTTAGACAAATCAACTAAGGACATCATCCGTCAAGTTCAATGGTTTGTCTAATCTCTGTTAGTAGTATTTAATTTGCTCGTAAACTTAAAGTTGATATTGTTGCAGGAAATTCACTACAGAACCAGAAGAAGGGGAGGATTCAGAATCAACTAATGCAGCAGCGACCAATAATAATTTGTTTATGCAGGAAGACAAGATGGCCTCGCGGTTACATTACTCGCTTGATGATCCCTCCTTCGACCGCGATTTCTGCACTGATCTTTTCCATCCCGGGAACACTGCTAAAGAGACACTCATACCGTCTTCTCCTCGACCGCCAATACCACCGCCACCAAAATCTAAGGAATTTGACTCCACCTCATCAAAGTTCCATAATTTTATGCATTTCTCAAGACCCAAATCCCGGATTCTCGACCTCTCCACTTCGGATAAGATTGCTGTTGTTACTTCTAGCGAAACCCCCAGACTGGTGCCTCCGTCTCTGTCAACAGCAGAGTCGTCCGGTGGATCGGCTGCGAGCGCAGAGCAATCGGAGAAAGTTCCCGATGACCGAAAAAGGAAAGCTAGAGAACAGATTGAGGATCAGGAGTTTCTTGATGAGGTTAGTTTCTTCAACTGTCTTTTTCAAACCCCTGATTATTAATTATAAGACTTTATTAGTATTATTTTAGTAGCTACCAGAATTAGTGGCCATTTTTAACAACAATTAGGCCCACTGAACTTAAGGTCATACCAATTTTTAAACAGATCTTGCCTTTTCAGGAAATAAATTTGAGTCCAACAACTCTTTAAATTTACTAAAAATACTAACATCACATCCTCGTTAAATGTCCTACTTAAATAATTGTTAGTGTGTCGGGTTAACAACGACTAAGAATATACTAAACTATATGATAATCTCTTAACATGCACTCTTCAACAAGTCATAGTTGCATTAAGGGTGTATTTGCATCTCAAGATGACCGTTGTTAGTTTCCACTAAAATATTGCTTTGGTTAGAATTGAGTGGGTAAACACACTCTACTTGTTTACCCAACTCGAGACTTTTTGGGAGAAAGCTTTGTTCTTGCTCGTGTTTCTGAGTTAGACAAGGAATATAAATGAGTGGTTCTTATGCTTGTACAGAGATATTAAGAATGAAGTAGTGAGTTCCTCGTGGTATTCAGCCTGCGTGTTTTTTTTCCTTTGGCAATTAAAACCTTGTACAAAAAGAAAGGAAGACCGGGACTTAGGCAAGAAAAGCAACTAGTCTGTGGCCTGCGGGTGTGTCATTAGTGTTAACGACGCTAAAAAAGTATTATGTACATTTCTTTAGTGGATATTTCTTTCCACGTTCTTTTTCGTTGTGCATGATCGTATTTCTTTTCCACGTTCTTTTTCCATCTGACCTGTCAGCTTTTTCCTCTTGTATCTGCCCGGTGTTTGCATCTTTCTTAGCTGTTTATATCAACACGGTGTAATCGTTTCAGTTATTTTTCTTTTCTTGTGAAGTACTGAAGTTAGTAATTTGCCTTGACACGTATTGCAGATAATTTGGTTTTCTTGGATCTTGGGAATATGTTTAATTGTGACTAACATTTATTACTTGATGAGCACTTTTGTCGATTGACTAAAATTTATTACTTGATGCAATGCAGTGTATGCTCAATACGCTCCCATCATTACCAGAAAAAGGAATCAACTGGTCCGATTGCACATAATGCATAAATCTAAAGTTCAGAGAATATTTTTGGATTCCCCTTTTATGTAAGGTAATTTTCATCATCCCTTTATCTTGTATCTTAAAAAAGTATATTACTATTTAAAGTATATCTTGTATCTTAGCTGTTATATTCAGGTCATTAGATTGCTTCTCTTTGGTCCATGTGTGATGATAGTGAGTCTTCCCTATTGTGAGGATAGCTTAAATGCAATTTTATAGTCCTAATTATGCAACAAAACTGCTAAAGATGATGAATCGGCAACAAAACCATTAGAATAATACACAACTTCTCTTTTTTGAGCTTTGTTCTTTCTGGATTACTTTGATAAACATCCACTTCTTGGTTTACCTTGCGGCACTTCACAACACATTGTTTGCTCATCTGACTTTGGGTCATGTCTATGTTTATTCAGTTTGGTCTAGTTGGAACTATGCATTCGGCTCATGGATTGGCTCACATGTAAGTTTTTGCCAAACTTTATTTTTTCAATTTATTAAGGGAAATTGGTATCTGATAATTTGTGTTTTTCTTCCTTCTCTTATCTTTTAGGTGAAAATATCTACAGGTGATTGAGTTTTGTATTCTTTCATTCTACAGGTGATCGTGATCATGCTTCTACTACAATAAGCACTACACCATCTAAGGCTGTACCTCCTGCCACTGCCATTGGAGAAGCCACAAAAGAGACTGTGAACGTTTTACATCCTTCAGCTGGCACTTCATGTTTGAATCTTCTCCGCTACACGTTTTTTTTTATTATGTTTCTTTTTGTTTTAGCCATTGTCTGACTATTATATAGATTCTAAAGTTACTTTTGTAGCCTTAAAGTTTATTTCGTGTATCATGTTTCTATTTCGTGTATATAGAAACATGCTTATAATTTATCTAATTTTATGCATATTTTTGAAATAATTTATTATTATTATTTATTATATATTTTATCCACGGATTTTGTAGTGGTGAAAGCAGACTTTTGCCACGGATTTTGAAGTGGTTATAGTAGGCTTTTTCCACGGATTATGTAGTGGTGAAAGCAGGCTTTTGCCTCAGACTTTGTAGTGGTTAAAGTAGGCTTTTGCCACAGATTTTTCAGTGGCAAAAAATAATTTTTTTCCAAGGTAAAAACAGTACGAAAGCTTTAGCCACCCATCTACGCCCACAACCCTAACCACGGTAAAAATAGTGGCAAAAACCTTTTTGCCACCGATTTTTCAGTGGCAAATACCCTTTATTATTGTAGTGATCTGCGAAGTTCCTAGTAAATATGTCGCCTATAGTGGGTTTCAAATATCGAATAATAGATGGTGAATCATAACCCACGTAGATACTAAGATGACGTTGGGGTCCCATCTTCGTACGTTGCGGCAGTGAATCAGTACCTGTACGTAACATCCAAATGTTCGTAGATGAGCGACACCGGGCTCTGACACAGTTACTAGTTACAATGGGGAATATTGATTATCGCTGTCGGATAAATTCTAATCATGGCGGCATCATGCAGAATTGCATGGCCCCACGCAGTGGTTGGAAGCTAAGGTCGTAATAATAATGGGGAACAGTTACTAGTTACAATGGGGAATATTGATTATCGCTGTCGGATAAATTCTAATCAGGGCGGCATCATGCAGAATTGCATGGCCCCACGCAGCGGCCGGAAGCTAAGGTCGTAATAATAATGGCCTAGCTATTAACTACAATCACTTAATTAGATTCTCCGCTGTCTCATTCTGGGTATGGATATGGGGTACTATATGCTCGACATCTATCTTATTCGCGGTAAAATAATCAACAAAAGCTTTTAAGGTAAACTCGTCAGTGCCGTCAAATCTCACAGCTTTGATCCGGTGATCTGGGAAATGAACCCGCAATCGGATAATCTGGGTAAACAACAGTGGAAACACCATATTCCTATATGACAATAGGCAAACGTCTGACTATCTTGTAGATGCATCAATTAAGACCATATAGTATTTAAACGAACCCTTATGTGGATGGATAGGTCCACATATATCTCTATGGATACGTTGGATAAAGGCTGAAGACTCAAACTCTACTTTGGTCTTACTAGATTAGACTATAAGCTTTTTCTGAGAGCAGGCGTTACACGGGCAATCTTACAGAATTCGAATCTTCAACATTTTCTCTTGTAACGAAGAAAAGTTAGTGGTTGCATATGTTTTGACATTCCTGAAAGCAGTAGAATAATGCCCTGAGACATACATTGGACATCGTTCCAATATATGTTCTTGACCGTTAGGCGAATAGGTGATACATAAAATCTAGTTTTCATCAGCCTCTATTGTTTTTACTTGATAACCGTTATCATATATATCCCTAAAACTCAATAAATTCTTGGGGGGATTTAATAGCAAACAAAGCGGACTTGATACTAAGTATCGTACCGTTATAGAGTAATAGCGTGATGCTCCTCGAGCCCTTTATGATACTGGCTAACCCAGTAATAGTTTGAATGTCCCCGATCTACGCAGTCAAGGTCGATATATACCGTTTATCTCGTAGGATCGAGTGCGTGGTTCCACTGTCAACAAAACAAGTGTCGCGACTTATCCGATTATCAATCAGTGCTCTAAGAGCAGAAAGATCCATTGGCTACTTGCATATAGCAGATTAAAAACTATTTTACAACTAATTAACTACTATCCAAGCCATAATTTGAATAATCACAAGTAGACCGAAAATGAAATCTCATAGATGGATACTGAATGCCACAAACACTTATTAAACATGACTTATCTCTTCCCAACATAATCAAAAGTACTAATAAAGTAAATTAACTATTTGTAAAAAAAGAAAAGAAACTACAAGTACTCTCTAATGTGACATCACACATCTACTTAAATACTGCTACTAATCACTCCGTACGTTGATCCATGCCTGCATTAATATCGCCGAAGAAGTCTGAAGCTAAAAACTCTATTAGGGTAGAGTCATTATTAACAACTGCATGGTGAGTCTATACTCTGTCATCTTTGGCCGCCTTATATGTAACTGGCAATCCTGCGCCCAATTTCCTATTCCACCACAGTTAAAGCAAGGAGATCCCTGATCTGGCTTCTTTTCTTTCTTCAATTTTCCTGGTTTGCCAAATTTCTTAAATCCTTTACCTTTCTGCGGGCTATTGGGTTCAGGTTCCGACCCTTCTTGTTTTCCTTCTATCCTCCCTTGCTCTTTCCATGTTTGCATCCCTGACCGTTCTTGTTGTTTCCCTGAAAGTGAACATTGTGTGATTCAGGTACCAATGCACTCCCAGATGGTCGTATCTCATGATTCTTTACTAAAAGTTCATCGTTATGTTTATAGAGGAGCAGTGCCTGAATCAAAGCTTCATGAGTCGTAATGTTCTCTCACTGATATTATATCTGAAGTACAATATTATTAGCATGGAAAGTAGATTGAGTCTTCTCTATCATTTTAGTATCAGTAACTTTTTTCTCACACAACTGAAGTATAAAAGTAATTTTATGGACCGTTGAGTTGTAATCAGTGACGGTTCTAAAATCTTGGAACCTAAGGTTGTTCTATAGGTACATTATTTTTTGGAGCGTAATGGTCTTTTTCTGACCATAACGCCCCTTCAAACTTGCCCATAAGTTAGCTGGCTCAACCTTGTTGAGTTATTCCGTCTTCAGGTCATCCTGAATGTGATGATGGAGGATGAATAATGTCTTTGCTTTTCCACGGGATCTTCAGTGTTGGCAGTGACGATGGTTTGTTGCAGACTCGAAGACTTCAGATACAAGTCTGCATCAATGCACCTGGTAAGATAGTTAGCTCCAATAAGCAACAATGGAGGGAACTCAATGTTCTTGAGTTTTGCAAACATCTATTATGCATAAATATAGATCGTAATTAGTAGCAATTCTTGATAAATATTTTGAATGCATATAAGATAGATCATAGTATTTAGAATAAATGAAAATAAATGATTACTAATCATGTTATAATTGAACCGATTTCATATTCTAATACTCATGAAATTCTTTATAAGAATTAAATCCCAACTTTACCCCATAAAATGACGATCTTAACCTCAGAGATGTGTTTTATAGAATCTTAGCCAATCACTATTTAAAATCACTCGATGTGTATGGTTCCTTATTCTAACAAATACCTAAATTCTAGGAGGTATGTATATTCCAGTCAAATGACCTGTTTGCTATGAATATGATGGGTGTTAGATGTTTAGCGGTACAAATGGTTATCCCAAATTTGTTGAGTTCACAAGATATTTATATTAACCATGGTTTCGAACTAACATTCTAGGGTACTATAGGTTGCTATTAGTGCCTATATAGATACTATAACGTTATCAAGTGACACTAATTGAACTTAGATACATAAAATCGGTTCTCAGACACCAAGTTTTTAGAAATATGACTAAGTCGATTCCCAATTGAACTCTAATTAGTGTCTCAGACAATTAATTTGATTTAGATTTGACTCTCAGTCGTATTCTAAATTAGTCTTAGGTTTCATATTATCTTTGCCCCTGATCAAAATATAGTATCCTAGGGGCATACCGTATTAATATCTATAAACTATCCCAAGATACTCAAATAGGTATTTTTTATTACTTATATCTCATATAAGGTAGTCATTTATCATACAAGGCACGAGTTTCCAATTTTTTATAAAATATTTGAGTAAAAAATAAATTAAAAACTCTCCCCCCCCCCCCCGAGGGGTAGGTCATATGTAGGAAGATTTTTAGAAAAAAAATTCAAAAAAAATAATTAAAACAACCAGAATAATAAAATATGGCTAAAATAGCCCATTTTAAGTGCTTAAGTTTGTCTGATTGGTCTGGGTCATGGTCTCGACGGGTCAGACCATGTTCCGAATTGCGGTCTAGACCGGGTGGATCGTTTCCTAAACCAGGTGACGTGTCCTGTTATGGTCCTGCCACACATCAACATCTTAATATGCCACATGCCATAAATTGGCCATGCCATGTGTCGATGTCAGAGTGTGCCGTGTGTCGCATGTGGCTCGTGTTAAGGTAAAACTGTGCCACATCATCACTAATTGACACGTCAGCGTTGATTGCCACGTAAACCCTGCCATGTTAGCATGTGGGGTCCACATGCCACGTGTGCAAGAGAGGTCTACTACCAGTCAGCATGTGGCACGTTAGTATCATGGGCCCCGTCACATCAGCGTCTACTCAAAGTAACGTCAACGGACTGGCCCTGACACGTTAGTGCTTGTGGGTCTCAGTCCCTGTTATGCCATCGATAGTAGGCCCTATAACGTCATCGATTTGGACTATTGGGGTCTTTGACTCGGATTAAGTCTGTTCTAGCTCTAGTAGGTTTTCAAACTTTGATGTGGATCAGGTATAAACCCTAGATAATGTCATCAAAAAAATAAAGCCTAAAGTGTGACGTTAGCATGACCTAGCCGCCGCCAAAAAGTAGCTTTTATGCCGTAAAACCGTCGTTTTTCAATAGATGTTTCCCGCTCCCGCCGAAGGAATTTTATTGTGATCATCATAGTATAGACTTCTCATAGAAAATACAAACTCCTAAAACTAATGAGTAACACAATCCCTATATACGCTTGAAAACAACCCTCCGCGAGGTAATTTTTGTTGTTTTGCCAAAATAGGATAAATTCGTAAAAAAAAATTCCGGCATTAATTTATACAGTCACATCTAGTATCATATACTTGAGATCAATTAATTAATACCTAAAAACAAATTTATTGAAGAAAAATTACCTCTCCTTCGTAAAAAATTCCAAAAATCGTTCTTAGAGACCTTATTATTCCTTGATCTACTCGCTCTTATTTTGATGTTGGTACGTGTTAGATATCAAACTATTATACTAAGCAATCACGCACAATAGTAATTGTAAGACGTATTTTCAGGAGGATAATCTTCGTCAATATTTTTTAGTAAAGATGGGGTAATAATAAGTTTAACGAATAAGAGTTTACGTGGAGACTCAGTAAAGGCTGAGAAAAGCCATGACCTCAAAGAGGATTTTTGATGTAAAATATAAAATAGTTTGTAGTTATACAATTTGTTGTGTAATTAGTATAGTAAGAAAAATGAATAGTCAAGTTGTGGATCTGAATAATCTATCTCTGCCTGTAATTTATAGTAGATACAGGCAGTTTACATAAAGAAAAACAGTTTCCTATTCCGGGGGTAGTGGGCCAAACTTTGCGGATCTCTAACGGCTTTTTATGGCCAAGCACAACGGCTACATTTAGTAGGTCCAAGACTTGTGGTTGTAGACATGGCCTCTTCTCGATGCTTGGCTGTCTGCGACTATATTAGTTGGCTTATCCTTGTCGAATCTAGAAGCATGCTACTACAATCGCCCTATTCTGAACATAAGTATTTGTGGTTGTGTTGAGAAGAAATTGGAAAGCTGATAAGGTTTTGAGTTTACATAGTCTTCATGTTGTCATTCTGAGGTCAAAGTCAATGTGAATCTGGTCATGTTTTTTTCGAGGAGCATTTAATGTGGAACATTAGACTGTGCAACTTGAGGTTGATGTTATAAATAGACAGGTAATGAAAGGGTTTGTATGGTGGTTGATTGGGAAAGATGTCGCCCTAGGCGTGGCATAGCAAGTGGCCTGAACAGTATAGACGTGATTGTGACGACTTTATAGAGGTTAAAGTTTGGTGGTAAGTCTTTATTGTTTAATCCTGTACCGGTGGTCTCATGGTTGGATGAATTGAGGAGGTTAGAGTTAGAGAGTTTTCACGTGGGGTATCCATGGGAAAGTGTTAGTTGCTGTTGCAGAAGGTATTGGAGTTCATCAATGTTTGTAGAGAGTGACTACTGCTCATATTGAAGATGATGATGCGAAGGCTGGTTTGGCGTCTTATGGATCTTGTCAACCCAAAGAACATCTTGCAATTTTCCTGCACTCTTTCTGCAGAGACAACTCTCTTTAGAAGTTCCCTGACCTGAGATTCATGAGTTTCTGGATATCGTTACCCTTTTTGCTAGAGTTAATGTCAAATTCTGGTTAAAAAGAAGCACAAACACTCAGTCCTTCATGTCGAAGAAAAGATTGAATGCAGCTGGATATAATGTATCGAAGGAGTGAATGTCGAATGTAAAATGTAATAGATTGTTTATGAATAAACTTTTTGCTTGATCTTTTATTGTGTCTGCAGCTTTGCGATCTCTAGTTTGAAATAAACAAGTAATCGAATTATTTGATGTCGTGGTGGATTGTGCTGAATGGTATATGTATCTCGAGTTTAATAAATTTCGAAGTATAGTTATTGTGTGGGACAGGATACGGATTTTGAGGATGATTGATTTGATTCGGATTTGTAAAGTTTCCAATTAAAAAGAAATGTGGGATTTGATTGACTCTACGACTGTGTTTACTATAAGTATCTCGTATACTTGGGGAAATTGAGATTGTGTTTTGAGGAAATGGTGAAGACCTATGGCGCAAGTATGTATGGAACAGTTAATTGCG
This sequence comes from Kingdonia uniflora, assembly GCA_014058105.1. Classification (NCBI taxonomy): domain Eukaryota; kingdom Viridiplantae; phylum Streptophyta; class Magnoliopsida; order Ranunculales; family Circaeasteraceae; genus Kingdonia; species Kingdonia uniflora. Next base: position 1,866 of record JACGCM010002358.1, on the reverse strand, counting down.
TTCAGGAAAGATTGGGAAATGTGAGGCGATATTTCAGGAAACCGGTCCGCAATTTTCGAATGGAAGTACCAGTAGAACCAAATTGAAGGGATGAGTGAGGCAGAGGCGAAGGATGCGGAAGAGGAGTTTCAGTTTTATTGCCTACTTGAATTTTTGAGTCCTTGGAGCATGTAAGTGATATGTATACTCGTGCTAAACCTGTTGGTTAGGGAAGCAGGATTTGTTGCCCCAAAATGTGTTGCGAATATTTGTTTGTTAACCAGGGTAATGTAATCTATTGAATAGCGTTGTACGGTGAAATAGAAAGATGTTGGTTTTGTTAGAATTTTTCTTATCGATGTTTTATGATAAATGTTGGTCGAATAATTGTGACTTGTGTGTGAATAAATTTTACTTAACACAATATTGCATGTTGGTAATTAGATTGTCGAATAAAATTTGAAATTTGAAATTTTGTGTGGATATCTTCCCGCGAAATTTAGGAGAAATAATAATAAGGTTAAATGTGTGTGGTAATGATAGAATTTAAATGGCTATTTGTACTCCAATAAAGATTTTAAAGTATAAGGAAATGATGTACAACATCTTTGTCATAAATAGGTGTATTTTTAGCTAGTTATGGATATATCAGAGAGATGTACACAGAGATATGGAAGTTGGAGCAACAGTGCATGGGTTTTGTGGCTTTCAGAAGTAAAAAATCAAAGACTTCGAGAAAAGATGGTAGGCGTTAGCTCGAGTACTCAACCAGTCGTGAAGTGGTGCACTAAACGTCGCATGGGGTCTAAAATAACCCTATGGTAGGCGACTGCTCATTTTATAACTCTGAAAATTCCTTCAAGTACAAATTCCTTGTGCTCACTAGAATCATTGTCAACAATTGGGAGGAGGATAAGTGGATTTAATTGAGAGGGCAAAGCGTACAAAAGAGAGAGGGTACCGAAGGCAGCGCGAATCCAAGGTTAGTGGTTTTCTTGTATTTTGTTGTGGTTCGTAGTTCTGTTGGGACTCCTTTGCATTGTAGATATGTTAACGAAGTGTAAGAAAATTTGAAATAGAAGGAAGTAGTTGGAGTAATTAGCAGATATGTAGTAGGGTTTTTAATAGAGAAATCGCGATATCGAGGATGATTTGTTATATTTTTTTGTGGCAACCGTCGAAAAGGATTTTAGGGTGTTGAAGGGAGAGAGGTTGTTAGAAATGGGTGGCGATGGGGAGAGACTGATTAGGGGCTCACTGCGAGTACGCGTGACTGTTGTTGTGTTGTTGGACATCTGCGAGATTGCCGGAATGAGCGTTCGGATTAGGGCGATTGTATATACTATTTTTTGAATTTATTCTCGTTTTTGGCGGGAAATATGCAATGAATCGAGAAGCGGGTTCCCCTGACTTGATACAAAATATGTATAGTAACGATCTTAGGACTTAGAAAAATAGTAAAGATTTATTGTACGAGAACTGATGAGTACTCGTTTGTGTAAATTAATTATGTTTTTCAAATAGTTATGATAATTATAGAGAATGATGTGTTGGAGATTAAACTCGATAACTATATGAATATTACATATGACATATAAATGTTCAGATTTGAAGATCGTATTATTAAAATAACATCTGCTTTTTCATAGAGCATGAAAAAATTGCTGAACTGATCAATATTGAGAAAAGAAACTCTTTGTGAACTCGCATTTGTAGAGGATATCTTACTGATGTGACCCTATTTCCAAAAGTTGGGCGGTAAGTTATAGGTAGGGGTTGAGTAGCGCAGATGTGTTGTGTCGATCACTTTAAGGTGGCACCCTGATGTGGAAGTTTAATGCGGCTTTATGGGTACACGAATAGATGTGGATCACGTGCCACAGGCCA